>CM038222.1:102650641-103850641 GCA_021442155.1 Cymbidium sinense
TTAGGGTTTATAATTTTTAAGGTTTATGGTTAGTTTAGGGTTTAGGTTTTAGGGTTTTGGAGCTTAGAGTTTTTAGTGGTTTAGGGTTAGTTTAGAGTTTAGGTTTTATGGTTTTAGGGTTTAGGTTTTAGGGTTTAGGGTTTAGGGTTAGTGTTAGGGTTTAGGATGGTTTAAGGTTAGAGTTTAAGGTTTAGGGTTTAGAGTTTAGGTTTAGGTTTAAGTTTTAGTTTATACAAGTTTAGTTTAGTTTAGGGTTTAATGGTTAAGCTTTAAGTTTTAAGTTTTAGGGTTTTAGGTTTAGCTTAGGGTTAAGTTAACAAGGTTTATAGTTACTTTAAGGTTAGAGTTTAGGTTTAGTTTAGGGTTTAGGCTTTTAGGGTTTTGGATTTTGGGTTTTGGGTTTTGGGTTTTAGGTTTTAGGTTTTAGGTTAGGGTTAGGGTTAAGGGTTAAGTGTTTAGGGTTTAGTGTTTAGGGTTTAGGGTTTAGGGTTTAGGGTTTAGGTTTAAGGTTAAGGGTTTAGGATTTAAGTTTTAGGTTTAGGGTTTAGGGTTTAGAGTTTAGGTTTAGGTTTAAGAGTTTAGGTTTAGTTTAGGTTTTAGTTTAGTTTAGGTTTGTTTAGGGTTCAGGTTTTAGTTTAGAGTTTAGAGTTTTTGTTTATTTTTTTAATAGAGAACAAATTCAGACTCAATATTTCTTATTTCGATTTCATCAACCAAGTAACACACCAAGTTTTCAAAGACACAAGTGATGACATAGATTAAGAATGAGCATGCATAGAGTAAATACAAAACCCTAGTAACTAGAATCGTCTCTACTATAAAGTCACAATTCCATAAGCAGTAGATCAGATCTATCGTTCTTCAGTTTCTCCTGTTACCATTAGAACCACACTGACCTCTTGAGTAGCGTTATCCACCATGAAATCCCCGATCTCTCACTCCCCCACCACCGCGGCTATAACCTCCATCGCTCCTCCCTCTTCCATAACCACCAATGCTCTGACAACCACCTCCATATCCACCAGCACCTCCAGATCCTCCACCACCACTATGATAACTATCGCCTCTGCCTTCCCCGCCACCTCTAGATCTAGATTGAGGCTGGTTGGTAGTGATGTTCCTACCATCAAGGTTCTGCCCATTCTTAGGGTTTAGGTTTAGGGTTAAGTTTATTAGGTTTTAGGGTTTAGGTTTATTTGATAATTTATTTGGTTATTTTTGGTTTAGGTAAAGGGTTTGGGGTTTAGGGTTTAGGGTTTAAGGTTAGGGTTTAGGCTTTAGGGTTTAGGGTTTAGGGTTTGAAGTTTAGGGTTTTAGTGTTTATGCTTTTAGGGTTTTGGGTTTAGGGTTTAGGGCTTAGTTTTTAGGGTTTAGGATTTAGGGTTTAAGGCATTTTTTTTTAAATTAAGTAAACCAGTAGGTTTAAGTTTCTTTAGTATATTTAGTTCATATTTTATTTATTTTAGTTAACTATTTTTATTTTTATTTAGATTTATTTTTATTTTTAGTTTAGTTTAGGTTTCTTATTTTAGTTTATTTTTTAGGTTTAGGTTTTTTTTTATTTTTAGGTTTAGGTTTAGGTTTTTATTTTATTTTTTTAGGTTTGGGTTTAAGCTTTTTATTTTAGGTTTATTTTTAGGTTTTACTTTTTAGTTTAGGTTTATGTTTTCTTTTAGTTTATTTTATTTTATAGTTTAGGTTTAGGTTTAGGTTTACTTTATTTTAGGATTAGGTTTAGGTTTGATTTATTTTAGTTTAGGTTTAGGTTTATTTTATTTTGTTTATTTTATTTTTATTTTAGGTTTAGTTTTTTTTTTAGTTTAGGGTTTAGGTATTATTTTTTATTTATTTTTAAGTTTATTTTTTACATTTAGGTTTTTATTTAGTTTTTATTTTATTTTATTTTAGGTTTATTTTATTTTTACTTTACGCTTAGTTTTTATTTTATTTAGGTTTTTTATTCTTAGGTTCATTTTATTTTATAATTTAGTTTAGGTTTTTATTTATTTTATTTTAGTTGATTCTTATTATTTTATTTTATTTTATTTTATTTTATTTTTAAGCTTAGGTTTAAGTTTTAGTTTAGGTTTTCATTATATTTTTATTTTATTTAGGTTTAGGTTTTTTTGTTTATTTTATTTTTATGTTTTATTTAGTTTAGGATTAGGTTTTTAGGTTTTTAGGGTTTAGGGTTTTGGTTTAGGGTTTAGGTTTAGGGTTTTAGGGTTTAGGGTTTAAATTAGGTTTAGTTTAGGTTTTTAAATTTAGGGTTTAAGTTTTTTTAGGTTAGATTTTATTAATTAGGTTTTAAGTTTAAATTAAAGTTTTGATTAGGTTTAGTTAAATAGGTTTTTTTAGGTTTAGGGTTTAGGGTTTAGGATTTTTTAGTGTTTAGGGGTTAGGATTAGTTTAGGGTTTAGGGTTTAGGATTAAGTGTTTTAGGTTTAAGGGTTTTTTAAAAGAAAAAATTAAGTAAATCGGAAGGTTTAGGTTTATTTAGTTTATTTAGTTTATTTCATATTTATATTTAGGTTTATTTTTTATTTTTATTTAGTTTTGATTATTTATTTTATGTTTATTTATTTAGTTTAGGTTTTTTATTTTAGTTTAATTTTTAGGTTTAGGTTTCAGTTTATGTTTATTTTTCAATTTAGTTTTATTTTTATTTTATTTTTAAGGTTTACGTTTTGTTTTTTATTTTAAAGTTTATGTTTAGGTTTTAGGTTTATTTTTAGGTTTTATTTTTTTGTTTAGGTTTAAGTTTATTTTCAGTTTATTTTATTTTATTTTTTTGTTTAGATTTTTCCTCTACATTACATGGATGAATAAAGTAAGGTTTATATTAAACCAAGTTCTTAAGTTTCCTATGGAGGTAAGCCTCTATTATTCATTACATCTTAGAAAATAAAATTTCCTAAGAATACTCTTGATTAAGGTAGACAATTATCATCTCCAAATATTTCAAGGTTATAGAATCAAAGGATTTGTTGTATTTGGAAAATCAAGGTTCAAAGAAGACTTATTTTGGAATCCAAATGAAATAAGTAGAAATGCTCATGATACTAAATCCTTAGTATTCTAATCTATCATATGGTTGGGCTTTATAATTTTGAAGTTGAGGAGATTTATATATTTTGAGTTGAAATTTAATTAGATTACTAAGGCTATTATATAACACAAGGTTGTGAAAATGCCTAAAGGTGAGGATTTATGCTGTAAAAGGAATGACTACCTGATCCTAAATCTAAGGCTTTAGTATGAGCTAAAGCTCGACCTATCTTTCTGAGGGTGGACATAAGGGCTTACCTCCACAAAAGAAAATCAATTGTCTGACTTCTAAACTTAAAACAGCTTAGAGTGGCCACTAGCTAACTCCTCACAATTTTAAAAATATGTAGTCTGGTCTTATGAATTGCAAGATAGCTTGGGTAGTTATTTAATTAGAAAGAGACTAAAGTCCTAAACACACTCCCTATAAGACTAGAGCATGAGTGGTATGAGCATATGACTTAATTTATAGATGCAAAATCTTTTCAAATTTTATTTCATTTTAAACACATTATTTTGACAGAGGATTTAGGATTTCTTATGCCTAAATGCATGATGAAATAGGTTATGGGTCAAATCAGCTAGAAGAAGGTGTTCTCACCACAAGGGTTGCTCTCACATTTCAAGCATTCCTTTATCGTGCAAGGTTGGAGATCCTTCATGTTCTAGAGAGAAATAATATGCATGCATGATATGAAGCATACAACCATATAGCTAAGGGGTTGCTAAATTTTTTAATTATCTTATTATGTATTAGGCATTATGATGAAGTTAATTTAATTATGAGTGATTAGTTGGGTAGAAAGGTGTATTTTTATCCTAAGAGCCTAATCGTATCTAAGCCACACACTAACGCATCAATCATTTAAGAAACTATGAAAAGCATGTCATCCTAATGCACAATGTAAGCATAATATCAAACAATTATATAAACTATCGTAAAAGAATAAAAGGCTAGTGCGATCGGGTACCACCATACAACCCAATGTAAGAAAAGATAGGTAGCCAAACTCTACCCTTATACAACCTGGAATATGAAAGAATAATTTTAATTGTATTAAATGTTATGGGGGTCTTCTTTCTTCATATCTCCATTTCTGATTTGGTTCCTTCTTTCATTTGGATGGTGTTTGCTTCAAAGGCATCACAGGGCACCCTAAGACAAAGCCTTCTGGCCACTACTCATCCTAATCTCCCATAGATGTAATCCTAATTCATATTGATAAAATTACATTTGTGTGAGAAAAGTAAATCTAACTAAACTTGCAAAATAGAGGTTAGCTAAAGTAACATATAATCCCAAGAAGTTATATTTATAATTTCGACTTAGCACCCTACATAGGGTAACTATGCCCACCTTTCCTAACTTGGATTATGCTTAAGGATTTAAGCAACCTGCAAAAAGAGCAATCACATTTATTTTTAAGCATCCCTTAAGCATAATCCCCCATAAAAAATATGATTAAGCTAATATTATCCTAACATCCATTCTACGAAGCATACACCTTAACATCCAATCTAAAATAATACATCATAAAATAAACATACATCACATCATGCACCACCCTAACTTAGAGCTAGAAGTGGTGACTTAATTCTAATGTGTGTATTAAGGCTTCTATGGTAAGTCCTGTGAGGCATTAGTGTTGTATTTTCTAAGTGTATAAGGATTCAATTTAACATGAAAGGTTGATTTCACTTGAAGTAGTTTAATTGATTTGAGAATTTTAGTTTGAGTTTTCTTTTGTTTCATTTGATTACACTTAGCAACTAAGTGTTATAAAAGAGGAAAAGAGGATTGCTCTCTTTCATCCCCTTAAGTCACTTTCTAAAGTATGTTAATTTGATTTAATTATCTTTAGTGAATGGCTTATTAAATGATTTAATTAATCTAAGTTTAGGTTCACTTTAAGTAATCCTATTCAAAATGAAAGGCATCTTATGATTAATTTAATTCAATTACTACCACATGACATATATTAAATCATTCATTTCCATCACATGTAACATGCATATGATTTAATCTTAAGTGTATCTATACATGCAACTTATTTTAGCACACTTAAATGATGAATGTTATGTTTAGAATTTATATTTTATTTGATTGAATTATTTAAACATATTAATTTAAAACTTTATCCAAATTCTTATATAAAAAGTATATAAGAATGAAATTAAATAAGCATGTGCCTTTGTTAAACTAGGGAAGTGAGGTAATCAAATGACCTCCTTGGTGCTAGCTAAAGCCTCATATTCCTGTGATGTCTAGACTATATACCCATTTGCATTCAAACATATGTAAATTCGTATACATGAACTTAGGAAGTAAGCTCCAAATCATATGGCTAATTAATTCAATCACTTAGTCAATTATGAATGCATGCAATTTTAATGTAAAATGTGATTTTCATTCACTAATCACATATACATATACATGTACAAAGATATAAACAAGTACGTGTCATTGTTAAACCAGGGAAGTGAGGAAATCAAATGACCTCCTTGGGGCTAACTAAAGCCTCGTATTCCCAGGATGTCCAGACTATATACTTTCTTTTCTTGGACACACATGGATGTATACATAAATGAGGGAAAGAAAACCATGCAAAGATTGTATATTTTTTTTATTGAATCATTTATATATATGAATTAAAGTTCTATCCAAATTCTAATGTTAAAATCCATAAGAATTAAATCAAACAGGTACATGCCATTATTAAACAAGGGAAGTGAGGTAATCAAATGACCTCCTTGGGGTAAGCTAAAGCCTCGTATTCCCAAGATGTTCAGACTATATAATAATTACCACTCAATCTTATATAAATCAACACATGAATAGAATAAAGAGAACTCAACATTCATACACTTAAGCTATAAGCACATGCTTTTCTTATTTATTTATAACTAGCATCATAACAAATATTATTTTTCATTTATAAGCTTTAGAAAAATACATTTGTATTTAATAATGATAATAGCCATGCATATATTAAATTAAATCAACACATGAAAGCTTACATAAAGGAAATCAATTTTATTTCACTTGATTTTGAAAAGATGGATGCATGGATTCAAAAGACATACCAAATTTAGCATGATTGGAAAGAGGACAATCAAATATTAGCATGTGATTCATTCCACCAAACTAGTTCTTAAGGACAATCAAATCAAATAAGATTATTTAAAGCAAACCAAAGCTTCTTTATTAAGTAAGTTTTGGATTTGAATTAATTTAAAGAGGAAAAGAAAAATCATCTCTTATTATTTTAATTCCATTCCCACATTACTGATTTGATTTAATTTAAAGAAATGTAATTCAGTTGATTTTATGAGTTAATTAAGTTGAACCCTCAATTAGATGAATTAATTACCCTTACCTATGTCACCTTAAAGTAATTAACTAAATAATTATGAGCCAACATGATATGCATGAAAAATAAACTTGTAATGATCCAAGGAAATAAAAGGGGCCTAATGCAAATGGCTCATGATTAATGGTTAATTACATTAAGGGATGTAATTAATTACTCTTATGGTTTTCACACATGTGGACTAACCATAATTTCATTAAACTCCTTTAGGTTATTAAACACTTAAAGATCTACCCCATGATATAATTAATTAAGGTTTGATGTGATTATGATTCTAATTTGATTAAGTGATTTAATTGATTAGTTAAATCTTAATTAATTTCATTTTAAAAAAGGGTGAAATGAACTTAGGGAAAGGGGTCCCAACCCTATTCCTTAAGTCACTTACTGTTGAAGAATGATTAATAAACTTAATTAGCCAATTTATTACTACTCATGGGATTAATTAATTATTAATTAACTTAGAAGAGTAGTTAAGGTTTAATTAGTCAATTTTCCTACTTAAGTGAGCAATAAATCCCAAGAAAATCAAGGGAGCAGAGGTCATCCCATTAAATTAACCAACAAAATTTGGGATTAATTGCTCAAGTAATTAAGGATAAATTAAGTTAATAAATTTTATAATAAAACCTTAAATAAACCTTAATTATTGTTCAAAATTAGTTAAGAACATTTTTAGTTAATTCTACTTTGAAATACATTTAAAATGAGTATTTATTTGCATTTTTTTATTTCTCTATAATATTTTATGATTTTTAGAAGTTTTAGCCATTAAAAATGATTAAGTAAACCTAATTAAAACATAATCCTATTGGCACCACATGATGAGCTGACACGGCATGCTTTTCATGTGGCTCTGCGGGATTGGCTACTTAAAACTTACCCGACTCCGCGCTTATGTGGCGACAGTGGATGTGCTTTCTAAACCACTATCCGATCTTAGATTGAATGGCTACGATTAATACCACACCTTAATAGGATTAAATCAAGTCAATCTAGCAGATTTAATCATGATCCTAATCATGTCACCAAGCCTCCAACATCAAGGAAGGTTTGCAAGTTGCCGCCAACTCGTGGGAAAGGGGAGCCGGCAGCCATGTGCCCGACACAGGATAGACCAATAAGCGTAACCCCTTAGGCCAAGTCCGACCTCGGTCTAAGTTGCGGTTACCACATCCTAGAGTTCTCCTACTTTTGCTAGCTCTTACTTAGTAGAACTCTTGTATCGGCAAATAACGACACCAAATCCCTTACCCCTCTTACTTGACTTCTCTGTACCTCCTATCAAATCTAAGAAATTGAAGAATAAAGCTAGCTTGGTTTACATCTATGTCACTTCTGATGGGTTTTCTACTTCTATTCTTAATGATAACTCTTCAAGTCAAAATAACTATAATAATTTTGATCTCCCTCTTTCTGATTCAAAGTTGGACTTTCTTACTCTAAATACTATGGGTTCGCCTCTTGAGATAGACTTGGAATCATCCAATTCTGAGGGTCCCATAGGAGAAGCTATAGGTGAGCCTGATGTGCAGGTAGAACCTTCCATCACCCTACCACAAGAGATCATCGAAGTCAACCTCGTAGTGGCAAGGCTCTACCTCATAGGGTAGCACCTCAAGATAGATGGAAATAAGCATTGGTATAGAGGATCGAAAAGCCCCTCCACAGGATGCTCCACCCTTGGAAATGCTTATGGAGGATCAGCCCACGGTGAACTACAATGTCCTCTCTCATCTAAGAAAGTTTCTATCTAAGCTAAGCATATATGATGCAATTGTCTTATCCAAAGAGATGAGGGAATCGTTAATCAAGGCTCTCCTTGATCCTGAGATATGCTTAGCTCAACTGACCACTATTGGTGAGGAGGCACATTATGCAAAAGAATCTTAGGGGATCACTTTCACAGATGAAGATCTTCTTCTGGGAGACTTGGAGCACAACCGTCCCCTTTGCATCATAATTGACACGGGTAGATTTAGACTGGCCAGAGTTCTGGTTGATCCAAGTGCATCGATGAATATTATGAGACTAAAGAGTCTTGCCTATTTGAAGATCGACATCTCCACACTCCGAGGAGATCGGATGATGTTGAGAGGATTCAATGAACAAGGAGAGAGGGCTTTAGGTTCCATAGTGCTACCCTTAGAGATAGGTGACTGGAAGATTGAAGACAAGTTTTACATCATTGATTCCAATACTTCATTAACTACTTTTCCCGGTAGGCCTTGGATACATCAGAACAAGATAATTCCATCCTCCCTCCATCAGTACATCAAGTTCAAAAAGGATGAAATTGAATACCATGTTAATGGAGATGAAAAGCTATTTTCAGTTAGAGATGTTAACATTTATGAGAATGTGACCTACTATCTTCCTCAAAACACCCTTCCTCGTGAACATGGAAAAAACTCAAACACAAAAGAAAAAAGAAAATGAAGAAAAGGAAATAGCAAAAGAAAAAAGAAAAGAAAAATGAAAATCCAATTGCACAAGAAAGGGGAATTGAAGAAGAAATAAAGCTGCATATCACATTTCACCGCAGTTCATTCCATCATATGAACATGTAGGTAGGATGAATCAACCTCCACCAGGTAGAGGTAGAGACAAAAATAGAGGCGGTTCTAAAGGTGGAAGACCCCCTGGTCGGCCATTAGCCAACAGTGATTATGTTCTAGTTCATAGGAGTACTGCTATTATTCACATAGACTTAGAATCTAGCTAATAGGATGAGTCTGATATGATTAGTTTACCAGCCAACCCCTCTCAGTAGGTTCCATTGGAGGTGACTTTTGATCCAGACAACGCCAAAGACCAGGCCTCCAGATAAAGCAAAGTATTTGAATCAGGTTTATGTGAGACTATTAGGCAGCAGCTGGGAACATTAGGTCTAACCTCACTTTCATCTCAAAAAGATGAAGGTTTAGTAGTTAAGGAAGCCCCTAAGTCTTCCATAGATGTGAAGCTGAAGAGATACTTTTTGGGATCATCATCCTCAAGTCCTAAAGTTGATGGATAACTTGAGGAAGATTCATTTAAAAAATTAATTGAATTACCGCTTTAATTTTACTCGCCTTGTGTTCAAAATCTTATATAGAAAGGTTTGGTTCCTCATACATGGTCTAGGCATAGGTCAGAGTATTTTGAGAAGCTACGGAACAATGTAGGCAGGGAAGCACAATCAAGAGCAAGACTAGGATTTTGTACAATGGGTCCAGTCGATGACGACGATTACTATTTAGTTGTTACCAATCATTTGGAGCCTGATAGGTTCTTTTCACACAACCCCAACTCTTATGAGAATGTGTGTTTAGAAACCTCAGATAATCCAGATGATCTTCAGATCAAGTATACACCTCCAAAATTCAAAGAGGAGATTCATTCAACAATTGACAAGCTCAAAAAAATAAACCTCGAGATAGAAGAAAATCCACGCCCAACTTACATCAATTTGTTGTTGAATAATAAAGAAACCTATAACTTAGTTATGCTATGGACTGAGTTTAAAGACTTCTTTGCATGGAGTTATGAAGAGATGCTCAGATTATCTCCTGACATAGTAGTCCATAATATAGCAATAAATCCTAACGCTACCCCTATCAAGCAAGCTCCTAGATGCATGCTTGATAGAAATCAAATAATAAGTCATTTCTAAAGTCAAGAAACTAATGGATGATGGTTTCATCAGGGAAGAAAAATACCCTACCTGGTTAGTCAGTGTTGTACCAGTTAAGAAGAAAAATATCCAAATTTGCATTTGCATTGATTTGAGGGATTTAAACAAGGCATGTCCTAAGGATGAGTTTCTTCTTTCTATACCAAAATTAATGGTAGACATCACCTCATCTCATGTAGTGTTGTCTTTTATGGATGGGTCATTAGGCTACAACCAAATCAAGATGTCTCCTGAAGATGAAAGAAACATCACTTTTTGGACCCCGATCAAATAATTTTATTATAAGGTCATTCCTTTCGGTCTTAAAAATGCTGGTGCCACATACCAATGGGCCATGACTCAGATCTTCAATGAACTCATCCATCATCAGGTTAAGTGCTATGTTGATGATCTAGTAGTCAAGAGCAGAGAAAAGGAAGACCACCTCTTTGACTTGAGAGTAGTTTTTGAATGGCTAAGAAAATAAAACCTCAAAATGAATCCACTAAAGTGTGCATTCAAAGTAGCTTCAAGGAAAATCCATTGGGTTTATTGTCAGACACCAAGAAATAGAGATAAATCCTGAAAAAACAAAGCTATATTAAAAATGCTGCATCCTAAAAGTTTAACACAACTCAGATCGTTCCAATGATAGTAGGCAAATCTACGACGCTTTATCTCCAACCTATCAAGGAGATGCAAGCCATTTTCAGCACTTATCAAAAAGGATGCTAAGTTCAAGTGGGATGACAAGTGTCAGCATGCCTTTGAAGACATCAAACAGTATTTGATGAAGTCGCTAGTTCTAGCAGCCCCTATCCTGAGCAGGCCACCCATCCTCTGCACTGCTGCATTGGATGACTCTCTCAGTGCTTTGTTGGCCAAAGCCAATGACAAAGGAAAGGAGAGCGCTCTCAACTACCTCAGCCGTCGTCTGATTGCTGCTGAAGTGAACTACCCATCCTCTACACATACCAATGGGCCATGACTCCAATCTTAATAATGCACCAATGAAGTGAGCTTTGATTCTAAAGTTATCATAATCATGTCAAGAGCATTCTATATTGGTCATCAACCAGATTATTGGGTCTTACAAGATTCTCAAACCTAAGCTTCGTCATTACCATGAGTATACCATGAAGCTATTGGCTTAGATTCCTAAAGTCACCATCTAAAATGTTCCCTGAGTAGAGAATGCAGTAGCAGATGCTTTAGCCAAACTCGCCAAGGAACTAGCATGTCCGAAAGATGAGTCCATTTCAATAAGTGTCCAAAATAAATAAGTCATGTCCCTTATTGATGTTGAACTCATCGAGAGACTTTCTTTTGAAGGGAGGTTGTCATTGTCAAAAAGGACGAGGAGCTGGATAGACTATTTGAATACTGGCAAGCTACCTCAAGAAAAGTCACAAGCTTATCAGGTGAAATAAGGAGCTCTCTCCTGCGCTTTCATAAATATCACCCTGTACTGCCTATCCTTTGATCAAATGTGGTTACGCTATTTAGATAAACACGGCTTTGTGGCATTATAAGCGAGGTACATTGGTCAATGTGGAATTGGTCAGAAGATGAAGATGAAGATCAAGCGACTTGGATACTATGGCCTTTTATGATTATAGACTGCATGGATGTAACTAGAAGATGTCATCAGTGTTAGGTACATAGTGTGGTCCTCCACCAACCACCCAATATTCTACACCCTACATTGGCATCATGGACATTCGAGTGTTGGGGTACCGACATTATGGGTCCAATTGACCCTCTTTCTTTTAAGGGTCACTGGTTCATTCTAGCTTCCACCAACAACTTTTTCAAGTGGGCAGAATCCATCCCACTCAGCGAGGTCATAGCTCAACATGTGCTTTAATTTTTTTGGAATCATATCGTATATAGGTTCGGAGTGCCTCGATGAATTATATCTAATAATGGTACTGCATTCAAAAGTGCAAAGATCAATAGCTTCGTGAGAAGACACAGTATAGATTGGATATAATCTATAATCTACTACCACAGCAGAAGCATTCAATAAAACTCTCATCCAGATATTGAAGAAGACTCTTGATGATAACAAATGATAGTGGCATGAGCAGTTGGTTGAATCCTTGTGGGCCTACTGCACCACATACCGAACTATAACTCAGTCTACTCTATTTTCCTTAGTGTATGGGTATGAATCTATTCTACCTTTAGAAGTTCAACTCCCATTACTAAGGATAGCATTGGGTAGAAAGATCACTTCAGAGCAGAATGAAAAGTTTTAATTAGATGAGCTTGAAGGTTTGGAGGAGATTCTCCTATGGGTGTGCCAGAATCTCGAGTTGTATAAAGAAAAAATGATTCAAGCTCATAACAAGCTAGTCCGACCTAGTCTTTCCAAGTTGGAGAACTTGTGTTAGTCCTAAGGAGAATAATTATTGTTGTCGAAAGATGGGAGGCAAGTTTGAACCCACTTGGGAAGGCCCCCATGCTATAGAGAAGGCCTACCAAGGAGGATCATATCAGCTCATCGATTGTAAAGGGGAACATTTGATGCTTCCAATTAATGGGCTCTACCTAAAGAAATATTACCCATGAAATAAGACCATATTTGAAAATAATTATTAATAAAAAGAACAAAAATATGATTTCATTTCATCAAAATTTTCTCTTCTTTCGAAGTATTATTTACTTGTCTTGTGAATCCCCCATGACGTATTTAGGATTGGTGTAAGAGTTTTCCAGCAGCATCGTATCCCTCTTTCACATCACAAACACAACCTCCTAGTGCTATTAGAATAGGTGTGAGAGAACCCAAGAGGCATCCTATTTTGATTAGCACAACTATGTTAAGTGTAAGAGAACCCGAGTGACATCCTTTCTTAGTGGGAATTCTTGGCTGCCATCCGTGGCACCCCTCCATCAAACTCCCCAATGTGTTTTAGGTAGGTGTAAGAGTCCCCCAGAGGTATCCTATTCCTTTTAACACATGCTTAAAAATAAATATAAATCTTTTGTCTCACGTTACTTTGATGTGGGAGCAAGCCCCTGACACTCACTCATTAGCTACTCTAGGTCGGATCTACATGCTACCTCGCTAGTATGTCACCCTAGTGGTCACTTGTTTGAGGATGTGAGACCCCATGCTTTGTACCTAACTTGATCATTGCAAACTAATGAGCACCTTGTTAGTATGGTAGACTCTATTGCCCAGCTAGTAAGTTACCTCATGTTGACTTTTCTTAAGAAGATGTGAGTCCCCATGCTTTCTTCTTGAACTAGCCATCATGCACTAACTAGGTTGAGTATATTTGAGGTTTAGGATAAGTTTCCCAGAGGATTCTTTTCACTTGACTATGTTTGAGTTCATATAAGTCCTCTTGCGGTATTCACTAAGTAGCCACCCTAGGTCGGATGGCACCTGTCGAGCCGAAGACAAACTATCCCAATAATCAGTTCTGCTATAGGAGGATGTGAGTCCTCAAGCTTTCATCCTAGGATACTTGTTGCAAAATAATGGACACCTTAGGTTGGTTGATGTTTGCTATGCTAACAGCGAGTCACCCAGTGAGTACACCATTCTTGGCATATGTGTGTCCCCACGCTTTCTCCTTGAGTTGGACCTATCAAATATATGACTAGCCATGTCATTTTCTCCAGAGTTTTGGATTAAGCCTCTAGTAGACCCATCACCTATAGGCATTTTATTTGGATCACATCCTTTGTGACCCCATTTAGACACTACCCAGGTTACTTTTGGATTGGACAGTCCCCCTTTCCTAGTAGCCACCCTTGTGGTTAGAGAATTTGTTCAGCGGATGCACAGATTCTCCCTTGGTTCAGTAAATCTGGGATAAGGCTAGGCTGATATAAGCTCCTTCTCAATTTAATCCCTTGCAAACTAATAGGGTCTATGATAAAATGAACTAAGTAAACCAAACAAAATATCTGCTTGTGGATTAGGAATTCAAGCCCCCAAATGGCCCCTTTTTTGACATCTATCTTTAGGTGTGAAACTCCCTATAGGAATTGCCTGACTACCTGAGTTGAGATAAATCACTAGGTGGTACTCACTCCATAATCTCTCTTAGGTCGGGTTCAATCTATTTTTTTTACAAGTAGGTTATCCCGGCTGTCATTCCACTTTGCAAGATGTAAGACTATGATGGATTTTTTTCTAGCATGATTATCGCAAACTGATAGGCAGCCCTAGGTCAGGTTTGATTTGTTTCTCAAAGCAACCAATCACCCCAATGGTCTTTTATAGTGGAAGATGTGAGTCCCTGAGCTTTCTTCTCTTGTATTGATCATTGCAAATTGAAAGGCACTCCTTCGGTCGGATAGTTCTCCCATCAGCTGGGAAGCTACTCCCATTGGTTCAGTAAATCTGAGATAGGTCTAGGCTGATATGATCTCCTTCTCAGTCTGATCCATCGTAAATAAATGGAATCCATCAAAATAAACTAAAAAATTGAAATTAACCTTTGACTATCTTTGATTTGATTTAAGTCCCCTAGCGGCATTCACTCAATAGTCAGCCCTAGGCCATGTTCGATTTGATGCTCAAAGCAACTGATCACCCCAGTGGTTTCTTATTTTGGAAGATGTGAGTCCCCACATTTTCTTCTTAAGACTTGACCATTGCACACCGAAAGACACCCCTTCAATCGGATAGTCTTACCTTATGGTTGGTAGACTACTCTCTTTGGATTGGTAAGTTTGAGTTAGGTTGCCCCTACTCAGTGCAATCCATCGCAAACCAATGGGACCCATCAAAACAAATCTAAAAATTAAATTAAATGATGACTATCCTTATGTTGGTTTATGTCCCTTAGTGGCATTCACTCAATAGTTAGCCCTAGGTTGGGTTTAATCTATTGCCTTGCCAATAGATTACCCCAGCAGCTAGTCTCTACTTTGGAGGATGTAAGTCTACTATACTTTCTTCCTAGTATAGTTGTTGCATAATGAAAGGCATCCCTTTAGTTGGCTAGTCCTACTATGTGTTTAGTAGACTACCCCTTTGGATTGGCAAATCTGAGTTAGGTCTAGGCCTCTTTGGCTCTTACTCAGTACGATCCATCACAAACTAACAGGATCCATCTCAAAAATCCAAAATCTGAAAATCTAAAATAAAATTCAACAAAACAAATCCAAGGAAAAAAAAAACAAAATAATCAATCAGTCTAAATCAAATATTTTGCTTCTCCTCAGTGAGATGCAAGTCTTTCTAGTTCCTCAATGGATCTAGAAATTTAATCCCTCAGCGGATTTTACAACCCCTCCCTTGTGGATGACTTGAACTTGCTTCCCTAGTGGAGAGTTCACTTCTCTGGAGCCTAACGACAAACAACAAATTGAAACGAATTCAACCTTCTTCCCTAGAAAAATATAATTAAATAAATCAAGTTTCTCTTCCCAGTGAAACTCATATCAGATCAAAGCTTCATCCTCTTGTGGATTCCTTGAACCTGCTTCCCTAATGGAAGGTTCACCTACTCTATCCTTTAGTGGACTCTTCCCTCTCTCTTATATCTTGGACATAAGTAGAGCCACATTGCACTAAGCTCTGGATTTCTTCTTCACCTTAGGTTAGGGGTAGATTATTTCTATTAGTGCTTGTTATCTTTTGGTGTAGTTGATCATTTCGGTCAACACCAATATGTGCGGTATTGCTTGTCAGTCACACCACACCTATTGGGCTCCCTTTGTTCACCTTATTTTAGGATGAGCTCTCAACCCCTCCCTCTTAGACATAGGAGTTCTCTTAAACACTAAGGGTTCCTTAATCTTAATACACATATAGTGATTAGGTGGACACTCAACCTAGCCCTAGAGACTTAGAAGGGTTAGCCATAGGAAAAGGTCATGCCTTATGGGTGTTAAGAAAATTTGTCTACCCTATAGCTCGAACCACATTCCTCACTTCTTTCCTTCAAGACAAACTTCAAATCAATCCTAATTGATTTTCTCAAACACCAAATCAATCTTATTTGATTTTCTCCAAACTAAAATCAATTCTACATCATTGAAATCCATGATTGAAATTCCGAACTCCAAATCTTGCCTAAGTCCTTTGATTTCCATTCATGAACTTAGCCTAAATCATATTCAAATTAATTCAAATTCATAAAATTTTCTCACAACTCATTTATATTCTCATTTATATTCACATATATAAATGAAATATAAATTCAAAATAATCAAACTAAATCCAAAATTCAAATCCAAAATTCCAAATCTTTCTTAAGTCCTTTAATCCTCTCTTAAGGATTTAGCTTAAGTCATGTTCAAATCACTTCAAATCCATGAAATTTTCACATAACCCATTTATATTCTAATTTATATTCATATATATATATATATATATATATATATATATATATATATATATATATATATATATATATATAAATATAAATTCAAACAACCAAAACCAACTCCAAAAATCAAACTCAAATTCAATCAAAATCCAACCTAAGCCTTTCAAATCAAATTCTTGAGGTTAGAAAATCCAAAAAAAATTACAAATAAGCCCATTTTAGAAAGGTTACACAGATGAGAGTTCAAAAAAAAATAAATTCATATTTTACTTCTAATGAATAGTATTTAAGGTTTGAAGCTTAGACTAATTACTTTAATTAATGCCAAATTATTTGGCTAATTAATTCTAAATTTGGTGGGATGATCCATGGGATGTCTTCTACCTCCCATAATTTTCTTGGAGTTATTTGCCTTGTAATTTAAAGACTTTAGAATTTCAATCCTCATTACTCTCTTTAATTAATTTAATAATTATTAAAATTGATGAAAAATGAAAATTAAATAATTAATAATAATTAATCATTGTGAACAGTGGGAATAATGAGAAGTAATTAGGACCACTTTCTTAATTATTTTTCCAAATATATTTCCTTAAGAGAGTTAATTAACATATGCAATAATTAGGAAAATTAATGATAAAATAGAAATTAAACAAAATTAATGATTGATTTTGATAATTCAAACATAATCTATTAATTTTCCTTTATGTGTTTAATAACATAATGTCATTAAAGAAATTATTATAAACCCATTGGTATGGAAAAATCATAAGCATACTTAGCTTAGATTCTTTCCTTCTTTAATCTAATTAACTCTTTGGCATGAGCCTACTTGCATTAGATTATTTTACGTGCATTATAAATTTTACTTTCCCAAAAGCATATCATCGAAGCCTCATCATCAAGTAGTTAAATAAGTTTAGGGAAGGGTAATTAAGTTGATGTGCTTAATGGCTTGAAACTAATCAATCCATAAAACCCATTTAATTGTTTCCCTAAAATATATCAAGTCTCCAACATAGTATGGGGTAAATATTAAGTATCGTCTCTCCTCTTTAGGTTTTAACAACTTAAATATCAAAATCAAACCTCATAAGAACTTTGGTTAGTCTTAAGGAAACTTTATTTGGCTTTATTGTCCTTAGGATATAATGTAATTACATATGTTATGTGGTAATATTTAATTACTTTTGCCCAATCATTATAATTGTGCATGACTTTTGTTTCACATGTTCATATTTTTCAAAAAAAAGAATCAAAAGAATATGATTGCATTTAAGTTGCATGTGTTGGATAAATATTATCACTAATAAATCCTAAATTACTTTCTCAATCATTATAATTGTGCATGACTTTTGTTTCACATGTTCATATTTTTCAAAAAAAAAAAAATCCAAAGAATACGATTGCATTTAAGTTGCATGTGTTGGATAAATATTATCACTAATAAATCCTAAATTACTATCAATACTATAAGATAATGATGTAAAATTTAAGCTAATGTTGGCTATAAATGTTCAATAAAGTTTACATTTAGTTATAATTTAAAGAGGGTAAAAGATTATTTTGTTTTCATGGTTCATGTGTATATTTACATATATTTGGAGTTGGCAAGTATAGAGTCTGAACATCTCGAGAATATGAGGCTTTAAGTTGCCCCAAGGAGGTCTTAGATAATCTCACTTCCCTGGTTTAACAATAACATGTACTTGCTTAATTTTATTTATATGTATGCATGTGCAAGAAATTGGGATAAAACTTTGATTTACATGAACAAAAGATTTGCTTCTATATAACCTTTGCATGATTTTTATTTTTATGCTTGGTATATGTTTACATGTATTTAAGCTGGAAAGTATATAGTCTAGACATTCCAAGAATATGAGGCATTAAGTAGCCCCAAGGAGGTCTTATATAATCTCACTTTCCTGATTTAACAATGGCACATATTTGCTTAAATCTCTAATATATGTCAATATATGCTTAACTATGAAATTGAACCTTTCTTTTATATCAAAATTCATGCATTCATTATCATCAAGTGTGCAAAACATAAATATGTATTAAATGTACAAATATGTATATTAAATCAAATATCATGAATAATAAAAAATGAAGAAGTGTGTATGCTATTAATGATGGAAAGAAGTAGTGAAATGTTATTCATGTAATAGTGATTCAATTTTATTAATCCTAAGATACATTTCAGGTTTGAATAAGACACCTTAAAATTAACTCAAACTTAGGCTTAATAATAATAATGTTTAATAAATGGTTCACTAAAGAAACCAAAATCATAGTAATATACCAATAGAAAATAACTAAAGGTTGGGATGAAGGGGGTCAAACCCCTTTCTTGTCTTCATGAAGAATAGATGTTGACTAGGCATTAAATGAAACAAGAAAGTGTAAATTAAAATTCATTAATTCATTAATTCATTCAAAGAATTGAAGTGAAACTTCCCCTAATGTTTAACTTAAATAATTTTAAACTTTAGATAATCATACTCTGAAAGCTTAGTCAAAACACACCATGCTAAATCTTAGCACATACATTAGAATGCTAAGTCAAAAATTCTAGTCTTCTGTTAGGCCAGTGTATGTTATGGTGTTATGTTTTGTTTTATGATATAATATTTTAGACTAGATGTTAGGATTATTTGTGCATAGACTAGATGTTAGATCACTAATAACCTAATGATATTTTTCTACAGTGGATTATGCTAAAGGGGCCACCATAATAATAAGTGAATATGAACGTTCTTGCTTGCAGGTGCTGCTTATGCCCCTAAGCATAATCCAATTAGAACAACTGGGCTTGGCTACCCAAGTGTAGGGTGCTAAGACCAAATATGTGAAATATAATTATTTGATATATATGTGTGTGTTTAGCTAACATCTATTTTTTAGGTGTAGTTAGGTTTCACTTTTCATAAATATGTAAATTTTGTAACAGGATTAGAAGTAGTGCTATGGGGTTCAAGATGAGCAGTGGCCAAAAGGCAATAACCTAAGAGGCCTTGTGAAGCCTGGAGCAAACTAATCCAAAAAAGAAAAGAAGAGTCCAAAATTGAAGACCCCATAGCATTTATTACATTGTAAAAATTTAATTATAATCTAGGTTGTATAAGGGTAGAGCTCGGCTACCCAACCTTTCTCTTTTTTAGGGGTGTACGATAGTAACCGGCCGCATCGGCCTCTTATTCTTTTATGAAATTCATATGTTAATTATTGTGTTTAGTTCATGCATTAGAGATGGCATACTTGTCATAGGTTTCTTAAAATGTGATGATTTGATGTGTGACCTGGATGCAGTAGGCTCTTTAAGGTAAAATTAAATTTTCTATCCTCATTAAAAACTCATAACTAAATTTTAATATAACTCATAACCTCATCTTAAAGCCCAAGTTCATAATCAAGATAAATAAAAAATTTAAGAACCCCTTAGCTGAATGTTGTACATTATCACACCATGCATGCCATATTGTTTCTCTCTTGAATAAGTAAGGTCTCCACTCTTGCATGATAGGGGATATGCTTGATCTTTGAGGGCAATCCCTTGTAGTGGAGAACACCTCTTCTTGCTAATTTGGCCCATAACTCTACTTCATCATGCATGTAAGCATAATTTCTCAAACCTTGGTCTAAAAATATGTGTCAAAATGATTTAAAAAGTTGTACATTTTGTATTAGCCTAAGTCATATTTTCATACCAATCATGATCTAGTCTCTTAGGGAGTAGTCTAGGATTCTACATTTCTTCATAATTAAATAATAATCTATATATCTTACATCTACATAAGACTATCCTATATAGTTTTAAAGCATAAGAGGTGTTAGTTGGCGAATACTTGAGAAGGTTGCAAGTCTTGTAGAGTCGAGATGTGTCTATTCTCTCTTATGGAGGTCAACCATTTTGTCATATTTTCCTGAATAGACTTAGGTCGTGCTTCTAACTTGTGCTAAGGAATTTTAGATTTTGGTTCTTAGCTACTTATTTCCTTTAAGATATGACCATAAGTTCTCACCTCTTAGGCATTTCCATAATCTTGTATTGTTGGACTATAAGCCCTAGCATTCTAATAAAATTTTAATTCAAACAAAAGTAAATTCTCTCTTTAAAATATATAAATCCCCATTATAGGAACTTACTAGGCTTCCTAGTATCATGAGTGCTTCTTACTTATTCTTGTGGTGTTTTTTTATTTCTCAAACTACTTAGAGAATTTGAAAAATAAAAATGTTGTATTATTGGGACAACACGTAGATCCGCAGATGTACTCATTAGGATGATCAGGTGTGATATTGAGGAATGATGTACTATCTTGAGAGACAGAAGTCACCATCCTATAATGGACATATGACATAATAAGGACTCCTAAGGATAATGGGTCTTTGAATGTACCAGAGATTCTTTCCCTACTTTACATGAAAAAGTAAAGTAGGATTTATTTTAAACTGGGATCGTTAAGTTCCCTATGGAAGCAATCCCTCATAGTTAATTATATCTTATGGAATGATATTCCTTAAGAATACTCTTGCTTAAGATAAATGAATGTTGTCTCCAAAGATTTCAAAGATAGGATTATCAACAAATTGGTTATTTTTGAAAAATCAAGTGGGATTGATCAAAAGGAAGGAGTTATTATCAAAATCAAAAGGAGATGAGTAGGGGATGCTCATGATACTAGGAAACTTAGTAAGTTCCCAAATTATCATATGATTGGGATTTATATTTTTGAAATTTGAAGAGCGTTAATTATTTGAATTGAATTTTTATTAGAAATCAAAGGCTTACAATTCTACAACACAAGATCGTGGAAATGCCTAAGAGGTGAGGATTTATACTTGTAGCCCATAAAGGGAAACAACAACCTCAGATCCTAAGTCTAGGGAGCTTTGGCAAGGGTCAAAGCACAACCTAAATCTAAGGAAAAAATGAGTATATAGTTTACCTCCACAAGAGAAGATAAACCACCGAACTGTTGGACTTACAACCACCTGGGGGTGGCCGCCAACTAACTTCTCCTATGATTTTAAATACATGCAGGTAAGTCTTATGCTTTGCAATATAGCTAGGTTGTTCTTTCTTTAGAAAGGAGACTAAGTCTTTAAATACATTCTCTAAGAGACTAGATCACGAAGGGCATGAATAAATGACTTAATCTAATTTTTTTAAGTTTAATTTTCATTTTTGGACATTTTTATTTGACATAGGCTATGGGATTTCATATGCCTAATCATTGAGAAATTGGTTATGGGCTAAAATCAGAAAGAAAGAGGTGTGTTTTCACCATGGCTCTCAAAGGTCAACCCATTTTCTTTAGCAAAGGTGGAATCCCTCCATTAGCAAGAGTGAAATAATATATTTTTATGCATGATGTGAGACATATAACATCCAGCTAAGGAGTTGCTAAATCTTTTATTATCTTGATTTATGTCCTAGGCTTTATGTGAGGTTATGAGTTGTTAATTTTAATTTTGAGTTGATTGGTTAGATAGAAAATTTATTTTTTCCTAAGAGCATAATCGCATCCAGGTCATTCATCAAACAATGAAGAAACTAGGAAAATTATGCCATCCTAATTCACAAGCTTAACAAACATCAAATAATTTTATAAAGCTAGCATAAAAGAATAAGAGGTCATGTACCACCGCAACTCAAAAGTAAAATGGGTATAGAATCACTACCCTTATATAACCTGGATTACAACTGAATTCTTGTTATGGGGGTCTTCATTCTTCATTTCTTCATTTCTTCATTTCTCCCTTTTTTTTCATTTATTTCTTTCTTCACTCCTTTCTTTCTTTTGATTTGTCTTGAGATGTGGTTTGCTTCAAAGCTTCACATGGTATAGAAGACATAGTCTTATAACCAATGTTCACCTTAATACACCATAGCATTCATTCCAAATCTTAATTGCAAAATTTACATCAAAATGGGAAAGATAAATCTAAAAACCTGCAAAATAGAGATTAGCTAAACATACCACACAACCCAAGCAGTTATAGGAATAATTTGAACTTAGCACCCCACACATGGGTAACCAAGTTAACCTGTCCTAATTTGGATCATTCTTAGGGGTATAATAAACCTGCATAACAAAAGCATTTATATTTTTATTACAATGCCCCATAAATACAATCCCCTATAGAAGACATGATTAGACTAAGATTATCCTATCATCTAGTCTTGCACATACACCTTAACATCCAATCTAAAAATATTACATCACAAAATAAAATCAAACATCAAACGATGCACCACTCTAACATAGAGCTAGAAATGGTGACTTAGCCTAATGTGTGTGCCATTTAAGGCTTGTGGGGCATGTCTTAGCAAGGCTTTTAGGGTTGAAATTTTCTAAGTGTGAAGGATTCAATTTAGAAGGTGGTTTCTTTTTAAGTGATTTAGTTAATCTGTCAATTTTATTTTATTATCTGATTTGGTTTGAATGAACCTACATTTAGTTGTTAAATGTTGTAAAGAGAAGAAAATAGAAAAGAACCTCTCTTTCATCCCTACCTTAAGTAATTTCTAAGGTAGATTCATTAATGATTTTTTTACTAAATGTTTTATTATGTGTTTTAATTAACCCTAAGTTTAGATTTTCTCTAAATGGACCTATTCAATAAGAAAGGCATCTTAAGATTAATTAAGGTGAATTACTATCACATAACACACAACTATTTATTTCTTTTCACTATTTATATCATGCATATGAATAATCCTAAGCATACCAATATATGCAATGCAAATTTTAGCACATCTTGATGATGAATGCTAAGAGTTGTTGCTTAGGAAAATTTGGATATTCCATGAATGCATATTTTTTTATTATGTAGAAAAGAGAGAGATTCTTTCATCCCTTAGCTAAATGCACATCCACATGTATAAAATACATAAGTGAGTACGGCACCATAGGTTTCTTCACCAGGGGTGTAAGGTACAAGACCAACTTGGGGCTACTTAAATCCTCACAATCTCGGGATGTCCAAACTAATATACCACTTTTCTTAAATATATGTATATGTACAAAAGGAAACAAATTTATGAAGAACCATGCAAAAGATTTTTATTCTTGATTTAGTTGCATAATTTACATGTGTAATGTCAAGATCCTTCTTATGTCATAACATAGAAGTGTATAGGAATAGATTTAAGCAAGTGTTATGTTCTTTTAAAATGAACTATGCACTTTGCAATTCCTATTCAAATCCATGTTAAGATAAGAGAAGTGAATCACATAATAGACATCTTATTCTATAATCACATGCAAGCTTATAAGTACTTATAAATAGCACCACTTCATTTGTAATCTTTGATTTATATGTTTTGATAATACTTTTGGTTAAATAGTGATAATAGCCACTCATATTCTTAACTTTAGTCAAAACATGCAATTTGACATAAAAGGAAACATTTTATTTAATTAGTTTTTTAAAAGATATGAATGCATGATTTCATATGGCATATAATATTTAGCATGCTTCAAAAGAAATAAAGTGATGTAAGCATATGACTTCATTCACCCTAAT
This sequence comes from Cymbidium sinense, assembly GCA_021442155.1. Classification (NCBI taxonomy): domain Eukaryota; kingdom Viridiplantae; phylum Streptophyta; class Magnoliopsida; order Asparagales; family Orchidaceae; genus Cymbidium; species Cymbidium sinense. Next base: position 102,674,554 of record CM038222.1, read on the forward strand.
TAAATCCTAAAGATAATCCTATAAAATAAGATCATTTAAAGTGAGTCAAAATCCTTTAAGGAGATTTTTATTACTTTTGGATTTGATTTGACTTATAAAATATGAAAACAGTTTGTGGGTCCTAACCCATTTCCCCTATGTGCAAATTAGTTTAGTTTAATTTTTGAACAATTAGGTTGATTTTATATTTTATTTAGGTTAAGGTGTGAATTAAATCCATTAATTACCCCTTACCTACACCACTTTAACATAATTAAAAAATAATTATGAGCCAACATATGATATGCAACCACATGGAATTTAAATCAGCAATCCACTTAAGAAATAAAGGGGCCTAATGCAATTGGCTCATAATTATTGACTAATTAGGATAAAGGGTTTTCATTAAGTACTTTCATAACCTTCCCACACATGTGAGTTGGATATGATTTTCTCAAACTTACCTTAGGCTTTTGAACACCTAAGGATCTACCCAACAAAAGATTGATTAACTCTAAATTAGTTTTGAAAGTTTGATTAGGCTAATTAAGTAGATCATTAGTGGATTAATCCTTAATTATATTTGGATTAAGGAAGAATGGGGGTTTAGAGAATAACTTAGAGAAAATACCCCAAACCCATTCCATAAACCTCCTCCTTACTTAAATAATGTTTAATTATCTCAATTAAGAGATTAAATCACTGTTCATATACTTAATTACTCTTAATTACAATAAAGGGGTGATTAGGGGTTCTTTAATTAATTTCCCTAATTAACTCATTGATAAATTCCAAGAAAATTAGGGGAGGTAGAAGTCCTCCTCTTAAACATGTTTAAGAAATTTGGAATTAATCAATTAAGTAATTAGGGAGTAATTAAGATAATTAAATTTTTAATTAAATCCTAATTATAGAAAATTCACTATTTAAAATTAATTAGAAATAATTTTATTGGATTTCCCTCTGATATACCTTTAAAATGATCCCTCATTTATATTTTTTGGATTTTCCTACATTTAATTATGAGTTTATGAAGTTTTTGTGATTATAGATAATTAAAATAGCCTAATTAATTAACAAATTTTGTCGAAGCCACATGGACTACTAACGCGGCATGCTTTCCATGTGGTGTGATGGGATTGGTTATTTAAGATTTCACATCATGCGTCACATCAGCTAACAGTGGGCGTGCTTTCTCCATGGGCCATCCAATCGAAGATCGAACGGTAACGATTAATCTCATAATTTATTCTTAAATTAGAGGGGCTAACATGTTATTTAATCACAAGCGTCCATTCCAATCACATGGAATGGACAGTGTATGATTTATCTCCTCCCGAGTGGTGAGAGATGGATGTAGTCCATCAATCATCGCTCAATCTGAGCTCACCCGAGCTCGGATGGAGTTTAAACTCAATCCACGCCTTTGATGGGGCACAAGCAAGAGATCCAATGGCTAAGATCTAATGGGATTACAATTCCCTTTACAAAGGTTCTAAGCATTTTTTTTAATTTAGGATCAGTTTAGAGCAATACCTCACCGAAGGCTATCACCAATGCTTCCAACGGAGGAAGTAGCTTCATCTAGTAAAGATGAAGCCCTGTTGAAGGTATCAAGCTTTGATTTGAAGTGAATTGCTCAGTTGACCAAGCTACCCTTCAATGGAAATTGACTTTGATCAAAGTCTCCCTTCCCATGGCATGGTGACTTGGGGAACACCTTGAGTGAGCTCAACTAGGTCCCTTGATGGTGCTTGCAAGAGCAATTTGAATTTGATGGAGAGTTGAGTAAGTTGGAATTTCACTTCACCTCCCCTATTTCGGCCTTGAAGAAAATCGAGAAGGAGAAATTGATGAAGCTTGTAAATGGCTTGGGGAAGTTTGGAGAAGCTTGATTTCGATTCTTAAAGCTCAATTGAATGTAATGTCTTTGGTTTGAGTGGGAATGAGATGGAGTATATCTCCCCCTCCTTAGATCAAATGGTTGAGACTAGCTTCATCATTTTAGCTCAATTTCTCTGATTGATTGGTTTTTTTAGGCTGTTAGACACTCCATGTGATTCATTTTAGGCAGAGGAGTGGAGGAGAGGGAGTGCCCATGTGCTAGGTGAGTGTATGGGGTGATCCAAGTGTCCAATTTGCATTGGATGGGTTTAGCCTTGGGTTGGGTCATGGCTGACCCAAGGTGATTGGGTCATGTTCACCACCTCCCTTAGTGTCTGTGTGGGCCACTAGAAAGATGACAATTGCTCTTGAGAAAGAATTGGCCAAATTCCAAGAGAATTTAGCCATATGATACCCTTTGACCTAGGGGTAAAATGATCATTTGGCCTTGATTTTGATTTGGGCATATTTAGATGATTCAAAAATGGGTTGGGCCAAATTTCAAGTGGTTTGGAGTTCATTTGGTTTAAATTGGTTCAATTTGACCTATTAGGTCAAGTTTGGTCAACTTGGGTTAGGTTAACCAATTGGTCAAATTGGGTCAAACCATGGGTTAGGTCAAGTTCAAATGATCATTTGGAGCCTATGTGTGTCATTGGTTTGGTTCAATTTGTTTTATATTTAGTTTTGGTTTATTTAGGTTCATTTAGGTCAAATGGGTCAAGTTGACCAATTTGACCCATTTGACTCAATTGGGTTAGGTCATGAGTTGGTTTAGGCTTGGTTGATCATTTGAAATGTTTTACAAGCTTTGGTTTCAATCAATTTTAGTTTGGTTTGGTTTCAAGTTGATTTGACCTTTAAGTCAAGTTAGGTTCATGGTTAATTGGTCCAGGTTGGGTCTAGTTGGCCAATTATAGCTTTGGTCAAGTTCAATCATTGGTTATGAATTGATTTAGATCAATGGTTTTAATCAATTTGGCTTATGGTCTATTTTAGCTAGTTTAGATTTTATTTGGGCTTAGTGTTGACTTGGTCAAAGGCTAGGTTTACTTGGTTTGACCCAATTTGAATGGTTGATCATCTTAGGATGATTGTTGCTCACAATGTGAGGCTTAGATGGGCTTTGTTCAATCCAACTTGGGTTGGATTTGAATTTGGCTCAAAAGGGTGCTTTAGGTCACTTTGGGTCAAGTGAGCCTAAGTGGCGCAATTGGCTTGATCAAGGTTTTATTCAAGTTTGGTTGAACTCACATATGGACTAATGATTGAAATATAAATCCAATTGAAAGTGATTTGGAGTCAAATGGGTTTTGATTCATTTGACAATTCCAAGTTCAAAGAATGAACATTAGTTTTATTTGGGTTAGTTTGATTTTGGTTTGATGATTGAAGTTTATGTTTATATTTGGGCATGTGATTGAAGGAATGATTATTTGAAGAGAAAATCTAAAGGTTTGGGTTGATTTGAGAATGATTTGGCTAAGTTCAAGAATTTGACTTGAAAGGGTATAGGTTGGATTTAGGTTAGATTTGGACTTGAGTTTTGAATTTAGTTTTGGTTATTTGAATTTATATTTACTTTATATTTGTGAATATAAATGAGAATATAAATGGGTTATGAGAAAATCTTTTGAATTTGGAGTGATTTGGAATTTATTTGAGCTAAGTCAATAAGATGAAATCAAAAGGTCTTAGAAAAGTTTTTTTTTTTTTTGAATTTTAAATTCAATAATGGGTTTCAATCATTTTGATTTGGAATTAATTTATGATTTGGATTTTGGAATTGATTTATGATTTGAGAAAATCAATTGAGTTGGAATTAATTTAAGGTTTGATTTGGAATTGATTTGAATTTGAAGTTGATTTGAATTTGAAGTTGGTTTGAATTTGAAGTTGAGTTGAATTTGAAGTTTGACTTGAAAGAAGGAAGTAAGGATTTGGTTCAAGCTATAGGGTAGGCAAGTTTTTCTAATACCCCTAAGGCATAACCTATTCCTATGTCTAACTCTCCTAAGTCTCTAGGGTTAGGTTAAGTGTTCACCTAATCACTAAAAGTGTCTTAAGACTAAGGAACTCTTAGTATCTAGAGGAGTCCTATGCCTAAGATGGAGAAGTTGAAAGCTCACTCCAAAAGTGAGGTCAACAAAGGGCAACCAATAGGTGTGGTGTAACTAAAAAGGAACACCGCACGTATTGGTGTTGACAAAGATGATTAACAATGCCGGATGATCACATGCACTAACAAAAATGATCTACTCCCAAACCGAAGCTGTAGAAGGAATTAAGAGCTTAATGCAATGCAACTCTACTTATATCAAAAACAAAAGAGAGAGAAGGGGGAATCCACTAGGGACTGAGTATGTGAGCCTTCCACTAAGGAAAAAAAGGCTCAAGTCATGCACTGAGGGATGAGAGGTAGTAAAATCTACTGAGGGATTAAAATTTGGAATCCACTGGGGATAAAAGATGTGAACCTTCCATTAAGGGAGTAAGTTCAGGTTGGACTGAAGTGACTCCACTAGGGGAGATTGGAAGGATTTGCATCTCACTGAGGAGTAGTGGGTTGATTTGATTTATTTGATTTGATTCCATTGGGAGAGTTGGTTGATTTTGTTTTAGATTTTAAATTCTTAGATTTTGAGATGGACCCTATTGATTTGTGATGGACCTCACTGAATAGGAGACATGTTGGCCTTGGCCTACTTTAGATTTACCAATCCAAAAGGGTAGTCTACCAACCACATAGTAGGACTATCCAACCAAAGGGATGGCCTTTCAATGTGCAGTGGCTATACCAGGAAGAAAGCGTAGTAGACTTATATCCAAAGTAGGGATCCGTTGGCGAGGTAACGGACTGAACCCAACCTTAGGTTGACTACTGAGTGAATGTCATTGGGGGTCTTAAATTAGCTCCAAGATAGTCAAAATTAATTTTTTTTTGTTATATATGATGGATCCTATCAGTTTGCGATAGACTGCACTGAGTAGGGGCCATGTTTGCCTTGACCTAACTCTAGATTTACCAATCCAAAGGGACTAGCTTCCCAGCTGAGGGGAGAACTATCCAACCAAAGGGGTACTTTTTGATTTGCAGCAGTTAATTCAGGGAAGAAAGCATGTGGGACTCGCATCTTTCTTTAATAAAAGACCACCAGGGTGACACATTAGTTAGGTAGCATGTCAACCTGACCTAGGGCTGCCCTTCAGTTTGTGACAACCATGCTAGAAAGAATGCATAGTAGACTTACATCTTCCAAAGAGAAATGATTATCAGGGCAACCTGTTTGTGGTAAAGCAAATTGAACCCAACCTAAGGGTAACTACTGAGAGAGTGCCGACTCGAAGACTTATCTCAACTCAAGAGTAGTCAAGTAATTCCTATAGGGAGTTTTGCTGACACTACCCTAAAGATAGGATGCATGCTTGGGAAAGGGGCCACTGGGGGCTTGAATTTTTAATCCACAAGCAAATAAATTTGTTTGTTTGTTGGTTTATTTATCATGGACCCTGTTGGTTTGCGAGGGATTATACTGAGAAGGAGCCTATATCAGCCTAGACCAATCTCAGATTTATTGAACCAATGAAGAATATGTGCATCCGTTAAACAAATTCTCTGACCATAGGGGTGGTTATTAGGAAAGGGAGACTGTCCAATCCAAGAGTAACCTGGGTAGCATCTAAATGGGGTTGCAAAAGGACATGATCCAAGCAGAGTGCCCGCAAGGGAGGGGCCACTAAGGGCTTTATCCAAAACCCTAGAGATGATAATATATATAGGTATTCAGTGGCCAACTCAAGGAGAAAGCACGGGGACTCACATCTACCAAAGAGTGGTGTATCTATCGGTTGAGTTGCTGTCAGCATAGCGAACATCAACCAACCTAAGGTGCCCATCAGTTTGCAACAATCAGCCTATGAAGAAAGCATCAGGGACTCACATCCTCCTTTAACAGAATTGATTATCGGGATAGTCTATCTTCGGCTCGACAGGTGCTCTCTGACCTAGGCCGACTATTGAGTGAATGCCACTAGGGGACATATATCGACCCAAGAGTAGTCGAGAGGAAAGGAGCCACTGGGGGACTTATCCTAAACCTCATATATACTCGACCTAGTCAGTGCATGATAGCTAGTTCAAGAAGAAAGTGTGTCAGCTTACATCCTCTTAAACAAAGTCACCATGAGGTAGCTTACTGGTTGCACAGTGAGGCCTACCAAACTATCAAGGCACTTATTAGTTTGCAATAGTCAAGTTAGGAAAAAAGCATGGGGACTCACATCCGCCAGACAAGTGACCACTGGGGTGACATATTAGCAAGGTAACATGTTAGCCCGACCTAGAGCAGCTAATGAGTGAGTGCCATAGGGGGCTTGTTCCCACATCAAAATAGATCAAGATAAAATATTTTTTTTATTTGTGTTTATGTTTATGTTTTTGTTTGAAGAGGACAGGATGCCACTTGGTTTATCTCACACCTATCCTAAAACATGTTTAAAAGTTGATAAAATGGTGCCACGAATGGTAGTTATGATCCCACTAAGGAAGGATGTCGCTTGGGTTCTCTTACACTAACTTAGTTATGCTAGTCAAAATAGGATGCCTCTCGGGTTCTCTTACACCTACTCTAGTAGCACCAGGGAAATGTGTTTAATTTGTGTTCATGTTGTGAAAGAGGGATAGGATGCCTCTCGGGTTCTCTTACACCTACCCTAAAGACATCGTGGCGGATTCACAAAAAAGAAACAATGCTTCAATTGAAGAGAATATTTTGATGAATTCGAATAGAATTTTGAAGATAATTATTTTCAAACATGATTTTATGGGTAGTATTTCTTCAAAAAGAGCCCATTAATTGAAAGCATCGAGTGTTCCCCTTTACAATCAATAAGTTGATAAGATCCTCCTTGGTAGGCCTTCTCTATGATAAAAGGGCCTTCCCATGTGGGATCAAACTTGCCTCCCATCTTTCAACGGGAAACAATTGGTCTCCTTAGAATTAGAATAAGCTATGCTACTTGAAAAGCTTCAACACAGACCATCTTGTTGTGAGCTTGAATCATCTTGGATTTGTATAACTTGAGGTTTTGGCACACCCATAGGCATCTCTCCTCCAAACCTTCGAGCTCTTCTAATTGCAACTTAGCATTCTAATATGTAGTGATTTTACTACCCATTGCTATCCTTAATGATGGGAGTTGAACTTCTAAGGGTAGAATGGCTTCAGACTCATACACTAAGGAGAATGAGGTAGATTGAGTTGAAGTTATGTATGTGGTGTGGTATGCCCACAAAGCTTCAACCAATTACTCATGCCACTATCGCTTGTTGTCATCGAGTGTCTTCTTTAGTATCAAGATGAGAGTTTTGTTGAATGCTTTTGCTAGGTCATTTGTCACACAATAGTAGATGGTGGAGTATCTCTAATCTATATTATTTCTCCTAGGGAAGCTATTGATCTTGGTGCTCTTGAATGCAGTACCATTATCAGATATAATTCATTGAGGCACCCCGAACCTATATACGATATGGTTTCTAAAAAACTAGAGAACATGCTGAGTTGTGACCTCTCTGAGTGGGATTGCCTCTGCCCACTTGGAAAAGTAGTCGGTGGCAGCTAAGATGAAGCAATGACCCTTGGAAGAAGAATGATCAATAGGACCCACTATGTCGATGCCCCAACACATGAATAACCATGAGGCCAATGTAGGATGTCGAATGTTGGGTGGTTGATGTAGGACCACACAGTGTACCTGACACTGATGGCATCTTCTAACTACGTTCATATAGTCTATGATCATCGAAGGCTAGTAGTATCATAGTCTCTTAATCTTTGTTTTCATCTTCATTAAATTGAATGAACTCGCACTGAATGTACTTGGTCATGATCTTATAAAGTGTTTGTCTAAATAGTGTAACCATATTTGAATAAAAGACCATCGATTTAAGGTGCCATTACGAGACCATAGGAGACAACTCTCTATTTCATCTGATGGGCTTGTGATTTCTCTTAAGGTAATTTACAGGTCATACATAAAGCAAGGAAGAAACTAGGAAAAGGATGTCACTTAATCCACAAGCTAAACAAATCATCAATCAAACTATAAAGCTAATCATAAAAGAATAAGTGGCCATTATTGTCGGGTACCATCGTACAAACTTAAAAATAAATTGGGTAGCTGAGCTCTATCCTTATACAACTCAGATTACAAATGAAATAAATATAATTAATCAAGGAACTCATTTTTATAGGGGGGATCTTCAAGCTTCATTTCTTCATTCTTCTTTTCTTCTTTCTTCTTTGGTTCCTTCTTTTGGATGGTAGGAAGGTGGATGCTCCAAAGGCTTCACATGGTGCATAAGATGAGATCTTATGACCAATGCTCATCCTAATCCCCATAACACTCATTCCAAAATCCTAATTGCAAAAATTACATAAAAAGGAAAAGTAAATCTAGCTAACACCTACAAAATAGAGATTATCTAAACAAACCACCAAATCCCATGCATGTATATTATACTTATCACCCCACACATGGGTGACTAAGTCCACCTGGCCTATTGGATTATGTTTAAGGGTGTAAACACCTGCACAGCAAAAGTATTTATATTGTTATTTATTACAACGCCCTTTAAGCACAATCCCCTACAGAAGATAATGGTTAGACTAAGATCACCCTACCATTCATTCTATGCACATTCATCCTAACATTCAGACTAAAACATATATCATAAAATAAAAGCAAGCATCAAACCATGCACCATCCTAACCTAAAGCTAGAAGTGATGACTTAGCCTAATGTCTGTACTTTAAAGGCTTGTGTGGTATGCTTAGCTATGGCTTTAAGTTAGAATTTTCTAAGTGTGAAGCATGTTAAACTTAGAGGAGGGTTTCATTTAAGTGATTTAATTATTTTGGATCGATTTTTATTTTATGTTTTTGTTTGGGTTCAAGTGAATCCTACAATTAATTACTAAGTTGTAAACAGAGGGAAAGAGAAGAGAACTTCTCTTTCCTTCCCTTACTTAAGTAATTTCTAAAGTGAATTCATGTTTTATTTTTATTTAGTAATGTTTTAATTAAGTGTTTTAATTAATCCTAAGTTTAGATGTACTCTAAATAAACCTATTCAAAATAAAGGCATTTTAAGATTAAGTAAAATGAACTAAATTCACAAAACATACATCACTTCATTTCTTTCCCAACATGTATGACATGCATATGAATAAGTCCTAAGCATATCTATACATACAAATGAGAATGTTTAGTACACTTCATGATGCATGCTAAGTCGTTCATTTAAGAAAATTTGGATGTTTATGATGCATGATCTTCGTTAAGTAGCAAAGGGGTTTCTTATCCAATTTTTATATGCACATATGAATGTATGAAAGGCATCAGTGGGTACGACACCAGTGTTAACCAAAGGTATAAGGTACAAGATCTACTTATGGATACTTAAAGCCTCTCAACCTTTGGGTTATCCAGACTAGTATACCACTTTCTTTAAATACAAACATGTGTACAAAAGAAATGAATGGAAAAGAAAGAATGCAAAAATTTGTGTTGGTTGATTTATTTTTTATTGTACAATTTATATGTGCAAGCATAGGTATCCTTCTTAAGTGATAGTATAGGAATGAATAGGATATGTAATTAGGCAAGTGTTAGGTTCTTTTCAAATGAACCATACACCTTGCCAAATCTTATTCAAAACTATACTAAAATGGAAGAGAAGGAAAACCTACACTAAGCACATCCTTATATTTTACTCACATAAAAACTTATAAGTAAGATATATGTAACACACTCTCAGTTTTTATAATTGATTCATATTTTTTGAAAATAATTTGAATTTAATAGTGATAATAGCCACTCATATTCTTACTTTAGCCAACACATGCAATTTGACATAAAGAAAATATTTTCATTTTAAATTTGATTTTTGAAAAGCATGGATGCATGAAACCATATGACACACATATTTAGCACATTGGGGAAAAACTAAAGCAATGAAATCATGTAAACACATTCACTTCAATTAAATCCTAAAGATAATCTTGTGACATAAGAAAGCTTAAAGTAAATCAAAGTATATTTAATATGATTTTTGTTTGATTTTGAATTGATTAAATTTTGCAAATGTGAATTGAGTTTTCTATTCCTAACCCATTCCCACATGTGTTTGATATTTTTGTTTAATTTTTAGATGATTAAATTTATTTTATATTTTTATTAGATTAAGGTATGAATTAATCATGTTAATTATCCCTTGCTTACACCACCTTAGCAAAATTAATCAAATAATTATGAGCCAACGAGATGACATAAAACCTCACAAGGAATTTAATTTGTAATGCACCTAGGAAGAAAGTGGCCTAATGCAATTTGGCTCATGATTAATGATTAATGAAGCTAAGGGTTTTAACTTAAGTAATTTCAAAACACCCCTCACACATATGAGTTGAGTTTTGATTTCCTTAATTGAACTTAGGCTCTTAAACACCTAAGCATCTATCCAAAGTAGATTAATTAAGTTATGAAAGGTTTTAAAATTATAAGAAATCAATTAAGAGGGAAATTAGTGAATTAGCCCTTAATTAAGAGAGGATTAAGAAATAAAAGGGGGTTTAAGAAATAGCTTAGGGGAAATTCCCCAAAATTATTCTTTAAACCTCTTATTCACTAAAATATATCTTAATCAACTTCAACAAAGGACTAAACCACTAATCAAACTCTTAATTAACCTTAATTATAAAAATAGGGTAATTAGAAAATAAATTAGAAATTTCCCCAATTAAGCCACCAATAAATCCCAAAAAAAATTAAGGGAGGAATAAGTCATCCCCAAAATACACTTAAGAGTTTGAGATTAATCAGTGGATTAATTAGTGAGTAATTAGAAAATTAAGATTTCTAATAAAATCTAAAATCAAAGAAAGATACTATTCAAAATCCATTAAAACTAATTTTAGAATATTCTAGATTGAATTATCTTTCAATGAAAATTTACCTCATATTTTTCTAATTTTTTTCAGAGAGATATGAATTTTTGAAGTTTAAGTAATTAATTAGAATTAAATAAACCCTAATTAATCCCTTAATCCTACGGCTCGCCATGCAAGCACTGACTCGGCTGCGCTTTACATGTGTTGTCCTCTGAGTGGCCACATAAATGCCACATCGTACTGCCATGTGGCGGCGGCGCTATGCGCTTTTACCTCTATCGTTCGATCAAGGATCGAACGGCTAAGATTTAATCTACGGTTTAGAGGATATAATATAGGATATAAAAATTTATTAAATCTCAGTCGTCCATCCAAAATGCATGGATGGATGGCCAGAGATCATCCTTGTTCATCCCTGAGAAATAATGGAAACTGTCCACTTTCAAAGGGAAGATCTGAGCTCGATCGAGCTCAGATTGGGATGAAATTTTGCTCACGCCATCTAACCCTAATGGCAAGCACATCTAACGGTCAAAATTCCATGGGATCAAAATTTCTTTCATAAAGCTCCACACCACCTTGAGTTTAGTGATAAAAAAATGTCATACCTCACCAAAGGTGATCATCGGTGCTCGATTCCCTTGGAGGAGCTTCGTCTAGTTGAGACAAAGCTTTGGTGAAAGGTTTAGCTCTTGAGGTTGAGTGGATAGCTCTATAAACCAACCCCTCCTCCTAGTGAACTCAATTTTGATTGAAGTGGATCTTCCCATGCCTTTCGAGCTTGGGAAAGGACTTGGACAAGCTCGACTTGATCCTCTAATGGAGTGTGCAAAGTGAATTTAGTTGAGATTGAGTATGGTGAAAGTTGGCAAATCCTAGGAGCTCTCTTATTTTTGCTTAAGGGAAACCTAGAAATGGTAACTTCAATCTCCTTCTAGAGAGCTTACAAACTCTTGCTAATGACTCCTATCGCTCTCCCTTACTCAATCGATAATGGCTCTGTTGGCATTGAAGTGAATTAGGGGGGGTATATCTCCCCCTTAGGCAATCGAATGGTCGAAGCTTCACTTGCCATTTTGATCCTATTGACTTTAAGCAGTGGGTTGGTTGATCTGTTAGAGGCTTGCACAAGGTTGGTTTGGGATAGGGAGTGGAATGGTAACTCCCCATGTGCTCAAATTGAGTGGGAGCATGATTCCTATGTGGCCAATTTGATCCAAGTGCTCAATTTTGGCCTTAGGTCAAGTTGGCCTGACCCAAACCCATTGGGTTTGGTGTACCACCCTACATAGGGTTTACTTGACCTATTAGGAGAGAATCATGGAGGTATGAAGAGGGCTTAACCAAATCCCCGATGGATTTGACCAAAATTTGTTCAATGTCCTAGGGGTAGAATGGTTCTTTAGCTAATTTTTTAATTTGGCGAGGTTGGGTATGTTGAGAAAATAGGTTTGGCCAAGTTTCATTATATTTGGAGTTCATTTGGTATGGTTTGGCTCATGTTGACCCATTTAGGTCAAAATAGGTCAACTTGGGTCAACTTGACCAATTGGTCAAATTTGGTCAAACCAAGGGTTGGGTCAAGTTCAATGACCATTTGAAATGTTTTAGTGGCTTTGGTTTGATTCAATTTGGCTTAGGTTTGAATTTGGTTCATATGACTTCATTTAGGTCAAATGGGTCGAGTTGGCCAATTTGACCCATTTGACCTATTTGAGCTAGGTCATGCCTAGGTTTAGGTTTGGTTAGTCATATGAAGTGGATTTTTATCTTTTTTTTCAATCAATTTTGGTTATGTTTGATTTTGGCTCAACATGACCCTTTAGGTCAAGTTGGGTTCAAGGTTAATTGGGCTAGGTTAGGTCTAGTTGACTAATTGATACTTTGGTCAAGTTCAACAAGTAATATAGAATGAACTTGACCCATTGGTTTCAATCAATTTGGCTTAGATCAAGTTTTGACACATTTTGACTTTTTAGGTCAAGTTGGGTTAACTTGAGTCAAGTGGCCAATTAGGCTAGGTTATGCTCAAATATTCACTTGGTTAAGTTCAAACATTAGTCATGAATGAACTTAGATCAATGGTTTCAATCAATTGGTCTATGGTGGATTTTGGCTATGTTGGGTTTCATTTTGGCTAAGTGTTGACTTGGTCAACCCTTAGATTTGACATGGTTTGACATAATTTGAGTGATTGATCATCCCATGATGATTCTTGATCATAATGAGAGGCATAGGTGAGTTTGATTCAATCCAATTTGGTTAGGATTAGAATTTGGCTCATAAGGGAACTTTAGGTCACTTTGGGTCAAGTGAGCCTAAGTGGGTCAAATGGCTTGGTCAAAGCTTGATTTGAGTTTGACTGAACTTGTATATGGACTTATGATTGAGATATAAATCCATTTGCAAGTGATTTGAAGTCAAATGGGTTTTGATTCATTTGACAATTTCAAGTTCAAAGGGTGAACAAGAAATGGATTTTGGCTTGATTTTTGAATTAAGTTTTGATTAAGTGATTGAAGTTCGTATTTATATTTGGATTCATGATTGTAGGGTTGATTGAATCATGAAGGAAAATCAAGAGTTTGGCTTTATTTGAAATTGATTTGGCTAAGTTCAATGGTTTGACTTGAAAGGCTTAGGTTGGATTTTGAATGAGGTTGAGTTTGATTTTTGGAAGTGATTTTGGTTGTTTAAATTTTTATTTCATTTATATATGTGAATATAAATGAGAATATAAATTGATTATGAGAAAATTTCAAGGATTTGAAGTGATTTGCTCATGAGCTAGGCTAAGTCTTTAAGAGCAAATTTAAAGGACTTAGGAAATTTTGGATTTTGGAACTTAAATTTTGAGTTTAGTTTGATTGATTTATATTTATATTTTATTTATATATGTGAATATAAATGAGAATATAATTGAGTTATGAGAAAATTCTAAGGATTTAATTTGATTTTGATTTGATTTAGGTTAAGTCCTTAAGAGGAAATTTAAAGGACTTAAGAAATTTTTTGAGTTTTGGATTTCAGTTTTGGATTTATATTTGATTGATTTATATTTATATTTTGTTTATATATGTGAATATAAATGAGAATATAAATGAGTTGTGCAAAAAATTCATGAATTTGAATTGATTTGAGGACAATTTTGGCTAAGTCCTTATGAGGGAAATTAAGGAGTTAGGAAATATTTGGAATTTTGGAATTTCAATCATGGGTTTCAATTATGGATTTCAATCATGTGTTTCAATCATGTGGCATTGATTTGAGTTTGGAGAAAATCAATTAGGCTAGAATTGATTTAGGTTTGATATTGATTTGGAGTTTGACTTGAAGGGAAGGAAAGTGGTTCTGGTAAGGGTAGGCAAATTTTCCTAATACCCCTAAGGCATGACCTATTTCTATGGCTAACTCTTGTAAGTCTCTATGGCTAGGTTGAGCATCCACCTAATCACTAGATGTGTCTTAAGACTAAGGATCCCTTAAAGTCTAAGAGGAGTCTTATGTCTAAGATGGAGGGGTTGAGAGCTCATTCTAAAATCAAGGTCAACAAAGGGCACCCAGTATGTGTGGTGTGATTGATAAGAAACACTGCACGTACTGGTGTTGATTGAAATAATCAACTACACCGAAAGATCACAAGCACTAATAAAAAACAATCTATCCCTAACCCAAGGTGTAGAAAGAATCCAAAGCTTAGTGCAATGTGGCTTTACTTATGTCAAGGACATAAGAGAGGGAAGGAGGAATCCACTAGGGAAAGAGTGTGAACCTTCCATTAGTTTTGCAGGTTCAAGTCATCTACAAGGGGATGAGAGGTTTGATTTGATTTGAGTCTCACTGGGGAGAAATTTTTGCAGAGGAAGAGGGTTGAATTTGTTCCAATAATTTTTATTTTTTTGTAGATTTGGATTTTGAGATGAATCCTGTTAGTTTGCGAGGAACTGCACTGAGTAGGAGCCATAGAGGCTTAAACCTAAGTTAGATTTACCAATCCAAATGGGTAGTCTACTAAACACATAGTAGGACTAGCCAACCAAAAGGATGTCTTTCGATATGTAGTAGCTATACTAGGAAAAAAGTATAGTAGACTTACATTCTCCAAACTAGTGACCAGTTGATGGGGTAATCTATTTACAAAGTAATAGATTGAAACCCAACCTGGGCTGACAATTGAGTGAATGCCACAAGGGGACTTAGATCAGCTCAAGGATAGTCAAGATTAATTTTATTTTTTAGATATATTTATTTTGATAGTTTTCATTGGTTTGCGATGGGTCATACTGAAAAGGAGCTTATATCAACCTAGACCTATCTCAGATTTACTGAACTAAAGGGAGTGGCTTCCCGACTGATGGGAGAGCTATTTGACCAAATGAGTGCCTTTCAGTTTGCAAGGATCAATTAAAGGGAAGAAAGCCCATGGACTCACATCTTCCACTATAAAAGACTACTGGGGCGATCGGTTTCTTTGGGCAACAAATTGAACCCAACTTAGGGCTGCCCATCGGTTTGCGACAATCATGCTAGAAAGAATGCATCATAGTCTTACATCTTCTAAAGCAGAATGAATGTCTGGGTAACCTAATTTTAATCAAAATAGATTGAACCCGACCCAAGGGCGACTACGGAGTGAGTACCGACCTAGGGATTTATCTCAACTCAGGTAGTCAAGCAATTTCTATAGGGAGTTCTGTTGACACTGCCCTTTAGATAAGATGTCTGCTTGGGAAAAAGGGCCCTTTAGGAGCTTGAATTTCAAATCCACAAGCGAATTAATTTTGTTTATTTTGTTTAGTTTATTTTATCGTGGACCCTATTAGTTTGTGAGGGATCAAACTGAGAAGGAGCTTATATCAGCCTAAACTTATCTCAGATTTACTGAACTAAGGGAGAATTTGTGCATCCGCTGAGCAAATTCTCCAACCACAAGGGTGGTTACTAGGAAAGGGGACTGCTCAATCTAAGAGTAACCCTGAGTAGTGTCTAAATTAGGTCACAAAGGATGTGATCCAAATAGAGTGTCCACAGGAGATGGGGCTACTACGGGCTTAATCCAACACCCTGGATAAGATGACATGGCTAGTCATATATCCAATAGGTATTCGGTGTCCAACTCAAGAAGAAAGTGTTGGGACTCACATCTGCCAAGGGTGGTGTATCCATCGAGTGAGTTACTGTCAATATAATGAGGTGCTCGTCGGTTTGCAACAATCAGCCTAGGAAGAAAGCTTGGGATTCACATCCTCCTATAGAAAAGCTGATTGCTAGGATAGTCTGCCTTCAGCTCGACAGGTGCAATTCGACCAAGGGCGACTACTGAGTGAATGCCACCGAGGGACTTATATTGACTCAAGAGTAGTCAAGAGGAAAGGAGCCTCTAGGAGACTTATCCTAAACCTCAAATATACTCAACCTAGTTAGATTATGATGATTAATCCAAGAAGAAAACATGGGGACTCACATCTTCTTAAACAAAATCAACATGAAGCAGCTTACAGGCTAAGCAGTGAAACCTACCATACTAACAAGGCACTCGTTGGTTTGTAATGATCAAGTTAGGAAGAAATCTTGAGGACTCGCATCTTCCAAACAAGTGACCACTGGGGTGACATACTAGCAAGGTAGCATGTAGACCCGACCAAGAGCAGCTAATGAGTGAGTGCCACAGGGAGCTTTCTCTCACATCAAATAGCTCAAGACAAAAAGATTATGTGTTTGTTTTTGTGCATGCGTAAAAGGGATAGGATGCCTCTAGGGGACTCTTACACCTACCTTAAACACGCTAGGGGTTTTAATGAAATGGTGCCATGAATGTCAAAAAGGATTCCACTAAAAAAGGATGCCGCTTGGGTTTCTCTTACACCTAACTTAGTTATGTTAATCGAAATAAGTTGTCTCCCGAGTTCTCTTACACCTATTCTAATAATATCAAGAGATTGTATTTGTGCTATGAAAAAAGGGAAATGATGCCACTGGGGGACTCTTACACCCACCCTAAACACATCACAGCGAATTTACAAGGCAAGCAAATAACTCTTCGAAAGAAGAGAAGATTTTGATGAAATGGAAGCAGATTTTTGTTGATTGATAGATTTATTTTAAACATAATTTTTATGGGTAATATTTCTTCAAATAGAGCCCATTAATTGGAAACATCGGGTGTTCCCCTTTCCAATCAATAAGCTGGTAAGATCCTCCTAGGTAGGCCTTCTCTATGATATAGGGGCCTTCCTAAGTGGGTTCAAACATGCCTCCCATCTTTTGATGAGCAATAATTGGTCCCCTTAGAACTAACATAAGTTCTCTTACTCGAATAGACCTAGGGCGGACTAGCTTGTTGTGAGCTTGAATCATTTTGGCCTTATAAAACCTGAGGTTCTGACACGCCCATAGGCAACTCTCCTTGAAACATTTGAGCTCTTCTAACCATAATTTTTCATTCTTCTTTGTAGTGATCTTGTTATCCAATGCTATCCTTGGTGATGGGAGTTAAACTTCTAAAGGTAGAACGGCTTTGAACTCATACACTAAAGAAAATGGGGTAGACTAAGTCGGAGTTCGGTATGTTGTGCAGTAGGTCCACAAGGCTTCAACCAACTACTCATTCCACTATCATTTGTTATCATCAAGAGTCTTCTTTAGTATTTGAATGAGAGTTTTGTTGAATGCCTCCGCTATGCAATTTGTTCTGGGATAGTAGATGGTGGAGTATCTCCAATCTGTACTGTGTATTATAGCAAAGTTATTTATTTTGGTGCTTTTGAATGTAGTACCATTACCATATATAATTCATTGAGGCACCTCGAACCTATATACAATATGGTTCCTGAAAAACTAAAACACATGCTGAGTTGTGACCTCTCTGAGTGGGATTGCCTCTACCCACTTTGAGAAGTAGTCGGTGGTAGCTTAGATGAACTGATTACCCTTGCAAGAAGAAGGATCGATTGGACCCACAATGTCGGTACCCCAACACTTGAATGGCCATGAAGCCAATGTAGGGTGTAGAATGTTGGGTGGTTGGTGGAGGATGACACTGTGTACCTGACACTGATGGCATCTCCTACCTACATCCATGCAGTTTGTAATTATCGAAGGCCAGTAGTAACCTAGTCTCTTGATCTTTGTCTTCATCTTCAGACTAGATTGATGTGCTCCACATAGACCTGAATGTACCTCAATTACAATATCGTAGGCTTCATGTTTGTCTAAATAGCATAACCACATTTGGTCAAAGGACCGTCAATACAAGGTGCCATCAACAAGAGCATAGGAGAGAGTTCTCTGTTTCACCTAATGGGCTTGTGACTTTTCTTGAGGTAATTTGTCAGTGTTCAAATAGTCTATGAACAATTGCCTACAATCTAGCTCCTTGTCCATATAGACAACGGCAACCTCCCCTTCAAGAGAAAGTCTCTCAATGAGTTCAACATCAGTAAGGGATAGGACTTGTCAATTTTGGACCCTTATTGAAATGGACTCATATTCCAGACATGTCAATTCTTTAGCAAGTTTGTCCAAAGCATCTGCTACTGCATTCTTTGCTCGGGGAACCTTGTTGATGGTGACTTCAGGAAGTTGGGCCAATAGCTTCATGGTATACTCGTGATAATGATGAAGCTTGGATTTGAGAACCTTGTAGGACCCGATAATCTGGTTAATGGCCAATAGAGAATCCCCAAAGAAGTTTATGCTCTTGACTCATACAGTGATGGCTAACTCCAGACTGGCAATCAATGCCTCATACTTGACTTCGTTGTTGGTGTAAGTGTTACAAAGATAGTATGAGAATCTCATCGCATCCTGGTCTAGAGTTAAGAGAACTATTCTTACCTCTGCATTTCCTAGAAGAGTAGATCATGGTGCTTCCCCTTTATGAAAAGAAGCTGTGCCATCAAAATACATCTCCCATTGGTGGTTGTCAACCTCCCCTAAGTTCATGATTTACTTATCATGGAGATCATCA
Source organism: Cymbidium sinense (assembly GCA_021442155.1). NCBI lineage: Eukaryota > Viridiplantae > Streptophyta > Magnoliopsida > Asparagales > Orchidaceae > Cymbidium > Cymbidium sinense. The sequence goes on from CM038222.1 coordinate 102,693,336, forward strand.
CTAAGTGGATGTCGGTTGAAAATTTTCCATATGGTCGCCTTCAAATCTATGGTGAAAGGAGGGAAGAATATAAAAATTCATCTTTTTTGGGACACCATGCAGATCTACAGATGTGCTTATTCAGGTGATCGAGTACATCATCAAGGAATAGCGTACTATCTCGAAAGATAGAAGTCACTACCCTTTAATGGACTTAATCACCTCAATAAGGACTCCTAATGACGATGGGTCTGCATATGTACCAAAGATTCTTCCCCAACTTTACACAGAAATGTAAAGCAGGGTTTATTTTAAATCAAGTTCATTAAGTTCCCTATAAGGTCATGCCCCCATAGTTAATAACATCCTAAGGAATGAGGATACCCTAGGAAAACTCTCGATTAAGGTAAATGATCATTGTCTTCAAAGATTTCAATAGGAAAGGACTATCAATCGATTAGTTCATTTGTTAAGATCAAATGGGATTGATCAAAGAGAAGGAGTTATTATCAAACCCAAAAGAAAGATAATTAAGAGATGCCCACGATGCTAGGAAATCGAGCGAGCATCTCAAATTATCTTATAGCTGGGCTTTACATTTTTGAAATTGATTTAATTTGTTTGAGTTGCATTTTTTGTTAGAAAATTAGGACTTATGATTCCTTAACACAAGATTAAGAAAATGCCTAAGAGGTGAGGAATTATGCTTATGGCCCATAAGGGGGAGAAGCAACCTTCTAGGGAGCTTTGGCTTCCTGACCTAAATCTAAGGTAAAAATGAGTATTTGGTTTGCCTCCACAAACAACCCAATAGCTTGGACTTACAACCGTCTAGGTGTGGCCGCCAACTAACTGGTCCTATGATTTTAAATACAAGTAGGTAAGTCATATGCTCTAGGCAAGATAGCGAGGCAATTATTTATTTAGGAAGAGTCTAAGTCCTTAAACTCACTCCCTAAAGAGACTATATCACGTAAGGGCATGCTTCAAATGACCAAAATCTAATGCAAATTCAAATTTCATTTTTATTTTTATTTTTGGACAATTATTTTGACTCAGGCTAATAGGATTCATATGCCTAATGCATGAGAAATAAAGTTGTTGGCCAAAACCAGTGAGAAGGGAGGAGGTGTATTTCCACCATGGCTCTCAAAGGTTAAACCAAGTTTCTCTGGCAAAGGTGGAAGCCCTCCAATCAAGAGTAAAATATAATGTTGTTGTACGTGATATTATAAAAGAAATACTCATCCAGCTAAAGGGTTGCTAATTCTTTTATCTTGATTTTAAACCTAAGCTTTAAGTGATGTTATAAATTCTTTACTTTTAGTTTTGAGTTGTTAGATTTGGTAAAAGAGTTATTTTTTCCTAAAGAGCCTAATCTACATCCAGGCCATACATAAAGCAAGGAAGAAACTAGGAAGAACATGCCACTTAATGCACAAGCTAAACAAATCATCAATCAATTTAGAAAGCTAACTGCTAAAAGAATAAGAGACCGTTGTGGTCGGGCACCATTGCACAAACCTGAAAATAACAAATTGGGTAGCCAAGTTCTACCCTTATACAACCTGGATTACAAATAAATTAAATTAAAATTAAGCAAAGAATTCATTATTAAGGGGGGTCTTCAAGCTTCATTTCTTCATTCTTCTTTTCTTCTTTCTTCTTCTTTTCTTCTTTCTGCTTTGGTTCCTTCTTTTGGATGGTTGGATGGTGGATGCTCCAAGGCTTCACATGGTACATAAGCTAAGATCTTATGACCAATGTTCATCCTAATCATCATAACAATCATTCCAAAATCCTAATTGCACAAATTTACATGAAAAGAAAACGAATGGAAATCTAACTAACACCTACAAAATAGAGATTAGCTAAAACAAACCACACAAATCCCAAGCTCGTATATTGGACTTATCACCCCACACATGGGTGACTAAGTCCACCTGGCCTATTGGATTATGCTTAGGGGTATGAGTACCTACAAGCAAAAGCATTTATATTTTTATTTATTACAGTGCCCCTTAAGCACAATCCCCTGTAGAAATATTAATTAGGCTAAGAGCATCCTACCATTCATTCTACGAGCATACATCCTAACATCCAGTCTAAAATATATATCATAAAATAAAACAAACATCAAATCATGCACTGTCCTAACCAAAAGCTAGGAGTGGTGACTTAGCCTAATGTGTGTGCTTTGGAGGTGTATGTGGTATGCTTAGCTATGGCTTTAAGTTAGAATTTTCTAAGTGTGAAAACATGTTCAACTTAGAGGAGGGTTTCATTTAAGTTGTTTAATTATTTTGGATTGATTTTATTTCATGTTTTGATTAAGTTCAAGTGAATCTTACAATTAATTACTAAATCATAAAGAGAGGGAAAGAGAAGTGAACTTCTCTTTCCTTCCCTATCCTAAGTAATTTCTGAAGTAGATTTACATTTTAGTTTTATTTAATGAATGTTTTGATTAAGTCTTTTTTGTAATCCTAAGTTTAGATGAATTCTAAACAAACCTATTCAAAAAGAAAGGTATTTTAAGATTAAATAAAATGAACTAAATTCACAAACTTACATCACTTCATTTCTTTCCCAACATGTATAATATGCATATCTATACATACAAATGAGAATATTTAACATACTTTATGATGCATGCTATGTAACACATTTAAGGAAATTTGGAAGTTTAAGATTTACATTTTAGTTTTGTTTAATGAATGTTTTGATTAAGTCTTTTATGTAATCCTAAGTTTAGATGAATTCTAAACAAACCTATTCAAAAAGAAAGGCATTTTAAGATTAAATAAAATGAACTAAATTCACAAACTTATATCACTTTATTTCTTTCCCAACATGTATAATATGCATATGAGTGAGTCCTAAGCATATCTATACATACAAATGAGAATATTTAACACACTTTATGATGCATGCTAACTAACTCATTTAAGGAAATTTGGAAGTTTAAGATGCATGATTTTCATTAAATAGAAAAGGGTTTCTTATCCAATTTTCACATGCACACATGAAAGTAAGAAAGGCATAAGTGAGTGCCATTGTTAGCATTGTAAGGCACAAGACCTACTTAGGGCTACTTAAAATTCATAACTTGGGGTTGTCATACCACTTTACATAAATATAAATATATGTACAAAAGAAATTAATGAAAAAGAAAGAATGCAAAAGTTGTATTAGTTGATTCATTTTATTTATGCCATTTATGTGTACAAGCGTAGGTAACCCTTCTTAAGTGATAGCATAGGAATGAATAGGATATAGAATTAGGTAAGTGTTAGGTTCTTTTCAAATGAACCATACATCTTACCAACTCCTATTCAAAACTATACTAACATAAAAGAGAAGGGAAACCTATACAAAGCAAACCCTTCTATATTACTCACATGCAAGCTTATAATTAAAGTATTAATAACACACTTTCAGATTTGATATTTGATTCATATGTTTTTAAAAAATAAATTGAATTTAGTTGTGCTAATAGTGAATCATCTTATTACTTTAGCCAACACATGCAAATTTGACATAAAGTAAACAATTTCATTTTGAATTTGATTTTGAAAAATATGAATGCATGAAACCACATGGCATACACATTTAACATGTTCAGGAAAGAATCAATGTAATGAAAGCATGTAAACACATTCACTTTAATTAAATCCTAAAGTCATTCTTATGAAATAGGAAAGCTTAAAATAAATCAAAGTTAGTTCAATGTGATTTTTCTATCTTGAGTTTGATTTAATTTTGAAAATGTGAGTTGAGTTTGTTATTCCTAACCCATTCCCACATGTGTTTGATATTTTTATTTAATTTTTAGATGATTAGATTCATTTTAGATTCTTTAATTAGGTTAAGATATGAATTAAACAAGTTAATTACCCTTACTTACACCACATTAGCATAGTTAACCAAGTAATTATGAGCCAATGAGATGACATACAAAAAAAAACCTTTAATTAAGAGAGGATTAAAGAAAGAAAAGGGGGTTTAGGGATTAGCTTAGGGGAAATACCCCAAAATTATTCCCTATGCCTCCTTCTCTCTGGATTTAACCTTAATCAACCTTAATAATGAATTAAAACACTAATCCAATCTTAATTATCCTTATTTTGATTAAGGGAGTAATTCAAAAATACATTTGCAATTCCTCTAATTAAGCCTTCAATAAATCCCAAGAAAATTAGCAGCGGCCGAGGTCATCCCCTAAAACATACTTAAGAAGTTTGGGATTAATCAGAGGATTAATTAAGGAGTAATTAGCAAAATGATATTTCCATTAAAACCCAAAATCAGAGAAAAGTGCAATTCAAAATCCATTGAAAATATTTTTAAAATATTTTAGGTTGAATTATTTTTCCATAGAATTTACCTCATATTTTCTGAATTTTATTGAAGGAGATATGAATTTTTAAGTTTAAGAGATTAATTAAAAATTAATTAAATCCCTAACTAATCCCATTAGCTCACAACGTGACATGCGGCGGTGGGGGTCAGCGCACTTTATGCACATCACATCATGAGCTAATTACTTAAACATCATATCCGGATAGTGGTGCGATGGCAGGGCACGGTTTGATCCATGCTGTTTGATCAAGGATCGAACGGCCATTGATAATCTCGTCGTTTCTAAAAAGATTATTTAATTTTAAAACATGGGATTAATCATGTCTGTCAATCCAAAATGTGCGGATGGATGGCCAGAATCACCTGAGTTCTTCTCTTAGGCTCAATAGAGACCGTCCATGATCTAAGGGAAGATCTGAGCTCGATTGAGCACGGATTGGAATGAGACTTTACCCACACCATCTAAAGCTAATAAGAAATCTATCCAACGATGGATTTCTCATGACATGAAAATTTCTTTCACAAAATACCAACACACCCTAAGCTATGTGGTCAGAAAATTCCATACTTTGTCAGAGGTGATCACCGGTGCTCGAGCTCGATGGGGTAGCTTCGTCTAGTGGAGACGAAGCCCTGTTGAAAGTTTCAAGCCTTAGGGTTGAGTGGATCTCTCTATGGAGCAACACCACTTCACCTTGCTTGCAGCTTTGATCCAATTGAGACTCTCCTTACTTCGGGAACTTGAATAAGAGCTTCGATGCACTCGACTTGATCCCCTGAGGGAGTGTGCAAGAGGAATTAGAGTGGATTTGAGTATAGAGGAAGTTGAGGATTGAAGTAACCTCCCTTATTTTCTCTTGAAGAAAATCGACAAAGCTAAGATTCAAATCCCCCTTATAAAGCTTAGGATGGCTCTCTGAGGATCTATTTTTAGCTTGTGAACTACTACATTAGGAGATATCCAGGCATTTCTTCATAACTCCATACAAAGCAGTCTTTAAACTCAGTTAATAGCCTAACTAAGTCATTGATTTCTTCTTCATTCAGCAACGAACTGATGTCAGGCGTAAATTGTTTTCTGTCCTGAGGTTGATTTCTTTAAGCTTGTATATTGTTGAACAAATCTCCTCTTCAAACTCTGGTGGTGCCTCTTTCACCTAGAGATCATCTGGATCACCTGAGTTTTCTAAACACACATTCTCATAAGAGTTGGTGTTGTGTGAGAACAAACTATCAAATTCTAAATGATTGGTAACAACTAAGTAGTAATCTTCATCATCGACTAGACCCACTGTACAGAATCCTAGTCCTGCTCTTGATTGTGCTTCCCTGCTTGTGTTTTTCCATAGCTTCTCGAAGTACTCTGACTTATGCTTGGACCAGGTATGAGGAACTAAACATTTCTTTATAAGATTATGAACACAAGGCCAGTAAAATTTAAATGGTAATTTCATTAATTCTTTAAAAGTATCATCCTCAAGTTCTGCATCAACTTCAGGACTTGAGGATAATGATCCCAAAAAGAACCTCTTCTGCTTCATGTCACTGGAAGAGTTAGGGTCTTCCTTAACTACTAAACATTCAACTTTCTAAGATATAAGTGAGGTAAGAGCTAAGGTTCTCAGTTGCTGCCTAATAATTTCACATAAATCAGATTTGAATACTTTGCTTTGCTTGGAGGCCTGGTCTTCATCTCTATCTGGTTTGAAAGTCACGTCCAATGGAACTTGCTGAGAGGGGTTGGCTGGTATACTAATCACATTAGACTCATCCTCTGAACTCGATTCCAAGTCTATGTGAATAGTATGGGTACTCCTATGAACTAGAACATGATCTCTATTAGCTGATGGCCAAGTAGGGGGTCTCCCACTTCGAGAACTGCCTCTGTTTCTGCCTCTACCTCTGTTTGGTGGAGGTTGAGCCATCCTACCCACATGCCCATATGATGGAATGAACTGTGGGTGGAATGTAATATGCGGATTTATTTCTTCTTAAATTCCCCTTTCTTGTTCACTAAAAGTTTTTCTTTTTTTTTATCTTTTCTTTTTCTTCATTTTCTTTTTCTTTTGTGTTTGCATTTGAATTTTGTCCAAGTCCATAAGAAAGAGTGTTTTGAGGAAGATTGTATGTCACATCCTCATAAATCTCAACCTCTCTAATAGAAAATGGCTTTTCATCTCCATTGACATGGTATTTAATCCCATCTTTTCTAAACTTGATGCACTGATGGAGGGAGGATAGAATGATCTTGTTTTGATGTATCCAAGGCCTACCAAGCAAAGTAGTGAATGAAGTATTTAAATCAATGATGTAGAACTTGGCTTCAGTCTTCCAGTCACCTATCTCCAAAGGTAACACTATAGAACCTAAAGCCCACTCACCTTGTCATTGAATCCTCTCAACATCATTTGATCTTTTTGGAGTGTGAAAATGTCAATCCTCAAACAGGCAAGGGTCTTTAGACTCATATTGTTCACCGATGCACCTAAATCCACAAATACCTTGGCGAGTTTGAACCTATCCATGTCAACTATGATGTAGAGGGGATGGTTGTGCTCCCAAGTCCCCCAGACGAAGGTCTTCATCTGTGAAGGTGATTCCTTGAGCTTCTTTTGTATAATGTGTTTCCTCACCTATAGCGGTTAGCTGAGCTAAGCATATCTCAGGATCAAGGAGAGCCTTGATTAGTGATTCCCTCATCTCTTTGGATAACACAAGGGCATCGTATATGCTTAGCTTAGAAGGCAACTTTCTTAGATGAGAAAGAATGTTGTAGTCCACCTTCGGCTGATCTTCCACAAGCATATCCAAGGGTGGAGCATCTTGTGGAAGGGCTTCTCAATCTTCTGTACCAATGACTTGTTTCCCTCTATCTTGAGGTGTTGCCCTAAGAGGTAGAATTTTTCCACTACAGAGGTTGACATCGGTGATCACTTGTGGCAGGGTAACGGAAGGTTCTACCTGCACTTCAAGCTCACCTACAGCTTCTCCTATGGGACCCTCAGAATCAGATGATTCCAAGTCTTTTCAAGAGGTGAACCCATAGTATTCAAAGTAAGAAAGTCCAACTCTAAATTAAAAAGAGGATGATCGAAATTATTATAGTTATTTTGACTTGAAGAGTTATCATTAGGAATAAAAGAAGGAAACCTATCAAAAGTGACATAGATGTAATTCAAACTAGCTTTATTCTTCAATTTCTTAGAATTATTTGGAGGTACAAAGTTGAAATCAAGTAAAGTGAGTGGGATAAGGGATTTGATGCCCTTATTTGTCGATACAAGAGTTCTGCTAGTAGAAGAAAAAGAAGAGCTAGCTGAAATGGAAGAAGTCACTGGTGTGGAAGCTGCAACTGTGGCCTGAAGACTGAACACAGTCGGTGGCTGTGCTAAAGGGCTATCCCGGGCTGACACACACTGTTGCTACTATTGCTGCCATTGAGCTCCCCCTTTATTAGAGTTGGCACTGGAAACTTGCAAACCTTCCATGGTATTGGAGGTTTGAGCTGACTCAAGCACCTGGAAGGAAAGCTTCTTGATCTTCTAGATGATCTTCTTAGTGGTTTTGGATACAGAAATATCCCAACCTTCTTTAATTTTAGTAGGATCACATGTATCCCCAAAGATTACCCTAATGAAACTTAGATGGTTGTTCCATAAGGTATTCCTTTGGGATAACTATAGCACCAATCTTAAAACTTTGTTCAAGCTAGTCCTTGAATGTGAAGCAATCCTCTAAAATGTGGCCTAGCATACGATGGTAAGGGAAAAAGTTTGGATCAGGACTTTTGCCTACTTCCTCCGGACTCCTAGGCTCAAGTAGCTAAAAATCATGTTTCTTCAAAAGATTCTTAAATATTTTCCTAATTACCTCCCTCTTAAAAGAATAAGGTTTTTTAACATATCTTAAAGAGTAGGTGGACCATAGCTACATGGAAACGGGTATGCATGCCACTGCTACGGGTTGTATGGCTGAGGTGGTGGCTATGTTGACCGTGGAGGCTATAGTGGAGGCCTGTAGGGTAGCCTCAGTGGTGGCAAAGGAGGTGGAGGCTGCTGAGATTGTGGTTTCTTGGACTGATCTCTAGCTGGTTGCCTCACCTTATCTACTTATGTGACTACTCCTTGCTTCTTTTCATAGACCTTTTGTGGCTTCTACTTAGGCAATTGATCTTGAAAAGGCAACTATTTGACCTCTCCTTATAGACTAGCCACCTTGTTGATTAGCTTCTCAAATGTCTTGATAGTGAAGCCCTTAAGCATGAAGGTGACTGAGCCATGGATATTTTTCAAAAGAATCTTAATGGCATGTTGCTCAAACAGCTGTGGTTCGCACTTCATACTCTGGTTATGCCATCGAAGAATATAATCAACAAGGGACTCACCAGGGTATTATTGTGCAATAACGAGATCATCTACAGTAACCCTTTTGTTGAGCTCCAGCAAACCTCTTGATGAAGAGTTGCTCTAACTCAGCAAATGTCTTTACAGAACTGTTGGGTAGTTCAGCATACCAATCGATAGCAATACCTACCAGGCTACTAACGAATAGGCAAAAAAGTAAAGCATCGCTGCCACCTACATTGCAACAACTGGCCTTGAAATGTGCTATGTGCTACCTTGGGTTTCCACTGCCATCAAAGCTTTTGAAGGAAGGTGGCACCAAACCATTGGGATATTGAATAGCATTGAATTCCTCTAGGTAGGGTTTACCCTTTGGAACCGATGATCCTCCCAGGGCTTGAGCCAATGCTTCCTTCACTTGCTACTCAACCATGAATTTTATGTCTTTTTCTTGTATGGAGGTACTTTTCACTACCTTCCTATACAGGCTAGTGCTACTTTGCTCAATAGGAGGTAAAGTCTTGGCTGGGTCCAAGACATGCACTAACTCGAACGATGTCAAACTTGGGGCTTATAAGAATCAAATTATAACAAGTCCTCTAAATGTCGTGCCATCCTATCTATCTGCTCATCCTTCTACCTCAACTGAAGTCAAAGGTGTTGGGCTGATGCTGCGGTGTCTTCCTGATCAACCTCATCACCTTCCATGGCTTGTTGTTTCCTAAGAAGAGATCGTCTAATGTCAACCATGGAGACTCCAGCTGAGTCTCCAAATAAGTCATCTTCATTGGGATCGAAGCTGACTTTATCTTCATCTGACCAATCGTATCCTAAGATCTCCTTCTTTTTCATGAAATAATTTTCTGCTATCTCATCTAAAGAATGATCCATCTGAGCAGGTATAAATAATCTAGGCTAACCGGTGTGATCACTATTGTGCACTGAGAGGCACTGAACCTCACCTGTCGCTGGAGAGTCAATCCTATATGGACTGTACTCACTAGATGAGTGACACTCCTGACTACCACTAACTATGACAGGGGCAACAATCCTAAGATATTCTATTATCACTGGTGCAGCTAGACTATCATCTGCAACCTCTAAAATGACTGTCACCATCTCCATATCCTACTATACTGGCAGAGTTGGTGAAGGGATGACCACGATGCTTCTGGGTCGCCACTCCTTTTGCACCACCACTGGGGTAGAAGATCGAGCAAGAGAGCTCGGTCTTGCCATAATAGGAAGTGTAGAAGGGGTAGGATCCCTTGACCATAGTCGGATCACCAACAGGGTGCACTTCTCTCTGGATATGGCCTTCATGGCCTTTGATGGAACTGAGGATGTTGTGACCTGGACTGGTGATGGAGGACGAGGGGTAGAGTGGTAGGGTGGAGACACCACCGACTCTCTATGCATAGGAGTTGTCCTCCTATGATGACTAGTCCTAGTAAGTAGGATGTTGTCGGTATGGTCAGTGCAGATAGTGCTCTGAGCTGGAAAATCAACAAACGCAGAAGCTACTGACTCGCGACTGAACCTCTATCTCTCCCTACTGGTAATATGTGATGTATGGGCCTCTTGGGCCCTCTCTTGGTGGATATACTTCCCCACACTATGGGGGATGATGGATCAGAGATCAAACTGAGCTTTGGACTTTGAGCATCTGTAAGCTCCACCTACCAGGAGAGAGGTCAGATACCTTCTTCCTAGGGCTGGCGACCACTGGAGGAGGTGATGAGCAAATCCTCCTAACATCCTTTCTATCTAACCTAAAGAGAGGATGAAACTGGTTTGCTGTAACTAGTGGTGAAGTAATAATGGGGAACTCCTCAACAGCTGAACGGGCTGCTGCTTTTATCTCTCTAGTGATCCTAGTGTGGTACCACTTGATCATACGGTTCTTATTCCTACGTTGTGTCCTGGTAGGATGGGAGATGCGAGAGCTAGACCCATACTAAAAAGTAGGGGAGGCAAGCCCTGAGACCAGGGGAGCCTTACCTTAGAGGGTATAAATGAGAGTGTGGTAACCCTCACTAGGGAAACTTGAGAAACTCTAGGACATATAAAAACTAGGGCTAGCACTGCTGGTGCTACTGGTACTATCACAACTAAAGCCTGTGGGACTGCCACTTCTTTCCTCCTCAGTGATGAGACATCAGAGTCGGAAGGTATATCAATCCTGATGACCGGCTTCTGCCCGGTCACCGTGGTCCTACTAACTATAGTGAGGGGAGTGCCCTCACATGTAATTCTAGCTTCCTCAAATCCCCTACCAAAGTGGATCAGATGTGTATGGTCCAGTCGGGGGAAGTTGGATTGGTCCAAAGCCAAATTCATACCATAGGGGAAGGTGAAAACAAACTTCTGTGAACCGATCATTTCAGATCAAAAGTAGAAGGCGAGAATTGAAGCCATCATCATCCCTGTAAGAATCTACAATAGGAAATGAGTATGAATCAAATTTCTATCTTTATAGATTTTTGAATTTGAATTAAAAATTTAAACCCACACCCAATAATTGCTTAGTTAGTCACCCTAAAAATAAAGAACTCAACTTAGTTTTTTGAGGGCACATGTCGTATTGGTTACCATTTATAAGATTTCTTGAGGAGAGAATATTGTAGCAAATGCTTTAGCCAAGTTTCATTCAAGATTATGTGGAGCCAACCATGCAGGTATCCTATCTTTCGATCATATGTGGTTGTCTTATTTAGACTTATATCAACTCAAGAGTTGTCAGGAAAATTTGTCTTTATCTATGATTTTATCTTGTTGTGGCCTTTTTTGAATTGGATTTCTGCATACTATGGTTGGTTCTATTGGTTGTTGCTATTTTTGGTGGCCTTTTCCGAATTGGATTTCTGCATACTATGGTTGGTTCTATTAGTTGTTGCTATTTTTGGTGGCATTTTTCGAATTGGATTTTTTGGTGGTTGTTATTCTCTTTTCCTGGTTTGGCTTGGAGATTTCTACATTCTTATATGGTTGTTTGTTGTCTTTGCATTTTTCCCTTTTGTAATGATAGTCTGCTCTAGCCTCTTTGGGAATTTGAAGGGTTTTTGTTTGCCTCTGGGCTCTAACCTTGTTCCTTTTGAGTTTTGGCTGCTAGCTGCGTTGGTTATTTTGGAGATCTCCAGCCTAGGCGGGTCGTGGGCTATGGCTTTGTCTGCTATTATTGGCTGTGTTGGCTATTTTGGCTGTGTTGGCTATTTTGGCTATGTTGGTTCACTTGGTTGGCTATTTTGGCTGTGTTGGCTATTTTAGCTATGTTGGTTCACTTGGTTGGCTATTTTGGCTATGTTGGTTCACTTATTTTAGTGTGTTGGCTATTTTGGTGGGTGGATGTATTTGGGTTGTTGAATTTTGGGGTTGAACTTGATCTCTTAGCTTTGGCTTCTTCACCATCCTCATCTGCTCATGACTCATGGTCCCTGGTGGTTTTATTTGTTATTTTGTTGCCTTGTTGGTGGTGGTTTCCATGGAGGATATGAGATCTAGTGGTCTTTTGGGTTTTTGTAGTCGCCATCTTGCTTTGGGTGCTTATTCCATGGTTTATTTTGAGATTTATGTTAGCTATTGGTATTGACTCCATTTGGTTTAGTTCTCTACTTATTTTATAATATTTGTCTCTTGGTTGGTGCCTTGGTGGTGGATTTTTCTTCATTTTAATGATTTAGTGGTGGTTTTAATGGTATTCTCGATCCCTCTTCATCTCTTTACTATGGCTTTTCTCTCCCTAATGCTACTTATCTTCTAGTATTTTCATTTTGATTCTAGACTTCTACTTATTTCGACAACTTCGTGGTAGTAGACCCATAGTCAACGACCTCAACTCAAGTGGGCTTATCATGGAGAATTTTGCTTTTAAATTTTACGATGATGAAAAGAGAATATATTTGTAATTTGGGCAAATTCATTTGTTTTTTTACTTCATTATTGGTGGCTATCCTCTCATTGAAGGCAGTGCAACCCTAGAGCCTTATTCTCCGCTTTTCGACTCTACTATATTAATGCATGATATTTCTGATTTGTTCTGGTTTTGTCACTTTTGTTAGGGATTTATTTTTCTATCTTTAAGGCTCTAATGGATGGCTTTGGCAACCTAGAGGTTGGAGATGCATACAATTATTGAAGTAAAATATAGAATTTTTACAATTGCGAATAATCTTGAAGTTGGATATTACTTTCTCGACTCGAGTCCCACAAACAAAAGACATTTTATATTTTTGTTTTTATTTATTTTAAATGTTAATTGTATCATTTTTAGATTTGTATTTGTAATTTATAAAATTATAGTTATTATTAATTGTAATTTACATTATTACATATGCCAAAAATTTGCTATTAAAAATTCATTTTCACCCAGCTCTTTTAGGAACAGCCCTGCTTGTTTACTGTTCACCTGAGCCGGCCTCGGTTTCACAATTCGATCGAGCGCGATTCATCGACTCGAACTGGAGCCATTCGACTCCAGCTGAATTCTTTCGAGCGATTTGAAATGGCTGACTCAAAATTGGCTCGAACACACATCCTCCTAAACATGTCTGAGAAATTTGGAATTAATCAGCTAAGTAATTAGAGAGTAATTAATATAATTAAATTTTTAATTAAACTTTAATTAAGAAAAATTCACTATTTAAAATCAATTAAAAATAATTTTATTGGATTCCCCTGTGAAATACATTTAAAATGAGCCCTTATTTATATTTTTTGGATTTTTCTAAATTTAATTATGATTTTATGAAGTTTATGTGATTAATGGATAATTAAAATAGCCTAATTAATTAACTAATCCAGTCGGCACCACGTGGAATACTGACACGGCGCGCTTTCCACATGGCACGACAAGATTGGTTATTTAAGTTGGCACATCATGCATCACGTCAGCTAACGGCAGATGCGCTTTCTCCATGGGTCATCCGATCTAAGATTAGATAGCCACGATTAATATCATAGTTTAGGCTTAAATCATAGGGGCTAACACATTATTTAATCACAATTGTTCATTCTAATCACATGGAACAGACGGTGTATGATTTATCTCTTCCCGAGCAGTGAGAGATGGATATCATATGTCGATCATCGCACAATCTAAGCTCTCCCGAGCTCGGATGGAGTTCAAACTCAACTCACACCTCTGTGGGGGCCACAAGCAAGAGATCCAGCGGCTAAGATCTAATGGGATTACAATTCCCTTCACAAAGGACCAAGCATTTTTTAACTTAGGATAGGTTTTGAGCAATACCTCATCGAAGGCTATCACCGGCACTTCCAATGGAGGAGGTAGCTTCATCTAGCAGAGACGAAGCTCTGTTGAAGGTATCAAGCTTTTATTTGAAGTGAATTGCTCGGTTGACCAAGCTCCCCTTCAATGGAAATCGGCTTTGATCAAAGTCCCCCTTCACATGGCTTGGTGACTTGGGAAACACCTTGAGTGAGCTCGACTAGGTCCCTTGATAGTGCTTGCAAGAGCAATTTGAATTTTATGAAGAGTTGAGTAAGATGGAATTTCACTTCATCTCCCTTGTTTTAGCTTTGAAGAAAACTGAGAAGAAGAAATTGAGGAACTTTAAAAATGGCTTTGGGAAGTTTGTAGAAGCTTTCTTTTGATTCCTAGAGCTCAATCGAATGCAATGTCTCGAGTTTGAGTGGGAATGAGGGGTACATCCCCTTGAATCAGATCGAGACTACCTTTGTCATTTTAGCTTAATTGCTTTGATTGGTTGGTTTGTTTATGCTATTAGACACTCCATGTGATTCATTTTAGGCAGAGGAGTGGAGGAGAGAGTGACCACATGCTAGGTGAGTGTACGGGGTGATCCAAGTGTCTAATTTGTATTGGATGGGTTAGTTTGGCCTTGGGTTGGGTCATGGCTGACCTAAGGTGATTAGGTCATGTTCACCACCTCCCTTAGTGTCACAAGGAAGATGATAAGTGGTCATGAGAAAGAATTGGCCAAATTCCAAGTGAATTTGGCCATAGGATACCCTTTGACCTAGGGGTATAATGGTCATTTGGTCTTTATTTTGTTTTGGACATATTTAAGATGATTCAAAATTGGGTTGGGCCAAATTTCAAGTGATTTGGAGTTCATTTGGTTTGAATTGGTTTAATTTAACCTATTTAGGTCAAGTTAGGTCAATTTGGGTTAGGTTGACCAATTGGTCAAATTGGGTCAAACCATGGGTTACTTCAAGTTCAAATGATCATTTCGAGCCTATGTGTGTCATTGGTTTGGTTCAATTTGGTTTATATTTGGTTTTGGTTCATTTAGGTCAAATGGGTCAAGTTGACCAATTTGACCCATTTGACCCAATTGGGTTAGGTCATGGGTTAATTTAGGCTTGGTTGATCATTTGAAATATTATGCTTTGGTTTCAATTTTCAAGGTTTTTGGTTTCAAGTTGATTTGACAAAGTTGGGTTCATGGTCAATTGGGCTAGGTTGGGTCTAGTTGGTCAATTGAAGCTTTGGTCAAGTTCAATCATTGGTTATGAATTGGTTTAGATCAATGGTTTTAATCAATTTGGCTTATGGTGGATTTTGGCTAGTTTAGATTTTATTTTGGATAAGTGTTAACTTAGTCAAAGGCTAGGTTTGACTTGGTTTGACCTTATTTGAGTGATTGATCATCCTAGAATGATTGTTGCTCACAATGTGAGGCTTAGATGGGCTTAGTTCAATCCAATTTGGGTTGGATTAGAATTTGGCTCAAAAGGTGCTTAAGGTCACTTTAGGTCAAGTGAGCCTAAGTGGGTCAATTGGCTTGATTTAAGTTTGGTTTAACTCACATATGGACTTATGATTGAAATATAAATCCAATTGCAAGTGATTTGGAGTCAAATGGGTTTTGATTCATTTAACAATTCCAAGTTCAGATGATGAACATGGGTTTAATATGGGTTAGTTTGATTTTGGTTTGATTATTAAAGTTTATGTTTATATTTATGCATGTGATTGAAGGAATGATTGTTTGAAGAGAAAATCCAAAGGTTTGGGTTGATTTGAGAATGATTTGGCTAAGTTCAAGAATTTGACTTGAAAGGGTATAGGTTGGATTTAGGTTAGATTTGGACTTGAGTTTTGAATTTAATTTTGGTTATTTGAATTTATATTTCATTTATATTTGTGAATATAAATGAGAATATAAATGAGTTATAAGAAAATATTTTGAATTTGGAGTGATTTGGAATTGATTTGAGCTAAGTCCATAAGATGAAATTAAAAGGGCTTAGGGAAGGTTTTTTTTAATTTTGAATTCAATCATGGGTTTCAATCATTTTGATATGGAATTAATTTATGATTTGGATTTTGGAATTGATTTATGATTTGATAAAATCAATTGAGTTGAAATTGATTTAAGGTTTGATTTGAATTGATTTGAATTTTAAGTTGATTTGAATTTGAAGTTGATTTGAATTTGACGTTTGACTTGAAAGAAGGAAATAATGATTTGGTTCAAGCTATAGGGTAGGCAAGTTTTCCTAATACCCCTAAGGCATAACCTATTCCTATGTCTAACTCTTCTAAGTCTCTAGGATTAGGCTAAGTGTTCACCTAATCACTAGAAGTATCTTAAGACTAAGGAACTCTTAGTATCTAGAGGAGTCTTATGCCTAAGATGGAGAAGTTGAAAGCTCACTCCAAAAGTGAGGTCAACAATTCTCCTTTGGAATTGGTAAGCAAGTCTTCGTATTTGAACTTTTCCACTTGATTTTCAAAAGTACCCACACCTTTGATAGTCTATCTTTGAAATCTTTAGAGATACTTATTGGCTACTTTAATCGAGAGTAATCTTAAGAAATTCCCATTTCATGAGATGTAATTAACTATGAAAGCTTGCTTCCATAAGAAACTAAAGAGCCCAACATAAATTAAACCCTGCTTTACTTCTCCATGTAATGTAGGGGAAAGATCTATGGTATATATGTAGACCCATCTACTTTAGGAGTCCTTATTAGGTGATTAGGCTCATTATAGGATGATGTTTCCATCTCCTAAGATGGTACATCATACTTTAATGTCACACCTGATCACTTTAATAAGTACCCCCTAAGATCTATGTGGTGTCCCTCTAGCAATGGAACACGGTAGCTAAAATTGCAAATTGATATGTTTCTCTCACCAAAGGTCAGAATGGAAGAACACTATTCATCCCCCAAATTGGATGTCCCAATACATTTTAGGGATAGAGGTGAACTTGAATTCACCTTTCTCGAGGTTTTTCATCACCGGTGAGCCGAAAAACCATCAAACCTAATGGCAAGGTGGTGAGCTTCGGTCTCCATGACAATCCATGGGGAGGCAACATGTGAAACTTCTCCTAGAGTCTCGCCACATCCCCATGAAGGTGTACGAACCATCCTCGCTACTGAGGATCGACGTCGGTGAGGTATGCTTCAAAATAAATCTACATAGCATTTTGGTTTGATCCTTTGTAAAGACAAGTCGATCTCCATTAAGATCAAATCATAAGGATCACTTGTAAATCGATCCTTGACCGATTTATAATAGAAATTGCACTCTTTCGCCACTTCAATCACTAGCGTTCAAGGCCAAAGAGACAACGGCTCTCAATTCCCTAGTAAGAGGGTAAGGGAGAAATCTCTGCCATCTATTCCTTCTATTATGTAATTTTGGAAAGGTTAGACAAAGAAGAATTTAAGAAAAATAAAATTTATAATTTATGTCTAATGAATAGTGCTTAATTAAAATTTGAAGCTCAGGCTAAGTGTTTTAATTAAGGCTTCATTACTTAGCTAATTAATTCTAAATTTGGTGGGTGATTCCATCAGATGCCCTCTGCCTCCCATAATTTTCATGGAATTATTTACTATGAAATTTAAAGAATTTGAATTTTCAATTCTAATTATTAATTAATTTAGTAATTATTACAATTGATGAACAGTAAAAATTAAATAATTAATGATAATTAATCATTATGAACAGTGACAATGGTGGGGACAAGTAATTAGGACCCCCTCTTCTAATTATTTTTCAAATGTATTTCTTCAAGTGGGTTCATTAACATGTGTAATAATTAGGGATTAATTAGGAAAATTAATGATAAAATGAAAAATCAAACAAAATTAATAATTAGTTCATATGATTCAAATATAATCCATTAATTCAACTTTATGTGTTTAATAATATAAAGTTATTAAAAAAATTATGGTTAAACCATTGGTATGAGAAAATCATAAAAGTACCTAACTTAGATTCTTTCCTTCTTTAATATAGTTAACTCTTGAACATGAGCCCAATTGCATTAGATTCCTTTAGGCACATTATAAATTTTATTTTCCCAAGAGAATATCAATGAAGCGTCATGATCAAGTAGTTAACTAGATTAAAGAAGTTTAGGGAAGGGTAATTAAATTGATTTGCTTAATAACTTGAATTGAATCAATCTATAAAATCTATTTAATTGCCTTCTTTACATATATTAAATCACCAAAATGGGGTAGGGTAAGTGTTAAGTATCATCTTTCCTCGTTAAGTTTCAATAACTCAATATCAAAATCAAATCTCATAAAAACTTTGATTAGTCTTAAGGAATATTTATTGGGCTTGATTGTCCTTAGGACTTAATGTAATTGAATATGTTATGTGGCAATGTTTAGTTACATCTTTTCAATCATCATAAATATGCATTCCATTTTTGTCACGTGTTCATATTTTCAATAAAAAGAGAATCAAAAGAACATGATTACATCTAAGTTGCATGTGTTGGACAAATATTATTATATGGAGTGGATATTATCACTAATAAATCCTAAATTATTTTCAATACTATAAGATAATGATATAATTTTAAGCTAATGTTGGTTATAAATATTCAATAAAGTTTATAATTAATTATAATTTCAAAATAGTAAAGAATTTATTTTATCTTTATGTTTCATGTATATGTCTACATACATTTGAATTGGCAAGTATATAGTCTGGATATTCTGGGAACACGAGGCTTTAGGTAGCCCTAAAAAGGTCTTAGATAACTTCACTTCCTTGGTTTAACAATGGCACGTACTTGCTTAATTTCATTTATATGTATCATGTGCTAGAATTTGAGATAAAACTATGCTTTTCATGCCACTAAACTTTGCATGAATAAAAAAATTTGCTATTATATAATCTTTGCATGATTTCTATCCCTAAGTTTGTGTATATATTTATATGTATTTAATTTGGCAAGTATATAGTTTGGACATCATAGGAACACGAGGCTTTAAGTAGCTCCAAGCAGGTCTTAAATAACCTCACTTCCCTGGTTTAACAATGGCACATACTTGCTTAAATCTCTAATACATGTCTACATATGTTTAAATAAGGAATGGAATCTTTCTTTTCTACCAAATTCATGCATTGATTATCATCAAGTGTACAAAAATATAAATATGTATTGTATGTATAAGTATGTTTATTAAATCAAATATCATGAATAATGAGAATGAAGAAATGTGTATGTTATTAATGATGGAATGAAATGACTGAATGTTATCCATGTAATAGTGATTCAATTTTATTAATCCTAAAATGCTTTTAATGTTTGAATAAAGTTCCTTAAGACTAACTCAAACTTAGGCTTAATAAAAATATTTAATAAATGGCCCACTAAAGAAACCAAAGTCCTAATAATATACCCTTACAAAATAACTTAAGATAGGAATGAAGGGGGTCAAACCCCTTTCTTCTCATCATAAAAATTAGATATTAAGTAGGCATCAAATGAAACAAGAAAGTGGAAATTAAAATTAATCAATTCATTCAAATATTTGAAGTGAAACCTCCCCTAATATTTAACTTAAACAATTCTGAACTTTCGATAATCACACTTATAAAACTTATTTAAGACACACCACACTAAACCTTGGCACACACATTATAATGCTAAGTCACCAATTCTAGCTTTAGGTTAGGCCAGTGTATGTTGTGGTGTTATGTTTTATTTTATGATGTAATATTTTAGATTGGATATTAGGATTATTTGTGTGTAGATTGGATGTTAGGTCACTAATAGTCTAATAATATATTTTGTAGGAGATTATCCTAAATGGGTCGCTATAAGAATAAGTAAATATGAATGTTCTTGCTTGCAAGCACGGCTTATGCCCCTAAGCATAATCCAATTAGGATAGGTGGGCTTGGTTACCCAAGTGCAAGGTGTTCAGTGAAAATATGTGAAATATAATTGCTTGATTTGTATGTTTGTTTAACTAATGTCTATTTTATAGGTATAGTTAGATTTTACTTTTCATAAATATGTATTTTGTTTTGCAATAGGATTAGGATTAGTGTTATGGGGTTTAAGATGAGCAGTGGCTAGAAGGCAAAGACCTAGGAGGCTCTGTGAAGCCTAAAGCAAACCAATCCAAAAGAAGGAAAGAAGGACAAGAGATTGAAGACCCTCATAGCATTCATTTTAATTATGATATTCTATTATAATTTGGGTTATATGAGGGTAGAGCTTGGCTACCTAATTTCTTTTTTTTTCTAGGGTGTATGATGATACCTGGCCACACCGGCCTCTTATTTTCTTACAAAATTCATATGTTTGATTATTGTGTTTACATTGTGCAATAGAAATGGCATACTTTTTATAGGTTTATTAAAGGTATGATGATTTGATGAGTGGCCTGGATGTGGTAGGCTCTTAAAGATAAAATTAAATTTTCTACCCTCACTAAAAACTTATAACTAAATCCTAATGCAACTCATAACCTCATCTTAAAGCCTAAGCTCTTAATCAAGATAATAAAAGATTTAGAAACCCTTTAGTTGAATGTTGTATGTTATCACACCGGGCATGCCATATTGTTTCACTCTTGACTGAGGAGTGCCTCCACTCTTGCATGATAGGGGATATGCTTAACCTTTAAGGGCGATCCCTTATAATGGAGAATTCCTCCTCTAGTTAATTCATCCCATGACTTAATTTCATCATATATATATATATAAGCATAATTGTCCAGAGCATTGGTCTAAAATGAATGTGTCAAAAATGGTTTAAAAATTGTAATTTATGCATTAGTCTATATTCTAGTCTCTTAGGGGAGTAAGTTTATGATTCTAGATCCTTTCTTAATTAAATGATATCCTAGTTATCTTGCATGTAAATAAGACCGGCCTACATGATTTTAAAGCGTAGGAGGTATTAGCTGGTGGCCACTCCAGACGATTGTAAGTTCAAAAGAGTCAAGTGTGTTCATTCTCCCTTGTGGAGGTGAGCTATCATATCCCATCTTTCCCAATTAAACTTATGTCATGCTTTTAGCTTGTGCTAAAGTATTTTAGAATTAGATTCTAAGGCTACTTATTTCCTTCAGTCTATGAGTATAAGTTCTCACCTCTTAGGCATTTCTATAATCTTATGTTGTTAGACTATAAGCCCTAGCATTCTAATAAGATTTCAACTTAAACAAAAGTAAATTCCCTCTCTCAAATATATAAAGCCTTACTATAGGTAGATTGAAGCACTCACTAGGCTTTCTAGTATCATGGGTGCTTCATACTTATTCTCCTTTGGAGTCCGTAAATAAGTCTTCCTATTTAAACTTTGTCATTTGATTTTTATAATTACCAAATCCTTTGATAGTCTAGCTTTGAAATCTTTGGAGATACTTATTTACTACTTTAATTGAGAGTGCTCTTACTAGATTCCCACTTTCTAAGATATAATTACCTAGGGAAGCTTGCTTCCATAGGGAACTAAAAAATCAGGCATAAAATAAGCCCTGCTTTACTTCTCCATGTGAAGTAGGGAAAAGATGTCTCTAGTGGATGACCAATCATTAGATGAGATATTAGAGGACTATCATGTTGTAGTGAGGTAGATAGTTGGAGATGATTATTCTGACCAAGCAGAGGGTATGATAGACTTCAATACCAATGAGGATGACCTTTTAGATGATATTGTTGAAGTCCATATGGTTGACACCCGAGAATCCTTACATAGGGAACATCTCAGCTAAGAAGCTAAGGCATTATAGTTAAGGAAGGTGAGGCATCAGACTCAACTCAATGCCTTCTCCAATAAATCAAGCTTAAGGATGATCAGATTAATAGGATGGAGAGGAGAGTAGAGGAGTTAATGGCAGTAATATTGGCATTATAGAATCAAGCACCTATCTCTCAAACCACTCATATGGAGGTTGATAGATCTTAGTTGGTATATATCCTAGATCATTCTAAGAGCACTACTTTAATGGATGAGGATACTCATAGCCTACATAGGAAGACAATTGATAGTACCTCCATGCACAAAAAGACATCAAGCATATGGTAGAACAGCAAGTGAAGGAGGTGTTGGCGCAAGCCCATGGGAGCTCATCAGTTCTAAAGTGTAGACCCTACCCAGAGGAATTCAGTGTAGTTCAATACCCTAAAGGTTTTGTGCCATCATCCTTCAACGTACTTGATGGTAGTGAGACCTCTATGTAGCATATTGCACATTTCATGGCCAGTTATTGTAACGCTGGTAGTAGTGACACCCTACTCTTTCGATAATTTTTTAGTAGTCTTTCTGGAGTGGCCTTTCCTTGTTACACTGAATTACCTAATAGTTCGGTGAAGTCTTTTAAAAATTTAGAGCAACTTTTTATCAAGAGATTCATAAGAGCTCAGCAGAGAGTGACAGTAGGGGGCCTCATTTTATAGAAATAAAAATCCAACAAGCCCCTTATTAATTATATTCTCAGGTGATGAAACCTGAGTATGAAATGTGAACCACAGTTGCAAAAGCAGCATCTCAAGAATGTTCATGGCTCGGTCACCTTCATACTCAAGGGCTTTACTATTAAGACATTTGGGAAACTAATTAGCAAGACAATTAACCTACAAGAAGAAGCCAAATAGTTACCCTTCTCAGATCATTCAACAAAGCCTAAGCCTCAGAAAGCATTTGAGAAAAAGCTAGGGATAATAGTAGTAGTGGATAAGGGGAAGCAACTAGTGAGAGCATAGTTTGATAGGCCTAGAGCTCAGTAGCCTTCACTCCCACCTCCTCTTTCACTACCTCGTCCACCACACATATCTACATATACAGCCATTAGGTAGCTACTATCCACCTACTCTTGTTGATAAACTCAATAAGCCACACTCATTCAAGATGGAAGTAATCAAGAAAATCTTCAAGAACCTCCTTAAGAAGCCAAATTTCCAGCTATCCGAGCCAAGAAAGCCGGAGGAAATGGGTAAGAGTGATGATCCTAACTACTGCCCCTACTATCACATGCTAGGCCATGTCTTAGATGATTGCTTTACATTCAAGGATTGGCTTGAGTGTAGCTACAAGTCAGGAGCCATAATGATCCCCAAAGAATACTTAGTTGAACAACCCTCTAGTTCTATTAAAGTAGTCTTTGGGGAAACATCTGATCCTCTTAAGATAAAAGAAGGTTGGGATATATCTTTATCAAGTACCTCTAAAAATATTATTTCTAAATTCAAGAAACTTTCTTTATAGGTGCTTAACTTAGCTCAGAACTCCAACACTAAGGAAGGTCTATTACTTGGTAGGGACAACTCAGGGAGGGTGGAAGCCCAACAGCAGCAGGAGCCAAAACATGCTTAGGATATTTCCATAACACCACCACCATCCGAGTCGACCATTCTTCCTCCCATAGTTGTAGTTACTACATCTACTAGCTCTATCGCCATTAGCAATAGTGCTAAATCTGAAGATGAAGGCACCATGCCACTCATACTGCTTATTTTACTTGACGTTTACCATGTATCGCAAAAATTGAAGAAATTAATAAAGAAGAATAATTCCACTTACATCCTGTCTACTATTAAAGATCTTAATGATTTTATTCCCATTGATAGATTTCTATGTCATAATAATAATAATTTAAACAATTCTCATCAATTCCATTCTGATTCAAAAATAGATTAAGCTTTTCTGAATCTTTAAGGTTCACCACTTAAGATAGATTTGGAGTCATTCGACTCTGATGATCCTTTAGGAGAAGTTGTATGTATATCCAATGAGTAGTTAGAACTTTCCATAAGCTCATCATCATAAGAAATCAATGAAGTTAACCTCCATAGTGGTAAAGTTCTACCTCCTAAGGTAGCACCTCAAGATAAGGGTAAATAGATCATTGGTTTCAATGAGCAGATAGCCCCTCCACAAGATGTTCCACCATTGGATATGCTTGTAGAGGACCAACCTAAAGTCAACTATAATGTTTTGGAATACCTTAGAAAGTTTTCAGCTAAGTTAAGCATATATGATGCCTTTATTTATCGAAAGAAATAAGGGAGTCACTTATTAAAGCATTACTTGACCTTAAAATATGCTTAGCTCAGTTGATTGCTACTAATCCAATAAGAGGGGAGGCACATTTTTCAAAAGAATTCTTAAGAATTATATTCTCAGATGGAGACCTACTATTGGGGACAATAGAGCGCAACCACCCCCTCCACATCACTATGGATGTTGGCAAGTTCAGGCTATCCAGAGTGTTAGTTGATCCAGGTGCATCAGTGAACATTATAAGCCTAAAAACCCTTGCCTACTTAAAGATCGACATCTCTAAACTCCAATCTGAAAAGATGATGTTGAAAGGATTCAATGAACAAGGCGAGAGGGCCTTAGGCTCGGTGTTGCCTTTGGAGATAAATGATTGAAAGACTGAAGATAAGTTTCACATAATAGATTCTGATACATATTTCAATGATTTGCTAGGGAGACCTTGGATTCATTAGAACAACATGGTTTTGTCATCTTTACATTACTGCATCAAGTTCATCAAGGATGGGATAAAATATTGTGTCAAAGGAGATCTCAAATCATTTACAGTACATGAGGTTGGGATTTATGAGGATGCGGCCTATTACCTTCCTAAAAAGCAAAATTTCTTCTCTTGTGAATCAAAATTAAGAAGAAAAAGAAGGAGAAAAGAAAGAAAAAGAAAGAAAAGAAAAAGAAAGAAAAGAAAAAGAAAAAGAGAATGAAATAGAAAAGAAAAGGAAGCAAGAAGAATACATTTGGGAAGTGATAGAGCCCATGATTTGATTCCACCCACAATTCATTACTCCATTCGAACAAGTGGGGAGGATGACCCGACCTCCACCAGGATGAGGAAGAGACAAATCTAGAGGATGTCTTAGATGTGTTAGGCCTCCACACCTACCAACTACCAGGAGATTCATCCCAGCTTTTAGAAGTACACTCGATAAAATCTAGTTTAGAAGATGAGTCCTATGTAGTAAGCGCCTCGACTGCTTCTCTATATCAGCAGACTCTATTGGAGGTGACACTAAAGCCCGAAAGTGATGAAAATTGGATCCCCAACCAGCATAAGTATATTTGAACCCTATTTATGTGAGATTGTTAGACAACATGTGGGTGCCTTAGCTTTAACTCCACTTTTCTCACTAAAAGTTGAGGGTTTGATAGTTAAGGAAGCTCCTAAAATATTTGTGAATGCTAAACCCCAAAGGTTTTACCTAAACAACATCATCAAACCAAGAAGTTGATGTAGACTTTGAAGATGAGTTCTTTAAGGAATTAGTATAATTACCATTTGATTGATACTCGCATTATGTTTTTAATCTAGCAAAGAAAGATTTAATCCACATACATGGTCTAAGCGCAGGTTAGAGTACTTTGAAATATTATGGGACAACTAGTGCAAGAACTCTTAGTCAAAGCCTGAACTAGGCTTTGGTATAGTAGGTCCAGTAGATGATGACAATTACTGCCTAATCATTACTAATCATTTAGAATTTGATAGGTTCTTCTCAAACTACATTAACTCAATGAGGTGGTGTGTTTAGAAACTTTAGATGATCAAGATGATCTCCAAGTCAAGGATGAACCACAAAATTTGAAGAAGAAATCAAATCAACCATAGACAAACTTAAAGAAATCAACTTGAAGATTGAGGATGATCCAAGCCCAATATATGTCAGCTCCTTATTAAGTGAATCTAAAATAAATGACTTAGTTAGGCTACTCACTGAGTTTAAGGACAGCATTGCATGGAGTTATAAAGAAATTCTTGGATTACCTCCTGAAGTAGCGGTTCATAAGCTAGCAATATAGCCCGATGCTAACCCCATCAAGTAAGCTCCTAGACGCATGCAATTGGACATTGAATAACAAGTCATTTTTGAAGTCAAGAAATTGATCGAAGTCAATTTCATCAGGGAGAAAAAAATACCCCATCTAGTTGGCTAGCGTCATCCCAGTTAAGAAGAAAAATGGCCAAATTTGCATATACATTTACTTTAGGGTTCTTAACAAAGCATGTCCAAAAGATGAATTTTCATTACCAATACCAAAACTGATGGTAGGCATTGCCTCATCTCACGCAGTATTCTCTTTCATGGATAGTTCATTTGGATATAACCAAATAAATATGGCACTTGAAGATGAAAGAAACACTACTTTCAAAACCCTAATCTGAATCTATTATTATAAAGTCATGCCTTTCGGCCTCAAAAATGCTGGCACACGTACCAGCATGCCATGACTCAAATTTTTGACGAACTCATTCACCACTAAGTGCAATGCTATCTCTATGATATCATGGTCAAGAGTAAAGAAAAGGAATACCATCTATTTGACTTGAGAGTAGTTTTAGAGCGGTTAAGATAATATAACCTTAAAATGAATCCTCTGAAGTGTGTGTTCAAAGTGACTTCAAGAAAGTTTCATGGGTTCATTCTCCGATACATGGGTTCATTCTCAGAAAATATCAAAGAAATATTGGAAATGCCACCCCCTAAAAGTATAACCCAACTCAAATCATTCCAAGGGAGGTTGGCATATCTAACACACTTTATTTTCAGCCTATCCAACAAATGTCAACCATTCTCAGCACTAGTAAAGAAAGATGCCAAGTTCAAGTGGGATGATAAATGCCAACATGCGTTCAAAAGCATCAAGCTATATCTTATGACACCGCCAGTCTTAGCCACCCTATCCTGGGCAAACCCCTCATACTTTCAACTACTATGTGAGATGACTCCCTTGATGCTTTCTTGGCCCAAGCCAATGATGAGGGGAAAGAGAATGTATTTTATTATCTCAACCATCATTTTATACCTAGCTTTGATTTTCACAGTCTAGAAGCTATGGCATTATATGCTCTCCCATAAAGTGAACTTGATTTCTAGAGTCAACCAACTACAATATCTCATGACACGGCCTATGTTATCCAGACGGTTAGCATGATGGTCCATGATTTTATCACAGTTTGACATCATATTCGTTCCTCTCCACATAGTGAACAGACAAGCACTTGTGAACTTCCTAATGGCGCACCCACTTCTTGCAAATTCACTGCTTAGTGATGACCTCCATGACAAACAAATTATGAGCTTAGGGGATGCAAACACCCATTATTAAGAGATGTACTTTGATGGTTCTGCTTCCTCTCAAATAGGAGAAGGACTATAATCCACACTCCTAGGTAAGGTAGGGGTAGGGATAGTCCACCAACAACAAAGCTAGATATGAAGCTTTGATCTCCAATCTAGAGTTAGTAATTACATTAGGCATCAATAGTATCAGCATCTTTAGAGATTCATAACTAGTTGTCAACTAGATCACTGGATCTTATAAGATTTTGAAGCCCAAACTCCATCACTACCATAAGTACACCATGGAGTTACTAGCCCATCTTTATAAAATTTCTCGAGGAGAAAATTCCATAGCCAATGCCTTAGCCAAACCCACCAAAGAGTTGGCATGTCCAGAAGATAAGTCCATATTAATAGAGGTTCACAACAGATAAGTCTTGTCTCTCATTGATGTTGAACTCATCAATAAACACACTCTTAAAGGGGAAGTTGTTGTTGTCAAAAAAGATGAAGAGTTGGATTGGAGGCAACCCTTCATTGATTACTTGAATAAAAGCAAACTACCTCAAGCGAAATCTCAAGCTCATCAAGTAAAGCAAAGGGCACTCTCCTACACCCTCATGGATGGTGTCTTATACCGATGGTCTTTCAATCACATGTGGTTACATTATTTAGACAAACATGAAGCCTGTAAGATCCTGACAGAAGTGCACTCAGGTTTATGTGAAGCTCATCAATCTAATCCTAAGATGAAAGATAAGATCAAGAGACTTTGGTATTACTTGTCGACGATGATCAAGGATTGCATGGATGTAGCGAAGTGCTGCCACTAATGCTAAGTGCATGGAGTGGTTCAACACCAACCACCTAACATTCTACATCCAACTTTAGCATCATGGCCATTCGAGTGTTGGGGTCCTGATATAATGAATCTGATTTATCCTCCCTCATCCAAGGGTCATCATTTCATTCTAGTAGCTACGAACTACTTCTTCAAGTTGGCGGAGGCGATTCTGCTCATGAAAGTCAAAGTTCAACATGTGCTCCAATTCTTTAGGAACCATATCATTTATAGATTTGGGGTACCCCACCAAATCATATTCGATAATGGCACCACTTTCAAGAGCACCAAAATCAAAAACTTAATCTGGAGACATAACATAGATTTGAGATATTCTACTATTTACTACCCATGGGCAAACAGTTTGGCAGAAGCCTTCAATAAAACTCTCATCCAAATACTCAAAAAGATACTCAATGGCAATAAATGATAGTGGCATGAGCAGTTAGTTGAAGCTTTATGAGCTTACCGTACTACTTATAGAACTCCAACACAATCTACCTCATTCTCCTTTGTGTATGGGTCTGAAGCCATTCTACCCTTAAAGGTTCAGCTCCCATCACTATGGATAGTTGTGGTAGTAAAAACATGATCGAGTAGAACGCTAAGCTACAGTTGTAAGAACTCAAAAGTTTGGAAGAGAGACGTCTACTAGCATGTCAGAACCTCGAGTTGCATAAAGCAAAAATTGTTCAAGCTCATAACAAGTTGGTCCACCCCATGGATTTTCAAGTCAGAGAGCTTATCTTAGTTCTAAGGAGACCAATTGTAGCCCGTTGTAAGATGGTAAGCAAGTTTGAACCTACTTGGGAAGGTCTTTTCATCATAAAAAATGCCTACCATGGTGGATCCTATCAACTCATCAATCATAAAGGCGAATGCTCGATGCTCCCAATCAAGAGGCTCTACCTAAAGAAGAATTGTGCATGAAGAATGTTCCAAAAAATCTTTCATTAATAAAAAATTCATTTTGAATGAATTATTCTCCAAGTTAAAATATTTTATATTACTAATCTCTTGATGTATTTAGGGTAGTGTAAGGGAACCCGAGTGGCATCCTAGCCCTTATCAGCACAATACAAACACAAAATTGCACACAAACAATTCAAACACAAATTTTAACACCTCAGACTACTTTGAGTTGAGATGAGACCCCTAGTGGACCTCACTCAGTAGTTGTACTAGGTCAGGTCTGATTCACTCACCCCAGTAGTTATCTTTGTCTTGAAAGATGTGAGTCCCAACACTTTCTTTCTGTCTTGACTATTGCAAACCAATCAGCCCCCATTATTAGCTTGATGCACTTCACTACATAGCTAGTGAGCCATCTTTATAGCTAATCATGTTCATGGAGATGTGAATTCCCGAGCTTTCTCCTCAAACTGGTTATCATATGCTGACTAGGTACAAGTCTATATAGACTATAATTAGGATAAGACCCCCAGTGGCTCCTCTTTCTCTTAATTACTTCAATCTTGGGTTCAGTCCTCTTCTATGACTCCCCACCTGGTAGTCACCTTAGGTCAGATAATAGCTTCCTATCCGACAATAGACTATCCCAATGATCAGTTTTGCTTACGAAGATATGAGTCCCCGATACTTTCTTTCTATATTGATCATCACAAACTGACGGACACCTTATATCGGTGGATAACACCTCTCAGATAGATGTGAGTCCCCACACTTTTTCCTTGAGTCAACCACCATACCGTATACCTATAGGCTTTATATATTTCATGGATTAAGATAAGACCTCCAGATGAACCTTCCCTATGGGCACTCTATTTTGATTATGTTTTTATGATCTCATCTAAACATGACCCAAGTTACTATTAGATTGGATTATTTCCCTTTTCTAGTAGCCACCCCTTTGGTTGAAAGATCCATACTGTGGATGTATGGACTATCACATGGACCAATAAATCTAAGATAAGCCAAAGCCCTTATGGCTCCTTCTTAGTGTGGCCCATCACAAACCAATAGGGTTCATGCTTGACAAATGAACACAAACAAACCTAAATGAATAAAACAACATCTCTTATGGATTAAGATATGACCCCTAGAGGTACCTCTCCCTAAGCAGGTATCCTATCCTTTGGGTAGTGTTAGCAAAACTCTCTACAAGAATTGCCTCGACTATCTAAGCTGAGATAAGATCCTTAGAGGCCCTCACTTAGTAGTCACCCTAGGTCGAGTTTCACATGCTATACGAACAATGAGTCACCCCAATGGTTCATTCTACTTTGGAAGATGTGAGTCCCTGAGCTTTCTTTCTAGTTCAGCCATCATAAACTGATTGGCAACCCTTATGTTGGATAGTCTCTACTATACGAGTGATAGACTGGCCATTTAAGTCAGTAAGTCTAAGGTAAGTCTAGGGTTTTGTCACTCTTCCTTAGTGTGACTCATTGCAAACCAACAGGGTCCACACCAATTCAACAATTTAACATAAGTCAAAATCAACATGAATTACCAAAGTTAAACAAAACTTATCAACTAAACTAATTAACTAAATTAAATCACCAAACCAAATCTCTGTCACCTTTAACAAGGCCCTTACTCATGCCCTTGGCATGACTCGATCCTCAACAAACCCATCTTTCTGTATTTGATGCAAAGATAAATTACAAATCATCATGCTTAGCAAATCCACATTCATACCCCAGCATGACTTGATCCCCGACAGGATCATTCTTTATGTCCTTGACACAAAACCATATCATAAATAAATCAAACCAAATGTAGACGATTCTTCTTCCATGTCCTTGGCATGAAATGAAACAAACTGAATCACATTAGTATCTTAGTTTTTTTACCTCTCCATTTAGGTGTGGATAACCTTCATTAATGTTCATGACCTTCCTGGATGCTTTTTAATCACCTCGATCAATGTC
Organism: Cymbidium sinense; assembly: GCA_021442155.1. NCBI lineage: Eukaryota > Viridiplantae > Streptophyta > Magnoliopsida > Asparagales > Orchidaceae > Cymbidium > Cymbidium sinense. Next base: position 102,724,074 of record CM038222.1, read on the forward strand.
AATACGAGTAGTGTGTCTTGCCAGTTACACCACACCAAATGGGGGTCCTTTTGTTGACCTCAATTTTGGAGTCAGGATTAACCTTTCTTATCTTAGATTTAGGAACCTTCTACACACTTGGATTTCCTTAGTGTTATGACACTTCTAATGATTAAGGGGACACTAAAATTTGAGCTTAGAGACTTAGAAGGTGTGACCCTAAGCTCAAAGTCCATCTTAGGACAAATAGATTTCATCCATCCTATGGCATAAATCAAGACTCATACCTACTCACTCATCCAAACTTAAGCTCATGTAGATGAAGCTAAACCAACTCAACCCATTCAATTAATCTTGCTTGAATTTTGTTTTCTAATCTAAGCTCCAAGCCAAATTAACTTAGGCCTTAACCCAAGTTACCCACCATAATCCTATAACTCAACTTAAGCTCATTCAAGCAAACTAAATCCAACTTAATTTTCTCAATCACTCTAATTATTCAATAAATCATTTCAAGACATTCAAATACTTGCAATTAAGCCAATTGAACCACAGAAAGGTGACCACCCCAAGTTAGCCCATTTGACCTAAAGATTTCAAATGAGTTAAAACCAAATTGAGCCTAAATCAATTTCAATCAAAGCCACCAATCAACTTTAAATTTATCATTGAACACTCTAACCATCCATAATCCCAATTGGTCCAAGCTAGCTTGACCAAGTCACTTGACCCAAAGTGACCAAAAAGGGGTAATTAAACCATACTTTAGTTAAACTCTCATTAGATCACATCAAGCCATCCAATCCCTTCATTGATGATTGTAGATCATTATTGAACACTCCATTACAATCAACTAGACCTAATCAAGCCAATTAGACCGTTTGACCCATGTTGACCCAATTTGGCCTAAAGGAAAATTGAACTAAATCAAATTCTAAACTAAATTGACTAAAACAAATGCTTCCAACCAATCACTAATTCAATATTAAACATAATCCAACCTTCAATTGGATCCAATTTGGTCAACCTAACTCAAGTGGCCAACTTATCCCAATTTGACCTAAAGGGTCAAATTGAACCAATTCACTCCATAATCTAAATTAATTCAAATCAATTCTTCTAATCAATCACCAATGATCAATTGAACATATACGTAACTCATGTTAAAGCCAATTTAGCCAATTTGGTGAAATTGGATAACATGACCCATTTAACCCAAATTGAACCACATGAACCAAATTTAAATCTAACAAAAATTGAAGCAAATTAATTGCACTAATTTATTCCAAATGATCAATTGAACTTAGCCAAACTTCACTTTGACCCAATTTGGTTGAATTGGTCAACCTAACCCAATTGAAGCCATTTGACCCATATCGGTCAAATTGAACCAAACCCAACCAAATTTGGCATGATTCATCCTTAAGTCACCATGGGCCTGCCCAAGTGGGCCCAACCCATAGTGAACCAAATTTGGTTAAAATCCATTGAACTAACCCATCCAAATGGGTCAAAATTCCCATTTGGATGGATTCTCCACCTCCTTACCCCATGGCAGCCACCTTTAGCTCTTCTTGGACAAGAGGACCACTAACCCAACCTAACTCAAAATTATTGGGCTCAACCTTTGGTCAAGAGAGGGTGAATTCACCCATGGAAACCCATTGCTCCACCTAAAGGAGAGGGTACACCCCATGCCAGCCCACTACACTCCCTCAAGCTCTAACCCTCAGCCACCTTAGCAGTCCCCTGCCATCTCTGACCACCTACCCTAGCTAGATGGCTGCCAAAGGCAGAAATAATCTCAACCCTTGGTTTAGCTAGAGAGGAGGGTATACTCCTCCTCATGGATTCAAACCAAGCACACTCATTCCCTAAAGCATTTTGCACAGTCCCATATCTGCTCCCGAGCTCTTCATGCACTCCACCGTCGGCATCCCTAGCTCTCATTCAAACCCAAGAGCTTCATCCATCCAAGTTTTCAAACCCTCCACCAAACCCAAATTCACTCTTCTCACACATTCACCTCACTCCAACAAACTGAAATGAATCATTTCCCAAGAAATTCGACCACTGTAAGGCATCTCAAGACCAACTTTGATGAGCTTTCCAGTGGTGTTTAGTCCACAAAGCCATCAATAGGGAGGCAACTTATGATCTTCTTAACAGAGCTTTGTCTCTTTAAAATGAAGTAACCTCTATCGGTGGACTGCCAATCTATAGCTTCGGGTAGGTAAAAATCTGGCAACCATAGCTTTGGCCCTTATGTGTTGGCATTTTTTGAAGTAAATCATGTTTTCATGTTATTTCCATCGTTGGATCCCTTTAGATCATTCCCTAATTATTTTTAGTCAATTTCTCCATAAAACAAGCTCTGATAAGCTTATAACAAGCAACGGAAGGTGAATGTTATCCGTCTTTAGGTGCTTGTGGGATGACGAATCATCGGCCATCCGTTTCGCATGATTAGAATGGATGGCCATGATTAATCACATTAAAAATTTCAATTTAATCCCTTTAGAATCACACAATTAATCTTGACCATTTGATCTAAGATCGAATTGTTGAGATGAAACTCCATCCATTGCTGTTGAGTTAGTTGTCGCATCGGGCAATTTAAGTAACCATTTCCCATGTGAAAAGTACTACAGCATTAGCGTTCATGTGGCACCAACGGTTTAAAAGATTAATTAGGATTTAAATACATAATTAAATGGCTAGAACTTTAAAAATATATATAATTAAATATATAAAATCTAAAAAATATAAATAAACTCATTTTGGAAAGATTAGACATACGAGAATTTAAGAAAAATAAAATCTATGATTTATGTCCAGTGAACAGTGCTTGATTAAGATTTAAAGCTTAAGCTAATTAGTTTAATTAAAGCTTAATTACTTAGCTTATTAAATCCAAATTTAGTGGGTTGATTTCTTGGGATGTCCTTTGCCTCCCATAATTTTCTTGAAATTATTTACCATGTAATTTAATGAATTTGAAATTTCAATTCTAATTACCCTCATTATTTATTTTACTAATTGTTAAGATTGATGAACAGTAAAATTTGAATAATTAATGATAATTAATCATTATGAACAATGGGAATAGTGAGGAGAAGTAATTAGGGCCCTTCTCTTAATTATTTTTTGAATATATTTTTAGTAGGGTTAATTGACATATGTAATAATTAGGGATTAATTAGGAAGATTAATGATAAAGTTGAAATCAAACAAAATTAGTGATTAACTCAGATAATTCAAATATAATCCATTAATTTCCCTTTATGTGTTTAATAATATAAAGTTATTAAGAAAATTATGGTTATCCATTGGTATGGAAAAATCATAAGAGTACCTAACTTAGATTCTTTCCTTCTTTAATATAGTTAACTCTTGAACATGAGCCTAACAGCATTAGATTCCTTTAGGTGCATTGCAAATTTTATTTTTCCAAGAGCATATCATTGAAGGCTCATGATCAAGTAGTTAATTATATTAAAGAAGTTTAGGGATGGGTGATTAAATTGATATGCTTAATGACTTGAACCTAATCAATCCATTTAATTGCTCTCTTTAAATATATTAAATCACCAACATGGAGAGAGTTAAGTATTAAGTATCATCACTCCTCCTTAGGTTTCAATAACTCAATATCAAAAATTAAACCTCATAAGAACTTTGATTAATCTTAAGAAATATTTATTTGGCTTGATTATCTTTAGGACTTAATGTAATTGAATATGTTATATAGAAATATTTAATTACTTCTTTTTAATCATCATAAAATGTGCATTCCATTTGTGTCACATGTTCATGTTTTCAACAAAAAGAGAATCAAAAGAACATGATTACATCTAAGTTGCATGTGTTGGACAAATATTATTACATGGTGTGGCTATTATCACTAATAAATCCCAAATTATTTTCAAAAATATAAGCTAATGATGCAAATTTTAAGATAATGTTGATTATAAATATTCAATAATGTTTATATTAAATTATAATTTCAAAATAGTAAAGAATTTATTTTATCTTTATGTTTCATTTACATGTCTACATACATTTGAATTGGCAAGTATATAGTCTGGACATCCCAGAAATACGAGGCTTTAGTTAGCCACAAAGAGGTCTTAAATAACCTCACTTCCCTAGTTTAACAATGAAACATACTTGCTTAATTTTATTTTTATGTATTCATGTGCCAAAATTTGAGATAAGACTTTTCTATTCATGTCATTAAGCTTTGCATGAATAAAAAGATTTGCTAATATATAATCCTTGCATGATTTTTATCTCTAATCTTGTGTATATCTTTACATGTATTTAATTTGACAAGTATAGTATGGACATCCCGGGAACACAAGGCTTTAAGTAACCCCAAGGAGGTTTTAGATAACCTCACTTCCCTAGTTTAACAATGTCACATACATGCTTAAATCTCTAATACATGTCTACATATGCTTAACTTAGGAATAAAATCTTTCTTTCCTATCAAATTCATGCATTAATTATCATCAAGTGTGCAAAAATACAAATGTGTATTGTATGTATAAATATGTGTATTAAATCAAATATCATGAATAGTGAGAATGAAGAAATGTGTAAGCTATTGATGATGGAAAAAAAGTGATGAAATGTTATCCAAATAATAGTGATTCAGTTTTATTAATCCTAAGATGTCTTTTATGTTTGAATAAAGTTTCTTAAGACTAACCCAAACTTAGGCTTAATAAAAATATTTAATGAACAGCCCACTAAAGAAACTAAATTCCAAATAATCTACCTTTAGAAACTAACTTGGGATAGGGATGAAGGGGGTCAAACCCCTTTCTTCTCTTCATAATAATTAGATATTAAGTATGCATCAAATGAAATAAGAAAGTGGAAATTAAAATTAGTTAATTCATTCAAAGATTTGAAGTGAAACCTCCCCTAATGTTTAAATTAAATAATTTTGACCTTTAAATAATCGTACTTATAAAGCTTAGTTAAGACACACCACCCTAAATCTTATCACACACATTAGAATGCTAAGTCACCAATTCTAGCATTAGGTTAGCCTGGTGTATATGTTGTGTTATATTTTATTTTATGATGTATTATTTCAGACTAGATGTTAGGATTATTTATGCATAGATTGGATGTTAGGTTGCGAATAGTCTAATAATGTTTTTGTAGGAGATTATGCTAAAGGGATCATTGTAGTAATAAATAAATATGAATGTTTCTTCTTGCAAGCGCTACTTATGCCCTTAAGCATAATCCAATTAGAACATGTGGGCTTGGCTACCCAAGTGCAGGGTGTTAAGTCCAAATATGTGAAATATAATTGCTTGGTTTGTATGTTTGTTTAACTAATGTCTATTTTGCATGTATAGTTAGATTTTATTTTACATAAATATGTAATTTTTTGCAATAGGATTAGGATCAGTGCTATAGGGTTTAGGATGTACAGTGGCTAGAAGGCAAAGACTTGGGAGGATTTGTGAAGCCTGGACCAAACCAATCCACAAGAAAGAAATAAGGACAAGAGATTGAAGACCCTCATAGCATTCATTTTAAATTTTATATTCTATTGTAATCCAGCCTATTATAAGGGTAGAGCTCTCTTACCCAATTTCTTTTCTTTTCCATGGTGTACGGTGATACTCGACCTCTTCTTCTTTTAGAAAATTTATATGTTTGATTTTTTCTCTTTAGATTGTGCAATAGAAATGGCATGCTTTCCATAAGTTTTTTAAAGTATGATGATTTGATATGTGGCCTAGATGTGGTAAGCTCTTTAGGATGAAATTAATTTTTCTACCCTCACTAAAAACTCATAACTAAATCTTAATGCAACTAATAACCTCATCTTAAAGCATAAGCTTTTAATCAAGATAAATAAAAAATTTAGTAACCCCTTAGCTGAATGTTATATGTTATCACACCATGCATGTCATATTATTTCGCTCTGGAATAAGGAGGGTCTCCACCCTTGCATGATAGGGGATATGCTTGACCTTTCAAGGTGATCCTTTATAGTGTAGAACACCTCCTCAAATTGATTTATCCCATGGCTTAATTTCATCATGCATATAGGCATAATTATCCCAAGCTTTGGTCCAAAATGAATGTGTCAAAAATGGTTTAAAAATTATAATTTTTGTATTATTCTAAGTCATATCTGCATGTCAATCATATTCTAGTCTCTTATGAAGTGAGTTTAAGATTATATCTCCTTTCTTAATTAAATAACAGCTTATCTATCTTGCATCTACATAAGCTAGCCTACATTTTTTAAAGTATAGGAGGTATTAGCTGGCAGCCACTCTAGGCAGTTGTAAGTCCAAAAGAGCCAAGGTGTGTTCATTCTCCCTAGTGGAACTGAACTACCATATCCCATCTTTCCCGATTAGTCTTAGGTCATGCTTTTAGCTTGTGCTAAAGCATTTAGATTTAAGTTTTGAGGCTACTTATTTTCTTAAGGATACGAGTATATGTTATCACCTCTTAGGCATTTTCATAATCTTATATTGTTGTACTATAAGCCCTAGCATTCTAATAAGATTCTAACTTAAACAAAAGTAAATTTTCTCTCTCAAATATAAAAAGCCTCATTATAGGGTAGACTAAAGCACTCACTAAGCTTCCTAATATCATTGGTTATTTTTACTTATTCTCCTTTTGAATCCATAAATAAGTCTTCTTATTTGAACTCTTACATTTGATTTCCATAAATACCTAATCATTTGATAATATAGCTTTAAAATCTTTGGAGATACTTATTGACTATTTTAATAGAGAGTGTTCTTAGGATATTATCATTTCTTAAGATGTAATTAATTATGGAAGCTTGCTTCCATTGGGAACTAAAGAATCTAGCATAAAATAAACTCTATTTTACTTCTCCATGTGAAGTAGAGGAAAGATCTCTATTATATATGTAGACTCATCTACCTTAGGAGTAATTATTAGGTGATTAGGTGATTAGGCCCATTTTGGAGTGATATTTCTATCTTTTGAAGTAGTAAATCATACTTTAATATCGCACTCGATCACTCAATAAGTACCTCCTAAAATCTGTGTAGTGTTCCTACATTTCCAAATTAAAACACCATAATGGATTTAAAAATTTGCTTAAGTGGTGTTAGCTAGCAGCCCTTCCAAGTGGGTTATAAGTCTAGAAGAGTCAGCAATAGGCTTCTTTTCTTAAGTGAGAGAAAGAGACAATAACTCCCAAAGTCAAAATAGGTTGAGCCTCTAATTTGTGTCAGAAGCAATAATAGACTTATGTTCCGAAGCATCCTTCTAGGAATAAGAATTCAACCCTAGGTTTTTTTTATAATCTTGAGAGGTTAGAATCTAAGTCCTAGATTTTTAATAGAAATGTAAATTCAAATTTCAACAAAATTTATCTTAAAATATAAAGCCCAAAGGTAGGATAGTTGAAATGTCTACTATGCATCCCAGTATCTATAAGCTTTTTCAATTTTATCCCTGTTGGCCTAAAAAAGAACTCTTCTCCTTTTGAAGTGTTCCCTTTTAAAATTCTAATTTAACCATCCTTTGGAACCAACTTTGAAATCTATACAAATAAGAGCCTATTTCTTTAATTGAGAGTAATCTTAGGAAGAGATCCTCATTCCTATGATGTAATTAACTATAAGGGCTTGCTCTTATACGGGACTACGATCCCAGTATAAAATAAACTTTATCCTACTTTTCCATGTACTTCAAGAGAAGAATCTCTGTAATTTTAAAAAGACTCATTAGCCTTAGGAGTCCTCATTTAAGTGACTAAATCCATTATATAATAACATATTTATCTTCTGAGATAATATGTTTATTCCTTAATGATGAATTTGATCACCTAAATAAAAAATCTCTAAAATCTATGTGGTGTCACAAATTTTTCCCATAGTAAGCTACAAATCTAAGTATGTTTTAATATACCGAGCCCTGAGTCTTTTGAGAATTTGAGTCCATCACTTCATACTCTAATTAGTTATTGGTCATTCATAATTTGAACTTTATTGATTGAGTGATTATGAATCATGCTAAAAATTTTAATACAATAATAGCTTCCATTCTTTATTATCTAAAAGATCCATTCATATATAAATGCATGAGGGTTCCAAACTAATCAGGACATTCCATGAGTCATAGAAATCTAGGAGAAAATCAGTGAGTGCATGTACCCTAACATCATCTAAGGTGAGTATGAGATATTGAACATGCTCAACTCCACCAACCATTTAAGTAATCTCTTAGAATGATTTGGATTCATAAGTATAGATTTGAGGGGATGGTTGGTTACTACTTGGATTGATTGGTCTTAAAAATATGGCTGAAATCACCAAGCAGATTTGGCTTCATAAGTATAGATTTAATGGTTATAAGATCCACACACGTTCCCCATTTACTATTAGACTTTTGTATTATGATAATATTTCAAATTTATTCTAGGTACTAAACTTTCCAAATATCTTTTTTCAATAGCTTGGTGACCTCCTCTTTAGTTAGCTCAACAAGTAAAACTATTATCTTCCTCTCTTCTTGATTAACGAAGCATCTTCTTAATGTTGAGTATATAATAAACAATATTGACATATATTCTTTATATCTCTATTGAAGACTATGAAAACACATTGAAGTGTTCTTAAAGTGCTTGTATGAGGGGTTCTTTGTACTTGCTACTATAGGATAAGCTGATCCTAAGTACCTATCTCAAGTCTTCTATTATCAACACTTCTTCAATTCTATTTAAGGTTTCTAATTTGGTGCTCATGACTTCTAATTGTATTACTTCTCATCCTTTGTGCGAATCATTAATTACTCATAAATAAAATGCCATGGATTTTTTTAAGTTCCCTATTATTATTATTACTTTTATCTTTTGAGAACTTGACTGCCATGCGATAAGGTGACACCATTGTACTAAATGTATTCAATAATGGTTAGCCAAAGATCACATTATACATGGTTGCTACTTCCACAATGATGAAGCCAACCATTAATATAAACTACTCCTCTTCTTCTCTCTAAGTTACCTGGAGAATGATTATCTCTTTTGTCTCTCCTTTTCTTAAAGAATCCATAAATGGGACTTATTATAGGCAAAAGCCTTGATCTCGCTAGGTTTATTCTATTAAACATGATTTAAAATATAATATTGATTGAGCTCTTTATGTTGATAAAAACACTCTCAATCTGATAATTGACAATTAATTTCATGATAACTATCACATTGTTATAATGATTATTGACTATCGATTAATCCTTTTTCATGAAAATAACTAGGATGACCTTCATCTTATGCAGTCTCACCATAGCCACTGAGTTTACTTCACCAATCTTGCGTCGTTTGAGACTTACTCACTATGATAATTTATTATTATGTCTCCTCGAAATGGCATGCATGACTCCAACAATATTGATTGTGTGAGATAGGGTATGTCCGTTACTCAGCTCCACGACATCCTTCCATGGTCTTCTCATAAACTCCTTTAAGTTCCTTGCCTTAATCAACTCTTCTATTAGGCTCCTCAAATGGTGGCATTCTTTAGTATTATGATTGTGGTCACAATGATATACACAATACCTTGAATTGTTTTTTTACATCTCAACTTTCAGAGGTGATGGTCACTTGGAGTATTCTTTATTTTAGATAGCCTCAACTAACTTAGTCATGGATATCTAGCATGAATGCGAGAAGCTGTAAGTACTCATCATATGTTTGATGATCTGACAAGTTTTGTATACTCTTGTGTCAATATAATGGCACTCTCTTTGGTCAAGTAGCTATCTTTTTATCCTTTCATGTCTTTAGACCCAAAAACCTCTCTTTTGAGAATCGCTCAAGGGGATACCTTTTTTCTTCAGTCTTGTTTACGAGTTGCCTTGGAAAACTAGGCAACCTCATTATACTCTTTCACATTCACATGTCTATTAGCCAACTCTAGTAAATCTACTAGCATATTAGGTCGCTGCACCAAAAGCACATCTGAATGGGCCTTCTCTGATGCCTTGAGTGAGTGTGGCTTAGGAGATTATATGCTCCAAATATCTAACTTTTATCATCTCCAATTGGAAGCATGTGATGAATAATCTATGTCACTGGCTTTGCTTCTATCTCATTTGTAAAAGCACTTGTGAGCTCTGTAGATGTTTCTAGGCAGTCGTGAATTGGGGTAGTGAACATTCACTTGAACTCAACAAATAAGGTGATGATTCCCACAATATAGCATTGGAATTACATGAGAGTGAATTCCTTAATGGTGTAGAAGAATTGTCAACGTTTCATAACAATAATGTCATAGATTCAAAGTATGCAACATGATTAATGGGATTAGTGTGACCTTTGTAAGACTCTAAGTGATGAATCTAGAACTTTAATGAGGGACTCACCTCCACTCATCATCAATTCTAAGCATCATTAATAACTCTTGTCTGTGATGATGAGTATGGAGAGTCACCAAGTTGGGGGATCCCTTATTCTTCTAAGTTCTTGGGATTTTTTCTTTACCTTCTCCATAGCCACTAAGACTAAACAAGTGATTTTATTCTTCATGTCCTTCAAGTCTTATTATATAATGAATTATTGTGCGGTTGGCCTAATGACAGTTGAGTGGTCTCTTGCTAAAGGGTTTATTTCATTTTTGGGCACCCGCTCCTCAACATCTTCTGTTCTTACCATACCAAAGAGAATGTTCAATCCAAATTTATTAGTGGGGTAATCCAGGACCTTACTTAGGCACATGAGAAGTAGAGTATGAATGTGAAAATTTTATTTGGAACATCATGCAGATATTGAGGGTTCTTATTTAGGTAATCTAATATGTCATTAAAGGACAAATATATTATCTCAAAAGATAAGCATATTACCCTATAATGGATTTAATTACTTAATAAGAACTTTTAATGCTGATGATTATGTTAGAGATTTTTTCCCTACTTTATATAGATGAAGTAAAGTAGGGTTTATTTTAAACCGTGTCCTTAAGTTTTATAGGCCCCCCCATAGTTAATTACATCTTATGAGATATGAATCTCTTAAGAACACTCTTGATATGGATTTTAAAGTTTGATATCAAAGGATTGGTAAATGTTGAAAAATCAAGTTGGAAAACTCAAATGGAGAGAGTTCTTAACAATTCAAAGGGAGGATAAGTAGAAAGCACTCATGATTGTAAACCTGAGCTCCTATCCTATAGTGAGACTTTATATTTTTAAAGAAAAATTTTATATTTATTTGAGTTCGCATTTTATTAGAATGCTAGGAATTAAATTTAAATAACACAAGATTGAAAAAATGCCTAAGAGGTGAGGACATATACTCATAGAAAATGAGAAACAAGTAGCCTCTAAACATATATCTAAAGTGCTCTAGTATGAACAAAGAGCTCAACCTGATTCTACTTAAAGAAGTGGAATATATTGGTTCACTTCCACTAGAGAGAGTGAATCGATCCCATCTCTTCTAAATTTACAACCACTTGGAGTAACTGCTAGCTAACATCTCCTATGATTCAAAACCATGTGATCAATTTTATGTAAATGCATGATGGATAGGCTATTATTTATTATGAATGAATATAGAGTCTTATACTCACTTCTTAAAAGACTATATTATGAATAGTATGAAAATCATGCCTTAGACTAATGCAACAAATTTTATAGATTTTTGTTCCATTTTGATTCATCATTTTAGACTCAAGCTTGGGAAGGTCTTATACCTACATGCATGATGAAATAGAGTCATGGGCTAAATCAGAGATAAGGACCATTACAAGGGAACTGCTCTCATAAGTTAAGCCATGTCTTTAGACCCAAAAACCTCTCTTTAGAGAATCGCTCAAGGGGATACCTTTTTTCTTCAGTCTTGTTTACGAGTTGCCTTGGAAAACTAGGCAACCTCATTATACTCTTTCACATTCACATGTCTATTAGCCAACTCTAGTAAATCTACTAGCATATTAGGCTGCTATAGACCAAAAGCACATCTGAATGGGCCTTCTCTGATGCCTTGAGTGAGTGTGGCTTAGGAGATTATATGCTCCAAATATCTAACTTTTATCATCTCCAATTGGAAGCATGTGATGAATAATCTATGTCACTGGCTTTGCTTCTATCTCATTTGTAAAAGCACTTGTGAGCTCTGTAGATGTTTCTAGGCAGTCGTGAATTGGGGTAGTGAACATTCACTTGAACTCAACAAATAAGGTGATGATTCCCACAATATAGCATTGGAATTACATGAGAGTGAATTCCTTAATGGTGTAGAAGAATTGTCAACGTCTCATAACAATAATGTCATAGATTCAAAGTATGCAACATGATTAATGGGATTAGTGTGACCTTTGTAAGACTCTAAGTGATGAATAAAGAACTTTAATGAGGGACTCACCTCCACTCATCATCAATTCTAAGCATCATTAATAACTCTGCGTGATGATGAGTATGGAGAGTCACCAAGTTGGGGGATCCCTTATTCTTCTAAGTTCTTGGGATTTTTTCTTTACCTTCTCCATAGCCACCTAGACTAAACAAGTGATTTTATTCTTCATGTCCTTCAAGTCTTATTATATAATGAATTATTGTGTGGTTGGCCTAATGACAGTTGAGTGGTCTCTTGCTAAAGGGTTTATTTCATTGGGCACCTAGCGTCTGCTCCTCAACATCTTCTGTTCTTACCATACCAAAGAGAATGTTCAATCCAAATTTATTAGTGGGGTAATCCAGGACCTTACTTAGGCACATGAGAAGTAGAGTATGAATGTGAAAATTTTATTTGGAACATCACGCAGATATTGAGGGTTCTTATTTAGGTAATCTAATATGTCATTAAAGGACAAATATATTATCTCAAAAGATAAGCATATTACCCTATAATGGATTTAATTACTTAATAAGAACTTTTAATGCTGATGATTCTTTGATATGTTAGAGATTTTTTCCCTACTTTATATAGATGAAGTAAAGTAGGGTTTATTTTAAACTAGGTCCTTAAGTTTTCTATAGGGGCAAGCCCCCATAGTTAATTACATCTTATGAGATATGAATCTCTTAAGAACACTCTTGATATGGATTTTAAAGTTTGATATCAAAGGATTGGTAAATGTTGAAAAATCAAGTGGGAAAACTCAAATGGAGAGAGTTCTTAACAATTCAAAGGGAGGATAGGTAGAAAGCACTCATGATTGTAAACCTAGTGAGCGCTTCAGTCTATCCTATAGTGAGACTTTATATTTTTAAAGAAAAATTTTATATTTATTTGAGTTGGCATTTTATTAGAATGCTAGGAATTAAATTTAGATAACACAAGATTGAAAAAATGCCTAAGATGTGAGGACATATACTCATAGAAAATGAGAAACAAGTAGCCTCTAAACATATATCTAAAGTGCTCTAGTATAAGCAAAGAGCTCAACCTGATTCTACTTAAAGAAGTGGAATATATTGGTTCACTTCCACTAGAGAGAGTGAATCGATCTCGTCTCTTCTAAATTTACAACCACTTGGAGTAACTGCTAGCTAACATCTCCTATGATTCAAAACCATGTGATCAATTTTATGTAAATGCATGATGGATAGGCTATTATTTATTATGAATGAATATAGAGTCTTATACTCACTTCTTAAAAGACTATATTATGAATAGTATGAAAATCATGCCTTAAACTAATGCAACAAAATTTTATAGATTTTTGTTCCATTTTGATTCATCATTTTAGACTCAAGCTTGGGAAGGTCTTATACCTACATGCATGATGAAATAGAGTCATGGGCTAAATCAAAGATAAGGACCATTACAAGGGAACTGCTCTCATAAGTTAAGCCATGTCTTTTATCGTGCAAGAATAGAGACCCCCCCCCCCCCACCATTTACAAGGAAGAAAGCAAGATGTATGCATAGTGTTATAACACATAATCATATTGTTAAGGGGGGTTACTAAATTATTTATTTCTATGATTAAATTCCTAGGCTTTAAGATGATATTATGAATTATTAAAATTTAGTTAAAGTTATTTAGTTGGAGTAGAAAATTTAGTTTTCTAAAGAGCCTAACATATATAGGCCATACAATAAACAATCGAGCTTTAAAAAACCTATGAAAAACACATTTCTATTGCCCAATCAATGTAAATAAATTAAGCAAGTATTATCGACTGAAAGAATAAGAGGCCGGTGCAACTGGGTACCACCGTACACCCCAAAAAAAAAAAAGAAAAAAAAAAGGTAGCCGAGCCCTACCCTTATACAGCCTAGATTATAATTAATGTATAACAAAAATATAACTATGGGGGTCTTCAATCTTCACTTGATGGATTGGGCACTCCAAGCATCACAGGGCCTCCCAAGTCTAAGCCTTCCAACCACTACACATCTTAAACCTCATAGCCTTAATCCTAAGCCTATTATAAAAAATTACATTTTATGAAAATAAAAATCTAACTACGCCTATAAAATAAAGGTTATATTTATGCATATACACACCAAACATAGTTATATCTCATACATTGGGGCTTACCTTCCTTGAGTCACCAAGCCCTCTTATCCTAATGGATCATGCTTAGGGACTTAAGTAACATCTACAAGCAAAGACTTTTATAATTTTTATTATTATAGTAGTCCTTTAAGCACAATCTCCTATAAAAAAATATATTATTAGTCTAATATCTCCCTAACATCTAGACTACACACAAACAATTATATTATTCGATCTAAAACATTACATCACAAAATAAAATATCACATCATTTCATTAAACACCAGCCTAACTTAAGATCATAATCAGTAACTTAGTATTTTTAATGTGTGTGCTATGACTTAGTTTGGTATGTGATAATTAAGTTCAAGTGTTTCAAATTATCTAATCATGAATGTTTAAGTCCTTTATTAAGAATGATTACACTTCATATGATGAATGATTTGAGATGAGTTTTAAACTTAGACTTTTGACTTTGTTTGGATTTCACTTTTGAATTAGTATTTTAAAGAGATCAAGGAGAAATGTAATCCACCTTAATCACTAACCTTAGGTCGAATCTAAGAGGTGAATTTTATGAATTTTTTTATCATTTTATTGACATGTTATATTTTTTTATTAAGCTATAAGTTAGAATTTTACATAAGATATTTCATCGACACATAAATGATAACTAAAGATTAATATAACCAAACCATGGCTAATTTAATGACATTTTTTACCTTGCTTCATCATCCTATAATATTCATTTAGTTAGATAACATACTTAATCGAATAGCTAGATTTAATGATATGTTGCATGAATTTTGTATAATAAAATGATTTAATTATACTTTATACATATGCACTAGTATATTGAATTTATACAAGTACGTGTCATTGTTAAATCGGGGAAGTAAGGTGATCAGAGATCTCCTTGGGACTATTTAAAGTCTCGTGCTCCCGGGATGTCCAGACTATATACTTGTTAATTCATATATATATATATATATATATATATATATATATATATATATATATATATATATATATATATATATATATATATATAATATAATATAATATAATATAATATAATATAATATAATATAATATAATATATGGGCATAAAGATGAAATTATAAAAATTTTAAGATGCGTGAAGTATATATTAGTAAAAATAATTTAACTTTAAATATGTAATTCACTACAAATCACAAGGTACATGTCATTGTTATACGAGAGGTATGAGGTATATAGACCTCCTTCGAACCAAACGCCTTGAGACCTTAGGTTTCCAGACTATATGTCTTTCAAATTATAATTCATACGCATAGGATTTTAAATTTTAATTTTAATTACTCATATTGGTTTACATTTAGATTAATATATTTTTTTTAATTAATTAAAAATAATAATTTAAGATTTACTAGTGGTAATAGTCACACTATTTAATTCAAAGCATACAATTAAATGAAATCTTTTATTTATTTGTAAAACATGAATGTATGAAACATATGAAAGACAAATTTATGTGAATGAAGCAAGGCAATTAAATATCATCACATAACCTATTTTGAGTTATAAATTCCTAAGGTTATTCACATGAAAACAAACACCCTTATGTCTAATGAAATTCATTAACAGTTAATTTTTTAAAATTTAAATCATTTAATCTTAATGAGGAGAGAAATTTATTAATGTTATATCTTGACCCATTTTTGTTCATTAAGTGATTCAAAAATGTTTTGGTTGATTTTAAGGTTTTGTTTCAAATATATTTTTAATTAAATTTAGTGGTTTTTTATTTTGATTGGGTTTGATGGATTCAATAGTATAATTTATATCATTTATTTTAATTAAAATAGTTTAGTAATCTTAGAATTTATTACCTAATTAAATTTTCCTTTGATAATTAAGACAATGTTGTTCTAGTTTAATGATCCATTTATTTTGAATATGTCTAGCATTTACTTTAAATTTTATTATGTTTAATTCAATTATTTAGATGAATTAGTTATGGCTTAATTAACGTAATTAACTTCATTTAACTTTTTAAATGGTTAATTAAGTGTTTAGATTTTATTTTGGTTGATTAAAATAGTTAAAATTTATTTAGTTAGCTTAAATGATTTAATAAAGTTAAGTTTAATGTTTAATAATTTTAACTTAATTGAAGGCTATTTAAGTTTAATATGATTAATTTAATTAGATGAATAATTTGATTAAATCATAATGAATTCAATTTTTATTAAATTAAATAGTCAAAAATTAATTAATGACTATTTTTGACTCAACTTGTTTTGATTACTTTATTCAAATTAGGTTTAAATTGGTTGGATGTTTAATTAACCTGATTTAATTAAGAGTAATTTGATCTAAACATAATTAATTTGGTTAAATTGTTGGTTTATCTAAGATCTTATTTAATCAAAGATTACTAATTTATTAGCCATGATTAATTGATTTGATTTAAACTTTAATGAATGATAATCTTAATTAAGTATTAAATTTTAGTTAGGTTCATCTTAAAGGTTATATATGATATGACTTGTCTAATCTAATTTAGTTTGACTTGTTGTAACTTAGCTAATTAACAAATTAAATTTTGAGTTTTATTTGTTATTATCACTACTATTATTTCTAATATAATTATTTGATTAAGAGCTAGTTTTGGTTATAATTTGATGGATTAATTATGTTTAAGTTGGTTTTATTTAATTAATTTGACTACACTTCAATTAATGAGTAATTATATTCATTAACTTTCATTTAATTTAAACTAAAGATTAGGTTATGTTTATCTGATCTAGTTTGAGGTTTAATTAATGAGAACTCAAATTTTAATTTATTTATGACTGATTTTAATTTAATATTTAGTTTGTTATGCATTTCTTGGGTTTAATTTCAATAAATTTAATTAATATTGATTTTAATAGTTTATTAAATCCTAAGTATGTGATTTTAAGATTTATTAGGTTTCTGATGGTTCTAATATTTTCTTAGAGCTCTCTAATGTCAATTATGATGTTTTAAGATGTTTCTAAATATTTTATTAATGTTCTTGGTTTGATTTTAATTATTTAATTTAATAAATTAAGCCTTATAACTTGAAATTTTCATAACATTCAATTCATTGACCAATACTTCTTAAAATTTTTATGTTAGGGAGTTTCTAGTGCCAATTTCATAATTCCAAAGTTTCATGTCAAATGGATTATTATTTTAAGAGTGATTAAGATTTAATTATTTTCATTAAAACTCAAATTAATCAAAAATTACAAGATACCAATTAGGGCTTTTATTTTTATTAAATTCCTCTCTAAAATATGAATCCAAGGAAGGGTCATTTGTATTTTTTGGATTGTTAGTTGAATTATTAAGTTTCTGAAGTTTAGTATGATTAAAGAGATTAATTGAAGCTAATTAACCCATGATTAGGTGAATTTAAGATTTAAAGAGGTTCAAAAAGCTTAAATATTTTTTCCAAATGTTCTAGTGTTGATGAAAATGTTTAGAACCATTTTGGTGATTTTTTTATGGTTTTTGTAATATTTAAATATTTATGTTTTTAAAATGAAGTATTTGAACTTAAAATTTTAATATCTTTCAATCTCGTCATCATTTTGCTTCGAAATTTTATGGTTGGTAGATCATATTCTTAATTTCTTTCCATAAAAATTTCAGGTTAATTTTTTTAATATTTTTAGACTAATTTTTAAAAATTAGTTTCATTCATCTCAGATTAATCACAAAATACTCAATAAAAATTAAGGCTTTTGGGTTCATTGGATTCCTCTCAAAAAGGCAAATCCAATGAGCACTTATTTATAATTTTGCATTGAGTATTTTATTTTTTTATAATTTTTTGAAGTTTCATATGTATTTTTATAATTTTTAAACTTAAAACTTTCATGAATTTCTTACTTAATCCAGTCAGCAATTACTAGGCACTATTTATACATGTCACCTATCGATTGGTCTACGTGAATGTTGATGAGGCAAAACGAGTAAGAAACAAGTTGATCTGGATCATCTGATTACATCGTTATTACTGATCTAAAGCCTTAAATCAAATCCTAAGGCCTACTAATCACACCCGTTCAACCCTATTAAGAGGGATCAAACGATTGTTATATTATCTCCCTCAAAGGCAACGAATCGAGCTCCGAGCGAATGAGATTTCTACCCCAAACAACCTCTCCAAGCTCAATTCTTCAGTGAACTCTCCAAAAAAAATGACATTTTTGTAGATTCAAGGGGAATATAAGAGATTTTCCTAAAATCGAGGGAGTATTCCCACAAATAAAAGGACTTACAATTTTTTTAAGTTTTGAAGAAATTACCTCGCCGATGCCCACGTTCAATGGATTTTTTGATTCAGACACATTCATGGACATGAGAAGAAGCTCTAGAATGAATACGCTTGCTTGCCTCACCACGGATCACCTTCTCAATCAATGGTCTCCACCCTCTTGTTAGAATTTGGTTGGTTTCTATGATTTTATGTATGAAAACAGAGGGGAATAGGTTGGTCATGATTAGTGGAGCTCTAAGAGACTATCTAATGCAAGAATAAAAAGATTTGAGGCTTCTTTTCCTCCCCTTTTTAATGGTGGCCAAAATTACCATTAATGGTGGTTAGGAGGTGATGGCCACCTAGGAGGAAGCTTAGAGAAGTCAACAAATAGTGGTTTAGCTACTAAAGAGCCTATTAAGTGTCAATGAAGTAGAGATATGCCTTGTGCTTGAGTAGATCTTAGGTTTTAGGCATCTTTCCATTGATTTTCCTCTTATCCATGGTCTTCATTATTGACTTGGAGCTCCACTTCACATGGACTATAGTGTTAGCCTCCATGTGATAGATTTTAGGTTGGGTTGAGTGGGTTTGAACCCCTCTTGACCTATTTGCCTCAAACGAGTCAAGTTAGGTTAAATGGGTCAATGGTTTATAATTATTTTCAATTCAATATTTGAGATAATTTGGAGCAATTGATTCCAATTAATTTGGAGTTGGTTTTCATTCGAACTCATTTTGACCCAAATTGGGTCTAATGGGTCAGATTGAGTTCATCTAGATCAAATGATCACTATGACTCAAATTAAAGTATGATTGATCTCCAATTATATTTTAATGAGTAATTGAACAGAATTAGAGTAATTGGTTTTAATTAATTTGGATTTGATTTTAATTTAGACCTATTTTGGCCCAAATTGGACTTAATTGGTAAAATATAGTTAAATGGCCAATTTGGTCAAATTGAACCTAGGGAAGAGTCGAATTGTGTTCAAATATGATTCTAAAGTGTTATGGAATATTTAATTTGAATTAATTTTAATTTATTTTGAGTTTAGGTTCAATAGGGAACATTTAGGTTTACTTAGATTGAGTAACCCAATTAAGCTATTTGAGTCATCATTAGATTAAGATTTATTTAGTTTTGTATTTTAGATTAAGATTTATTTAGTTTTATATTTACTTAAGATAATTTTGAGCCTTGGGATGAATTAAATTGATCAACTTTTGATTAGTTTGACTTTTGACTTCATTGGGCCCATATAAGGTCAACTTAGGTCAAATGACCTAGCTAGCCATTTTATACCCCCATCTGAATTTTTTATGTTTGTTTAAGTTTATACATTAATTTTATGATTTTAGTTTGGTTTAACGTTATTTTTTTTTGTTTTAATTAAATTTTATGGGCTTATATGATTTTTGAGCTTAAATAGGATCAATCAAGTTAATCTTACCAATTGTCTCAATCTAGGCTCAATTAAATTTAGATTTACTTGATTTAAGTTTTCTATTAAGTTCGGTTGACTTTGGATTTGATTAGACTCACATTATCTAATTGGGTTAGCTCAAACCCAGTAGTCTAACCTAGGTTTATCCTTAATGTGTAGGCCTTTTTAATTTAGTTTTGATTCCATATTTAGTTTCATATTGATTTGTTGTTTATATATCTACTTTAGTTTAGGTTGTACACTTAGTTACTAATTATAGTATTCTAAGTGCCTAAATAGAAAGCTCTTAATCTAAGGTTGACAATCTTAATTAATAAGATTATGGTGATTATTAACCTCACTTGAGGTTGACAAAACATTAATGCATAGATCAAATCCTAGGTTCAAGAGAAGGGTTATCAATCTCACTAAAAGCGAGGTCAAAAAGGAGCTAACATGACTAAGAAAGGGTAAGAGGAATATAAGAATCTAAGAATTTTTCTTATCTCTGAGAATTAGTACTAGTAAAAAAAATGGGCTAAGTACAAGAATCAGCTATCTCCCCTTAGGAACATTAAAAAGCTTAAAAGGATCCCTCATCTCTTAGAATCCTTATTTTTTATAAGATTAGGGGTAACCACAAAAGGAAATTACATAAGAACTTTTAGAAGCATTATGGTAGTTATCATATGTAGAGACTACCCATACTCAAGAGGTTGGGCAAGTGGCATTTATAGAGGGTCAAATTCCTTGCTTATGCAAGTATGAAGATCTAAGGTCAATTGCTAGTATGAGACAAGCTTCTGCAAATACATGCTTCTCGACCTGACTTTTAGTGAGGTTGACATCCACCACTCTGATCTAGACACTAAGCTTTTCTTCATCTAGAGCTAAAACACTTCCAATAGCTAAGGGTAGACCCTGATCCTGACTTGGTGGAACCTAATGACCCTAATTTCAAGCCAAACTTTAAATATCAAACCCAAATGATCATATGACACTAAAAATCTCAAATTTTACAAACCATACTCGATTGACATTCAATTTAGCCAATTAACAAAGTTAATCCAATATATCCCATTTGAGCCAAAGGAACTAAACCTAAAAATTCTTTCAAACCATTAGAAATTTAACTTTCCCAAGTCCTCTAATATATTATTTGAGCTTGATTGAGGTTCACCAGAATTCAATTTAATCAATAGACTCACTTAGCCCAAGTTAAGCCAATTGAATCCTATAAGGCCAAAATTAAATCCCATTTGATCCAAACCAAAGTAAACAAACTTAAAGCTCCAAAACTACTCTAACCACATATTTGAACATCCTCATAACCAATTGACATCCAATTTGACCAATTAATCAATTTGATCCAACCTAGCCCAATTTGATTTTAAATGTCAAATTGAATCAAATTTTAATTCAACTCAATTAAAACCAAACCAAGACCTATAATCACTTTAAAAATGAGTGATGATCATATTCCAACATCTAATTGAAACCAAGTGAGTCAATTTTTCTAGTTGACCCAATTAATCTTACTTAACCCAATTTGACCTAAAAAGCCAAATTGGACCAAACCTTGTTCTAACTTAAATTGGACCAAGTTAATTATTACAATCAATCCTAAGATAATTGCTGACCTCATTTTTAGAAGAGGTCATTTTAGCAATAAAATGATATCAGGTTCAAATAGGGATTTCCTACTTCAAAATTCAAAGTCACTATACTTAGTAACTTAGGAAATACATTTTTGAGCTAAATCCAATTTACTTGGTTTGATGCAAAACCAAATCAAACATCCAACATAAATTAAATCAACTGAATTAATGTAAAAAAATTAAAATTCAACATCAAACCTAAAGTCAACTCTAGTCAACCTAGAGTTGACTTAGTGGACCCACTTGGTCAAAAAGTCAACCCACTAAATTTGACTAAATTAAATCATAAAAATATTTTAGATAATCAAATAAATATGTATGATCACAAATAACAAAAGATTTTGAGTCCATGAAGGCCTAGATTAAGTAAATTAAATCTCTTAAATCAAAATAACCTAAATAAGCCACATTGAACTCAAATTCAAGAAAAATCAAAATAACTTTAAATTGATTGGCCTAAATCAAATGGGAATGGTGACGGGACATAACCTAACTCCCTATTAGGTGTATTTGGGTAAAAAGGGTCATTTTACCCATAAGAAATTATGTTTAATTCACTTGACACAATTTGGGTAAAGTGAGTTAAGCAAGACAAAAGAAATAAAGAAATATCAAACCACTTCCAACCAAATCACATGGGATGGGGGTAAAACTTCCTTAAACCCTTCTAATGAAGGTTTACATCCCTAATCAAGCTACTTAGGCTTCTCTTGCATTATTATATAAAATCCAAATAAGGAAAACTAATACAAGCAAAAGAATTGCATAAGTCAAATTCCTTCTCCCTTCTTCCCACCTCTTCACATAGGATAGCTGTGGGATGGAGAAGGAGGCACTAGCTAGCTTCCAAGGTCCTTCATTAGAATAGCTAGGAAAGAGCAATATAGCTTTCGACCATATAAGAAAACCCATAGAGAGACTTTCCCAAGGAAAATTGAACACACAAACACCTTCACATATCAAAATCGAACCCAAACGAAATTTCCCCCCTCCCCCCAAGTGTCCTTAATCACTGAAAACCATCAAAATTGAAAAGAGCAATCAAGGGTTGTCCTAGGGAGAAATCCACAAGGAATTAACCTACTTCCTTTGGCAACCAAGTTTGTTTCAAGCATTCGAAGCTCTAGGATCAATTGCAAGGCCAACCGTCCAAGGAATTGAGGTATGTCATTGTTGACCTTAAGATTTTTCTTCAAAAATTTGGTTATGTTCAATTTAATAGGAAACATGATCTTCAAGTTAATCCATCCATATAGAATCATAGGATTTCTTTCGACGATGGTATAACACTTGAAATTGCATGATTTCATTACCTATATCAAAAGATATTGGCAAAATACTATCAATGGCTCTCGGCTCCAGCAAGAATTGAAGGGATGATCTCTATGCCATCCAATCTGTATATTTGGATCAGATAGCCTAGATCTAGGCGGACCATGGAATCAATTTCACCCTATAGGAACTACGGGATCGATCTGGACCGTCCAATCATTGATCAGAATTTGTAAGCGATCTCGCATTTTCAACTATGCTAATGTGGCACAGGTGGCGCCATGCGGACCAACCCGCATGCACCACACAGCGATACGTGCCATGTGGCACGCAGATCCCGCATAGGACCCCCACTTAAAAACCATTAAATAATGGTTTAATTAATTAAAAAATGTAGAAAACTTCAAAATATCATATAAAATCAAAGAAAAATCAAAAAACTACAATAAAAGCTCTATGGATTCATCTTGATGAGAGAAATCCATACAAATTAAAATCTCCAATTTTTATTAGGTAATTTTCCCTTAATTTAGATTTAATTAAAAAATATTAAACCCTAATTACTCTTAAATTAATAGTCCAATTAATTTGAAACTTTGGGGAAATGAAACTAAGAAAAACATACACCTTAGGTGAATTTTTGGGGATTTAATTCTCTGAATTCAAGGAAAATTGAAATTTCATATGCTTAACCTTTTAATTAATTAAATTAATTAACTTTTAATGAAATAATTAAGAAATACTGATCTAACAACCTTAAATCAATATAATAAATATTAATGAACATTATAACACTAATTAAACATAATTAAACCTATGTAAACCTAATAAGTCATTAATTAACTCAATTAGGCAATTAAAAGAATTAAATAATTCAATTAAATGACCTAAATTTAATTAAACCATAATAAATCAATCAGTTAACGAACAATTATGAATAAACCTTCATTGGAAAGGTATTTCAATGAAGGATAAGTGAAAAATAAAATCCCTTAATGAATCTTGATAAATTAAGCTTAATTTAAGTTTTAATAAAATAATTAAAACCTTAATTACACCCTAATTATATATCTAATCAAGTTGAAACTTTAGGGATATAAAATTGGCATGTTACCCTACTTGTCAAAAATATTTCAATTCCAATTTATCTTTAGATTAGGAGTTTTCAAATTTCTAAATCCCTAGGTCAACGTTAATCAAATATTGGGTTAAGGAAATTAATTAACCTATTAAATAAAGTGGTAATTCAAACTAATCTACATTAAACATTACAAAACTATTCAAAAACTTTTTTAAATATCTTAAGTCAATTAAAGTGATCAAATTCAATCTTAGCTTAATGAAATAAAACCTTAGGTTAATAAAATTATTAATTAACTTAAACCTTAACCTTTAAATCAATAAAATTTAATGAAACCACTCATCTCTAATAAATTTAAATAATGAATCTAAAACCTAGGATTAATTAAATCATATCAAGTAATTAACCTAAGTACTTTAGGTTAAGCATAATCCATGAACAAACCTAAGGTACTAAATGAACTTAAACCTTAAGCTTACAAATTTATAATTTAATAACTTAAGTTAAATTGAATAAAATAAAACTCTTTAAATTAACACAAGTCAAATCAAATGAAACCCACATAGTTTAATTCAAAATGAAACAAATCAAACAAATTAAATCAAATAAAGCAATTCAAACAAATGAAATAACATAAAACTAATCCAAACATAAATAACATCAAAATGATTAATTAAAAATACTTAAGGAACTTAGTTAGACTTTTGGAAATTTCATTAGGATTTAAGATGTGAAATAAAGTGAGTTTCACCTAAAAATGAAATTCATTATATTTCTCATTCTTGAAAACCTATACAACTTTAATAAAATAAAATGGAATAAAAAAAGAATGGAAATTAAATCACTAAACCATTTGAATTGAAACCAACCAACAGTAAAAATTAAACAAATTCAAACTTCAAATTTAAACTTGAACTTAAAGGAGCCTAGCAAAGCCTTGCCACACAAACCCCTCTTTTACATACACTAGATTACTTAGATCACGGACTCTAGATCTAGGATTAGATCATTCTGTGATTTTTTTTTTTTAAATCTACTGTGATATGTTGTGTTGTGCTTCACATGTCTGTGTGGTGTATTGCTTTAGACTAGATTCCTAGGCTTATTTGTTCGTTAGACTAGATGTTAGGGAGTTTTTTCTAGATTTAACACTATTTTCTACAAGGAACTATGTCAAAGGGATCATTGTAATAAATAAATCATAAAATTGATGTTTGCTTGTAGGTGCTTAAAATACCTTAACATAGTTCATAGAAGAGGTGGGCTTCGCAAGCAACTAATGCTAAGCCCATATGTTTGTGAAATATTAATTACTTTGTGAGCTATGTGTATTTCCTAACATCTATTTTGCATGGCTTCGAATTTTTTTCTTTTGTATTTTAAATGTAAACTTGAGCTTAGAATTATGTTAGGATCTATGAGGTCTAGGATTAGTAGGAGTTGACCCAACCAGGAGATGGTGTGGTGGACCCTTTATGGAGCCCGATGGATGTCCCTAAAGAAGGAGACCATCCTGGAAAGAAGACCCATAGATCTAAACTTGTAGTTCTAGGATGGGTTGTATAAGGGCAAAACTCGGCTGCCCATTTTTCTTTCAGGGGTGTGCCATCTGCAGACCTTTTCTTATATAATTTAATTTGACTTGATTTATTTTTGGTGCACAATAGAGATAGCATGGTTTTCTTAGGTTTCTTTCTATGCTATGTTTGTGTTGTGATGAATGCCTAGACGTAGGCTCATAGGATAAACTAAATTTTCTACCCAACCAAATCAATTGAAACATAAAAATAAATATAACTCATAATCTTCATATATAAGCCTAGGCCATTAAAGCAAGATAAAATATGTAGCAACCCCTTAGCTGGATGTTTTAATATCATGCATAAATTATATTGTTTCACACTTGATTAATGAAGGACTTCCATCCTTGTCAAAAACCTAGGCTTGACCTTTGAGAGCCTATGATGGAAGTACACCTTCTTCTATTCTGATTTGGCCCATAATCTTTTTCTAATTACATGCATTAGGCATAAATTGTATTCCTATGACCAAAATGAATCCTAACTCAAAAATTATAAAAATCTAAAAAATATGCATTAATTAGGTACATATTCATACCCTACATAATCTTAGGGATTAGAGTATCTAAGTTCATATATTTTCTTTCTAAAACTATAACCCACCATCTTGCATTCATATGACTTAGCCTATTTTAAAATATGCTTAGGTAGTGTTAACCTTCTCCGTGCAAAAGTCCGTAAGAGTCGTGGGATAGGTTAGTTCCCTCAAGTGAGGGGAATGGATAATGATTCCCAAGGATAGAACTAGGTCGAGCATCTAACATGTGTCAAAAGCACTTGTAGGCTAGGTTCTGAAGCATTCTTTTTAGGAATAAGCCTTCAACCCTAGGTATTTTTGCAATCTTGTGCTGCTAGAATCTAAGCCCTAGATTACTAAAAAAATGATAACTTGAAATCTAAAATTAAATCCTAAATTTGAAGCCCAATCATAGGATAGATGAAATGCCTATTGGGTATCCCGATATCTAGGCATTTCCTACTCTTTCCCATTTGACTCTTAAAAAATAACTCTCAATTTGGACCTCTCCCAAAATTTCCCAAAATCAATCCTTTGAAAGCTACCTTAGTAGTCTTTAGGAATAACCACTTATTTCTTTAATCGAGAGTATTCTTAGGAAGAGACCCTTCCTAAGATGTAATTAACTATAGAGGCTTGCCTTTATATGGAACCATGATCCCATGATAAAATAAACCATGTTCTACTTTTCCATATAGTTCAGAGAAAAATACTCTGGTACACGAAATACCCATTAGCCTTAGGAGTCTTTTATTGAAATGATTGAATCCATTATATGAGAGCATGTTTATCTTTCAAGATAATATATTTATTCCTTAATGTCGTATTTGGTCATCTAAATAAAATATTCCTAAACTTTATGTGGTGTCATTTATTTTCTCTATTACAGAGAAAACTCCAACATATTTTTTAGCGACTCTGCTGGGGAATGGTTCCTCTCTCCATCTTTAGAAATAGTGATTATTCCTATATATTGGCAGTGTACTAGTGTAAATCACCAGTCATGATTGCCTCTCTTTCCATTAGATACTTCTCCATTTCATCCTTGGTTGAATTTATCCAACATCTAAAAATAAAATCTGAAAGGAAATAAAGATAGAGAGAGAGAGAGAGAGAGAAAAAATCTTGGCCATATTATTAGGTAAAATATCCTGATAGGTCAAAAACCTATTTTGATCATATTTTAGTTATTTTACATTTTTGATAAAATTTATTTTTTTGTAAAAATAGGAAAATGGTCGGCCAGTTGATCTTCACAGCCACTTCTAGCATTAGCTTTTCTATTGACAGTAGTCGCTTACTTGATGGCTCCATCACCAAATTTGGGGCTGGAATTGAAAACCTCAACATTACTACCAACAGAGTGACTCTTGCTCGTGTTGTTGAGGCAACTTTGAAAAATAAGCAACCTATTCTGGTTTCTAATGTTTTTGATTCTGTTGGGGATAGGATGCTTACTAGCCAGACTGTTGAAAGGGTCTAGCAGGGACCTGTTCAAAAGAAATCAAAGCTGTCCACTTCAGAGGCATTCCCTGCTCTAGTCCCCTTTAGCACCTTTGAAGTAGGTTTCACCTCTAAAATATCTAAAATGACCAAAATTCAGAAGAAAAATAGAGGGAGGAGACTCAGGAGGATAGCTCTTAGGGAGAGGATGTAGAGAGATATTCCAGACATGGAGCTAGCTATGAAGAGGGATGGATATACTTTTACTGACACTTCTCCACTCTTAAGTGGAAATAGATTCTACCCTTTATTTGCTGCCCTAGAGGAGGAGGATGTGATGAGGATTGCTAGTTCTCCACCCTGTCCTTTCACCTATCCTGAAAAGAAAAGGTTTAAGCAGGTAAATAGGGAACCCCGAGGTCAACTTCACCAAAACTTACACAGGATTCCTAGATCTTCTTCTACACTAAGGAAGATCTATTGAGAGCCATGAAGCATCAAGCTTCTTAAAATTTAGCTAGAGAATTATTAGGAAGACCTGCCACCATCCATTATCAAAAGGAAGGGAGGGCGGTCATGTGTGATAGGAGGAAGCCTTCTTACCTGTGCCTATAGTATTAGGGCGATATTCATAACGTGCACTCACTTACATGGCATAGAGATCAATCTACTAGGTCAAAAAATGATAGGACATATCCTAAGAAAAAGAATAAAAGGGTTTATATTAGGAAAGTCCCTTCTACTTCTGAGCCTAGGATTCCTTCACCACCCTTACCTTCTTCAACTTTAGAGAGATCTTTTGTTAGACTTAGTTCAGATGAGACTTTATTCTCATCACCAGTGCCTCAGGCTGAGGTACATTCATTAGATGTTCCCAATAAGAGAATGAATTCTTTCATCCATCTCTTCATGTCAGGAAAATTACTGATGACAATCACATAGGCCTGGGAGCCTTCATTGAGAGTATCCCTACATCCCAGGGGAATATGAATGAATCATCTGAATTAAGGCCAATGGAAATTGGTGAGCCAACAGATATCATCTTAGATAATAATGGTGTTCCACTCTCTTTATCCAAAGAGGAGGTGAAAAACATCATTAAAGAAGATGAAGAAAATGAAAAATTGAAAACAAGCTCTGAATATTTTGATCATGAGCAAGATGACCTATTGGATGATGATTTAGAGTTGCCAGTAGCACATATCTACATGGTTAACACCAGATCATCTAAAAATAGTAGGAAGAGATACAAGAAGACCCTGCTTTAGCTTCAAACCAGTAGCTTATCCTTCAACTTCAATAGAAGGATAAGCAGATTGAATCTATGTGTAAGAAGATGGAGGAGATGATTGCTATCATGCAATCACTCCAAAGTATGATTCCATCTCCTTCTCAACCCCATCAGATTAAGCCTTCAGATTCATTACGTCCTACCAATGATCTAAGGCCTAGTTTGGAAGAGTACCAGCAGGAATCAAAACCTACAGTTGTAGTACCTTCCAACACTGAACTAAAGATATTGGTACAACAACGGGTGAAGCAAGCATTTGCACAGATCTGGGCACAACCTTGACTCCAAAGGGTAGACCATGCCCTGGGGAGTTTGATGTCATTCCTTATCCAAAGGGGTTTGTGTCCCCATATTTTAAAGTATTTGACGGGACTGGAAATCTCAAGCAGCATTTGGCTCACTTCTACGCAAGTTGTTATAATGCTGGAGGGAGCGATGCTCTTTTATTTAGATAGTTTGTTAGCAGCTTGGGCAGAGTTTCTTTTGACTGGTATGCTGATTTTCCAAATGATTCGATGCGTACTTTCACCGAATTGGAAGAGATATTTGTGAAGAGATGTGCAGGTGTTCAGCATCATGTTACCGTAGGATACCTAGTGGTAACACATCAGAAGCATGGAGAATCTTTGGTAGATTATATCCTAAGATGGAGAATACTCAGCTTAAAATGCAAGCCTCAGCTACAAGATCAACATGCTATAAAGATCCTCCTTAGGAACATACATGGCCCTATAGCCTTCCTACTCAAAGGCTTTACTATTAAAACCTTTGAGAAACTTTTAAATAAAAAGCCTCTAGTTTACAAAGGAAGCTCCTAGGATGTCATTCTTAAAAGACCAATCCGAGTCATCCAAGCCTAAGAAGCCTTTAGAAAAAATAGCAAGTAATGTCTCAGTAGTGGATAGAGGGAAAGCGCCTATGCAAGTACAGCCAGAGCGAGCTTCATCTTATGAACCACCGCAGTAACAAAAGTCATCAATTCCTAAGAATTTTCCAACTAGCTCTTTCTCAGAAAGGATGAACCAGACTTATTCCTTTAAGAAAGAGGCAGTGAGGCTGATAAAAAAGCCAAACTTTAAACTCCCTGACCCAAGAAAGACAGAGGAGGTGGGAAAAGTAAATGATCCTAATTATTGCCCATATCATTATATGTTGGGGAATACCATTGAGGATTGCATTTCTTTCAAAGACAAGCTTGAAAGAAATTTTAAGAAGGGATTGGTGACTATTCCAAAGGAGTACCTGATGGACCCTGGACAAGGGTCCATTAAGGTTATAACAGCTAGTTCTTCTTCCAGTTCTTCATTTCAAAATGAATGGGATATAACTTTATCCCGTTCTACAAAGAAACATATGATGAAAAATTTGAAACTTTCCATGCAGGATCAGAGTCAAACCCGGGAGGTGATCACCCATGTTAATCCACTAGAGTCTATAGTACAAGTTCCACCTTAGCTCAATTTAGCATTTTCAACTACATAGAAGATCAAAAAGTGTGGTGAGGGAGGGACATCTGTATCTAGTGATAGAACTCAATATGATAAAGATGGAAAGATGGTACCATATAAACCTTTATTTTTATGTACTTATCTCAAAAGAATGAATAAAAAATCTATCTTTAATGATATTTCTTACATTCATGCTATTTCTGATGAAAATGAGAATGAAAATATTGAAAAATTAAACATCAAAAAAGAAGAATTTTATGATGTTTTACATGACTCAGGGTCAGAAACTTAAATGGAAGATTTTCATGGTGACCCACTTATCATAGATATAGAAGTGTCAAATTCTGATCATTCATCAGAAAAGGATGGTCAAAATGAGGAACATGTTGATTCAAACCCTGGAGATATTATTGAAATAAATCTCCATAGTGGAAGAGTTTTACCGCCTCATTTACCTCCTACTCCTCAAGAAAAAGGGAAGCAAATCATGGATGAAAGTATAAGTTCAGATTCTTTACTTAAAGAAATACCAATAGAAATAAAGGTTCCCAAAGTAGATTATAATATTCTAGCCCATCTTAGGAAGCTCCCTGCTAGATTAAGCATTTATGATGTTCTTATTCTTTCAAAAGAAATGAGAGAGTTACTAGTACAGGCATTACTTAATCCAGAGATATGCCTGACTCAACTAACAGCTACTTCCTCAGAAGAGGCTTGTTACTTTAAGAAGATCCCAGAGGTTACTTTCTCCGATGAGGATCTACTTTTAAGAATGAGTGACCATAACCTTCCTCTCTATATTGCTGTAAAAATTAAAAATACAAGATTATCAAGAGTTCTAGTAAATCTTGGTGCATCTGTTAACTTCATGAACTCTAAAACATTGGCATTCTTAAAAATCAATAGTAGAAGACTTAGCTCTGATAAGATGTTGTTAAAGGGCTTTAACAAAACAAGTGAAAAAGCTTTAGGTTCAATCATTCTATTATTAGAAATTGAAGGATTGAAAGTTGAAGCTAAATTTCATATTATAGATTCAAAAACTTCCTTTAATGCTCTCTTAGGCAGACATTGGATCCATGAGTATAGAATGGTTCCATCTTCACTCCACAGTGTATTAAGTACACTAGGGATGGAGTGGAATATGTTATAAAAAGAGATATACAGTCATTTTCTATTCATGAGATTGAGCTTTATGAAGATGTTATTTATTATATACCTAAGAAACTTATAGTTGATTTTGTGAAATCCATCATTATTGAAGCACAAAATACAATAATCAAGAAAGATGAAAAGAAAAAAACCTCCATAATTCATATTGATGATTTATGAAGATTCTCATCATAGAAATGCTTCAATAAAGTTTGAGATTTCTCTAGAATCAGACACTGATGAGGAAGAAATGAAAATATTAAAGGAAGAGCCTGAGTTATCCACATATGAAAATTTTAAAAAATATGTGGATACTTTAACTTTGACTCTTCTAAATCAAAATAAAATATCTCAATTAGAGGTCAAAGTAGCCCCTAACTTATCAGGAGATGTAGGGAGGTCAGCAAAATTTTATTTTGTACCCAGTCCTTCAAGCTCAGATGAAGATGTAAAGCTTGAAGAACCATCTTTCAATGAAATAATAGAACTTCCTTTTGATTGGTATTCGACTTGTGTAAATAATTCTATGAAACATGGTTTTATCACAAATGTTTGGCCCAAAGATAAATCCCAACGCATGGAAAGCTTATGGAATCAAAAACATAGAAATTTTCACTCCAAAGCTGGCATTGGGTTTGGTACTGTTGAATCATTTGATTATATAGAGCATTGTTTAATGATTAGTAACCATCAAATTGATCAACTCTTTGAAGTCTCTTCTACTCTTCTAGGAGACTCATTCATAAAAACTATGGAGGAATCCAAAGATGATTCACTTCAGAATGCACCTCCTGAATATGAGGAAGAAATAAAATCTACTATAGATGAATTAAAGGAGGTTAACCTAGGAACTCTTGAGAACCCAAAATTGACTTTTATTAGCTCTTTGATTGGTCCAAAAGATTCTGAAGAGTTAATCACTTTACTCTTTGAGTATAAAGATTGTTTTGCCTGGAGTTATAATGAAATGCCAGGCTTATCCCAGGATGTGGCTATACACAAACTAGGAATTAAACCTGATGCTACCCCTGTAAAGCAGGCTTCTAGGTAGATGCGCCTAGAAGTAGAACAACAAGTGAGAAACTAATTGAAATTGACTTTATATGAGAAGAATAATACCCTAATTGGGTAGCCAGCATAGTTCCAGTAAAAAAGAAGAATGGTCAAATATGCATCTACATTGACTTTAGAGACTTAAATAAAGCTTGTCCCAAAGATGAGTTCTCTCTACCTATACCAGAACTCATGGTCAACATAGCTTCCTCGCATGAGATCTTTTCATTTATGGATGGATCATCTAGTTATAATCAAATTAAGATATCCCTAGAAGAAGAAAAGTATACGGCATTCAGAACTCCAATAAGGATTTTCTATTACACGGTCATGCCATTCAGTCTCAACAATGCTGGACCTACTTATCAAAGAGCTATGACTAGAATATTTGATGACTTGATTCATAATCAAGTTGAATGCTATATTGATGATCTAGTCATTAAAAGCAAAATAAAACAAGATCATTTTTTTTATTTACGAGTCATTTTTCAGTGATTGTGCCACTATAACTTAAAGATGAATCCTCTTAAGTGTCCCTTTGGAGTGACTTCAGGGAAATTCTTAGGGTTCGTAGTGCTGCACCGTGGGATAGAAATAGACCCAGAAAAGATAAAAGTTATTTTAGAAGTGCCACCACCTAGAAGTCTTACACAATTAAGATCATTCCAGGGAAGGCTTGCATACCTAAGGAGATTCATATCAAATTTATCTGGAAGGTGTCAACCCTTTGCAGCAATATTGAAGAAAGATTCCAAATTTATTTGGGATGAAAAATTTCAGGGTGCCTACGAAAACCTAAAGCAATATTTAATGAATCCTCATGTTTTGACTTCTCTGATTCTAGGAAAGCCATTAATCCTCTATATTGCGGCTATGAATGAATCTCTTGGGGCTTTATTAGCCCAAACAAATGAAGAAGGGAAGGAAAATGCCCTTTCTTATCTAAGTCGCAGGCTTATCCCAATGGAAAAGAATTATCCTCCTATTGAGAAACATTGCTTAGCCTTAGTCTTTGTCGCTCAGAAATTGAGGCATTATATACTTTCTCATAAGGTCAACTTGATTTCAAGAGTGAATCCTTTGCAATATCTCGTTAACAATGATTTTATTATAATTTGAGATCACTTATATTCCTCTTCGTGTTGTAAAGGACAAATAGTAGTAGATTTCCTAGCAGCACTCCCTATGCTTGAAGGGTCTCTTTTAAATGATGATCTCCCAGATGAATAGATTATAACATTAGAAAGTATACCTAGTGCCACCTAGGAATTATACTTTGATGGTGCATCATCATCAAGAAGACATAAAGAATCAAATTCATCTATCCCAGGGAAGGCAGGAATTGGGTTAATCTTTATAACCCCAAAAAAAGGAATGATTAGATATTCATATCATTTGGCTGAGCCTTGTACAAAAAATGAAGCTGAATATGAAGCTCTTATTACTGGTTTAAAGTTGCCAATCCTTTTGGAAATTAAAAATATAAAACTTTTTGTGGATTCCCAACTAATTATAAACCAAGTAAGCAGAATCTATAAGGTTTTGCATCCAAAGCTCTTCAATTATCATCAATATATAATGAAATTACTTGATAAGATTCCATATGTAACACTATGTAGAATATCTTGCCAAAAGAATACAATAGCAGTGCTTTGGCTAAATTAGCTGAAGAAATCATATGCCTAGAAAAAGAATCAATTTTTATAGAAGTTCAAAATCAACAGGTTTTGTCTTCTATAGATTTAGACTACATTAATAGGCAAGAAGAAATGCAAAGGATAGCCACTCTTACTGAAGGTCAAATAGAATATGATTGGAGGCAACCATTTATTGACTATTTAAGTAAAAGGAGGCTTCCTAAAAAAATTCATTAGCAAATCAAATAAAGAAACGTGCTTTATCTTATGCATTAATTAATAATGCTTTATATCGTAGGTCATTCGACCAAATGTGGCTCCGTTGTTTAGACAAATTGGAAGCCCATAAGGTTGTGACTGAGATACACTCTGGATTGTGTGGAGCACACCAATCTGGGTCCAAATGAAATTAAAAATCAAGGGACTTGGGTATTATTGTACATCGATACTAAATGACTGCATTGAGGTTGCACGTCATTGTCATCAGTGCTAAGTACATGGTGTGGTATTACATCAACCAACCAATGTATTACACCCTACAGTTGCCTCTTAGCCATTTGAGAGTTGGGGTGTCGACATCATAGGGTCTATTAATCCTCCTTCCTCAAAAGGACATCATTTTATTTTAGCTGTAATGGATTATTTTTCCAAATGGGCTGAAGTGTTACCACTGAAAGAGGTTAAAGCATATAATGTGTTGAAATTCTTTTAGGAAAATATTGTATATCAATTTGGCATTCCTCGTTGAATTATATCTGACAATGGTCTGTCCTTTAGGTCCACGAAAATAACTCACTTTGTGGCTAGACATAAAATTGATTGGAGATACTCGACCATCTATTACCCTAGGGTGAATAGATTGGCTAAGGCATTTGATAAAATGTTGGTAAGAATTCTGAAAAAGATACTTGATGAAAACAAGCACCAATGACTTAAAAAGCTGGTTGAAGCCTTATGGGCCTATCGGATCACATATAGGACTAATTCAATCCTCACCATATGCTTTAGTTTTTGGGACTGAAGCAGTTCTTCCATTAGAAGTGCAACTACCTTCATTAAGAATAGTTGTTAATAACAATGTTACAGCAAATCAAAATTATAAGATTCGCTTGGAAAAACTAGATAATCTTGAAGGAAAATGATTAAAAGCTCAACAAGACCTTGAACTGTACCAATCATGTATGGTTCATGATAGATTGGTTCATCCTAAAACTTTACAAGTAGGAGATTTGGTCTTGGTTCTTAGACGATCAATCCTAGCTCTTTAAAGAATCGGTAATAAATTTGAGCCAACCTCGGAAGGACCATTTGTAGTGGAAAAAGCTTATGAAAGAGATTCTTACCAACTTATTACCTATGATGGTGAACGTCCAATACCACCTATTAATGGACATTGCCTAAAGAAATATCATGTGTAACTTATAACTTGTTGCCAAATAAAGATCAATAAAATAAAAGCTTATTTCTCTTTATTGCTTTTGCATCAACTTGTATCATTTATCTGAAATATTGGAAACTCATTTGTAAATGTACTTAGAAATGGAAGCAAACCTTCCATCACCCTTTCATTAAGTTATACTAATCAAGTAAGGATTAAGTCCATGAGACTCTTGATTATTAGCCAAAACTTTTGAGGATTAGGATTAAGTCACCTTCACCCCCTTTTCCTTATTCATATCACCTATAGGTTGGGAGCAAGCCCTTTGTGGCACCTTTCCTATACATGACTTGAGATGGGAGCAAGCCCTTTGTGGTACCTTTCTTATGTCTTTCTGGGTTTGGAGTAACCCTTCATGGCACCATTCCTACTTTTATGTACATGATTGGATCAAGCTATTAAGGCCTCTTTCATGTTACACAAAAAATTTAGATTAGATCAAGTCTTTATGACCCCTTTCTAATAGCCAAAAAGATATAAGTCCCCAGTCAGCATTCTTTCTAATCATCTAGAAGTAAGTCCCCAGTCAGCATCCTACTTTGTGTACATGATTGGATCAAGCCATCAAGGCCCCTTTCATGTTACACAAAAAATTTAGAATGGATCAAGTCCTTATGACCCCTTTCTAATAGCCAAAAAGATATAAGTCCCGAGTCGGCATTCTTTCTAATCATTTAGTAGTAAGTCCCCAGTCGGCATCCTACTTTTGTGTATATGATTGGATCAAGCCATCAAGGCCCCTTTCATGTTACACGGGCAATTTAGATTGTATCAAGTCTTTATGACCCCTTTCTAATAGCCAGAAAGATATAAGTCCCTAGTCGGCATTCTTTCTAATCATCTAGGAGTAAGTCCCTAATCGGCATCCTACTTTTGTGTATATGATTGGATCAAGTCATCAAGGCCCCTTTCATGTTACACAAGCAATTTAGATTGGATAAGTCCTAATAGCCAGAAAGATATAAGTCCCCAGTCAACATTCTTTCTAATCATCTAGGAGTAAGTCTCCAGTCGACATCCTACTTTTGTATACATGATTGGATCAAGCCATCAAGGCCCCTTTCATGTTACACAAGTAATTTATATTGGATCAAGTCTTTATGACCTCTTTCTAATAGCTAGAAAGATATAAGTTCTTAGTCGGTATTCTTTCAAATTATCTAGGAGTAAGTCCCAGTCGGCATCCTACTTTTGTGTATATGATTGGATCAAGCCATCGAGGCCCCTTTAATGTTACACAGGCTAGTTAGATTGGATTAAGTCTTTTTAACCCCTTTCTAATAGCCAAAAAGATATAAGTCCCTCAGTCGGCATTCTTTCTAATCATCTAAGAGCAAGTCCCCCAGTCGGCATCCTACACAGGAGTAAGTCTACTAGCTGGCTTCCTATTCAAAATTCTAAGAAATGGAACCAAGCCATGAAGGCCCCATATCTTTGGACTACTCAAATAAGATCAAGTTCATATGACCTTTGTTTAGTAGTCAAAGTGCTGCGGATTAGGATCAAGCATTTCAAGTCTTTTCTCCCTAGCATAGCTTTTGAGGATAGGATCTCTTCTCTTTTTAGCTAACTAGGATGGATCATGCCCTTAACAGCCCCATTTTATTAGCTAATACATGGAGCACCACTATTCTTAAGTAAGAGTAAGTCCCCTGAAGGCATCTTCCTTGAGCATACTAAATGCATTAGGGTTAGACCATTCTTTGGGCCCACTCCTAATAGCATTCCTATTCATCCTAGGACTTAATGAAGTTAAGTTTCTAAGAATGAATCACACCTTCAAAGCAAAGATAGGCATACATATGCCTATCTTTCACAATAAAAATCAAAGCAAAATTTTAAAATAAAAATAAAAAAATCATGAATTATAACCCTAAGTTTATACTTGCATGTTGATCAATATGGTCAACACCAATATGCGTAGTGTATTCTAACTAATCCACTACACATAATGGGGGTACATTTGTTGACCTCATTTTTAGAAGAGGTCATTTTAGCAATAAAATTATATCAAGTTCTAATAGGGATTTCCTGCTTCAAAATTCAAAGTCAATATGCTTAGCAACTTAGGAAAAACATTTTCGAGCTAAATCCAATTTACTTGGTTTCATGCAAAACCAAATCAAACATCCAACATAAATTAAATCAAGTGAATTAATGCAAAAAATTGAAAATTCAAAGTCAACTTTAGTCAACCTAGAGTTGACTTAAGTGGGCCAACTTGGTCAAAAAGTCAACCCACTAAATTTGACTAAATTAAATCATCAATAATATTTTAAATAATCAAATGAATATGTATGATCACAATAACAAAAGAATTTGAGTCCATGAAGGCCTAGATTAGGTAAATTAAATCTCTTAAATCAAAATAACCTAAATAAGCCACATTGAACTCAAATTCAAGAAAAATCAAAATAACTTTAAATTGATTATCCTAAATCATATGGGAATAGTGATGGGACATAACCTAACTCCCTATTGGGTGTATTTGGGTCAAATGGGTCATTTGATCCATAAGAATTATGTTTAATTCACTTAACACAATTTGGGTAAAGTAAGTTAAGCAAGACAAATGAAATAAAGAAATATCATATCACTTCCAACCAAATCACATGGGATGGGGGTAACACTTCCTTAAACCCTTCTAATGAAGGTTTAAATCCCTAATAAAGCTACTTAAGCTTCTCTTGCATTATTACATAAATTCAAATAAGGAAAACTAATACAAGCAAAATAATTAGAGAAGTCAAATTCCTTCTCCCTTCTTCCCACCTCTTCACATAGGACAGTTATGGGATGGAGAAGGAGTGCACTAGCTAGCTTCCAAGGTCCTTCATTAGCAAAACTAACCAAGGAATATCTAGGAAAGAGCAATATAGCTTTCGGCCATATAGGAAAACCCACAAAGAGACTTCCCCAAGGAAAATTGAACACACACACACCTTCACATATCAAAACCGAACCAAAACAAAATTTCCCCCTCCCCCCAAGTGCCCTTAATCACCACAAACCATCATAATCAAAAAGAGCAATCAAGAGTTGGCCTAGGGAGCAATCCACAAGGAATTAATCTAATTCCTTTGGCAAGCAAGTTCGTTTCAAGCATTCAAAGCTCTAGGATCAATTGCAAGGCCAACTGTCCAAGGAATTGAGGTATGCCATTGTTGACCTTAAGAATTTTCTTCAAAATTTTGGTTAAGTTAAGTTTAATAGAAAACGTGATCTTCAAGTTAATCCAACCATATGGAATCATAGGATTTCTTTCCACGATCATGTAGCACTTAAAATCACGTGATTTCGTTACCTATATCAAAAGATATTAGCAAAATATTATCAACGGTCCTCGACTCCCGCAGGAATTGAAGGAGACAATCTCTACATCATCTGATCTGTGTATTTGGATTGGACAACTCAGATCTAAGTGGACTGTGGGATCGATTTCACCCTATAGTAACCACAAGATCGATCTGGATAGTCTGATCTTTGATCGGACGGTCCGTAAGCGATCCCGCATTTTCAACTACGCTGACGCGACGCCAGGTGACGCCATGCGGATCAACCCACGGGCACCACAAGGTGGGATGCACCACACAGGTGCGTGCCATGCGGCACGCGGATCCACGTGGGACCCCCACTTAAAAATAGTTAAATAATGGTTTAATTAATTAAAAAATATAAAACACTTCAAAAAATCATATAAAATCAAAAAAATCAAAAAATTATAAATAAAGCTCTATGGATTCATCTTGATGAGAGGAATCTATAGAAATTAAAATCCCTAATTTTTATTAGGTAATTGTCCCTTAATGTGGATTTAATTGACAAACATTAAATTCTAAATACTCTCAAATTAGTAATCCAATTAATTTGAAACTTTGGGGAAATGAAATTAAGCATAAAATATACCTTAGGTGAATTTTTGGAGATATAATTCTTTAAATTCAAGGGAAATTAAAATTTCATGTACTTAGCCTTTTAATTAATTAAATTAATTAATCTTTAATGAAATAATTAAGAAATATTGATCTAATAATCTCAAATCAACATAATAAACATTAATGAACATTATAATACTAATTAAACTTAATTAAAACTATCTAAACCTAATAAGTCATTAATTAACTCAATTAGATAATTAAAAGAATTAAATAATTCAATTAAATGACCTAAAATTAATTAAATCATAATAAATCAACCAGTTAACCAAAAATATGAATAAATTTTCATTGGAAAGGTATTTTGGTAATGAATAAGTGAAAAATAAAATCCCTTAACGAATATTAATAAATTAGGCTTAATTAAGGTTTTAATTAAATAATTAAAATCTTAATTACACCCTAATTTCATCTCTAATTAAGCTGAAACTTTAGGGATTTAAAACTGGCATGTTATCCTACTTATCAAAAATATTTCAAGTCCAAATGATCTCTAGATTAGGAGTTTTCAAATTTCTAAATCTCTAGGTTAATGTTAATCAAATATTGGATTAAGGAAATTAATTAACCAATTAAATAAAGTGGTAATTCAAACTAATCTCCATCAAACATTACAAAACTATTCAAAAACTTTTTTAAATATCTTAAGTCAGTTAAAGTGATCAAATTCAATCTTAGCTTAATGAAATAAAACCTTAGGTTAATAAAATTATTAATTGACTTAAACCTTAACCTTTGAATCAATAAAATTTAATGAAACCACTCATCTCTAATAAATTTAAATAATGAATCTAAAACCTAGGATTAATTAAATCATATCAAGTAATTAACCTAAGTACTTTAGGTTAAGCATAATCCATGAACAAACCTAAGGTACTAAATGAACTTAAACCTTAAGCTTACAAATTTATAATTTAATAACTTAAGTTAAATTGAATAAAATCAAATGAAACCCACATAGTTTAATTCAAAATGAAACAAATCAAATAAATTAAATCAAATAAAAAAATTCAAACAAATGAAATAACATAAAACTAATCCAAACATAAATAACATCAAAAGGACTAATTAAAAATACTTAAGGATCTTAGTTAGACTTTTGGAAATTTCATTAGGATTTAAGATGTGGAATAAAGTGAGTTTCACCTAAAAATGAAATTCATTATATTTCTCATTCTTGAAAACCTATATAACTTTAATAAAGCAAAATAGAATAAAAAAGAATGGAAATTAAATCACTAAACCATTTGAATTGAAACCAACCAATGGTAAAAATTAAACAAATTCAAATTTCAAATTTAAACTTGAACTTAAAGGAGCCTAGCAAAGCCTTGCCACACAAACCCCTCTTTTACACACACTAGATTACTTAGGTCACGGACTCTAAATCTAGGATTAGATCATTCTATGATTTTCTTTTAAATCTCCTATGATATGTTGTGTTGTGCTTCACATGTCTGTGTGATGTGTTGCTTTAAACTGGATGCCTAGGCTTGTTAGTTCGTTAGACTGGATGTTAGGGCATTCTTTCTAGAATTAACACTATTTTCTACAGGAGATTATGTTAAAGGGATTTCTATAATAAACAAATCATAAAATTGATGTTTGCTTGCACGTGCTAAAAATCCCTTAACAGTCCATAGAACTGGTGAGCTTGGCAAGCAACAATTGCTAAGCTCGTATGTTTGTGAAATATAAACTGCTTTATGTGCTGTGTGTATTTCCTAACATCTATTTTACATGGCTTAAGAATTTGTTTTTTTTTTTTTTGAATTTTAAATGTAAATTTGAGCTTAGAATTAAGTTAGGATCTATGAAGTCTAAGATTAGCAGAAGCTGACCCAACCAGGAGATGGTGCGGTGGTCCCCTATGGAGCATGATGGATGTCCCTGAAGAAGGAGACTTTCTTGGAAAGAAGACCCATAGATCTAAACTTGTAGTTCTAGACCGGGTTGTATAAGGGCAAAACTCAGCTACCCATTTTTCTTTCTTCCGAGGTGTACTGCAGTACCCAGCTGCATTGGCCTTTTTCTTATATAATTTAATTTGGCTTCATTTATTTTGGGTACATAATAAAAATAACATACTTTTCTTAGGTTTCTTTCTAAGCTATGTTTGTGCTGTGATGAATGCCTGGATGTAGGCTCATAGGATAAACTAAATTTTCTACCCAACTAAATCAATTGAATCATAAAAATAAATATAACTCATAATCTTCATATATAAGCCTAGCCCATTAAAGCAAGATAAAATATGTAACAACT
Source organism: Cymbidium sinense (assembly GCA_021442155.1). NCBI lineage: Eukaryota > Viridiplantae > Streptophyta > Magnoliopsida > Asparagales > Orchidaceae > Cymbidium > Cymbidium sinense. The sequence continues at coordinate 102,765,997 of CM038222.1, forward strand.
TAGCTAGATGTTTTAATATCATGCATAAATCATATTATTTCACTCTTGATTAATGAAGGACTTCCATCCTTGCCAGAGAACCTAGGCTTGACCTTTGAGAGCCTATGATGGAAGTACACCTTCTTCTATTCTAATTTTGCCCATAATCATTTTCTAATTACATGCATTAGGCATAAATTGTATTCCTATGGCTAAAATGAATCCTGAGTCAAAAATTATAAAAATCTAAAAGATATGCATTAGTTAGGTACATCTTCATACCCTACATAATCTTAGGGATTAGGGAGTAAGTCTAAGTTCATAGATTTCTTTCCTAAAACTACAACAGCATAGCCATCTTGCATTCATATGACTTAGCCTCATTATTTTAAAATACGCTTAGGTGGTGTTAGCTGACAACCTTCTCTAGGCAGGCTGTAAGTCCAAAAGATTTTGGGATAGGTTGGTTCCCTTAAGTGAGGAGAATGGCCAATGATTCCCATGGATAGAACTAGGTTGAGCATCTGACATGTGTCAGAAGCACCTGTAGACTAGGTTTTGAAGCCTTCTTTTTAGGAATAAGTTTTCAACCCTAAGCATTTCTATAGTCTTGTGCTGCTAGAATCTAAGCCCTAGATTTCTAAGAAAATGATAACTTGAAATCTAAAATTAAATACCAAATTTGTAGTCCAATCATAGAATAGATGAAATGTCTACTAGGTATCCCAGTATCAATAGGCATTTCTTATTTTTTTCCCATTTGACTCTTAAAAAAATAACTCTCTCTAATTTGGACCTCTCCCAATTGAATTTCCCAAAATCAATCCTTTGAAAGCTACCCTAGTAGTCTTTAGGAATAATCACTTATTTCTTTAATCGAGAGTATTCTTAGGAAGAGACCCTTCAAAAGATGTAATTAACTATAGAGGCTTGCCTTTATAAGGAACCATGATCCCTGGATAAAATAAACCCTATTCTACTTTTCCATGTAGTTCAGGGGAAAATACTTTGGTACACGAAAGACCCATTAGCCTTAGGAGTATTTTATTGAAATGATCGAATCCATTACAGAGAGCATGTTTATCTTTCGAGATAATATGATTATTCCTAATGTCATATTTGGTCATCTAAATAAAATATTTCTAAACTTTATGTAGTTTCATTTCTTTTCTCTATTGTAGAGAAAACTCCAACAATAATTATTGGTCATGCTCCAACCACCAATTAAACCCAATCGACCTATCCCAACCCATTGACTCAACTTGACCTAATTTGACTAAAATGGTCAAATGGAGTAATTCTTGATCCTACTCAAATTGAATTCAATTAACACTTGCAATTAATTTCAAATTGATTATTGAACACTCATCAATAGCCAATTGAAGCAAATTTGATCAATCTAACCCAATTGATAAATATAAATGGTCAAAGTACAATATAAATCAAATTAAACCACTTAAATCCATAATTTTAATGTCCAAAATATGAGTTAAATTCAAATTCACTAAATTAAATTAAATCCTTACTTAAAAGCAAATATATTTCAAATCATTAAACTGATATTTCCTAATTCCAATTTTTCAACTTGACTAAATTGAACCCAAATTGACCTACATTAGTATAAATGAGTCAAACCCAATCAAACCAAGTTCAAACCCAACCAAACTTGGCATGACTCATCCTCACATGTCCCTTGACTTGCCCAAGTGGGCCCAACACAAGGTGAATCTGATTCAGTCCAAACTTAGTGAACTAAGAGTTATAAATAAGATAAAATTCTAAAATAGGAAGGTCTAAATGACTCCATTTAGCCAAAGCAGCCACCATAGTATGCCTTGAGCTATGCCCAATTAACCTAAGCTGACCCAAAGCTAGCTTGTCCAGCCATTGACTAAAGTTAGGTCTCTCTCTCACCTAGGATAGCCTTTGGTTCACTAACCATGGCTTGCCCCCTTCACCTATAGCCACCAAACTTCTCTAGCCATTAGAAGGACTCCATGTCATCAATCTATAGCCAAATCCAACTTGTTCACTACTTGGAAGTTGTCATGGGCTGAACCAACTCAAATGGGTGATTCACATGAGGAGGGAGGTGTAGCTCACACCTTCACAAGCCTCACAGAGCCAGTCTCCAAGCTTCATAGAGCTCCCCATGCACCCCATCACCGACGAGACCAACTCCCCATTCAACCCGAGCGCTCCCATACTGGACTATACCAACCTTCACCAAAACTAAATTAACTCCTCTTATACATTCCCCACACTCTGGTGAGTAAGAAAGAAATGAGAAGCACTCAATTTAAGCACCAGAAGTAGGTGTTTGATCAAACTTAGATGAACTCGATGTGGCATGTGGTCTTAGGAGCAAAAGGTGAATAGGCAATCGATCATCTTCTCAATAGGGTTTTGTCGCTTCAAGATGAAGTTATCATACATGTTGGGTAACCGATCTTGAGCTCTGGTGAGGTAACCACCGAAATCATAGAAAATCCTTTAGGTGTTCATCTTTTATTCTATGATTCATCATTTTGTGTAGATCAAGCCATAGGGAACCCTTACGTTTTAATTTTTGATCTGAATGGAGTCAATCTTGCTATGATTTGAGCCTTGGTTGGCTCAAATCAAATATAATGTTATTTTATTTGATTAAATATTTTAAAATTACGGGATTATTTAGAACTATTTGATCTGTGATTGAACATGTTGACATTGAATTAGTAGCCAGGGGGTGGTTTAAATAACCAATCCCATCATATCATGTGTAAAGTGCGACTAACCTAGCTACAGACTCTATAATTCCTTAAAATATAATTTAAAATGTGTTTAAATAGTCAAAACTTTGAAAAATCACAGATAATTGTAAAAAATTTGGAAAATGATAAATATATATTTTTAGAAAACTTAGACATAGGAGAATATAGAAAATAAAATAAAATATTTTTTTATTAAATTATTAGTGAGTAATTAAGGTTCAAATATTTTTACTATAGATTTAATTAATCCTTAATTACTTATCAAATTGGCTTGAGATTTTTGTTAAATATTTTATAGGATGACATCTATCTCCCATTATTATCTCAAGTTAATTGGATGGGTACATTAGATCATTTGTATTTTCAAGCCTTAATTAGCCATTTTTGGTATTTGCTAAATAAATTTAATTAAAAAATTATAAAAGTTATCATGAATAATCAAATATGTATTAAAAGCTTAATGGTGACATGACAAATTTATTAGGACCTATGGTCTTAATTATTTCTCAAAATCACTATTAAATAGAGGTTTTAATTAATTAAAAATGCATTAATTAATCTAAGAATTAAAAAATTTATAATTAATTGTACATATTCCTAAATATTATAAATGAATGCTCTTTATACTCAGCTAATAGAGAGTTAATCAATGAAATTAAATTCTTCAATGATTTTGGGTATTTTAAGAATAATTGCTTAATTAAGGTTTTCCTTAATTAATTAATTAATCACAAAAGATTAGCTCAAATATTTTGAAATTGTTTATTATTTACTTTTTATGTTATTTTGCATATTCATCAATTTTCTCATAATTTTTGTGCTGATAGATTATGACTAATTAATTTATAAGGTCTCTTAGGTATTAATTAGATTAAATAATTATGAAATTGAATTAATTCATAAAAATTACTATTTTATTCTTAAATCTAAGTAATAACCAGGAGGTGTGTAAGGAAATTTGTCATCAATTGATCTCTCTTCAATAGATGTAGTTATTTATAATTAATATGCATTAATTGAAAATGTTGATTAAGCCTAAATGACATTATTTTCATATAAAGGACCTTAAGGTTTTGACACCTTAAGTGGATCACTTTAAGATGTCCATTTGATACCTTTAATTCATTTATAAATGTATGGTTAATTCATATTCATGTTTAAAGTTAAATTCTTTAAGTGCAAGATATACAAGTAGTGTGATTATTATTTTTAAATCAAAAATAATATATGTATTATTTAAGTAAAAAAACTTGCAAATTTAAAATTAATTGAAGCGATTAAAACTCGTATGTATAATTCATGTGTATAATATACACTCTTTGAAGGATAAAATGAAGATTTTTAATACCTAGTCTCCCAAGTTTAACAACGGCTCATATTTAAAAAGTTGGGTAGAAAAATACATGAGAAAAATATAAATATTTTTTTGACTATATATCATAAAGATTTTGAAATTTTATTTCATCATTATTCATACTCATATTAAAAAATGTATATTATTTTAAAAATGAATTATTAAGATGATAAGATGGATACATATTATTTTAAAATGAATTATTAAAATTATAAACACATAATTATTAAAATGATATAATAAACACATAATTATTTTAAAAAATGAGTCATCAAAATAATGAATCAAATAAATAATTATTCAAAGGATGGGTTACTAGAATGATAAAATAAATATATAATTATTTTAAAATAAATACTAAAGTAATAAATAAATATATAATTCTTTCAAAGTAAAATATTAATAAGAAAAAGCAATATAATGAATATTTTAAATAAAATGAATAATTAAGATAATAAAGGGTTGAAGGATATCATTAAGTAAGCCACCTCTTATTCATGTTAGCCTTAAAGCATCTTTCATATGATCATAATTCCATTGATTTAATCCAAACTTAAAGATTAATATGCCTTAACTTTTCATCAAGAAGAAAAAAAATCATGAAGTACCTCTTTAAGTTTAACTTTAAGGTAGGGTATTGAAAAAGGATTAAGTTTCATTCTACGTGAAGCTTATGAATTTTTATACTCTTTAAAATACTAAGTCTAATTCAAATAAAATTGAATATATAAAAATAAAGTTTAATTTCTTAAATGATTAAATACTTGATTTAGAACCACCCTTTTAGTTAATTACTCAAACTTGTCATTTAATACATAATTGAAACACTAAAGTCTAGCTTTGTCTCTCTACACTAGCCTTTGCACACACATTAGATTGAAAAGTCACTAATCTTAGACTTCCGTTAGGTCAATGTTTTATTAGGATGCATTAATTTTTTTTATTTTATGATGTAATATTTTAAACTGGATGTTAGGATTGTTTAAGTGCTAGTATAGATGGTAGGTGTTGACCTAATTTTTGGAATGAGGGCTCATCATTCCCGTCTTAGAATTAGGAACCTTCAAAGCACTAGGATTTCTCTAGCCTTAGGACACTTCTAGTGACTAAGGGAATACTAAACCCAAGCCTAGAGACTTAGGAAAGCACACCTTAGGCTTAGGATAGGCCTTAGGACAAATAAGTATTACTTATCCTATAGCCTAAACCAAGACCCTTGCTTATCCACTCATCTAAAACCAACCTCAAACTAACACAATCAACCTCAATTAAATTTTATTTTTGATCCAAGCTCCAAGCAAAATTAACTTAGCCCCCAACCTAAGTTAATCCCATCATGATCTCATGATCCAAGCCCATTAAAACAAACCAAATCCAATTGATTTTAGAAAAGCACTCCAACCATTCAATATTCTATTTCAAACTCTTCCAATACTTACAATCAAACTAATTGAACAAAATAAACCCAATTAACCCAAGTTAGCCCATTTAACCCAAAAAAAGTCCAAATGAGCCAAAAATCCAATCAGATTGAAATCAATTGTAATCAATGCCACTGATCAACCTCAAATCCATCATTGAACTCTTATCAATGCTCAATTCAATCCAATTCAACCCAATTAGTCTACTTGACCCAAAGTAGCCTAAATGACTAAATTGATTCAAACTTCAATCTAACCTAAATTGGATTGAATCAATTCATCCAATCTTTTTTATAATGATTGTTAATCATCCTTGATTGACCAATTGCAATCAATTGGGTCAAACCAAACCAATTTGATCACTTGATCCAATAACCCAATTAACACATATGGACCAAAATGAACCAAATCTCATTCCAACTCCAATTTTTTAAAACCAATGCCCCTATCAATAATAAATTGATTATTGAACATAATCCAACCCTCAATTGAACCCAATTCGGTCAATCTAATCCAATTGACCCATTTAGCCCAATTTTAACTAAAGGGTTTCCCAAATCTAAATTGATTTAAATCAACACCTACAATTATTCTCAAATGATCAATTAAACCTAAACTAACCCTCCACCCAAGCCAATTTGGTCAATTTGACCCAATTGGTCAATTTAGCCCTTTTAACCCAAATGAACTCATAGGAGCTAAAATCAAATCCACTTCAAATTTAACCAAACCAAAGGTACCAACACATTCCAAATGATCATTTGAACATACCCAAACTGTTAGTTTGACCCAATTCGACCAATGGGCCAGCCTAACCTAATTGAACCCCATTTGAAGCATATGGGTCAAATTGAGCCAAACCCAATCAAACTTGGCATGACTCATTCTTAGGTCACCATGGGTCAGCACATGTGGACCAAACTCATGGTGAACCCAGTTTGGGTCGAAACCCTTGAACCAAGCCAGCCAAATGAGATAAAATTCTCATTTGGATGGGCTCACTCACTCCCCAAGCCTTGGTAGCCACATTTAACTTTTATTGGACACTAGGACCACTGACCCAACTTAGCCCAAGGATGTTGGGTTCAGCCTTGGGTCGTCAGAAGGTGAACTCACTCTTGGCTTTCCATTGGTTCACTTGGAGGAGGAGGTACACCCCATGCTAACCCATGCCACTGCCTCAACCTCTCAAGCACCTCTACCTCTACAATCTCCGGCCACCTACCCTAGCTGGATGACTACCAAAGGCTGACCTAATATTTGCCCTTGGTTCACTTGGGGAGGAGAGTATACTCCCCCTCATTAATTGAAACTTCACATAGAGCTTCCTCAGAGTGTTTTGAGCATTCCTAGACCCTTCCCTTAATCCCTAGTGCTCTCCATCACTGACGAGACCAACCACTGATTGCAATCGAGAGCCCCATTCATCCAATCCCACCAAAAACTCCACCAATCTCAAATTAATTCTTCCCACACCTTCCTCCCACTCCGATGAGTCGAAACGAATCTATCCCCGATCGATTTGATCACCGGAAGACACTTCAAGACCAACTACAGTGAGATTAGCAGTGGGGCTTGGTTCATGGAGGAATCGGAGAGGAGGCAGCTTTAGATCTTCTCAATAAGGCTTCGTCTCTTCAAGATAAAACTATCTCAGCCGACGAACCACTGATCTCTAGCTCCAGCGAGATAAAAATCTAGTAAACCATATATTTTCCTATAAGTGTTGGTCCTTTGTAAAGTAAATTATAATTGCATGTAATTTTCACTATAGGATCTCCTTAGATCTCCTCCCTGTACATTTTTGGAAGTCGATCTCAGCATCCTCCAAGCTCCGGTGAGCTCGAATCAAGCGGTGGAAAGAGGACGGTGTCCGTCTTCCAGCACTCGAGGGATGATAGATCGTCGGTCATCTCCACGTGATTAGAATGGATGAACATGATTTAATTCATTAGATTTTTTGATTTAATAAACCACGAGATTAATCTCTGCCATCCGATCTAAGATCGAATGGCGGGGATGAAACAGCATCCACCACCGCTGAGTCAGCGTCATGTCAGATGATTTAAATAACATATCCCATGATGCCACATGGAAAGCACTGCCGCGTCAGCTTTTGCATGGCGCTGATAGTTTAGGGGATTAATTAGGTAATTACAATGTCAATAAATGGCCAGAAGTTTAAAAATTCATAACTAATTGTAAAAAAATCTAAAAAAAGATGAATAAACTTATTTTGGAAAGGGTAAACAAAGGAGAATTGAATAAAAATAAAATCCCTAATGTTTGATTAATTAATAATGCTTAATTAAGGTTTGAAATTTAGGCTAATTATCTTAATTAAGGCTTACTTACTTAGCCAATTGATCTCAAATTTGGTGGCTTAATTTCATGGGATGTCATTTGCCTCCCATAATTTTCTTTGGATTTATTGGCCATGTAATTCAAAGAATTTGAAATTTCAATTCTAATTAGCCTCTTTAATTAATTTTATGATTATTAAAATTACTAAATAGTAAAAATTAAATGGTTAATGCTAATTAGTCACTCTTAATAGTGGGAATTATGAAGAAAAATAATTAGGATCTCTTTCTTAGTTATTTTTCTAATTACATTTCCATAGGAGGGTTAATAATGCATGTGTTAATTAAGGATTAATTAAGTAATTTAATGGTAAAATTAAATCAAATAATGATTGGTTCAGATAATTCAAAGTGAATTAATGGGTTCTCTTTATGTGTTTAATAACATAAAGATCACTAAGAAAATTATGGTTAACTCATGAGTGTGGAAAGACCCTATAAGTACTTAGTTTAGATTCTTTCTTAATGTAATTAACTTTTAAGCATGGTCTAATTGTATTAGGTCCCTTTAGGAGCATTGCAAATTTCAATTTCTCATAAGCATATCATTGAAGGCTCATGATTAAGTAGATAATTAATTTAATGAGGTTTAGAAAATTCTTAATTAACACTTTGAATTAATCCTAATCATTTGTTAGTTCTTAATGAAGCCACATAAATTTTTGGTGTACTCATACTGGACTACTGGACCCAACAAGCCTATTACCTATACATCCATATAGGATCAAATTAATAAATAAATTTTATTAATCAAATTGACTAATTTTATTATACTAGAATAATTTCAATAAGTCGATCATATATGACTTGATCCTAATCAGTGCTCCAAAAGGTCAACTAGTCCATTTAGTCATAGTTGATGCAAACTGACCCTTTAAGGCCATTACAATCAATTTGAGCAATATAACTTAATTAAGTTAAAAAAATTCTCTGAAAACTATTTTAGTTAATTGACCATATTTGTATTAGGCTTACCCTCAATCAAGTTTGATTTGGCCAATGGGTTTTTATTTGACCCAATTTGACTAAAATTAACCTTTTAAGCCAATTAATCATTTTGTTCAAATTGATTACATCCAATACTTCCATTTAATTTTAATAAATTCCTCATAATGAGATAAGAGTTTCTTTATAAGCTATCAATCACATTTCTCTTGCATTTGCCATATTTGTTATTAAACCAAACCTTTTTGTTGTAACTATAATGAGAAAATCTTGATAAATAAAAAGTGCTTACTATTGAACCTTTTCAAACTTAAATTTTTGCATTGACATCATCTTCTTTTCTCAGTGTATTTCATACTAATTATTATGATTTTTGTAAATTTGGGAACTCCAAGAGACGCAAAATAGCATTATAGAACAACAACGAGAACAAAAAAAAACACACACAGAAGAAGTAAGAATGATATATTATTTTATTTAAGAATCAACAAACATTACAAAACCATCTTGGCTTTACTAGTAATCCCATCTTTTCACTTCTATGGGACTTTCCTATTGTAGATATTTCCCTCAATAAAATGAAGAAAATAAATTTGTAGCTAATTATAAGCCATTACAACTTACGTACTCATAATGACAATCAAACAATTAGATTAAATCAAAATCATAAATTAATTTATTTAAAATGTAATTATGCCATTTGATAGAAGGATATTTTGTCCATGTAGAAGCTCTTCAGAAGTAATCATCCAAACATTATTGTATACGTTTTAGGTCATCTATATGATTGAAATAAAACATGATTTGCCACTCTCCCAAAAGTCAATGATTTGCCACTCTCAGCTAACCAAAATTTGCTAATTTTTACTTGCAACATTTGGAAGGAGAGCTTGAGGCCACAATAACTGTTGTGGCTTTGAAGTAAAGCAAATAATTGCATGTCAATGCCCATTAGGCTATTAATGGCTTGACTCAAACAAGGCCGTGCGAGAGAATGGCAACTCCTGACTTCCAGGGAGATGATTATGACTAGTTCAATCCTATGGGTGAAGCAGATGTATACAACAATTTTTTGATAATTCCATCTGCGCAACTTCCATGCACAACGGCATAAATAATTGCTAGAAGAAGAGGTTTCCTTTCTACAATGGCAGAAAATAGACCTTTATAGCCAAATAGCCTTCACTAAAATAGGTGCGGACTTACAGTGAACACAAGGTTGTTGTTGGCCTGATGGGAGAGCTTGAACTGGTCGTCACTAGGATCGGAAAAGCTCTATCATAAGTAGCAGGAATAAAATTGCTAGTGTCGAGGTGTAAACAAGTGAGTTTGAGGCATTTTTGATTTGAACTTGATTAATTTAATCCAATTTGAGCCAAAATTTTATTCTAAGAGCCCGAATTTGCTCACTAAAAATTCATTTAATATAAAATAGATGAAATAATTATTATGATAAAATAATTAAAAATTTAAAATATAATAATAATAAATTAATTGATATAAAAAATATATAATATTTAAATATTTTTAATTATTAAATTTTGATATGGTACTAAAAATCTTACTAGTCGAAGCACGAATCTTGATGTCAAAAGCAAGCTGATCCTAAGTCGAAATTAGTCAAGATCAAGCACTTAAAATATCATTGAAAACTTTGAGATATCACCTAAATCCCTAAATAGTTCCTAAATATATAGGCTTTATGATCAAATCGAGCGTCTTAACGAGACGGATTTAACAAGCCCAAGATCTCTTGATTTTAACCTCATTTGAGCATTCAAATACTCAAATACATTAGATGATCAAGGGAATCATCTTGAGTCATCCGATAGAGTGGTTTGGATTTTGCTTATATTTACATAAATGTCATCCCTCTAATCTATAAATAGACTCTCATTCTTCACATGGTGCCAAGCTAAAGAGAAGAGAGAGCTCTAAAGCTTGAAAATCCTCCAAGTATAATCGCCACTCAGCTGGCCACCTCGGACCACCAACCACGCCTCGCCGCCGATCCTCGTTGTCATAAATCTCACGTGGTATTGCGTCCGCCGTGACCACCATCACCGCACCATCGTGCATTGTCGTCAACCAGTGTGGGTCATTACCGTGGTCAGCTCATCGATTATTGCCGGTCATCCGCCGTAGACCACTGGTCGTCGATCCGCTGCCGTCGATCATTGCCTTCAACCATCGTCGCTGGTCATCCCCGCCGACCACCGTCGTCAGTCGACCACCGTCGCCAGTTGCCGCTGTCGACCACCACCAGCCGCCGTCGTCGGCCACCACCATCGATCATCATTATCATTATCGCCGACCATGGTCACGCGTCATCGACTACCATCGCGGTTCGCCACCGATATCGCCGGCCATCTTCGCCATCATCTGCCGTCGATTATTCATTGTTCACCATCATCAACTCAACATACATTCTACTAACCATGGCAATATAATGTTGTTGATTGATTCTCATTGTCAGCCCTTCTCATATACAATTCTGTAATCCCGTTATCGGGAAAATTTTGCACTCTGAAACAGATGCATAGTGGAAGGATTTTGCTGGGCTAGGCCTCGTGATTTTTTCCCTCTTTTTGAGATTTTTCCACATAAAATTTTTGGAGTTTTCTTATTAATTCTTCAAACATCTGTGTGTGTACTGGATTCCACAACAAAACTAAGGCATAAACTTTTATTATACCACAATTGATTTTCTAGGACGCAATAGTTTAGCACCGTCTGTGGGAAGAGAACCCCTCAATCACAATTTCTGTGAACACCTGCATTATGGCCAATATGCGCAATACTTGCAACAATGAAGCCTCTCTCTCCAACTCCTGTCACTATCAAAATCAATCCTTGAACCAAGGATGTCAAGCTTCTTCCTCACTTCCCCTTGCTAGGCATGACCCTATCGGTGAAGGTGTAACAGGAATCTCTCTAGAAGATCCTGTGCGCCGAATGGAAGAGTCGCAGAATAAGATAATCCGATTTTTACAAAGAACACGACAGCCACTACTGCAGTAAAAACATCTCCCCCAAGATCGATCGTTAACTAAGGGAGGTCAAAATGCTAATGCAGGGCCTTCTCGCCATTAGTCAGTTCCTCGCTTCCGGGCATGATCGACCATGGCCATCTCCACCGGTCATCACTACCGCTAACCCAGATCCGTCGGTCCTTGCCCCATTCACCATCATCAACTCTAACAATTGTTACAACCTAACCATGGCTATGTTGCCTAATTCTTGGATTCCCATTGTCGCCTTCTCATATACAATTCACGTAATCTCGTTATCGGAAAAGTACTCAAAGCATCATAGTGAAAGATTTTTTCTAGATCCGTGATTTTTCCCTCTTTCAAGTTTTTTGTAAAAAAATTCAGTTTTATTAATTCAAATATCTGTGTGTCTTTGGATTATGATAAAAAGGCGTAAACTTTTTATTCATGCGATTTTCTAATACGCGACAAATTTTAATATATTTTAAATATATTTTATATTAATATTTATTAAATAAGTGACGAGTTAATGAGTTTATTGGAACTTAATTTGAGCTTGGCTTCCCGGTCACTTATTGTGCTAAATTTGAGCTAACTCAAAGAGCCGGACTCACTTAACCTCAGGGCATAAGAGGAGTCCGAGGCGCCTGGTTCCAGATTTCGGTTCCGGTGGAATCTTAGAGGGGGAGCTGGCCTTCGGAGGAGAGGATGACGGCTGAATTGAGACGAGCGGGTTTGCTGCATTTGTGGTGGTGGTATTGGGGAGATTACTGTACCAGATGATGAGGAGAAAGGAGGAGTTTTAACAGATGCATCTGTCGCCGGCGGTGGCCATAGTGAGGAAATCGTTTGAAGTCCATCATAGAAGGGTACGGATATTTATAAGTTGATTTACGATGTTTATATATGGAAAATAATAATAATACTAATAAAATATATATAAAATCTTAATAATATGAATATATTATTATTATTATTATTATTATTATTATTATTATTATTATTATTAATTCTTACTATAAATTTTAATTACTCTAATATATATTTTTATTTTAAATATTAGATTCGATTTTTAATATTTATATGATAATTAATGATTTCAAATCACCTCCTTAGAAGGTATTTATGGCTGTGAAGCTTTCTGAGTGGAGCAATCGTCGCGTACGTTATGTATGGATTGGCAGGTGGTGGGAACTATTTGGCAGGGTAAGTAAATTAAACTTTTAAAATTATTTTAGGGCAAGTTTTGAATTTAATTGATGGATAAGGAAAGTAATTAACTCAAAATATTTTAATTAAAATTATTTAGAATAAATCTTAGATACTTTAAGAATTTCTTGAGACGAGAAGAATATAATATTTTATTTTATTTTCACATTTATTACTTTAATATTTAAATAAATACAGTATTAATTTTAAAATAATTAAAACTTGATTATTATTATTTAAAAAAAAAATTAAGAGGCATCTTATTTACTTTACATGCAAGTAGTTATCATATTTCCAACTTAGCTCTTACAACCTTCTTCTTTTTTCAAGATGCAAAGCATTTTTGCAGTCATTTTTTAATGAAAAATAGTATTATCAAATTATGAATATATTTATCAATGCAAAATTGATATCTATTCAAGAAAAATATTTGACATAAATTTCACATATGATATAAGTCAATAAAGATGAATGAGAATTCAACCGGACTCGGTTTAGCTAAATCTTTGATAAGATAAGCTCAAAATGGCACATCAATTTTAAGTAAGATATGGTGTATTATTGTATTGAGTTTATGACTGCTCTAACCACCCAAGCATGGATCCTTAATGACTCTAATTAAATAGTCTAAAAAAAATTTGTCTAATTGAAGTTGAACCAAATTAGCTCAACCTAATTCGACTGCATCTTTCTCATCATATATGAGATGAGTAGAAGCATCATTACTATTGACGATAGATCTGGGTTAATCAAATTGAATCTTCAAGGTCGACCCACCATAAGCACTATATATATTATTGTTAGCTTTACTTTTGAAGTGATGTAAATTTAATTTTGAAAAAACTTATTTGTTTTACCTTACCATTAAGCCTGTTATTAGACATTGGAGACTTAATATGGCGGGAAGTTGAACAAAACTAAAAAAATAATCAAAATGACTTCAAAAGTGAAAATGCTCTAAAATCAAAATAATTCACATAAATAATGTTTCCTTGAGCTAAACTTAATTAAAAGGCCTCCAAAATAATCTGCAATATTTTTGCAAATTATTTTAGAGGTCTTTTAATTAAGTTTAGACCATGGTCAAACTCACTTTGACCATAGGTTCTAAACAAGTTGAGTACTACATAAATTTAAAATTAATATCTAAATTCATTTATAAATTACTAAGGGTTTTTCTTAGACTATTTAGAAGCACGTTAACCACTAGTTGAAGAAGGTTGACCAAGTCAAACCTAAATAATTTAGTGGGTCTCAGATATCAAAATTTCTGCCTTCATTTAAGAATGGTGTTCACTATCATGGGATGAGACAAACATCAAATATCATTTCTCCTCTTTAAGATTTAATAATTCAAATCTAAGAATCAAACTTCATAATAACTTTGGTTAATCTTAAAGAGTTTTATTTGACTTGATTGTCCTTAGGAATTAATATGATTGAATGTTAACAAGTATATAGTCTAGACATCCAGGGAATATGAGGCTTTAAGAAGCCCCAAGGAGGTCTAGATTACCTCACTTCCCTGGTTTAACAACAGCACGTACTTGCTTAAATCTCTAATACATGTGTATGTATGCTTAGCTAAGGAATGGGATCTCTCTTTTCTACCAAAATATATGCATTAACAATCATTCAAGTGTGCGAAAATATGCATATATACATTACATGTATAGGTATGTTAAATTAAATATCATTAATAATAATAAGAAAATGAAAAACATATGCATGTTACTAATGTTGGAAAGGAATGATGGAATGTTATCTATGTGATAGTGATTCAATCTCTTTAATCTTAAGATATCTTTCATGTTGAATAGGATTCTTTAAGATTAATCCGAATCAAGATTAATAAAATGTCTAATAAATCATTCACTTAAAGAAACCAAAAATCATGACAACATGCTTTTAGAAAGTAACTTAGGGTAGGGATGATGGGGGTCAAACCTCTTTCCTCTCTTTATAACAACTAGATGCTAAGTAAATATTAAGTGAAACAAAAGAAAGTATAAATTAAAATCCACCAATCCTTTTAATAACTTGAAGTGAAACCTCCCCTTATGCTTAACTTGAATATTCCAAATCTTAGACAATCATGACTCTAAAGCTTAGCTAAGACATACCACATAAAGCCTAAACACACACATTAGAATACTAAGTCACAACTCCTAGTTCTAAGTTAGGATGGTGTATGTTGTGATGTTGTGTTTTATCTTGTGTTATAATATTTCAGACTAAATGTTAGGATTACTTATGTGAAGACTGGATGTTAGGCTGATATTAGCCTAATAATATTTTATGTAGAGGATTATGCCAAAGGGGCCTATAAATTCTTTTGCTTGCAGGTTACTTACTTCCATTCACATAATCCACATTAGAACAGATGGGCTTGGTTACTCATATGCACGGTGCCAAGTCCAATTTTAAAAAATATAATTTCTTGTTTATATGTATAATAGCTTAGCTATCTTGCATATACATAAGATCGAACTACATGGTTTTGAAGCATAGGAGGTGTTAGTTGGCGGTCACTCCAAGCGGTTATAAGTCTACAAAAGTCGAGATGGGTTTATCTTCTCTTATGGAGGTAAACCGTTAAGTCCCATTTTCTGCTTAGACTTAGGTCGTGCTCTTAGCTTGTGCTAAAACATCATAGATTTAGGTTCCGAGGCTATGAGTATAAGTCCTCATCTCTTAGGAATTTCTACAATCTTATATTGATGGATTATAAGCCTTAACATTCTAATAAAATTTTAATTTAAACAAAAATAAACTTTCTCTTTCAAACATATAAAGTCTCACTATAGGGTAGATTGGAGTGCTCACTAGGCTTCCTAGTATCATGAGTGCTCCCTAATTATCTTCCTTTGGAATCCAAAAATAAGTTTTTCAAATTGAACTTTTCCACTTGATTTTCAAAATACCTAATTCTTTGATGGTCTAACTTTGAAGTCTTTGGAGATATTTATTGACTACTTTAATCGAGAGTGTTCTTAGGAAATTCTTATTTCCTAAGATGTAATTAACTATAGAGGTTTTCTTCCATAGGGAACTAAAGAACCCTACATAAAATAAACCTTATTTTACCCTTCTATGTAAAGTAGAGAAAATATCTATGGTATATACGAAGACCCATCTACCTTAAGAGTCCTTATTGGGTGATTAAGTTTATTGTATGGTGATATTTATATCTTTCAAGATGGTACATCATGCCTTAATGTTGTACCCGTTTATTTCAATAAGTATCCCCTAAGATCTACGTGGTGTCCCAACGTCTCTAAATTAAAATACAACAGTAAGATATTATTTATTAGACTAATGATATTTTTCACATGGGGTTATACTTAATTAAATGGGCCACTTTAATAATTAAATAAATTAAACAATTTTTCTTGTAAGTGCTGCTTGGCTCTTTAGTATTACCATTAGGACAAATAGGCTTAGCATCCAAGGATGTTAAATTTGATTATATAATATAACTACTTAGTGTGTATGTGTGCTATAGCTAATTTTTATTTTGTGGGTCTAATTAAGATTTTATCTTTGGAATTTTCAAATGTAATATTTGTATTGGTATTAGAATTATAACCATAGGGTTTAAAATGAGCAGAGGTTAGAAGGAATAGACTTGGGAGGCCTCGTGATGCTTGGAGGATCCAAGATTTAGAAGATCAAGTGAAGATGAAGACCCCCACAACATACTTTAATTTCATTTATGTATTTGTGATTCGGGCTATATAAGGGTTAAACTTGATAACCCATTTTTTTTTTTACCAAGGTATATAGTGGAACCCAACTGCATTAGCCTTTTATTATTCTTTTAATCTAATTGATTGATTAATGTGTTTACTTTAATTTTGCACTAAAAATTGCATGTTTTTAAAGATTTTTTAAAAGGTGATGATTGTTATATGGCCTTGATTTAATTAAGCTCTTTAGCACTTTAAATTTTCTATCGAATTAAAATAAATAACTTTAATTTAAAATTAATACAACTCATAACCTTACTATAAAACCATAGGAATTAATCAATAAAATTAATTTAGACATTATAGGTTTGTGATGAATGTGTATAATGATATGACATTGGCTATTTATGAGCAAAACATTTCTTATATTTGTCCCCTAAGACAAACTTCACACCTAGTCTACAATGATACTTTGGATAATGCAACCCATGGATATCATCCTCCCAGGCTATCATGCTCCCTAGTCTGATTAGTCAGAGGAGGTAGTCGACATAACCTAACTGAAGGATCCTTATCAATAGCCATGGGTTGCATCGTCCAAGGACATTCAAACTTAGTGCCTCAAAAGTTGTGAAAATTTGATATGAAATGAATAAACAAATACATACAACTACTCAAAATTAATCATGAATCTTATACTCCACTCACTACTACTATACATTAAGCAATTAGAGCTCTATCGACTAGCCTTAATTGAAAATACTCTCTCAGTATTGGGAGAGGTAATTAATTATAGGTGCTTATGCCTATATGAAACATGAAATTAGATCTAAAATCTTCGCAAAATGAGGAAGAAATCTCTAGGTAGAGTCTTATCTACAAAATGCAATCATGTTTCCGTCATCTCGGGCTATCGTGGTCCTTAGTCTACATAGTCAACGGAGGTAGTTGACCCAACTTGATTAAAGGCTCATTGTCAGCAGCCATGGGTACCTGTCATTCATGCAACGAACTCCATCCCAGGTCTATAAAGACACCTTGGAAGATGCAACCCATAACTACTGATAATGATCCTTCGATCAGGTTGAGTCAACTATCTCCTCTAATTAAGTAGATTATGGACTATGATAGCCTAGGATGACAAAACCATGGCACTAAGTTCGAATGCCTTTTTATAATATATGTAGTGAAATCATTTCATTTGATTGCTTGAACATATTTCAAAGTGACATTCGAACTTAGTGCCTCAAAATTTGTGAAAATTTCATATGAAATGAATGAACAAATACATACAACTATTCAAAATCGATCAATCACCTGCATGTACCTCGACACATGTCAAAAACTAATTTTGTGTTTGAGGATGTTGCACATGTTTATTTTTGATTAGGTCTATAGGCTGAGTCTGAGCTGACAAAATATAATGATGTTGTTGTATCTTTCTTAATTTGATAAAATCTTTGAGAAGCTAATTTTATCATCTAACAATAAGGTGACTATCTCCTAATTCCTCGATGATGGCTACATTGATCATAGATTTTAACAGGAGGGGAGGTATAATTACCCTCCCAATATTGAGAGAGCACTTTTGATTACGGCTAGTCGATAGGTCACTAATTGCTTAGCATATAGTAGCAGTGAGTGGAGTTTAGGATTCATGAAATTTATCATTTAACTTAAAACATATGTTTGGGAGAATGGTGATGTGGACAATTAAAATCTCATGATTTTGTCAAGTTATTGATAATCATCCTTCGGTTAGGTTGGGTGGACTATCTCCTTTGACTGAGTAGACTAGGGACGTCGACAACCCAGGATGACAGAACCATGGGATCTTGATCGAGCGCGTCACCATTCCCCCAAACATATATTTTAAGTCAAATGATGGTCTGACCTGCCAGATTAAGGCTAGTTGATTGGTTGTTAATTGCTTAATGTATAACAGAATTGAGTGGAGTTGAGGAATCATGAAATGTATTATTTAACTTAAAAAATATAACAATCATGCATGCATATTTTCTTCTATCCTTAAATATAAAGGATCTTCACTCATTGCACAATAAGGAGAGTGCAGGATTGTTGAAGCACATTTAGTGAAGAAAACCATTCACACTGATTTAACCCATAATCATATTTCATCATGCATATATGCATACTTGTCCACTAAATCTTAAGTCAAATTAATGAGTCAAAATGAATAAAATATATTTTTTATTGCATTAGATTAAGATATATTTTCATACAATCATGGTTTAGGCTCTTAGAGAGTGAGTTTAGGATCTTAGTCACTTTTCTAATAAGTAACACCTAACTATTTTATATTCTTAATACTTGATCACATAGTTTTAACTCGTAAGAGATGTTAACTGATAGCCACTCCAAGTGGTTGTAAGTCTAGAAAAGTCGGTATAAGTACACTCTCTCTAGTGAAGGTGAACCAATAGATCCCAATTTTTTCTGAATAGAATTAAGTCGAGCTCCTAACTTGTTATAGGACACTTTAGATATAGGTTCAAATGTAGCCCATTCCTCTTTTGATACGATTATAAATCCTCACCTCTTAGGTTTTTTCACAATCTTATATTGTTGAAATATAAGTCTTAGCTTTCTAATAAAATATCAGCTTAAATAATCATAATTATCTACTTCAAAAATAAAAGCCTCATCATAAAATAAACTGAAGTGTTAGGCTTCCTAGTATCATGAGTGCTTCCTATTTATCCTCCTTTAAACTCTACTAAGAATTCTTCTCAATTGAGTTTTCCCACTTAATTTTTAAAGAATTACCATTCCTTTGATATCAAACTTTGAAATTCATAGAAACATTAGCAAATCACTTTAATCGAGAGTTTTTAGGAGGTTCACATCCCTTAAGATATAATTATTTATGGGGGTTGCCCTTATATGGATCTTAAAAACCCAGCTTAAAATTAAATCTTGCTTTATTTTATCTATATAAAGTAGGAGAAAAATCTCTGATATACATCAACTCATCGACCTTACGAGTCCTTATTAGATGATTGAGTTTATTATAAGGTGATATCTCTAACTTTTGAGATAGTATATCATTCCTTAATATCGAACTCAATCATTTTAATAAGTACCCTCCCCTAAGATCTGTGTGGCATCCCTCTTCATCATAATTTTAAACACCACAATGCTCAAATGCATGTAAGTCTTGTTATGATCTAGTAACTAAGCTGGTTTCCCATATAAGATGAGTTTTTTTAAGGATGGTTGGCAAATAAATTATTTTTCTAGGCTATGGTGGTCACCATTATGTGCTCTACATACTGGTACGTCTGCTAGATCTATCTTGCATATTTAGTGGCACAATAATGTTCAAAGATAAAAAAACTCCTCCACTTGAAAAATTAGAGTACAAAGACATTATATTAAAAGATCCCCTTTTCTAAGGAAATGGCCCTAGATGAACCTTTGTACACTCATCCATATAACAACTTTATCCAACGTCATTAATATATGACATCTATAATAATAATGAGAGGTTCATCCAATGCTAGTAGTGGCAAGGGCCCTACCAATGAATGTAGTCAAATTTAAAAAGTTCATTCATTTTCATTTTCTTCATCATACTCAGGTATTTGTTTGATATTTACTTGATTTTCATAATTTATTAGATAGTTGCTATAATAAAAGTTATAAAAGGAGAAAAAAAAGATTAAAGGATCATAGCTTATAAAGATTAATTCAAATTGCTATTAAATTATATTTCTAAATTTAAATATAATTTAGAAGGAATATTGATTAAATCTTAATTTTAAAGTTGTATTAGGCATTATCTAGGTGGTTTCTAATGTCGTGTTTAAGGACATCTATAATACGATGAAGTAGCTACCTTATGTGAAGAGGTTAGGCTCAACTTAGGGTTTGCTTTAACTAAAAGCTTGAGGACTCCTTAGAATCCACTTCTCTTAGGCTTGAGGATCTTAACTATGGTGTTCTCAAAAGGCATACATGTTTAAATATCTAAACTAAGGAACTAAGTCCCTAGAATGCTCAAGCGATGATGGCGAAAAGTGAGCAAAGCACAAATTAGGCTTTGGATGCATTTCCTTTACATTATAATTACTTTTTTTTAACCCATTGATAGATTTTGCAAATCATGGCCTAAAAAATGATATTTAGATCTTTCAAAGATTGAAAAATGACATCATTGTTAAGGAATCATTAGAAGGAGATATAAATGATACTTCTTTGATAACTATAATAAGAACTCCTTTAAAGCTATCTCTCCTACTTATTCTCTTAACAAATGACACAAATACATGATCATAAGAAGCCTCCATCACAACCAATAACAAGCATTCTATCCAAGTTTTTAATAAACTAGAACTAGAAATAAAATAGATGATAAACAAATGGGCATCTATATATATAAATTACATAATTCTCATTTATCTGTACATCTAGTATCTAAATTTAAGAGTGAGAAAAACTTGTACTAGTGAAGAAGAGTTAGGTTATTTATTATTAAAGTTAAAGCCTCCCATAAATATTCTAAGAAACATCAAATTGACGACTTTCTGACCACTTTATGGATCAAAATCACCATAATGAGAACAATGAGCAAGAACACTAAGGTTAAAAACCCAAGTGCTCCATTAAAATAGGTAAACCAAGGAAGAAGTCAAGACTTTTTTCTCATTATCCTCTCAAACATTTTTTTCACACTCTCTTATCAATCTACAATAATCAATTTAAAAAGCTCTTATACATTTACACGAGTAACATAAGCTATAAGATAAACATCAAACAAAACTTTTACAGTAAGTGTAACAAATTGGAGGAATTTTTCTCCACAAATTTGAAGACATGGTGAAATAGTAAATATTTGAAGTGTGATGTAAACATGAATTTATTATGAACTAAATGCATTATAGTAGAACTAATTAGAAGAGGTCGATGCTGAAGGAGCGGGATCGATTAATTAAATTTACAAAATGGGCTGTGTTGGCCTAGATCTGCAGGTTGTTGATATTAGAAGGCTGATTATCAAACCTTTTTGCGGTCTTTTTTGCGGTCATGCTATTACTATCGATCTCAATTTCGCCTCTTAGGCTCTTTCTCTCTACCTCCACTGTCTTTTGTCCGTCTTGACAACGTGACGCAATTTTTTATGCCGCCGAAGAGTTCGATGGCCGTTTCCAACTAGGAAATGCCCTTCATGTCCAATCTCCAACAGAGAATTCGAGTCCAGATGCTTCCTGCTTAGATTCCTCTTCTATAGACGAGTAATTTTTTCACGTAGGCATTATTTTTTTCCTTTTTCCCTTTTCGAAGGAAGCAGAGATCCGCAGTGCTTTTGGTTCTTTTGCTCCGCGAAGTGATTTATTGTTGTTCAGTTATTGCATATGCGCGTGAGTTAATCAACTTACGAATTGGTCGCATTCATTTCAGGATATAGGTAAGTAAATCATGTAAAATCCACCTTTTCTTCTCGGTCTAGTAGAAGATTACAAGGGTTTTGATAATTCTGAATGTTAGTGTTTAGATTTTGGAATTATATACGGACGACACATTAGGTTTAGTATTTACAAATAAAACTTTCAATTGACGTGAAAGAACATAGTTCTAGATATCGTCAGGGAAACATTATTGACATTATAGTCTTATACTGCCTTTATACAGCAATCAGTTTCTCAGCGCTAAGTAAAATTTTCATATGGGTGTTGCCTTCCAGGAATTTTGTCACCATGGTATCCAGTTTGATAGAAATTCTCAACTAAATGGTGCCAATTAAAAGAAAATGTTTACATACCAAGAAGTCTTTTGATGGCTTCCGACTCAATATGTAAACGGACCTTTTATGCATTATGGAATTCTTCCTAATAATCATGTAATTTCTGGAAAGAAGTTGTGAACCTGAACTATTTAGAGTTGTTATTCAGTTCACACTTATTGCAAATTCGTATGATGTGGAATATTGGAAGTGGTGGAATTTATGAATAACAAAGCAGTTGATGAATAGGACTAAACAACTGCATAAAAAGCAAGTTATATAAATCAGAATATTATTTTCTTAAATTTAATTTGAACCATGATTTTAAAAACATGGTGCAAATCATAGATTCTATGGCCGCTTGATTGCTCCAGTGATTAGGGATTTTACTATTCTTTATGAGGTTACAAGTTCGAAGATATAGTTACAGAACTTCTGCCCAAAATTCTCAAAAAAAAAAAAAGAAAGAAAAAAAAAAGAAAAAAAACATGGTTTCTATCTATGTCTATGTCAAACAGTTCTATGAACTTTTGATGCTCACATACAAAATCAATGCGTGAACAATGTGCATTTATTTAATTAAATTGTGAACAATGTTATTTTTGTTTAAGAGGTAGCTCAATAAGAGCTTATTAAGTTCTCTTTTAATGCTTACCTAATAATAGCTTATTTATGCCAATTTTTGTTCTTATGTCAACTTTTTTTTTATGTTGTACCATATAGGTGAAGTATATTAATAAATGTATAGTGTGACGAAAGGTTATATTGAGCGAATCATTAGATTTTTTTTAAATTTAATTTAATTTTTACTTTTAATTAATATTTGATTCTTTATAAGATCACAACATACCAAATGCATTGCATCACTTTTTAAGAACAAAAATGAAGAGGTTTTTGTTCAATGATGAGTTTTTGAATTTAAAATAATTAGTATAAGCAATATATTTTGGTGGGATCAATTAACGATATAGTTCTCCAAAGTTTAATCAACCCTAACATATATAATGTATAGTGCTATGATTTAAATGTATGACCTCATGATCAAAATTAAACTGCTTCTTAGTTGGTCATAGGAATTTATGCAATTCACTTGATCCTTGCGAAAGTAAATAAATCCTAATAATATACTCTACTAAAGTGTACAGTATGAAAACAAGTTTGACAAGAACATGAAATAAGCCATTAAATAAGCTACTAACCTGCATTTAGTCAAGTTCTAATAGGGATACTTATTAAGTATGTTCATTTATGTCTCAATCTTCATAGATCATGCTGAAGTAGATATTTGAACCTCTTGTAGCTTAGCTAAACTATGATTAAAAATTGATGTAGGTCTTTATGCAGATTGTATAAAACTTCTCGCTATAGATTGGAGAAAAGGAACAACATATTATCAACTTACTAATCATATAGCTTTTCAACCTATTAATATCCATTGATAAACATAATATGTTGAAAGTTTAGATTTAGAATATTCACATTTCATGGAATGACTTATTGGTAGATCCTAATAATTGGATCTATTTTTGTTTTGTTAAAGCCTCTAACATGGCTATTGATGGATGATAAACTATTAGGTCATCTATTGATTTTCTAAGTGAGACATGCTTAATAATATATTTATATTTATGTTGTTGATGAATGTGCATTGTTTAAAATCATTGGTATAGCCTTATGTGTTCGGTATCACATCATACTGTTAAACTTCTATTTTTCAAAATTTAAAATTTGCATGAGCATTGAACTATCATCTTACCTTATGCTCCTGGCAAGAGGTATTTCATTTGCAAATGGCATTCCTTCTTCTCAAAGTTTTTTAACTTAACTTTTTTGAAAGCTGAAAAAAAATACTTTTAACTTCAAAAGGTCATTATGTGATAACTTTTAGAGGACTGGTTTCTCTACCTTATATGGCTATAAGGAATTTGTTGGCAATCTATCTTTTTCATAATGAAATTGGAAGCCTAGGTTTTCTGTCTTTTAACCTTCATAGGTAATGGTTTTCTTTACTTTGCAGATCTAATCATTGTCCTTTCTGGACATGTGGAAGTTCAAGCCATTTAGTCATCGAGAATCTGCTAGCTTAGAAGGCCGTTCAATTGATGTAGGGAATTTGAAAATCCATGTTAGAAATCCAATAGCAGAAGGAGGATTTTCTTGTGTTTATCTAGCTCGTGATGCGGTACATTCAAGTAGGCAATATGCTTTAAAGCATATTATCTGTAATGATGGAGAATCACTAGAACTTGTGATGAAAGAAATATCAGTAATGAAATTGTTGAACGAGCACCCAAATATTATTAAACTTATGTCTTATGCCATAATGGACATGGGCAGGATGAAGGAAGCGCTATTTGTGATGGAGTTCTGTGAAAAATCTTTGGCTACTTTCCTTGAAAATGGAGTTGATTTTCTTGAAGAAAAACACATCCTTCTGATTTTCAGGGATGTGTGCAATGCAATGTTTGCCATGCACTGCCAACATCCTCCCATTGCTCATAGGTATCCGTATTCTTATAGAGATATATCTTAATTCTAGCCATGTTAATATATGAGATCATGACTGATCTGCTCAGTTTTTAGCATGAACCGTCAGTGCTTTGTTTTTATTTTTACTGTTAGTATGAAAATGACTTGAATGATTAGATCTTTCCATGTTAGCTATTGATTGTACTGTAATATATGAGAATTAATTCCGCTTTATATTAGGCAGTTAACACAGGAAAGGGTGAGTGTAACTTTATGCTTTCAGCTCAATTTTTTTGCCTAGCTAATCCAGTGATAAGAATTTGGGCCTACTGATGAATTGATCACCTTCGTTTTTTCTAGGAAACTAGTAATTACATATTTTTGAACTTATGCTGCTACATTATTATTGATTAGGTATCCTAAACACTAAATCTTGCAGAGACCTAAAAGCTGAAAATGTGCTTTTAGGAGCTGATGGAACCTGGAAACTCTGTGATTTTGGTAGCACTTCTTGCAATCACAAAATCTTCACAAGGCCTGAAGAAATGGGCGTTGAAGAGGACAATATCAGAAAGCACACTACTCCTTCTTATCGAGCTCCTGAGGTATAATATTTTCTTAATTTTCCCCAAGTTACCCCTACTGACATCACGGAAGGGAAATTTTATTTTTCTAATTGCAGATGTGGGATCTTTACAGAAAGGATGTTATCAGTGAGAAGGTAGATATCTGGGTGAGTCATCAACACTTAACCATGATTTTCCTATGGTTAGCAACTTCTCTTTCCATGTATTGGCTTAATTTCCTTTGCATGGTGGGATTCACACTAAAATGGTGAATTGTATACTAAAATAATCATCTTAATAAAACATTTAGTAATAATCTGTAAATGTGATTGCATAATGGATCAGAATGATTAATTGTAATGCAGATGTACTGCAGGAGGGATGCCAAGTAAAAGCTTCTACTAAAGTACTGCACTGCATAAAAGTCCCACTTCCCTGAGAAAAATCTTGGATGTTAGTGATTGTATGAGGAAGCTAGTAGCATAATCATGTTTGGTTTTGCAGGCTCTAGGATGCCTTCTATATCGAATCTGCTACCAAAAATCTGCATTTGATGGTGAATCTAAGCTGCAGATTATAAATGTGAACTACCACATTCCGGAATTGCCAAGATATAGTGCACCCTTGATAGGGCTCATCAAGGATATGATCCAAGGCTCTCCAGATGCCAGGCCAGACATAACGCAGGCATGGTTTTGTTTGATAAAGCTTTTATCTGTTTGTCCAAGAGTTTTACAGTATCTATTTTGGATTGTAAAGCTACTTCCTGTTGTCAGGTATGGTTTCGTGTTAATGAACTTCTGCCATTGGGGTTGCAAAAGCATCTACCTGACAACTCTTCATCAGCAAGCGATATGCACCCTTCTACTGCAATGCTACATCAGGAAGGTGCTTAAGTTTCTAAGGTTCACAATCTTATGCATATTACACATCCCTTCAGGATATGCGCTAAATATCTGAATGAGATATAATATACTGAAATCTATATTTGTGTGTTCGTTGTTTTGCTAATCTTGACTTCTTAATTTTAACATAATTTGTTAAGTATGTTAAGCTACATTTAAAGGAATGTTCCTAAATGAAGGATGGATAAACTTCAAATGTAAAGTATACTCATAGATCCTTTTTTGGATAACTGCAGAAAAATCTCATTTTTGGATTATATCATCTTTTGTTGCAATTTTGAGTATCACAAATTGTTGTCCTTTTAAACAATTTTTTTTTTTTTTTTCAATTTGAATAACTATTGAGATTTGGCCCTTTTTAGCATCTAATAAATAAAAGGATTTTGTTGAAATTAAATTGATTGATAAGCTCTTTTTGAAATAAAGTGATTGTTATTTTTGATGTTCCGCACCTTTTTGTGCATTTTCTTTAGTTAATCTGTTAACATGGTTTTAGGTGTTACTAAAGGGGTTAATACTATTCCTCAAAGGAGTCCTCCACTTGCATCCAAAGACCATTGTAAACGGGCCTCAACCTCATCCAATAAGGAAATGCAGCAGCCCAACCCTTCCACATCTATAGCAAAAGCTAGTGGGGGTGTGGCTGGGATTGGTTCAATTTGGTCCACTCAGCATGTGCAAGGCTCCAACAGTTCTCTTGGCTCTCAAGTCATACATGATAAATCCCCTTCAAAAGATTGGGACCATAAAATCATTGTTTCCAAAATAGAGAAGAAGCATATTTCTCAAAGGATCAACCCATCGAGTACCGAGAGGCAAGCAGCCTCACAGAACAGCTATCTGGATGCATCTGTAGCTATTCCTAATACCAGTCAGCAAAGTACTGCCAACAGTAGTAGGATTATTGGTGAAAATTGGTCAGCAATGGAAGAGCAGAGTTCCGTAGTGAATAAGTTAAAGATCCAACTTAAGCAAGCAAACTTAGAGAAAGCTGAACTTGCATCAAAATATGAGAAGTTGATATCTATTTGTCAATCACAAAAAGAGGAAATTCATGAGCTGAAACGTTCCCTTCATCAAGCCACCATGTCCTCTTCGAGCAAAGACAACTCAAAGAATAAAGTCTCTCCTGCCAGCTTACAGTCCACTTCTTCGGTATGCCTACTGTTTCTTTTATTTCATTTTTATTATAATGTATTAGACATTGCTACATCATGCCTTCCTAACCCCATCTGCTTTGAGTTAGAAAATTATTTTTTTGTGGAAATGCCGAAGAGCAGTCCACCGGCCTTGAGTCATTTGGCATTGCAAGAAAACCCCATGTGATTACTTTCCTTTTCAAATTTGGTGTTGGAATCATTTCATCCTCAACAAAATTTGCACTCTTTTAATATGTTATTTTTGATTGACAATTGTTGTCTTTGCTTAGACGCTATTCCAAGCTAGGTTTGAAAAGGTTTCTTTTAGTCTTACAATGTTTTAGGTAAATTTAAAAAAAAATGCAAATTCTTTAGACAGTCTCATATCATTTTTAACCAAATTTGAAATGCAAATTTTCTATTTTTCAATCATGAATATTATATAAAAATACTGAACAGTTATTACGATGGTAGAAAATAATAAATATATAAATATATTGAGATTATGTGCCAGTGTTCAAATTGTATCCTTGCCTCTCAAACGTAAGGTTGACATTATCTGATGCTCGATGGGTTTCACTAAATAAGATAAAATTATCTTTCATACTTGGAGTTGATTATTTTACTGAAGAGTTCGATTATTGTTGATTAAGTGATGAAAATCATATTTTTGATTACCCATAATAATTCAA
Source organism: Cymbidium sinense (assembly GCA_021442155.1). Taxonomy (NCBI): domain Eukaryota; kingdom Viridiplantae; phylum Streptophyta; class Magnoliopsida; order Asparagales; family Orchidaceae; genus Cymbidium; species Cymbidium sinense. The sequence goes on from CM038222.1 coordinate 102,794,217, forward strand.
ATTATTTTATGCAATCACTGGCCTCCTGAACCATATTAGCCAAGTCATGGTACCTAGATTTGCATGCCACCATGATAACATCTGCAAGACAGTAAATATAACAAGTTGTAAAATGTTGGCTGCTAGCAATTGAAGCATTAATACTAACCTTGTAAGGGTTGATTTCAAGATCAGTCCACTACTAGTGCTTTTCAACCAATTGTTCTTGGTGGTATTGTCACCGCATCTACCAAATGAAAACCCTTATGGAGCCACCACTGTGGATGCGGTCAAAGGAGATTGAGCCCATTTGATTTGATGCTTGTTAAAACCAATAATTTGTGAGGTTTACTCCATAGCTGCATCAATAAGTATGTTGAGGTTCAAAAGCACCCGCCCATTTAGAGCAGTAAGGACATCAACACATTAGAGGAAGCCTTAACAAAGAATGAAGGATTGAGCATCCCACTTAGGCCCTAACCAGATGATCATTAATCTATGATTTAACAAACTAAATATGTTTATTCTCCCAGGGAATAAGAACATGAATAAAAAATAACAAATTTGTAAAAACACAATAGTACTTCACTTTGTCTTCTACGCCAATGCCTTAAATTATCACTCCTTTTCATTCCACCTAAAGGTTCTTAAAGGCATCAAACTCAAAAAGCCTATGCAATAGTAATGCTACCTGGTTAAAAATGCTTATAATCTTTAGCTATAGGCACCTATTGAGCTTAGTGGTCATGCCAAAAAGATCTAGATAATGTATACACTAATTCCATCGGAATATCCTAGATGATAAAATAATAAGATCTTGATAGGATTTTCAATCATTATCCCATCTCATCTTGGCATTAAAGTGATAATAATTTAAAATATTAGAGCAGCATGTTTACATCTAAAGTGTGAAGGCCTTTACAACATTAACTTGATTTAGTGCTTTCTGATATTAATCAAGAAATTTATATTATAATCGGGAGGAAAAAATTAGCCATAGGTGCTTGCCCTCATAGGAAGTTTTGAACCATAAACACAAAATCATCAATGAGAGCAAAAACTATGAATAATGAATATCCATTACTTAATTCATCTCTTGAAAAATTATCTTTATTTTACATTTGATCAAGCTGATGAGCTTTTTACAGCCCACAAAATTTTGACTTCTCCACTAGAGATAATTTTTTTTTCATCTTTGATTGTTTTTAAGACTACGATTTTGAGTGTTATGGCTCCTATCTATAAATAATTTCTTGCTATGTTAACTTTAGGTTGATTGCAACTATTGTATGATTTCATGCACGGCATAAATATACTTATTTATGCAACCTAAAGGTTATTATCCTATAATATAAGTACCATTTATGGTGAGCTTCGAGTTTATGATCATGATATTTGTCTCTTGATTTCAAGTCTTCTATGTTGTGAAAGCATGAGGTTTTGATTAAAATATCAAAATTAATCGCCATCCTTCATATGCACAATTATGATGGTTTTCTTACACCTTTTATTCATTATGTAGTTTTGGGAGGGATCCAAGCTCCAATTTCTCAATGTGAACATTTACTTCAGTATTAAAGCAACAATCTAGTTTGGCACCATTAACTTAGCTATCAAATTCTTCCTTATTGAACCAAAAAGAAGTCCATGAGATCCAACTTCATTTATTGCAAAATTTAATTGGAGGGTTGAAGATTAATTTGTTATTATTTTAGCATCTTTGTATTGCAGCTCAAGGATGGAGGCCCAATATGGTGATCCTAATAAGCTAAATATACTCCCCCATGGAGGCTCCTTTTAATGCCCTGTCATTGGTATATCACAAAATAGGCCTTTTTAATACTACTAGAGCATTCGTTAATGCGAAAGTGATTTATTGAGAGTGGGTTTCAAAAATTCGCCATTGACCTTTCTGCCATGAAGTGAGTGTTTAATGTGTCGGCAAAATTTTCAGAAGGCAGATGAAATAGTAGATAAGACACTACCCAGAGATTTCACCCTCATTTTACGAGGACTTTATATCTGGTTTCAAGTTTCCTATAGGCGCAAGCACCTATAGTTAATTATCTCTCCCAATACTCATAGAGCACTTTCGATTAAGGCTAGTCGATGAATCGTTAAATAACGAGTGTATAATAGTAGAGTTTAGAATACTTTGAGATTTATTATTTAATTTAAAGCTTATGTTTGGGGAACGATGGCCTGATCTAAATCTGGTTACGTTATCCGGGTTGTCAGCGGTCGCAGTTAAGTTAGAGGTAATTGACCTATCCGAAGGATCCTTGTCAGCAACCATATGTTACGTCGTCCATGGTGTCCTTGTAGACTTGGGGTGAACTTTGTTTAAGGGGACAAATATAAGTCGACTTTAGCTAACATAAGGCTTTTTGCCCAATTAAAATACATTCTATAGTTCAGCTCGAAAAGTTGTTGGGAACATCTGGGTTCAGTGGCCAAATAATTTAGTGGTATCATTTTGTGACAAAGCCACCGGTCGAAGAAAAGTCGTGTCGTCGTTTATGTGGTGTCATTTTGGACAAAACTACACCGGAGGACAGGCGCGTCATTACGCTTAAGATTATTTGAATGTGAAAATAGTTATGATTTGATTGACCTTTGTGGCGAAAGTCTTCTTAATTGTCATTTACAACAACAGTGAGGAGGGTGGATGAATTTTACTTTAAATTTAAATAATTAATTTCATTTAACTTATATATATATATATATATATATATATATATATATATATATATATATATATATATATATATATATATATATATATATTTGAGTATTTGATCATTTTATAATTGCTTTATATTTAAATATTAAAATCTTAGTAATGATAGTCTTTTTTGATCATATGATTATTGTTGGCTAGAGGCCTTTATCTGTCCTTTACACCTGGAGGATTGCGAGTATTCTGGCCTTAATTTATAATTATGGCTTTAGCTTTATTTCCCCAGGCATTAGAGGATCAAGTTTTAGATTTTTCATTTGAGAACTTGAACTTGAGAAGCCATATCAATAAGTTTAGGTTTATCTTTTGTAATTATATGATATAATTAGTTTTTCAGATTTTATTAAATTGAAATTCTTATAATATTATAATCAGATTTTTAGGTTTTGTTAACCCAGACCTAATCCTAAAGACCAAACCGGGATATATAAATATTTGTTCTTTTATTTTTGCACATAATTTGTATATTTTTTTAGATGTTTGATCTAATGAATACTTCAACATACATATAAGTATCTGTTATTTTAAAATGATATATGAACATTAAGATGTTTAAATTGAAGTAGTTATGTTTAACATGACATATGTGTCAAATTGTAAGCATAAGTTTTGATATGGATTTTTTGGTTTTGTTAACTCGGACCCGGTCCTAAGACCAAATCAGGATATATAGGTATCTGTTCTTTTGTATATGACTTGCATATATCTAGTGGACACTTCAACGTACATCTAAGTATCTGTTCTTTTAAAATATTGTATGAATATTAAGATGTTTAGGTTGAAGTACTTATGTTTAACATGACATATGTGTCAAATTGCAAGTATATGTTTTGATAGCAGTTATAAGTTTTGATGCCTAAAACCATAAATCAAGTGTAGTTCTATTTTTGTAAAATATGAAAATTTTGATTCATTTAAACACTTGCTATGAATCAAGTGGAGATCTGTTCTTGTAAAGATGAGAGTTTAATTTCCTCAAATACTTGAGCACCTGTTCTAAATGATCAAACATGTATCTATACTAGAGGATACAAAATATTTGTTTGCAAATCAAGTGAATATCTGTTCTAAATGATCAAGCATGCATCTGTATTAGATGATACAAAATATTTTTTTGCAAATCAAGTCTAGATCTATTTTGAATGATGCAAGTTTAAATCTTTCTAAACTTGTCATAACTTAAGTGCATCTAACTTTGGAAGGCATACATTTAATCCTTTAAACACTTGCTAAGTATCAAGTGTAGTATTTTTCTTATTAAAATTCCCATAAAATTTAAAGGAATGTCATAGTTCAAGTATGAATCTACGTAATAGAATGTTATGTCATGAAACATGTACAAGCTTACTTTATTCAAATACTTACACATGAAAATAATATATATGATTTTCCCTAACACATGTCGGATATCAAGATCAAGAGGGCAATGGAATGTTATAATATACACATGAAAGCTAGTCACATTTAGCTCTCCTCATATGTATAAGCATTTGAAAGTATGAAGATTAGCTCAATTGTAAGCTCACATGTGGGCTTGGGCCTTTATGAGCCCATTTATGGACTTGGGCTTAATGGGCCTTTTTAGATTCGAAAGAAAATTATAGGCTTAAAGAGTTCATGAGATGAGCCTTCACTTTTATAAGCTCATTCATAGACTTTAGTCTAATGAGCCTCTTGATATAAAAAGAACACGTGCTTCATAATTTCAAGTAGGCTAAATTATCTTTATAAGCCCACTTAAGGAAATCAAGATGGGTTATGAATGGAGAAAAGAGATTTCAAACTCTTATGTTATCATCATCATCATTTTTTTATCATGACACCTCTCTTTCTCTGTTTTTTCTTTTTCTTTTTTATATAATAATTTTTTTATTTTTTTATTTGTTTTATATGCATTTCTTTCTCTCTCTTTTTTTTTATTATTTTGTCATGACATGATCCCATAAAGAGGAGGGAGAGGCTTCTCCTCCCCTTTTTTTATGACACCCATATATGGGTAATTTATGAAAAGGAAAAATGATCCACATTTCATTGATTTTTTCCACACACTTTCCATTTTTTTTTATTTGCATGACATAATCCCGTTGAGAAAAGAAAGAAGCTTCTCTGCTTTTTTGTTTACCTTTCTTTCTTTCTCCTTAAATTCATGTCCTTTTTATGGGTAATTTAGAAAGGAATGACAAAGAGAATTAAAGAGGGATGGACTTTCTCTCCCCATTTTTTTGTCATTTATTTTTGTATAATTTTTTTTATTTGCATGTCATGATGCCGTGAAGAGAAAGGAGAGGAGAAGAAGTTTTCTCCTCTTTAATATCATGCAAAAAAGTCATATGATATTAGTGTGATGACATAGATCCCCTTTATGTATTTTGTCATCTATCTCATTTCACGTATAACTTAAAGAGGAATGACAAAGGAAATTAAAGGGGATGAACTTTCTCTCCCCATTTTTTATGTCATTTTTTTATATGTATATTTTTTTATTTGCATATCATGATGCCATGAAGAGAAAGGAGAGGAGAAAAAGTTTTCTCCTTCTTAATATCATGCAAAAAGTTATATGACATTAGTGAGATAACATAAATCCCCTTTATGTATTTTTTCATACATGATATTAAATAGTTTTGGCTTCATACAAAGGGGCTTGGATGATATTTTACTTAGGAAGAGAGCTTAAGAGCAAGTTACTATGTATTATAAGTATGTGAGCATTTTTTCCTCATGAAGATTTACTCTCCCATCTCCTTCACATCTTTCTCACAAGGGACATTGCTAGTCTAAAGTTTCTAAGCTAAGGGAGCTTACCAACTCTTAAAGGAGATAACCAACAATTGGACTTACTTTCAAATTGTATCGCATCAACCGATAAGTCATGTTTAATTTAATGTTCTAAGTTTAAACATCATTATTTAATTTGATGTTGTGGGATCCGAAAATTTGCCACAGACATTTTTCGAAAAAAAGGAAAGAGTTGTTTAAGTGTCGGTGATAATTTTAGAAGACAGATGAATAGTAGATAAGACCTTCTCAGATTTCGTTCTCATTTAGTGAGAACTTTTATATCTGGTTTGGGGTTTCTATGGTATGCCCCATAGTTACCTCTCAATCGAGAAAGACTTTCGATTAAAAGTCGATGAATCATTAAATAAGTATATAATTGCAGTGGTGGAACTTAGAACTTATGAAATTTATTATTTTAACTTTAAACTTTTGTGGGGAGCGATGACGTCAAGATCCATGGTTCGTCATCCGGTTTGTCGCGTCGCAATTCGGAGGAGGTAGTCGGCCCACGTAGAAGGATCCTCACACATGGGTTACGTCGTCCAAGATGTCCTTGTAACGAATACATTCACATTTCCGCTCGAAAGAAGCGAAAGCCGTTAAGAACATCTGAGCTGCGGCGTGTGGCAAGTAATTTAATGGTGCCATATCGCGGCCGAACCACCGGAGGGCTTTCGTCAACCGCCATTATGTGGTGTCATAAAACAGCGATGGGCTGAGAGGACACAGTACGCGTCCTTCAGGCTTTAGGAATATTTGAAGTGTGAAGGTAGTTATGTATTTAATTTGGACATTAACTCTTTGTGAGCAAAGTTTTCTTAATTTATCACGAAGAAACAATTGCGGAGGGTGGATTTATTTTATTTATTTTTTAGTTTTAATTTAAATAATTCATTTCATTTTTTATTTATATATATTTTATTATTTTCTTTGAATTTTGATCATTTTATGATTGATTTTAGATTTGAATATATGATGATCATTTATCATTTTTTAATTATAATTACCCTTCGATCACAGGGTTAATATCGATTGATAGGCCTTGTCTACTACGTAGGTTTTCTGGAGGATTGAGTCAAATTCATTATCTCAAGTATAATCCTTCAAAACCTTGTCACTCTAGTTTGAAGCATGAGGATCGGGTTTGAGACTTTTTTCTTCTAAAATTTGAATTTTAGAATGTTAATTGGTTCATATCTTTGTATTATATGATTACTTACCGGATATTATTAATTTTAAATTTTATAATATCAAATTTTTAGGTTTTGTTAACGGGACATCAGAAGACCAAAGCAGGAAGTATAGCATCTGTTTTTATTTGACTTGTATGCAAGCATGAGTTTTGATTGATTTTTTAGGTTTTGTTAACTTGGGACGGTCAGAAGATAGCAGGAATGATGTAACATCATTCTTTTGTTTTATTTGCCATGTATTGTTTGAACACTTCACATACATACAAATATCATTCTTTTAAAATGTTGTATGGACAGTTGAAACGTGGGTTCAATTTGCAAGTTTAGGTTTGATATATGGAATTTTGGGTTTTGTTAACGGGACGGTCAAGACCAAGCAGAAGGATAATATCTCGTTCTTTGGAAAATATGATATCATATTATTTTGGCCAAAGTCCTCTTATGTCAATCACGTATAGAGTGAAATAAATTATTTTTGGAAGCTATTTGATCAAATATATGGCGATGGGCTAGAATGAGTTTAGGCATTTGGTTTGCTAAAATCCTTTCTTTATGTGAAATCAGCATAAATGGGCTGAAATAATCATTTTGAAGTATGATCAAATATAAAGTGATGGGTTAGAATGAATTTAGGCATTTGGGGTAAAATCCTCTCTTTATGTAATAAATCGACAAAGAGAGAATGAAATAAATCATTTTGAAGGCATATATGACCAATCCATAGCCCATTTATTTCTCTTGATAAGGGAGGGAATATAAAAATATGAGTAGATGTCATATTATCATTTAAAGTGCAAGTGGATTAATTAAAATCCACCTTGCTGGCTCATCAGTGGGGGGACAAACTCATTAAATTTATTAAGGAGGTATGACAAAGAATTTGTTCCTTTTTCAAAGGAAGTGATGAGGATGCACAAGGGCATGCCACATGTCCATGCATGTGCATGCGATATGACAAATGGGGTTATATTAGATGATTTCCTTGCACGATTATGACGATACGTGTTGATGCCAGAATAGATGATAAGAGGAGAGGCTGGGAGGCTATAAATAAGAGGATTTCCTTCTCACAAAGTCTACATTTCTACTCTCCTCTTCTCCCTTATACCACAAGTTTAAGTTCTTTCAGATAAAGGGTTAAGTTGTCACATATAGTTTCTTTTCTAACTCAACTCAACAATTTTTTTTTGATATATTCTTGATGTATGTCATATGGTAGATTTAGTTTATTCCATATGTATTTGCTTCAAGTCTTCACTATGTCTCATGTATGTATAAATCATGGTGGGAATGAAGTAAAGTAGGGAGGTATTTATGTTTGAGCATATGTAATGTGTATTCCATAACATATCAAATAGATAATCCATATGCCATAAATAAGATAACTTTCATTATATAGAGATTGAAGCAGTATTCATATATGACTAAAGAATTTTAAAACATGTTAACTAAGCATTTCATCCTTTCTTTTCTATCTACCTTTTTTTTTAAAGAAAATTTGACCTCCGTCATCCGCATGGGGGCTAAGTTCTTCCACCGCCGAAAGGCGTATGGTATGTCGTGGAAGGACCGAAATTTATTTGCCCTGCGCCAAGAAAGGCGTGTATGGGTTCTGCGACCTGACATTTCCTTGCGTTGGAACAGCGTGAGCAATCTATAACAGATTTCCACGTTGGAACAACGTGAAGTCTTATCCGAGGTTTCGCGTTAGATTATGTAAGCAGTATAATAGGATAAATTTGCATTCACATGTATATGAAATTAAAGTATAAGCATTATATATGACATATTTCACCTTTTTATTTTAAAATTTACGACCTCCGTCATCCCTAGGGAGGGACTAGGTCTTCGCCATGAAAGATGTTATGGTAGGGTGTAGGACACCCTGAAATTTATTTTGCCCACCGAAAGGCGTGTATAGCATATATGACAAGTTTCCACCATGTTGGAGAAACATGTAGTACTTATAGTAATAAATTTAAAGCTTGCATGCATTTAATTAAAAAAATAATCAAAATTTGACCTCCCTCTCCCGAGTGGGGTTCATGATGGGCGCATGTCGAGAAAACATGTATAGGTGTGGTGAGACACCAGGATTTTGATAGCATAGCATTTCCTATCATGTTGGAGAACATGGTAGGTACTTATATCACAAATTTAAAGCTTCGCATTTGCATATAAAACAAAAAGGCTGCATGTATATTTGATTAGGGCATAATAATCAAAATTTACAACCTCCGACTCTCCCACATGTGGGGTTCATGAAACCCACATGTCGAGAAAGACATGTATGTATGTGGAATATGTGAAATTTTGATAGAGCATTTCCTACCATGTTGGAGAACATGGTAGGTCTATATCCAAATTTAAAGCTCACATTGTATGTAAACAAAAGAAAGGCTGCGCATGTATATTATGAGCATAATAATCATTTACAACGATCTCGGCTCTCCCCACATGTGGGGTTGCCATGAGAGGGGGCCGATGTCGAAAGAGACATGTATAGGTGTATGTCATTGAGACAAGTATAGCATAGCATTTCCCACTATGTTGGAGAGAACATGGTCTTATCACAAATTTAAAGCATTGTAAAAAGAAAGGCTGCACGTATATATATTTGATTAGAGCATAATAATCAAATTTACAACGACCTCGACTCTCCTCACATGTGGGGTTCTGTGAGAGGCAGGCGCCCATCATGTCGAAAAGACATGTATAGGTGTATGTCATTGAGACAGCGTAGAAATTTTGATAGCATAGATTTCCCTACCATGTTGGAATATGGTAGGTACTTATCACAAATTTCAAGCTTGCATATGAAGATGCATAATATATATATATTCCCTTCATAGAAATCAATTTGAAAGAGTAAAGTGAAATTCATGGGAGGCAATAAATGTATGATATTTAAGCCATACATCCTTCCTTATCAGATTTTCAAACTTAAATAATAAAAATTTTCAGCAAGCATCACATCTTTAGATAGCAAACTAATTGATTTCCCCTTGCATAAAATAAATTTCAGCATGCTTTATGCCTCTAGCAACAAGCTAATAGTTTTCCCCTTTCATAAAATACTTTTCATATACACATTAGAAAATCGATTCAATTTCTCTCTAGTAAAATATTTTCATGCATTATCCCTTTAGAAAAGCCAATCAATGGATTTCCCCTTAGATAAAATAATTTCAGCAAGTATTGCATCATTCCCATACTAAATAAAAGAATTTCAGCATGTATCATAGTGAGAGGAAGCTAATTCAAGCCAATTGAGACATGTAACCCGTAGAAGAACAACAGTAGGCTACACATCTAAACTTGTCATATCCCCATACTTCTATCTTAACTCCATCTCTCCTTGATTTCAGATTTTTTTTTGTGCAAGAGGCAAAGCAAATGAAACTCATAGGAAATAGAAATAGCTACCACCACCACAAAAAAAAATTTGATTCAACCTCCACTTAGGTAAACCATTTGAGCACCCAACCCCTTTAAAACAATTTTGATTCAACCTCCCTTAGGTAAAACCAATTTCAAAACACCTAAAGAAAATATAGGCATCCACGGACAAGAGAAAACAAGAAAGAAAAAAAAAAGTTGGGCCATACATTATCCCAAAGCATTTTCAGAAGCATGAATACCAAAATCAAAAAAAATGAGATTTGCCATACATCATCCCAAATCCTAAAGGAAACTCTTAGCATAATCCGCATAAGATATAGCATATTTAGCAAAACCCTAACTTCCAAAGAAACTCAAATGCATAAGAACAAGCTTAGGTGCACGAGGTTTATGCTAAGAGGAAAGGAGGAAAGGGGTTTATGCAAAGGGACCGGCTAGGGCTCATGATTCATTCGGGTTCCTCAGTCTGTGGTGTGGCAGACGAAAGAACCGCTCAGAAGTCTTCACGGGAGCAGAAGCGGAAGGAGAAATCAGGAAACAAGCAGGGAAACAAAAGGAAAGCAAAGAAACGAAACGAAGAGAATGAGAGGAAATGTAGGAAGGAGCGTCGTGTCGTCCTAGAACTTCGTCGAAGCGAAGCGAGGCGAGCTTAGAGAAGGGAGAATCCGTGGGCTTTAGAAGAGGAGAGTCGAATGAGTAGAAGTGAAATGAGGGTCAACGCATCGTTTGATCTTTAGGGCAGGTCTCCTCGATTGGTTGAAACGAAGGGTTAGGTAGGGAATTAAAGGGTTTAAGGGCTACCATTAGTCCCTTTAATTATAATTTAATATTATTTATGTATTAATTTATAACGATATGAGTGTCAATTTTAGATGTTTATTGTATAACGACGCAGCGATCAATTCGGTGTGATATTTCGGATAACGTCGGCGGTCGGATGAAATTAGGTTTACAATTTTGTGCGCGTCGCATTAATGTCGACATTCGCGCGCACTTTTCGAATGGGTCTCGGAAGGTGTCGATAGGTCTCGAAGTTTGGCGACGCTATCAATTTATAAAGAGTTAGGCATCGAGACTTCTGCGCATAATTACATTAAAATTAATTTTATTTTTGGATCGATCATTAATTGATTCGATATTTTCTATTTAATTAATTTTGATGCTTTTCGGCATTATGAAGTCGAATTTTCATATTCGAAATTTAATCGATCTCGATGATTAGGGTGTTAATTTCCACCATATTTAATTTTAAGTGGCATATAGTTGTAGGTCAACAATGCCCCAACAAATGCGCATGCATGGAAGCGTGTTTGTTATACATCATGGATCTCCGAGATTTGCTTGGATGTCGTTAATTTCTACAACTCTTGATAATACGATCGTTGCCTTTGATAAGTGAGTATAACTCTCACGTTGGGCAAACATTTGCATTTCATCGTTATTTTACAATAGCTTGAGCATTGTTGTCATTAGTCCAATGTTTTGTGCTTGATGGACTAGATGAAGGAGATGATTTGACATGTCATCATCAACTTGTCAAGAGAATTTGGTGCATCTTCAACCCTATGTTTTCTGCTTTGGCGGACTTGTTGAAGACTTCCTCCTGAGAGTTTGAAATTTATACTTTCTCCTCTGTCACTTTGTGCCTTACTTGATGGAGTTGATGAGTTATTCTTGAGATGAGAACATCTTGTCACTGCTTTATGCTTTGTGGTTGTTGAAGGTCTAGATTTGGAATTTGTATTTTCCTCCTCACGGCTTGCCGTGCTTTAGTGGACTTGATGGAGTCGGTGAGATAGAACGTCATTCGCTTTGTGACTTATTGAAGATTTCATCTCGAAATTTGGGATTTGTATTTTTTCCTCTGTGCCTTGTGACTTGATGGAGTTTTCATCTCGAGGTATCTTGTGCCTCCTTTTATCCGGGCCTCATGCCCTTGATGATAGAAAAGTCACGAATCATCTTGGAGATTTGTCGAGGTCTGAAATTACCTTACGTCTCTTTACGCTTTTGTGAGCTTGTGGAAGGATACATCACTGCCCTCGAGCTTGTGTTGGATCAATGGCAAAGAGTCATCGGTCCTTTGCATGTAATGGACACCTTGATGACAAAACTCCCTTAGTTCAGCATTTAGCTTTATACGAATATTGGGATAGCTTCTTCGGTCCCCTGCTTTTTGCTTGATTGGACTTACTGATTGGGATAGCATCACTTTAAGCATATAAAAGAGGGATTCATCATATCATACCATTTCAAGAAAGCCAAAGCATGAAAATCCACAAATAATAATAAACAACATGAAGCTTGAGCCATACATCATCCCAAGCTTGGAGTCAAAATCACAACATCACTTTAAGTATGTGAAAGAGGAGATTCATCAAATCATATCCTCCAAAGAAAACGAAATACATAAAATATGCTTAGAGTTAGATAGAGACGTTGACGACTTTCGATTGTAAGAGAGAAAGGAGGAAGAGGGGTTTCGGCTAGCTAGGGCTCGGCCGATCGGGCTTCACGCAAAGGAGGAGAGCTCGGGCTTTGCTCGAGAGGGACAGACGGACGGAATAGGGAGGCGACTTCGAGACGAAGATAAAGAGAGAGGAACCGAGAGGAGCAGTGAGAGCTTCGGAGGAGCAGCAAGAGAGAGAGAATCAGCGTGAGAGAGAGAGTCTCTGAGGAGGTTGTCCCGATTCGAGATTTAGTGCAAATCAATTGTTTAAGCGGCGTCCAATAGGATATGTCAGGAAACAAATTTTATTGGGTGAGTTTGGGCGGCCGGATTAGGGCAGATTAGGGATTTAAGTGGTAGTTAGTTGCTTAATTACGAGTTAACAGAATAACAACATTTTTATTAATAATTTCGTGCATAGTATTATTTTGTGCGATGAACCCTAGCAATATGGGTATCAATTTTAGGTATTTTCGTTGTGTCAAACGCAACGGTGTAGTCAATTTCGTGATCGGAGGTCATTCGAGCGACTTTAGCAATAATTGAAATGAAATCAAGCTTAAATTGCGCAACATCGCATTCAAAAATCTACGTTCGTGACTTTCTGTGATCGGCGGAAATGTTTGATAGATTTTGATATTTCGAACAATCAATTTGCCAATAGTGGTTGTTCGGACATTGGTGGCCTCCTATATGATATATTTCATTAAAAATTAATTTTATTGATCGGTTATTAATTGATCCAATAATTTTTATTTAATTAATTTTGATATTTTAAATGCATTTACGAAGCCGAATTTTCAAATCAAGATGATTTTGATCAAATCCGATCACGATTAGGGCATTTTAAACTTGATTCATGCGATGCTGCTCTCGTTAATTATTGATTTCTACTTTCGTGCATCGTTTGATTTGTGAACTATATGTGGAGGTCAACAAGAGGTTGACCTAATTATTGATATTTCTTTCAACTTCTAGCACTGCTCAATGTTTTTCGCTCATAGAAAGCATGACGATGATTTAAGTTGCATTAGGCTTCTATTTGTTGTATAACTTTATGGTTTATGCATGACTCAAGAGGGGGTGCATTAGATATTTAATTGAAAATTTCTTGAAATATAATGCTTACAAGTTACATAGAACTTATATTTGTGGGAATCAAATTTTGAAATAAATATAAGTAAATCATACAAGATTTATAAACAAAAAATAGCATGCAAAAAATTAGGTTTTAGTAATTTTTGTGTGGTTTAGCTTGAAGAAGCATATCTCCATGCATAGTTGCTTGAAGTAACCAAAGACTTTTATTAGTTAAGTTAACTCTCCTTTGCACCATATGGGTGAAGAAATCCATATTATCACCTATAAATAGGGGAATTGTACTATCACCATTTTATAGACAGGAGTACCACTTCTTAGCATTCTTAAAAAAGTTTTCAATTATAAAAGTTACAAAATTTGGAATACATAAAATAGAATAATCTTACCCATTGATCTTGTTAGGTGAAGAACCAAGATTATAGAACTAAAGATTGAAGCAACTTCTCACATCAAATCTAGTGATTAAATCATTTATATACTTAGTTTAAGATACAAAGATGACATTTTTTTACTTCACTTGATGTTTTAGAAAGAAGTCCATATATGAAATTCATTTCAAATTCCTTGATCATAGTGGGGGCAAACGTATGGCAAAGAGATTCTTCTACGGCTCGAAATATAATTTCTTCTATATGAATTTGGATAATAATCATGCCATTATTTATTCTTTGATAAATAGTGTGAAATCTACTCTACTTTTGGCAAAGCCTAAATTTCTTAATGTTTTTTGCCTATCATAATAGACTCTTGGTGCTACCTTAAGTCCATATAAAGATTATTTTTAATTTATTCATGGACTTGATAAAAAAAACTTGGTGGTGGTTCTAGAAAATATTATCTTTGATTAATCTATTTAAATTGTGCTCTTTACCTCCATTTGATAAAACCTAAAATATTTAAAACAAGCAAATGCTAAAAGTTGTCTAAAAGCATGTAGTCTAGCTATGGGTGCATTAAGAGTCCTTAATGTGACTATAACCTTGAGCTACTAATCTATCCTTATCCCTATTTGGTACTTTTGAACCATTAGCTTTTTGCTTATAAACACATTTAGTTTCTGTAACATGTTGTTATTGTGTTTAATTTCCCTACAACATTTCTTATGAACTAGTTTAAATCATCTTGCATTGCAATGGTCGGTTCAATTTGATATAAAAATATAGAATGATTTATTTTTTTCTAAGATAACACAATCCTGATCTCTTAGGTTCAATCTCTCAAAATAATCTCTTTACGGTAACTAAATGTATATCTCTATATCTGAGATGACCAAGAGCTTAATGTTTCATTCTTATTTTTTTTTATGCACTTGATGTAATTCATTAAAAGTGACATGCAAATTATTTTACAACCAAACTTTTCTAATTAAAGATTATATAGGTTTTGTTATGCTTTGAATGTACCATCAAAATGCCTTCATAAATTTTAATATCAAATTTTTTGAGTTACATTTTTAATTTATAATGATAAAACAACTTTAGATATTTGTTTTCGTACCTCGCCAAAGCTTGTATGAGATTTTCTTGATGATGGATCTAACATTTACTCGATTGATGACATAATAAGTTGTGTTAACAGTCTCTGCTTAAAAATACTATGGTAGATATAACTCACTAAAGCATAATCCTAAGCTGTGATGACATAATAAGTTGTGTTAACAGTCTCTACTTAGAAATACTATGGTAGATATAACTCACTAAGCATAATAAGAGAGTTCTATTTTTTTGATTCATTACAACATTCTATTGTGATATCTTAGTGGTTGAGAAACTATGTATGATGCCTAACTCAACACAAAATGATTCAAATTTATCATATTGAAACTCTCATAAATAATCGCTCTTAGTACAAGTAATTGATAGTCCTTTATCCTTTTGAGTTCACCTTATAAATATTGTAAATCTTGATAGTGCATCACTCTTTGTAGTCAAATATAGAACCCAAGTGTATCAACAATAATCATCTATTATCACATAATCATATTTCTTTCCTCCTAAGCTAGCAAGGTTAATATATACAAACAAATCAAGTGCAAATGGTGTAGAAGTTAAAACATAGTTCTTATTTTTAAATGAAGTTCTTGATTATTTGCCTAATTACTATGCATCACATAAATGATCATCAAAATAATCTAATTTTGATAGGCTGCTACAAACTTGTTCATAGTTGTGAAGTCAATTTGTGCTTGTTGACATATCATACTCTACTGTACCACAATCAAAGATTAATATAGGTGGTTTTCTAGTAGATAAATGTTATTGAGCCTTTGACTTAACAAAAATAATTTCATCATTTATATTAATTAATTAATCTGTTGAAGAGAATTAGACATTATAATTTTGATTACATAATTGGCTATTGTTGATAATTAGTCTAACAACCAAAAGGACTTTTTAATGATGACAACATCCTTATTTATTTTGCCAACTTAAATAATCTTTTTTTTGTTGTTTTTTAATGACACATATTTGACATTTCTTAATTCAAATAAATGAATTTTGAATGGTTACCTGTCATATACCTTTAGCATTCATTGTCAAAAGATCACTTGCCTTCATTGATCTAGTGTGAAGGTACACTTGCACAAAATATCAGCCTATTAGTTTTAGAACTCAGAGCTTGTTGTGTTCATGCTTGCTAATGGATGGGTGAGTAATTTGTGGAGAGGTGAACTTAAAACTAGTTCATAAGTGAGTTTTGGAATCCATGTAAATTGGGATGATCTACTGATAATTCTACTATACATTTTAATCTATCATAAGATATGCATTGTATTTTGGTGTGAGCATATGAATGATGTTTGATGTGAGTAGTGCGTGTTCCGTAGTATTGAGTTTAATATGTGTGATGCTTGTGCTTTGCTTTTGTATGAGTATTCTTATGTAAATAATCTTTGTTTTCATAATAAGTTCTCCCTTGATAGTCTATCACATAAAAATGCTTTGTGGTAATAGTTTATTTTCATTCTTAGCACAATCTAGTTTGTTTTTCATATTAGTAAACATAAATCCAAATTTACATGATCTATCTTTAATGTAAAAAAAATACTTCATTAAGCTCAAATACAACATTATTTAATTCATCATTAGATAAAATTTCATCTCTCATTAGTTTATACTCCAATATAATCATCCAAAAGCTATAAGACAGATGTTGGCTTCATCGAGATCTGATCTTGAGGTATTATTTTTTTCATCATCAAAGTAAACACATCTGAGTTTTAGTGTCTTTTTCCCTTTCTTGGTGAAATGTTTTCTTTCTTTGAAGGATAATGTTATAAATATTAATAGATGTGGAGATAGAATTATAGCTTTAAAGATTATTATTGATCTTAGATTATCATGTTATAAGTGTATATATCTCAAGTAGGTTTGGAGGTAAGCAAAGAAAAATTTTGGAATGAATTAGAGGATTAATATAAAAGATACCTCTTGAAGAAAAGTATTTATTGGAGGAGATTTAAATGGGCGTATTTGTAGAGTGGTATAAGATTTTAAAAGTATTCATGGTGGTTATGGATTTGGGTATTATGAATGATATAGATATATAGATTTTCTTTAAGATGATTTTGTAGTTCTTAACACTTTATTTAAGAAAAGCAGATGAACATATTATTACTTATAAAATGGATCTAGTAAACACATTGATTATTTTACGATAAGAAAAAATGATCATTTAGATTTTAAAGATTGTAAGGTCATTCCAAGTGAAAATCTAAAATTATTAGTTTTAGATTTTAAAATGAAAGGTTGTAATAGAAAAATAAATCAAATTATTATCAGAATTAGATGGGACTTAAAGAACACAAATAAAATATTTTTAAGAGCAAGCTACAAGTGATTAAAATTTGGGATGTTTGAGGAAAATTTAATATGTGGGAAAAATATAGTGAAATTAAGAGTTCTTTAAAATGTGCTTGGAAAATCAAAGGAAAAACTTCCTTTAATAAGAATAGTAGTTGGTGGTGGAGGTGAAAAAAAAGATAAAAATAAGAAATATTATTATAAAACTTGGTTTAGATGTAAAACTTCGGAGAATTGGGAAAGATATAAAGTATGACCAGAAATTTAAGAAAGCGATTATGATGCAAAAATTTACTTTTAGTGATTTATATAATAGATTAGATCAAAGAAGGTGAAAGATTCATGTATAAGTTATCCAACCAAAGAGATATAGAAGTAAAGGTAGTTAGTGAGTGTATTAAGGATGAAAATAATAAAATATTTTTTTAGAAAAGGATATTGAAAATAGGTGGATGAGGTATTGATAAACTTTTCAATGAAGGATCCTGAAAATGCGATTGATTTTAGCCTTAATACTAAACAAAAATAGAATTTCTTTTATCGTCAGATTAGTAAATGAAGTTAGTGAAGCTTTAAATATGAAATCTGAAAGCGGAGACGGATAATATTTCAATAGTGTGGAAATGTTTAGGAGATCAAGAATTTCTTGCTTACAAATCTTTTAATGTCATTTTAAAGACTAAAAGATGTCGATGAGTGGAGAAAAGAGTTTGTTGGTTCCTATATTTAAGAATAAAGGTGATGCACAAGATTGTAGAGAATTAAGTGTGCCATATATTAAAAATTATGGAGAGAGTAATTGAGCATAGGTACGATGTGATACAAAAGTTTCTTTGTGAGTTTGGTTTCAT
Organism: Cymbidium sinense; assembly: GCA_021442155.1. Taxonomy (NCBI): domain Eukaryota; kingdom Viridiplantae; phylum Streptophyta; class Magnoliopsida; order Asparagales; family Orchidaceae; genus Cymbidium; species Cymbidium sinense. Next base: position 102,812,516 of record CM038222.1, read on the forward strand.
GGTAGATCTACTATGGATGTTATACATTTGTTAAGGGGTTTGATGGAGAAGCATAGAGAAAGTAAGGAGGATCTACATATGATATTTATTGATTTAGAGAAAGCTTATGATAAAGTTTCAAGAGATGTTCTTTGGAGAGTTCTAGAGCGAGAAAGGAGTTAATATTGGTTATATTCAAGTCATTAAGGATATGTATACTAGAGCATTGTGTCCAAACACAAGGAGGATTGACAAAATATTTTCCTATTTGGTTGGATTACATCAAGGATCAGCTTTAAGCCCTTGTCTTTTTACTTTAGTTATGGATGTTCTTACTAGGCATTTACAAGAAGATGTACCTTGGTGTATGCTTTTCTTGACATTCTTCTTGATAAGACTAGAGAGGGAGTCCAAACTTGAATTATGGAGGTCAACTCTAGAGTCTAAAGGTTCTCGTTTAAGTAGATCTAAAACTGAATATATGGAGTGTAATTTTAGTTGTAGAAGTTATAGTAGTAGTGTTATGACATTAGGTGAAGAAGTCATTAATAAGAGTGAGCGTTTCAGATATTTAGGCTCTATTGTTCAAAATGATGGTGAAATAGATGGAGATGCTATTAGTAGAATTCAAGTTGGATGGTTGAAGTGGAGGAATGCGGCTATTATGTGATAGAAAAAAGTTTCACTTAAGGAAAAATTTTATAAGATAGTAAGAGCAATGACTTATAGTGCGAATGTTGGCCAATAAAAGAGAAGCATAAGACTAAGTTAAGTGTTCGAGATGAGGATGCTCAGTGGATGAGTGGCTTTACTCTTAGAGATAGAATGCAAAATGAGTATATTCGGAAAAAGTTGGAGTAGCTCCATGGTAGATAAGATTAGGGAGAGTCGCCTTAGATGGTTTGGCCACATAAAGCGTCGGGAATGATGATGGGAGTAGATGCATTAGATTTGCCTTATGTTAAGAAAGGTAGAGGTAGACCTAAAAGACTTAGTTAAGATGTATAAAAATGATCTTAGTATCTTGATTTAAATGAGAATTTGACACATAATAGGACACAATGGAGACGAAGGATTCATGTAGCCGACCCCACCTAGTGGGATTAAGGCTTGTTGTTGTTGTTGTGTTGTGCAACCCATCCCATTGAAAATGGCTAAGCTTTTTATAGTTCTAGGAAGTTTGAGCCTTTTCTTCATTTTTTTCTTCTCACTTGTTAACCTAGATCTTGACTTATATTTAACAAATTTGTAATTACCTTTGTTACCCGTGATGCTATACTAATGATTTCATCAAGTATGTAGGCAACTTCATCATCTTTACTTTCTAATTAGATAATTCACTTCTATCGTAAGCTTAACATTTTAGTGCCATTATTTTGCTCTTTTTTTTCACTAAATCTTTTTTATTTTCCTTCAGCAAGGGATCTATGTAGATGATTAAGAAAATGTTCAAATATCTAGTTTTGGGCACGACAATTAACTTCGGGCCCCAATCTTTTGGCCAAAAATAAAGAAACTTATTGACCTTTTTTTTGTCCATGTGCTTTTTACTAACCCAAAATTTTACATTATATTGTATCATCAGGTTTGTCTCATTTTCACTATAATGTTAAGAAAATTATAAGTCATTTGTGTTTGTATGCAAATCTTTAATTTGTGCATATTTATTAAAAAGTAATCAGAGTATTCTAAAGACAATCTATTTTTATCTACATCTCATTTTTAATTTTTGAGGAATGCACAGAATTAATAGTGATTTTCTCGAATTTTGTGTAAAAAAATAATGAAAAAAAAGTGTGGTTGTAATAGTTAATATTAAAAATGACCAAACAAAAAAGAATGACTAAAACCTGAACATCATTAAAATAGAAAAGAAAACTATTAGTCAAGATAAAATCTAAATGTAAGACCATAAACAAATTAGTGACAAGAAGAATCAAAACAACCAAGCTTTATTAATTTTGGCAATATGGTCATCATGCAACTCCAAGGAATTGAAAGTCACCTTGTTCTTGGGATACATAATGACTTGCAAAAACTATGGTGTTTCTTTCCTTTAAAAAAATTCAATTGAGCACAAATAAGATTAATGATACAATTTATTTAAGACACAATAAGCCCAAAATATTACTCTAGCCAAGGTAGAAATTGAATAATTCATTTTGAAGGCTTAAACTCTAATAGATTTGGATAGTAAGGAAATGGAGAACATAAAACTCAAGAGGAAGAAACAATGCTTTTATTCATTTATATCCACCATTATAGTGATATTCAATATTAATACAAAGATCAGTAGAGAGTCACCACTACAAGGATAAAGGTTTTTTACACGTTTTTAGCTAGAATTAGATGGGAATTTTTGATCCAATGGTTGAGATGGGCTTGAGAAGGGTGTAATTGCTATTCAATGTAATTTCATAGTGCCTGTAATTGGATGAGATGGCATTCTAAGTAGTGTCCATTATTTTGAGTGTTTTTCCTTGTTTGATAGATAATTATCTCTCTACAAGTTAATGATTCTTTCTTAAATTATCAACTTATTTCTCAATACTATAAAGCGAGTTACAAGGAGAGCTTTAGTGAACACATCAGTAATATGATCTTGGGCTGCTATATGATGAACAATGACATGTTGTGATTTGATGCAATCACATATAAAGTGGTAATCGATTTAGATGTGCTTGAATCTTGCATGGAACATTGGATTATTTGGGAGATCAAGAGTGGAGATGTTGTCACAGTGGAGTGTAGTGGGTTGATGAATGGAGACATTAAATTTTTGAGATAGATGAGGTAATCATATGATGTTTGTGGTAGCCATAGCAAAGGTGTCAAGCCTTATTTTTGTAAAGTATTGTAACGAGTCAGCTAAGTGATGGTAAAAGGTGGGATTCGCAGACGCTAATATAAGATTGTTCATGCTGGGAAGGTTGATCAAGATAGGATTAAGGATAGATTTGCAATTTGTCATCCTCACTTTGTTGAGTATTTCAACAGCACATTTTGTTTGGTTTAGATAGATTCCAATAAATGTTCAATAGACTTAAATGTCATGAAAGTAATTGATCCACAATTTTTTTATATTGAATGTTTAGTGGAGATTGTTGAGCTGTATGTGGATGGTTGCTGAGCTGTTTCCAACATGAAATATTTCATGTGTGTTTGTTGCCTTGGACATAGTGAAGCAAGAATCAGTTGGTTATGCTTTTATGGAATTCGAGCTGATGTAAGTGGGAGAAGAGAGTAGCAAATCATTAATGTAGAGCTTATTTCAGTCCGTATATGACTTTCTTAAGAAGGCATGCATGAGTTGGTTCTTAAGGATATTAAAAGTTGGGAGTTGTCTCATATGAACTGTTTCTTGTAATTTTTCATGAAGGAATGCATTAGAGATATCCAATTGTGTAATATGCCAATCATAAGTTGAGGCAATTGAAAGTAGGACACAAATAATAGTCATTTTAGTAACAGGGTTGAAAGTTTCATAGTAGTATATCCCATATTCTTGCTTATAGCCTTGAACAACCATCCTAACTTTTTATGTTGTGATTATTATCTAAATTGACCTTTGTTTTATGGATTCATATGTAACCTATGATTTTTTTCAGGTTAGTGTGGATTTCATAAGACTCTATGTTGCTTGGCTTTTAAGGTTTGGAATCCATTAGGCATGGAAGACCTCCATTTTTCTTCTTCTATTACTTTTGAATAACATTTATGGCCGAGAGGATGTGAGAGGTATTGTTTAGATTGAAAATATGTTTTGATTTGAGACAAGTTGTTTGAGTGCAGATTATCATGGGATGCCTTCATGGTAATATAAGAGTGTTGAGTAATGTTTTAGGTTCAAAATGTTGAGATAAAGAGTAGGTTGTTAGAATCTACAACTTTGCAGTTGCAAGCAAGGTGGATGAGGTGGATCATGCTAAAGTGGAGATTGGCATAGTGTTGGATATTGGGATGAGATTAAGTGGAGTATTTGCTGAATATATTGAATAGATTGGCGAGGATTGATAGTTCGAAATGAGTATATATTTTAATGAAATTTGACATGGCGCGAGATGCACATTTTCCTTGAGTTGTGTTCATGACATTTGTATGCTTTGTAGTTTATGGTGTAGCCAAGGAAGATGCATGAAGTGGATCTTTCTGTGAATTTATGTGGATATTAAGGTTGCAATCATGGGTAACATAAATAAACGTAGGCTTTAAAGTGAGTATAAGTGGAAGGCTTATTGTATAGGAGTTGGTATGGTGAGATATGATTTGTGGTGGGAGGTGGAAGTCTATTTAGAAGGTAAACAACAGCTATGAGGATATTAACCTAAAAAGTATGTGGCAAATTTGCATCAAGCACAAACGTTCAGACGATGTCAATTATATGGCTATGCTTGCGCTCAAATATGTCATTTATTCAAGCATGAATGGGCAGCTGTATTAGTAGATAATACTTCATTGTGCTGGTGATTTCTAAATATTTTTATTTATGTATTCAGCACTATCATCTGAGTCAAGTATTTTGATGAAAGGGTTATGTTAATTTTCGATCATATTTTTGAAGAACATAAATTTGATTGTTATTTATGTTTTAGATTTCATATGATAAACCACAAAAAATGAAAGAAATTGAGTTGATATAAGACGAGATGGTTAGATTATGTGAGTGATGTATGGATGCATCAGAAGTGTCAAATTGGTCATCAAATCCTTGATGTGATATATGGATGCATCAGAAGAGATTGAACTAGATTGGTAAGTTTATTTATTAAGAGAAGATTGTCAGTGATGTTAGGTACATATAATATATTAGATGTTTTAAGCATGCTAGTTGACATTAGCAGAGCACTTTGTTTGGCATGAAATATGGGAATGGTCTATCTATTACCAAGAGCAACATTTTTTGTGCCAACGTATGTGATATCATAGTAGAGTTATTTAGGATCCGATGTGAGATGCGAGGTGGCTCTCGAGTCGAAGTACCGATCAACATGTTTGGAAGATGCTTGTGAGCAGTGCTTTCTCATTGGGTTGATATGCAATGTTTATGCAAGGCTAGCACTTAAGGTTGTATGGCCAAATTTACTACAAACCTAGTGTGAACCTATTTTGTTGGAATTTTTACTATGTTGATTTGGGTTGTAGAAGAATTGTCATTGATGAGATAAGTCAATGGAAGCTCCCTTATTAGGTTCTCTAATTGCTTGATTGATCAGAAATCGCTTTTATCCTTTGCCTTTGGTGTTGAGAAGTTCAAGTGAAGGTAGGGTTAATTGGCGACATGATAACTCGACTCTGACTCAACTCGAAAAAGTCTAGGTTCGGGTTGAGTTGATCAACTTTTGGGTTAGGTTTAGGTATAACAGTTAAGCTCTTTTATTTTTTGGGCACTATTTGAGTTGACTCACAAACTCAATATTAACTTGATTTTATTCTGCGAACTTGAGATTTGCCGAGTTTTGACCCACAAACTTGAGAGTGTTCTAATTTTGACTTGCGAACTCAAGATTAATTGGAATTTGACCTGAAATTTTTATATATATATATATATATATATATATATATATATATATATATATATATATATATATCTAAATGGGTCACTTAGTTTATAGTTGGGTCAAATAGTACTTATTCGAGTCAGATTAAATTTGGGTCAGACCCATATTTGACCTGTCGGCCTAAATTGGTACCCCTAGGTGAAGTTCAATAGCGGTAGAAGAGTGCAATTTATTTGCCATACTTATCTCCTCATTGCAGAACAAGTATAGGTTGTCAAGGCTAGTGGGTTGTAGCTTTTCCCTAATGGTGGTTTTAAATACTTTGATAGGATAAGAAAGGTCATTGAGGGTGTAAAGGATAATTTTTTGGGGTCAAGAGAAGACCTGGCATTAGTGATAGTGTTGATCATGGACTTAATATTAGAAATATCTTGGGTCATGACTTTGCCCTTCATTGTTATATGGAGTTCTTTTTTTCACTGAATAATGCGAGAGGGATTGCTAGATTGCATTTTCCATTCAAATGTTGTCCAAATCTTGGTACAGGGAGAACATAGGATAGTAGAGATGGTGAAATGATGGAATATAAAGCAACTGAGAGGTTTTGATCAATGAGATCTAGATGGGTTGGGAGTGACAGTATCGTCTTTAGTGATGAGCATTTCCATCTAGATACTCGTCTAAGTCATTGGCCTTGAATAACTTGTAGACTTAAGAGCTCCATGTGGGATGATTGCCAGTGGTTAACTACAAGTTGATAATATTCTTGATGTTAACATCAAGTACATGAGTTGGAGTGGCATGGAGATGTGGGATTATCAGTGACGTGTTCATTGATTGTGGATGAGTTGGATAGGGCCATAATGAGGACGAGGAAGTTGGGATGCTAAGGAGGTTTAGTTGAGTTGTGAGGTTCTAGTGCACTCCAATGCCATGATAGAGTTAGGAAATATAGAAGATAAAACTCAACTGTAAGACGCAATGCCACAGGTTATTTCCATCCACCATTACAGTGAAACAGTGCTCGACATTAATACAGAGATAAGTAAAAGGTGGGCACTGTTAAAAGTATAGAGGCTGTTGCATATTTTCAGCTGTGATTAAATGGGAAGTTTTGATCCAACGATCGAGATGTATCAGAGGAGGAAGTTGCTGTCATTAAACAGAATTCAACACTGCCCATGATTATATGAGATGATGTTTCCGGTAGTGGACCTGTGCCGATTGCCTATCCTTGTTTGATAGCTTATCAAACTCGGAGCATGATTGATCTTACTTCATAAGGAAGTAGTGGATCGATAATCGAAGGTGTCAATGCTTTCCTCATCTTCTTTACAAAAAGACAATAAAATAAGGTTAAGATGATTTCAATATTGTGGAGATGAAGACGATAGGAAAGATTACCACAAACAATTAATCATGCTAAAATAGTCTTTTGATCTTTAGATAAGCACAAATGGATAAGCAAATGGATAATACCATAACCAATGATAATGGGAATTAAGGGTGAAACAATCTTCTATGGAGCACCGACAGTTGAATCTACTTGAGAGAATTGTTTAGAAGTTCAAAGCAGAATAAGTATACACAGTAGATGAGGTAATAGATGAAGAACAGCGATCCATTGGATGACCTAATGATTTGCAGTGTATTGAATTGAGATTTAATGCTACAGTTTGGGTTTAAAGCAATTTTGAAGAGATTAAGGAGAGCCGAAGCTAAGGGACGTAAGCTCAACCATTTATTTTTTCATAACAATAGACTAACAAGACAGTTAGCTTATTCAATTCTATTAAAGAAAATGTCTATTTACTTGTATTAAGGTCACAATTCCCAAAAATCAACACCATGCTTTTGGAGAAAGATTTCTTCTTGATAACAGAACCAGCTAATGAATCTTTCTTAATTGAAATTGAATGGCAAATACATCTACCTAAAAGGGCCAAATTAATACGTTAGAGATTAATAATCTCCTGGTCACCCTGAGGCTTAAACAAACAACATTTTTATCCCAATTAACAAGGATTATTCCGTAACCTTTAAGAAAGCACATAATCTTATAAATGGTGTTGATCACACACTAGACATGAAAAATAGGTAGGAAATAAAGTGGGATAGCAAATAGAATAGAATTAATGAGTGTCAGTCTTCTTCCTATTTTGATTTTTAGAGAGCGAACTTGTTTTCTATTTGGAGCTTTGTGGTTGTTAGTATTTAAAGTTAAGGAATATTTAAAATATAATGTAAAGTAAATAAAAAGTATTTAGAATACTCATAGTTATTTGGCTATTATAAAATAAATTCAGGAGATTGCTTTATTGTATTTGGTTAACAGCAAAATGAATCTTAATTTAAAAAAAAAAAAAAGTGAAAACTAACCTAGGGCACGACATCAATTGGGATGGTGGTTGTGTGTGGGTCGAAGTATGAGGTCGATGAGCACTAGAGTGTGGTGCATTACTGTTGCGGTCATAGGATGAGGTTGGCGAGCGATCAGCCTTCAACAAACGAGCAAGCATCAACAACGAGCATGAGGGTACTACAAGCAGGATGGGTCATTGGGGGTGTAGTGCAATGAGTGTTGTTGGGTGCAGTGCATTGGTGGGTGCAATGTAAAAGTTTGCTTCCTCACCTGTGATATACTTAGAATTTGCCTGATTCTAGTGAATTTCAAATATACAAAAAATGAACTATGGTGGAAATTCTAAATCGCTAAACTAATTATTTTGAATTTAATTTTTTCCAACTAAACATCTGAAATATCAGAACTCCAGCATTCAGTTTACTCCATGCCTAATTCTTGCTAACAAATATTTTTCTGTCAATAATAAGACCACCAAGCAAACCTCTTAGGTCTTATGGCATGAAGAGTAAATTAAGATATTTGAAAGGTAACTTTTCATCTCACACCCCAAAATAAAAGCCCAGTGAGGAGCATGGCTCGAGAACATTCTGATAATAGAAATACTGGACTTTTAGACCTGATGCCGTTCAGATAATAACAAGATAATGTTTAACAAAACCTAAAGAGTGTCATCTATAAATTGAATACTAATTAAGGCACAAGGACCAACGAGAAAACTGTTCATTCATTCCTTGCCTATTGCACGTTAAAGCATGCTATGAAGAATCTAGGCCCCAACCATGAGCATTTGAATATATAAGAATACAGGAATTAGCATGAATGATGAATTCCTCAATCCAAGCAGAAAAAAAAAAATTAAAAAAAAAAACTTTGGAGGGAAATCTATAATAAAGTCGGTCAAACACAATTTAGCTATTTCTTATTCAGAGGAAATATAACCATTCCTTTAGAGTATATTCAAAATAATTAATTCCTGCTCTTCACTCAAAAAACTCCAGCGTGTAGCACTTTTTATTTGTTTATTGCTTAATTGGTTTTGTGAATGTGGAATGAGGGTTCTTAAGCCAAACATCTCAGTTAGTATAAAGTAGTGGATGTGGTGAAACATGTAGATACCATCCATAGCAAAAGGCTACTAGTGAGGTGTATTGTTTTTTATGTATTTGCTATTTCATTAAATTTAGTTCATCTAATTTAAATTCTTAATATTAAAGCTAATATCAATATAATATTCATATCACTTACATGAGGAGATTTAATCAAAATATTTAATGATTCTTATGCAATCAATCATTAGTTGGTTAGGAGTATATGGAGTCATAAAGCCAAACTTACTCTTTTATCATAATTGAGCAATGATGTTACTTAAGAGTATACCAAACATCATTCTAATTAAAGTATCTTACTATCATAATGATAAAGTCAACTCTTTAGCTAAATTAATGAAATAAATAATTAGTCTTAACATAGAACCAATAAAAGTTATGTTGCAAGGCAAACAAATCATGTTACCAACAACTTGACACATTATTTTTGGAAATCAAAGCTCATAATTAATGAAAATTTTAATTAGAGACAAAGTGTAATCAATGATTTACATCAAGAAAAATGTTCAAGTGATCACTATCTTGCTTCTCTATTTTGAAAGGGCATTCTCATTTTAACTTGTAAATAATATTTATGTTCATAAAGAGGTAATGTGACTTCACTCTCTTCAAAAATATAAAGGTCCTAAGATAATGAGTGAGATATTTAAACTATCCGGGAATCATCAATAAAGTTTCAAAATAAAAATTAAAATTAAACAACTTGATTATTATTGACAAATTATAATACTTAATTGTACTAATCATTCCTAAATGATATTTCCTCTTTGAAATTATATAAATTTCTGTTAGCAATAGCTAACTATTTCTCTAAGCACCCATAAGCTATATCTTTCAATATTGTCAAAATAAATAGCATGTTGTAATCTTTAAAGACCACATTGTATATCATTTGGGGTTTCTTATTTTAGATAATTATAATACTTTTAGAAGTATAAAAATTAACATATTTATCTAGTGCCACTATATCAACTTGAGATATTCTACAATATATTATTCTAAGGTGAATGGATGTATTGAGGCTTTTCATAAGACTTTGATATGAGTTATAAAAAAAATATTAATTGCAAATAAAAAGAATGGTGCAATAAACTATTAAAAGTAAAGTGGGTATATAAAATTATGTGTTGTACTCTCATATAATATACTCCATACACATTTACTTTAGAGTTAGACATTAACCTTCCTTTGAAAGTTGAGTTCCCTTTTTTACATATCAATACAAGTTATGAAATTATTAGTGATCAAAATATTTGGTTATTGCTTGAAGAATTTAATAACTTTAATGATTTTTACAAGCTTAACAAAATTTTGAACATTATTGCACTGTGGTGTTTATTTTTGGATATGGGACACCACGTAGATCTGAGGATATACTTATTGAAGTGATCGAGCACGACATTGAGGTATGGACTATCTCAAAGATAGAGTCATCACCCCTCAATAGGCCTAATCACCTAATAAGGACTCCAAAGGAATGATGAGTCTTCGAATATACCAGAGATTTTTTCCCCACTTTACATGGATGAATAAAGTAGGGTTTATATTAAACCGGGTTCTAAAGTTTCCTATGGGCGCAAGCATCTATAGTTAGTTACATCCTAAGGAAGGTGAATTCCTTAGGAACACTCTCGATTAAAGTATGCAATTATTGTCTCCAAAGATTTCAAAGATCAGACTATCAATAAATTGGCTATGTTTGAAAAATCAAAGGGGATAGATCAAAATGAGAGATTTATTATCGAAGTCAAAGGAGATGGGTAGGGAATGCTTATGATACTAGGAAACTTAATGAGCATCCCAATCTATCATATAGTTGGGCTTTATATGTTTGAAATTGAGGAAATTTATTTATTTGAGTTGAAATTTTATTAAAAAGCTAGGACTTGTAATCCCACAACATAAGATTGTGAAAATGCCTAAAAGGTGAAGATTTATGCTTGTAGCCCAAAGGAAATAGCCACCTCATATTTTAAATCTAGGGAGCTTTAGCAAGGGCTAAAACACGACCTAAGTATAAGCGAAAATGGGGATAAGATTTACCTCCACAAGAGAGGGTAAACCACCTGACTTCTGGACTTATAATCACATGGAGTGACAGTTAGCTAACTCCTCCTACGCTTTAAAATCATGTAGGCAAGTCATACGATTTTGCAAGATAGTTGGGTTGTTATTATTTAGAAGAGAATAAAGTCCTTAAACTCACTCCCTAAGAGACTATAATATGAGTGGTATGAGCAATGACTTAGTCTAATACAAATCTTTTCAAATTTTATTTGTATTTGACACTTTATTTTAACAAAGGCCATAGGATTTTCATATGTCAAAATGCATGTTGAAATGAGTTATGAGATAAATCAGAGAAAAATATATGTTTTCCACCACAGAGGAGACCCTCAAAGGTCAAGTCTTCCCCTATCATGCAAGGATGGAAACCCTCTCTTTGTAAGAGTGAAGTAATATGAATGCATGATATTAAACATACAACATTCAGTTAAGGGGTTGCTAAATCTTTTAATTATCTTGATTTAATGCCTAGGCTTTATATGAGATTATGAGTTATTTATAAAATTTAATTATGAGTGTAGTTGGGGTAGAAAAATAATTTTTTTTTTTAAAGAGCCTAATCGGATCCAGGACATACATTAAATCATCATTCATAAAGAAACTATAAAAAAGCAAGCTATTTTTATTGCACAATTTAAACATAACATCAAGCATTTTATAAATCTAACACAAAAGAATAAGAGGCTGGTGCGAGCAAGTGCTGTCATACAACCCGAAAAAGAGAAATGGGTAATCGAGCTCTACCCTTATACAACTCGGTATATGAATGAATAATTACAATCAATAAATGAATAAATGCTATGGGGGTCTTCTTATCTTCATTCTTTATATCTCTTTCATTTCTTCATTCAGATGTGCTTGCTTCAAAGGCATCACAAGGCCTCCCAGGACAAAGCCTTTTAGCCACTGCTCATCCTAATCCCTAATAATACTAATCTTAATTCCTAATACAAAATTACATTTAAAATAGCAAAAATAAATCTAACTACACCTACAAAATAAGTATTAGCTAAACAGACAATACAACCCAAACAATTATATGAATAATTTGACTTTAGCACTCGCACACAGCAATCTTAATTATGCTTAGGGTTAAGCAACCTGAAAGAGCATTTATATTTATTTTAAGCACCCTTAACAATCTCTACAAAATATGATTAGCTAATCACAAGATACTACAATATACACCTAAACATCCAAATAAACATACATATAAAATCAAACATACATCACTCCATGCACTGTCCTGACATAAAGCTATAAATGATGACTTACTTCTAAAGTGTGTGTATTAAGGCTTGTGTGGTTTTCCTTAATTAGGCTTTGTTATGATTTTCTAAGTATGAATGGATGTTTAATCATAAGAAGTTGATTTCATTTTAAGTGATTTAATTGATTTGAAAATTTTACTAAGTGTTTTTTTATTCCATTTGATTTACACTTAACAACTAAGTGTTATAAAGAGAAGAAAAGAGAGGATTACTCTCTTTTATCCCTACCTTAAGTCACTTCTAAAGCAAATCAATTAGACTTAGTTCTCTTTAGTGAATGGCTTATTATATTTTTTAAATTGATCCTTTACTTTAAATACTCTCATTCAATAAGAAAGACATCTTAAGATTAATCTGAATCAATTACTATCATATGAGACATGATCATTCATTTTTTTTCCATCATATGTAACATGCACATGATTAAATCCTAAGCATACCTATACATGCAATATATTTTTTTAGCACACCTAAATAAAAGATGAATAAATGAATTTTGTAGAAAATGAGATTTTCACTCATTAGCTAAATACACATTTAAATGTATAAAAATTTTAAGCAAGTACTTTGCCATTGCGAGCGAGGGGAGTGAGGTAAAAATCTCTTTAGAAGTCATGCGTCCCCAGAATGTCCAAACTAGATATACTCGCTATTCTTAAATACATATGGATGTACAAATAACTACAAGAGTGGAAAATCATGTTAAAGTTGTATTTTTGAAATATTAATGCATATGGAATAAAGTTGAAAAAGGGAAGACTTTCATTCACTAGCCAAATGTACACATAAGTGTATAAAAGTTATAAGCAAGTACTTCGCCATTGTTAACCAGGGGAGTGAGGTAAAGATCTCCTTAGAGCAACTTAAAGCTGTGCATCCCCAGAATGTCCAAACTAGATATACCTATTATTCTTAGATACCCATGAATGTACAAACAACTACAAAAATGGAAAAATCATGCTAAAGGTATATTTTTGAAATATGTATGCATATGGAATAAAGTTTTATATAAATTCTAGTATTAAAGCATGTAAGAATGAAATCAAATGGAGTATGTGTCATTGTTAAACCAGGGAAGTAAGGTAATCAAATGACCTCCTTGGGGCTAACTAAAGCCTCATATTCCCGAGATGTCCAAGCTATATACCCATTAACATTCTTACTTACATAATCCATTGCATGAATGAAAGAAAAGAAACTTCACTTCATACACTTAAGCTATAATCACATACATCTCCTATGTATTTATAACTAGCATTCATATCATATATAATCATTCATTTATAAGTTTTGAAAAATAGATTTGGATTTAGTAATGATAATAGCCACACATATAGTAATTTAAATCAACACATGCAAGCTTGACATGAAGGAAACAATTTAATTTAATTGATTTTGCAAGAGATGAAAGTATGAATCAAGTGACATACAACATTTAATATGATTGGAAAGAAATAAAGGGGCATATACACATGATTTGATTTAATCCAATTAACTCTTAAGGACAATCATATTAAATAACCTCGTTTAAAATAAACTAAAATTTCTTAATATCTTTTTTAATTTCATGTTTGATTTGATTTAGGAGATGTGAGAAGAGATTTGCTAATCCTAATCCCATTCCTCACGTGTGAGTTCATTTGATTTAATGAGAAGTAATTAAGTTAATTTTATGAATTAATTAGGTTAATATATGAATTAAATCAATTAATTAACCCTTATCTATGTTACCTTAAGGTAATTAATCAAATGATTATGAGCCAATACAATATTCAAATGAATTGAAAAGTAAATAGCAATGATCCTATGAAATGAAAGGGCCTAATATAATTAGCTTACAATCATTGATTAATTAAGCTTAACTTAATTATTTTTATGACTTTCCCACACATATGAGAAAATCATAATTTCATTAACTCTCTTTAGGTTATTGAACACCTAAAGATCTACCCATGGATCAATTGAGGGGAAATCAGATGTAATTACCCTTTTAATTAGGTTAATCAAGTCATTAATGCATTAATCCATTCCTCTTTACTTAATTACCCAATTTAATTGATTATTCTCTTAAATGAAATGGGCTTAAGGGGAAAAGGTTGGGAAAGAGGCCCCAACCTAATTTCATAAGCCTCTTAATTAATCTAACATGATTTGGTATGATATAGGTTTCAATTTAACTAATTAAGACATTAATTAGTTAATTAATCTTTAATTAGCATTTTTTTATTGAAAAAGAGAAGGAAACTTAGGGGAAAGATTAAGAGGGAGGCCCTAATCCAATTCCCTAAATCTCCCCATTGTTAAATAGTGATTAATGGATCCAATTTGTTGATTAATTACTATTCACATACTTAATTATCTCTTAATTAAGTTAAATAGGTAATTAGGGCTTAAGCAATCAATTTTTTCAATTAATCAACCAATAAATTCCAAGAAAAATAGGGGAGGCAAAAGTCATCCCATTAAATATTCTCAGAAAGTTTGAAATTGATTGGTTAATTAATTATGGAGTAATTAGGCTAATTAAATTTTCATTTAAATCCTAATTAAGCTAAAATTACTTTTCAAAATTAATTAAGGATACTTTTAATGGATTCTCCCTCTGAAATACCTTTAAAATTAGCCATTATTCATATTTTTAGATTTTTTTATAATTAGTTCTGAATTATTAAAGTTTCAACCTTAATCTTGTTGGCGCCACGTGGTGCGCTTTCCATGTGGCACGGAGGGATTGGCTATTAAAGTAGTCACATCTCCACGCTGAGTCAGTTGAATGCGATATTGATCTTCACCATCCAATCTCGGATCGAACGCGATCAATCCATGCTAAAGGGGAGAAAATAGAGGATCTAGCATGATTGATGAGCCCTCCCAATCATGGAACATTGGAAGGCCCGTGATCCTCCTTCCTAAAATGACGAATGACGAAGGTCGTCCACCATGAATCACTCGATCTGAGCTCACCCGAGGTTGGATTCACTCCAAAATCTACCTACACCTTCGCACGAGGGATCCACAAGGATCAAACGGCTAGGATGGGCTCACATGCGAATTTTCTTCAAAAAAGACTACAAAAATTTCCTATTTCTATAGGTTTGGGAAATTATGTCACCGGAGCTCAAGATCGATGGTGGGATTGACAGAGGTAGCTTCGTCTAGTAGAGACGAGGCCTTGTTGAGCAACACACAAGCCAATTTCTTCTCATTCGCTCGATGGACCAACTTCTATCAATTTGGAGCTCGGTGGTGATTGAACTCCTCTCTCCGATGGGTTTAGAACTCAAAGGAAGCTTTGGGTAGCCTCGAGGAGGTATGTGGAAGGTGTGTGTAAGACGAATTGAAGTTTGGTTGAGAAATGAAGAAGTTGGAATCGGGATTGAGCTCCTCTATTTTGGTTTCTCACAGGAAGGAGAAATGCTGAAGGAGGAAAGCTTGAAATCACTTAGGGGATTGCAAGGATGCTTGAATTTTCCCTTGGAAGCTGAGACGATTCGAATGAATTGATTTCCCGTGTGAATTGAGGAGGTATACCCCTCAGTTTGCTGAGGTGGACGGACATGATTGCTTCTCATTTTTCATCCACCATGCTGAGTGGTCGCCATCAAGTCCACGTGGCTCGATGGTTGGGAGGAAGCAGGAGGTGGCTCAAGGTTTGATCTTGGCGATTTGCTTGGACCCTTTGGTTTCGGTTGCATGGGAGGTGAGTTAACCTCACCTTTTTGGTCCAGTTAAGTCCCAACACTTATGGTGGGCTAGGAAGTTTAGGGATGCTCCATTTAGAAGTTTGATGTCTACCAAAGATGAGAGGAGAGTGGACTTTGCTATTAGAGGAAATAATCCAATATTGGAAAGGATCCATGGAGGATTTGCATTGGACTTGGCTCCAAATAGGTTTTGTCTGATTTTGGACTAACCTAGGATGGGTTTGGGTCTGGTTAGGTCAGCCTCCAGAGTCCCTGGGTTGGTTTTATGGGTTTTGGCTCAATTGGGTCATATTGGTCATGTTAGGTTAGGTCGACCATTAGGTCAAATTGGGTCAAAGCAAGACTTGGGTTAGGTTCAAATGATGATTTGGAGAGTTTTGGTTCAAGTGGTTTTAATTAATTAGGCCTGGGTTTGATTTTGGCTTATTTGGAATCAAATGTGTTAAATGAGTTAAGTTGACACATTTGACCAAATTGACCAAATTGGGTTGGGTTAGGTGTTGGTTCATGTTCAATTGCTTAATTGAAAATGATTGTAGGCTTTGGTTTAAATCAATTTGGATTTAATTTGGATTTTGGTCAACTTGACCCTTTAGGTAAATTTGGGCTAGATTGGGTCAAGTTGACCAATTTATCGAATTGGGCTCAATTATGGCTTTGGTCAAGTTCAATAATCAATTTGGAATGAACTTGAGCTATTGGTTGCAATCAATTTGGGTTGGATCATGATTTGACCTACTTTGACCTTTTAGGCCAATTTGGGTCAACTTGGGTCAAATGGCCAATTGGACTTGGTTTGGCTCAAGTAAGCATCATGTCATGTTCAAACATTGATTATGAGTTGGTGTGAATCAATGGTTCCAATTGATTTGGTGTATGGTGTGTTTTGGCTAATTTATGTTTCATTTGGGCTAAAGGTTGACTTGGTCAAAGGACCAAGTTGACTTGGTTTGATTCGATTCAAGGCAATTGATCATCCTAGGGTGATTGATGATCATGATATGAGGCTTGGACGGGCTCGGGTCAATCCAATTTGGATTGTATTAAAGCTTGGCTCAAAAAGGTCCTTTAGGCCACTATGGGTCAAGTGGACCTAAACAGGTCAATTGGTTTGGTTTTGGCTTGATTCAAGTTTAGTTGAACTTATATATGAGCCTAGATTGAAATATAACCAACCCAATCAATTTGGAGTCCAATGAATTTTGGCTCATTTGAAGTTTTCAAGTTAAAAGGGCTAACTTGGGTTGACTTGGGTTGACTTGAGTTTGGTTTGATGATTATAGGTTTCATTTATATTTGGATAGATGATTGAAGGAATGATTGATTCAAGAGAAAATTCATTAATTTTAGCTTGGTTTAGGTGGATTTTGGTTAACTCCAAGAAATTGGCTTAAGGGGGTATAAATTGGATTTTGGATTTGGTTTTGGCCATTTGAATTTATATTTTATTTATATTTAGGAATATAAATGAAGATATAAATGATTCATGTGAAAATCACTTGAGTTTGGAATGATTTGGAAGCAAATTTGACTAAGCTCATGGAAGTAGATCAAAAGGGCTTAAGTAAGAAATTGATTTAGTTTGATTTATTTTTTGTCATTGGAAGGTGAGTTTCATTTATATTTGTGGATATAAATGAATAAATAATTGATTTATAAAGAAATCAATTGATTTTGGGTTGATTTCGGTCAAGATTTGGTTAAGTTCATGGAGATAGGTCTATATGGCTTAAGAAGGGTCTTGGCTTGGTTTGATTTAGTTTGATTTGGTTTTGGTCATTTGAGTATGGATTTATAAAAAAAAAAAAAATCAACCAAGTTTGGGATGACTTGGGTGGAGATTTGGCTAAGCTTATGAGAATGGGTCATATGGCTTAGGAAGGAATTTTGGAACTTGGATTTGATTTTGAGTTTTAATCACTTGGAATTGAGTTTGGATTTGGATTTGATAAATGATTGAGAGATTGAATTGATCTTTGAGAAAATCAATTGAATTGGAATTGAATTATATTTGGCTAAGGTTAAGGCCATGGAATTCAATCATAAGGTTTATAGAGAATTTTGAACTTGGATTTGATTATGAGTCTTAGAAATTTGGTTTGGATTTGGCATGAATTTGAGGTTTGGTTTGAGAAGGAAGGCATAGGTTGGGTTTAGGTTACAGGGTAAGCAAGTCTCCCTAAGTCCCTGTGGCTAACCTTTCTAATTCTCTAGGCTTAGGTTATGTATTCACCTAATCATTAGAAATGTCTTAAGACTAAGGAGCTCTTAGTGTCTATAAGAGTTTTAGATATATGATGAGGAAGTTGAGAACTCGCTCCAAAAGTGAGGTAAAAAAAAAGACCACCAATAAGTGTGGTGTAATTGACAAAGCATACTGCACGTATTGGAGTTGACCGAGATGATCAACAACGTCTAAAGGATCACAGGTGCTAACAAAAATAATCTATCCCTAAACCCGAGATGTAGACAGAATCACGATCTTAGTGCAATGCAACTCAACTTATGCCAAGGGAAAAAGAAAGGGAGGAGGAATCCGCTAAGGGATTGAATATACAAACCTTCCACTAGGGAAGCAGGTTTTGATTATCTATTGGGGATAAGGGCTTGAGTTTGATTACAAATATGATTTGGGGAAGGAAGATCCGCTGGGGATCAGGATTTATAATTCACTGGGGATGGGAGCATGAACCTTCCACTAGGGAAGCAAGTTTGGATTATCCACTAGGGATAAGAATTTGATTTAGTTTTAAAGATTCATTTGGGGAAGTATCCGCTGGGGATAATAATTTTGTTTGATTTAATTTGATTTGTGAATATGGGGCTCCACTAGGGAGAGGATATGATTTGGTTTAAGGTGTAGTCGAGAGTATATTTATTAGAGATGTGAGCTCAGATCTGCTGGGGAATAAGGTGGATTTGATTTATGGATTTTTTTTGATTTACTTGGGGATGTATCTACTAGGAATAAGAGTGAATTTGATATATGGACCCTATTGGTGTGCGATGGATATACTGAGAAGGGGCTATATCATCCTCAGCCTATCTAAAATTTATAAATCTAAAGGGAAAGTCTACCAACCACAAGGTAGGACTAACCAACCTAAGGGTGACTATTGAGAGAGTGCCACTAGGGGCTTACCTCAACTTGAAAATAGTGATAAATATTATTTTAATTTAATGGACCCTATTAATGTGCGATGGATCCACTAAGAAGGGGCTATATCAGCCTTGTCCTATCTTAGATTTATAAATCCAAAGAGATAGTCTACCGTCCACGGGATAGAGCTAACCAACCTAAGGGTGACTACTAAGAGAGTGCCACTAGGGACTTATCTCGACTTAAGAGTAGCCAAGGTTACTTTCTTTTTAATTTAATAAGCCATGTCGATGTGCGATGGATCTACTAAGAAGGGGCTTATATCAACCTTGTCATATCTTAAGTTTATATATCCAAAGGGATAGTCTACCGACCGCGAGGTAGAGCTAACCAACTTAAGGGTGACTACTGAGAGAATGCCGCTAGGGACTTATCTCAACTCAAGAGTATCCAAGGTTAATTTCTTTTTAATTTTATGGACCCTATCAGTGTGCGATGGATCTACTGAGAAGGGGCTCATATCGGCCTTATCCTATCTTAGATTTACACCAAAAGGATAATCTACCGGCCACGGGGTAGAGCTAACCAACCTAAGGGGTGTCTTTCGGTGTGCAATGGTTGTGCTAGGAAGAAAACATGTAGACTTACATCTTACAAAGTGGGGAGCAACCATAGAGTGATCGGTTGGTAGCACAACAAATCAAACCCGACCTAGGGCTGCCCGTCCGTGTGCAACGATCGTGCTTGAAAGAATGCGTAATAGACTTACATCTTCCAAAGCAAGGATGACCGCCGGGGTGACCTATTGGTGGCATAACAAGTCGAACCTGACCTAAGGGTGACTATTGAGAGAGTGCCGCTTGGGACTTATCTCAACGAAGCGACACTTATCTCAACTTAAAAGTAGTCATGCGATTCTTATAGGGAGTTTTGCTGACAATGTCCTAAAGATAGGATGTCTTCTTGGGAAAAGGTACCATTGGGGGTGTCCTCCTAATCCTCGTTTAATATATATATATATATATATATATATATATATATATATATATATATATATATATATATATATATATATATATATATATATATATACGTAGACCTTGGTGGACCACACTAAGAAGGGGCTTATATCGCCCTTATCTTAGACTTAAAAGAATCTACTCAGCAAAACAAGTTCTCCAACCACAAAGGTGGTTATTAGGAAAAGGGGGATTGTTCAATCCGAGAGTAACCCAAGTAGTGTCTAAATGGGGTCGCTAAGGGCGTGATCCAAATAGAGTACCTACAGGGGAGATGTTGTCAGGGGCGTTATCTTGGACCTTGTAAAAGAATGCCTATAGGTGTATGGTGGCCAACTCAAGGAGAAAGCTTGTAGACTTACATCTACCATGAGTGGAGTATCCATTGGGTGGGTCGCTGTCAACATAGCGAGGACCAACCAACTTATGGTGACTGTCGGTGTGCGACGATCAATCTAGGAAGACGGCTTGTAGACTTACATCTTCTTGGACGGAAATGATCAACGGATAGTCTCATTACCGACGGACAAGGATGAATTAGGGGTGACTACAAGTGGGGAGTCACGTAAGGACCACCTGCACTTGTAGTAGTCGAGGAAAGGAGCCACAATGGGACTTATCCTAAAACCTCAAATATACTAACCCGCTAGTATATGGCGATCTATTTCAAGAAGAAAGCATGTAGATTTATATCTTCTTAAACAAAGTCAACATGAGGTAGCTTACTGGCTGCGTAGTAAGGCCTATCAAACTAACAAGGTGCTTGTCGGTTTGCAATGATCAAGTTAAGAAGAAAGCTTGTAGACTTACATCCTCCAAACAAGAAACCATTGGAGTGAAACACTAGCAGGGTAGCATGTCTGCCCGACCTAGAGCAGCTAATGAGTGAGTGCCATAAAGAGGGCTTTATCCCACATCAAAGTTGCCCAAGATAAAAGATATGTGTTTGTTTTATATGTGGTTGTGTGTAGTTTGTGTTGGTGTTGTGTTGACAAAGGATAGGACGTCGCTCGGGTTCCTTACACCTACCCAAAACATATCGTGAAGGATTCGCAAGCAAAGATGTTTTCAGTATATGAAGAGATGGAATTTGAGATGAATTTTTTTATTAACAATTATTTTTAAACAATATTTATGAATAATATTTCTTTAAGTAGAGCCCATTGATTGGAAGCATTGGGAGCTCTTCCTTACAATTTATAAACTGATAAGATCCTCTTTGGTAGGCCTTCTCTATGGCAAAAGGGCCTACCCAAGTGGGTTCAAACTTGTCTCTCATCTTTCGACAGGCAATAATTGGTCTCCTTAAAACTAAAACAAGCTCTCCTACTTGAAAAGCTCTAGGACGGACTAACTTATTATGAGCTTGAATCTTTTTATCTTTGTACAACTCGAGGTTCTGGCATGCCTGGAGGAGTGTCTCCTCCAAACCTTCGAGCTCTTCTAACCGTAACTTGGCATTCTGCTCCATTGTGATCTTGCTACCCACAGCTATCTTTAGTGATGTGAGTTGGACTTTTAATGGTAGAATGGCTTTGAACCCATACACTAAGGAGAAAGGGGTAGATTGAGTTAGAGTTTTGTATGTGGTGCAGTAAGCGCATAAGGAATCAACCAAATGCTCATGTCACTGTCACTTGTTATCGTCGAGTGTCTTCTTTAATATTTAGGTGAGAGTTTTGTTGAAGGCTTCTGCTAAATCGTTTGCCCTCGAGTAATAGATGGTAGAATATCTTCAATCTATGATGTGTCTCCAGGCAAAGTTGTTGATTTTACTGTTATTGAAAGTAGTACCATTATTGGATATAATTCGTCGAGGCACCCTGAACCTATATATGATATGGTTCTTGAAAAATTGGAGAACATGCTGAGCTGTGACCTCTCTGAGTGGGATTACCTCTGCCAACTTGGAAAAGTAGTCGGTGCAACTAGAATGAATCGATGACTCTTGGAAGAAGGAGGATCGATCGGACCTACTATGTCGGTACCCCAACACTCAAATGGTCATGAGGCCAAGGTAGGGTGTAGAATGTTGGGTGGTTCGTGTAAGACCACACTGTGTACCTGACATTGGTGGCATCTCCTAGCTATGTGCATACAGTTTGTGATCATCGAAGGCCAGTAGTATCCTAATCTCTTGATTTCATCTTTGGACCGGATTGTTGATGCGCTCTGTATAACCTGATTGTACCTTGGTCACAATCTTATGAGCTTTGTGCTTTTCCAAACAACGTAACCACATATGATCAAAAGACCACCGGTACAAGGTGTCATCTACGATAGCGTAAGAAAGGGCTCTTTAGTTCACTTGATGTGCTAATTACTTCTCCTAAGATAGTTTGCCTATATCTAGATAATCTATGAATGGTTGCCTCTAATCTGACTCGTGATCCTTTTTGGCAACGACAACCTCCCCTTCAATAGAGAGTCTCTTGATGAGTTCAGCATCAATAAGGGATAAAATTTATCTATTTTAGACCATTATTGGTATAGACTCATCTTCCGAACATGCCAACTCTTTGGAAAGCTTGGCTAAAGCATCTTCTATGACATTATCTCCTCGAGGAATCTTGTAAATATTAACCTTTGGGATTTGGGCCAATAACTCCATAATGTATTTGTGTTAATGATGGAGCTTAGGCTTTAAAATTTTATAAGACCCAACGATTTGGTTGATGACTAACTGGGAATCCCCGAAGATGTTGATATCCTAGATGCATATTGTAATGGCTAACTCCAGGCCGACAATCAGAGCCTCATATTATGCTTTATTATTGGTGCACAGATTGGATAGATGATATGAGAATCTCATCACATCATGGTCTGAAGTTAGGAGAGCTATTCCTACATCTGCCTTCCCTGGAAGAGTAGATTGTGGTTCTTCTCGCTTTTGAAAGGAAGCCGCACCATCAAAGTACATCTCTCAGCGGTGAATGCTAGTGTCCCCTAAATTCATGATTTGTTCATCGAGGAGGTCATCACTAAGCAGGGAGTTAGCAGGAAGTAGGTGTCATGCTAAGAAATCTACTAGTGCTTATCATTTTACTACACGGAGGGGTACAAAAGTAATATCAAACTGTGACAAAACCATGGACCATCGTGCCAATCGTTCGGATAGCATCGGCCATGTCATGAGATATTATAGTGGATTGATCCTAGAGATCAAGTTCACCATATGAGAAAGCATGTAGTGTTATAGCTTTTGGGATGCAAAGATTAAAGCTAAACAGTGCTTTTCAATGGGTGGATAATTTGTCTCCACAGGGATTAGACGACGACTGAGATAGTAGAGTGCATTCTCTTTCCCTTCATTATTGCTTTGGGCCAACAAAGAGCCAAGGGAGTCATCTAATGCAGCAGTATAGAGAATGAGCAGCTTGCTCGAGATAGGGGTTGTTAGAATTAGCGGCATCATCAGCTAATGCTCGATGTCTTTAAAGGCATGTTGGCACTTGTCATCCCACTTGAACTTTGCATCTTTTTTGACAAGTTCTGAGAATGGTTGGCCTCTTTCTGACAAGTTAGAAATGAAGCATCTTAGATACGCCAACTGTCCTTGAAATGATCTGACTTGAGTTAGACTTTAAGGGGGTGGCATTTCTAATATTGCCTTGTTCTTCTCCAGATCGATTTCAATTCCTCAGTGTCGGACAATAAACCCAAGGAATTTTCCTAAAGGTACTCTGAATGCACACTTCAGGGGATTCATTTTGAGGTTAAATTATCTTAACCGTTCGAAAACTACTCTCAAGTAAAAGAGATGGTATTCCTTTTCTTTACTTTTGACTACGAGAACATCGACGTAACATTCAACTTGATAATGAATGAATTTGTTGAAGACCCGAGTCATGGCCCGCGAGTAGGTTGCACTGGCATTTTTAAGGCCGAAAGGCATGACCCTTTAGGAAAAGATTCTGATTGGGATTTGAAAAGTAGTGTTCCTTCATCCTTAGGGGCCATCTTTATTTGGTTATAATCAGATAAGCTATCCATGAAAGAGAAGACTGCATGAGATGAGGCAATGTTCACCATTAGTTATCGTATTGGCAGTGGAAATTCGTCTTTTGGACATGCTTTATTTAGATCCCTAAAAATCGACGCATATGTGAATTTGGCCATTCTTTTTCTTAACTGGGATGACACTGGCCAACCAAGAAGAATATTTTTCTTTTCTAATAAGTCCAGCATCGATCAATTTTTTGACTTCAGAAATGACTTGTTGTTTAATGTCTAATCACATGCATCTAAGAGCTTTCTTGATAGGGTTAACACTAGGCTCTATTGCTACGTCAGGAGATAGACCGGACATCTCTTCATAACTCCATGCGAAGCAGTCTTTAAACTTAGTGAATAACCTAACTAAGTCATTAGTTTCAGTGTCATTCAATAAAGAACTGATGTATGTTGGACATAGATTGTCTTCAGTTCCTAAGTTGATTTTTTTGAGCTCATTGATGGTTGATCTAATCTACTCTTTGAACTCTAGTGGTGCATCCTTGACTTCAAAATCATTTGGATAACCTAAAATTTCTAAACACACCTCCTTATATGAGTTCATATGATTTAAAAAGAACCTATCATATTCCAAATGAATGGTGATGACTAGGCAATAATCGTCATCATCGATTAGACCCACTATACCAAATCCTAGTCCTTGTCTTGATTGAGGATGTTTGCTTTTATTGTCCCATAACCTTTTGAAGTAGTTTGACCTGTGTTTAGACCAAGTATGTGGGATTAATCATTTCTTTGCTAGATTAAGAACACAAGGTGAGTACTAATCAAAATGCAATTGTATTAAATCTTTATATGAATCATCCTCAAGTTCTACATCAACTTCCTGACTTGAGGATGATGCTCCCAAAAAGAATCTCTGAGTCTTCCCATCTATGGATGACTTGGGGCTTCCTTAACTACCAAACCCTCAACTTTTTGTGAGGAAAGTGGGGTTAGAGCTAAGGTTCCCAACTGATGCCTGACTGTTTCATATGCAGACTTGGATATACTTATGCATTTGCTTTGGAGCTCAGTCTTCATCACTATCCTGCTCAAGTGTCACCTCAAAAGGGATCTGCTGCTGAGAAGAGCTGGCTGGTGTGCTAACCACATAAGACTCATCTTCTGACCTAGATTCTAAGTCTATGTGGATAGTAAGTACTCCTAGGGACATACCTCTTATTGGCCAATAGGGAGGCTTTCCACCTCGGCCTCAACCATCCCTCTTGCCTAGTGGAGGTCGGGTCATCCTACCTATATGTTCGAATGGAGTAATGAACTATGGGTGGAATCTAATGGCATGTTTTATATCTTCCCCTGAGTTCATGTCTCGTTCTCTTTTTCTTTTCATTTTCTATTTCTATTTCTATTTCTTTTCTTTCTTTTTGTCCCTCATGGGGATCTTGAGTAAGCTCACGAGAATGGACTTGTTAGTTTTGGGAGAGAAAATAGACTGCATCCTCATATATCTCAACCTCATAAACTGTGAATGACTTGAGATCTCCTTTGACGCAGTACCCACCTATCATGAACTTCATTGATGTAGAAAGGATGGAACTATGTTATTTTCATGTATCCATGGTCTCCCAAGCAAAGCATTGAAAGATGTATCTGAGTTTATGATATAAAATTTGGCTTCAGTCTTTCAATCATCTATCTCTGATGGCAATACTATGGAGCCTAAGGCCCTCTCTCCTTGTTCATTGAATTCTCTCAACATCATCCTCTCCTTTTGGAGTTTGGAGATGCCAATATTCAAGTAGGCAAAAGTTCCTAGACTCATAATATTGACTAATGCACCTTGGTCAACCAAAACTCTTGATAACCTATATCTGTCAATGTCCACTGTAAAGAGGGCAGTTGTGTTTGGTCATCCCTAGAAGCAAGTCTTCATCGCTGAATGTAACTCCTAAGATGCCCTTTGAGCTGTCCATCTCCTCTTTAGTAGTGGTTTGCTGAGCTAAGCATATCTCTAGATCAAGAAGAGCCTTGATTAAAGATTCCCTCATCTCTTTGGATAAGACAAGGGCATCATATATGCTTAACTTAGCTGACAATTTTCTAAGATGCGCTAGGATGTTGTAATCAACTTTGAATTGGTCATCCATAAGCATATCCATAGGTGGAGCATTCTGTGGAGGGGCTATCTGCTCACTGAAACCAATGACTTGTTTACCCTTATCTTAAGGTGCTACCCTAGGAGGTAGAACTTTGACATTGCATAGGTTGACTTCAGTGACATCTTGGAATGATGAACTTGTGGAAAGTTCTACCTTCTCATTAGGTTTACCTATAGCTTCTCCTATGGGATCCTCAGAGTTAGTTGACTCCAAGTCAATCTCAAGAGGTGAACCCGATTGATTCAAAAAAGGAAAATCCAATTCTAAATTAGAAGAGAGGGGATCAGAATGACTAGAGCTATTATTATTTTCTAGACTTGGAGAGTTTTCAACAGGAATAAAATTGAGAGTATCAGAAGTGGACAACATGTAAGTAAAATTTGCTTTCTTTATTGATTTGTTTTTTGGGTGGAGGTACATGACAGAAATCCAACAAAGTAAGCAGATTAAGGGATTTAATGCCCTTTTTCATTGATGCAACGATTCTGCCGATAGAAGAGGAGCTAGTAGAGGAAGAAGTAGTAGCTGCAACTATGGATGGAGTGGACCCACTGGGTTTCACCGAACTATCTCAAAAGTAGGGTGAGTCGTCATGGGTCACACCTTCTTCAAGTTGTCTTTGGCAACTTGCAAACCTTCCTTGATGTTGGAGGTTTGAGCTATCTTGGACACCTAAAAAGAGAGTTTCTTGATCTTAGAAACCACTTTTTTAGCAATTTGGGATAAGGCAATATCTCAACCTTCTTTTGTCTAAAGAGGATCACAAGTATCCCCAAAAATTATCCTAGTAGAACTGGATGGTTGTTCTAATAAGTATTTATTGGGGATAACTATAGTGCCTGACTTGTAGTTACGCTCAAGCGATTCCTTAAAAGTGATACAATCCTCTGAGACATGGCTAATCATGCTGTGGTAGGGGAAATAGTTAGGATCATTACTCTTGCCCACTTCTTTTGGCCTCTAAGGCTCTGGTAACTAAAAGTTAGGTTTCTTTAATAAATTCTTAAAGATTTTCCTAACTACCTCCCTCTTGAATGAATATGGCCTTTTTTCTAAGCTTAGGTGGTACCGGATAGGAGTACCTCACGGGTAGATGGTGGGAATGGCCATTGTGGTGGTCGATATGATGGCCAAGGTGAGGGAGGAGGTGGAGGCTACTGAGTTGGGGGTCTCTCATACGGACTCAAGTTGGTCGCTTCCTTTATCCATCGACACAACTATCCCCGCTTATTCTTGAACACCTCGTCTGAGATGATTGGTCAGGAAAGGTCAATTGTTTAGCTTCCCCTTACAGGCCACCTTATTGATTAGTTTCTTAAATGTCCAGATGGTAAAGCCCTTAAGCATGAAGGAGACTAGGCCATGAATATTCTTGAGAAGAATCTCAATGGCATGTTATTTGAATAGCTGCAGCTCGCATGTCATGCTCAGGTTGCACCATCTAAGAATATAATCAACAAGGGTCTTGTTGGGAACTTGCTTCGCTACAACGAGGTCTCCTACAGTCACTCTTTGCTGAGCTCCAACAAACCTCTTAATGAAGAGGTCCTCTAACTCAGCAAAAGTTCTCACCAAACTATTGGGCAGTTCGGCGTGCCAATCAAATGCAACCCCTACTAGATTGCTCACAAAAAGTCTGAACAAGAGTGCATCACTACCGCCAGTGTTGCAACAATCGACTCTAAAATGTGTAATATGTTGACGCGGGTTCCCGTTGCCATCAAAGATCTTGAAGGAAGGCGACACAAAACCCTTGGGGTATTGAACTACATCGAATTCCTCCAGGTATGGTTGTTGAGCTTATTTTTATAATGAGCTCTCAACTTCTCCATCTTAGACATAAGACTCCTCTTAGACACTAAGAGTTCCTTAGTCTTAAAACACTTCTAGTGATTAGGTGAACACTTAACCTAACCCTAGAGACTTAAAAGAGTTAGCCATAGGAATAGGTCATGCCTTAGGGGTGTTAGAAAAACTTGCTTACCCTATAGCTTGAACCAAATCCTTACTTCCTTCTTTCAAGTCAAACTCTAAATCTAAACTAACTTTAAATTCAAATCAAATTCCAAATTAAATGACTTTTCTCAAATAATCCAAATAAATTCCAAAAATCCAAATCAAATTTAAACTCAAAAGATTTTCTCATAACCCATTTATATTCTCATTTATATTGACAAATATAAATGAAATATAAATTCAAGTAACCAAAATCAAATCCAAAACTCAAGTCCAAATCTAAAATCTTTCCTAAGTCACTTTGATTTCATCTTATGGACTTAGCTCAAATCAAATTCAAATTACTTCAAACTCAAGAGATTTTCTCATAACTCATTTATATTCTCTTTTATATTGAGAAATATAAATGAAATATAAATTCAAATAACAAAAATCAAATTCAAAACTCAAATCCAAATCTAACTTAAAACTAGCCTATACACTTTCAAGTCAAATTCTTGAACTTAGCCAAATCAATCTCAAATCAATCCAAGCCTTTCTCTCTCCAAATAATCAATCCTTCAATCATAAACCAAATTCAATCATAAACTTCAATCATCAAACCAAAACTAAATTCAAAACTCAGACCCAAATCAAACCCATATTCATCCTTTGAACTTGAAATTGTCAAATGAATCAAAACCCATTTGACTCCAAATCACTTGCAAATGAATTTATATTTCAATCATAAGTCCATATGTGAGTTCAACCAAACTTGAATCTAGCCTTGATCAAGTCAATTGACCCCCCCTTAGGCTCACTTGAACCAAAGTGACCTAAAGCATCATTTTGGGCCAAATTCTAATCCTACCCAAATTGGATTGAACTAAGCCCATCTAAGCCTCACATTGTGAGCAACAATCATCATAAGATGATCAATCACTCAAATTGGGTCAAACTAAGTTAAACCTAGCCTTTGACCAAGTCAACACTTAATCCAAATGAAATCCAAACTAGCCAAAATTCACCATAGGCCAAATTGATTGAAACTATTGATCAAAACCAATTCATGTTCAATGATTGGACTTGACAAAGTCATCATTTGAGCTAAATCTAGCCCAATTGACCACTTCACTGAAGTTGACCTAAATCTGAATCTATGCCAAATTGATTACAATCAATGGGTCAAATTCATTTTAAATCACTTCTTGAACTTGACCAAAGCCTCAATTGATCAACTAGACCCAACCTAGCCCAATTGACCATAAACCTAACTTGACCTAAAAGGTCAAATCAAGCAAAAATCAAATCAAATCAAAATTGACTGAAACCAAAGCTTGCAAAATATTTCAAATGACCAACCAAACCTAAACCAACCCATGACCTAAAGTAATTGGGTCAAATGGATAAAATTGGTCAACTTGACCCATTTGACCTAAGTGAACTCAAATGAACCAATACTAAATATAAATCGAATTGAACTAAACAAATGATACCAAACCACTCCAAATAGTCATATGAACTTGACCCAACCCGTGGTTTGACCCAATTTGACTAATTGGTCAACTTGACCCAAGTTGACCCATTTTGACCTAAATGGGTCAACATGAGTTAAATCATATCAAATAAACTTCAAATTCATTGAAAATTGGTACAACCCATTTTTCAATCATATCAAATCTGCTTAAATCAAAATCAATGCCAAATGATCATTTTATCCTTAGGTCAAAGGGTAACCTATGATCAAATTCACTTAGAATTTGATCATAGCCCAACTCAAGACCACTTGGCATCCTTCTAGTGTACCATTTGGACACCAAGGAGGGTGGTCCACATGACCGAATGGGTTTGGGTTAGCCAAACTCAACCCAAAGTGAAAATCGACCCCTCCACTCAAAGTTCTCCACATGGATCACCTCCCACACCCATTTTAACCCATGTGAACCTCCACACTCCCACTCCTCTGCCAAAATTGAATGACATGGGACTTCGAACAACCTAAATAACCCATTCCATGTGATCAATTTGATCAAAACGGCAAGGAGGCTCATGACCGTCTGATTCAAGTAGGGAGAAATATACTCCTCCTCATTCCTTTCCAATTCAGCACACTTGCACTCGATTGAGCCCTAGGAACCTAGAGGAAGCTCCCCAAGCTATCCCAAGCATTTCCTAGCTCTCTCCAATTTTCTCCTTCTCAGTTTTACTCAAACTGAAATAGGGGAAGAAAACCAACAGTCAAACTCACTCAATTCTTCATTGAATCCAAATTCCTCTTGCAAGCATCATCAAGGGACCTAATCGAGCTCACCCAAATCATCTCCTAAGCATCCAAGCCACAGGAAGGAGGAGTTTGATCAAATCTTCAAGCCATTGAATGGGAGCTTGGCCAATTGGAAGATCTACTTCATCTCAAACCTTCAAACTCTCAACAGGGCTTCATGTCCACTAGACGAAGCTACCTCTACGGTTGGATGCGCCGGTGATAGCCTCTAACGAGGTATGCCTCAAAACTGAGCTTAAGTTAGAAAATCTTTGGTCCTTCGTGAAGGGAAGTGTAATCCCATTGTATTTCCACTGTTGGATCTTCTTCTCCTTGCTTTTAGATGGTGTGGGCTGAATCCTAGCCTAATCCGAGCTCAAGTGAGCTCGAATCAAGCCATGGAATCCTAGCCTCTTGCATTTCATGTATATATATGCTTAGGAATTATTCATATGCAAGATACACATGTTGGAAAGAAATGAATGGTTGGGTGTTTTGTGATAGTAATTCACTTTAATTAATCTTAAAATGCCTTTCTTATTTGAAAAGGTTTTTTAGATCAAATCTAAATTTAGGACTAATTAAAATACATAATAAAACATTCACTAAAGCAAAGTCATTAATGAATCTACCTTAGAAATTACTTAAGGTAGGAAGGAAAGACAAGTTCTCTTCTCTTTTACTCTCTTTACAACACTTAGTAATTAAGTGTAGGTTCATTCAAAGCAAAATAAATCATCAAATAAAATTAAAAAATTAACTAAATCACTTAAATGAAACCACCCTCTAAGTTGAAACCTCTCATACTTAAGAAAACTTCAACCTTAAAAGCCTAGCTAAGATATACCACACAAGCCTTAAATGACACACACATTAGGCTAAGTCACCATTTCTAACTCTATGTTAGGGTGGTGCATGGTTTGATGCTTGATTTTATTTTGTAATGTGATATTTTAGTCTATATGTTAGGGTGTATATGGTTAGACTAGATGATAGGACGATCTTAGTATAATCATTATCTTCTGCAAGGGATTGTGCTTAAGGGACGCTAAAATAAAACTAATAAATACTTTTGTTGTACAGGCTGCTTATACCCTTAAGCATAATCCAAAATAGGCCAGCTGGACTTGGTTACCCATGTGTGAGGTGCTAAGTCCAATTTATTCATATACATGCTTGGGATTGTGTGGTTTGTTTAGCTAATCTCTATTTTGTAGGTTTTAGTTAGATTTACTTTTCTCATTTTCATGTAATTTTGCATTTAAGATTTTGAATGAATGTTATGAGGGATTAGTATGAACATTGGTCATAAGACTATCTTATGCATCATGTGAAGCCTTTGGAGCAACCACATCCCAACCAACTAAAAGAAGAAAGAAGAATGAAATGAAGAAATGAAGAATGAAGACCCCCATAATATGAATTCCTTTTTTATTGTAATTAATTCATTTGTAATCTAGGTTATATAAGGGTAGAGCTCGGCTACCCAATTTCTTTTCGGGTTTGTGCAGTGGAGCCCAATCACAACGGCCTTTTATTCTTTTGTGCTAGCTTTATAAATTGTTTGATTGTTTAGCTTGTGCATTAAGATGACATGTTTTTCCTAGTTTCTTCCTTATTTTGATGAATGACTTGGATGCGATTAGGATCTTAGGAAAAAATAAATTTTTTATCCAATTAATCAACTCAAAATTAAAAATTAACAACTCATAATCACACCTAAAGCCTAGGTTAGAAATCAAGATAAAAGATTTACCAACTCCTTAGCTGGATGTTGTATATTTCACATCATGCATAAAAAAAATATCTTGCTTCACTTTTGCTTATAGAGGGCTTCCACCTTTGTTAGGTAACTTGGCTTGACCTTTGAGAGTCATGGTGGAAACACATCTCCTTCTTGCTGATTTTGGCCCTAATTCAATTTCTCATGCATTAGGTATATGAATCCCATAGCCTGTGTCAAATAAATTGTCCAAAAATGAAAATAAAATATAATAAAAATTTGCATTAGATTTAAGTCATTAATCATACCCTACATGATCTAGTCTCTTAGAAAGTGTGTTTAAGGACTTTTCTAAATAAACAACAACCTAGCTATCTTGCAAAAGCATATGATGTATTTTAAATCGTAGGAGGAGTTAGTTGGCGGCCACCCCGCAATGTTTAAATAAACAGGTGGTTTATTCTTGTAGAGGTAAACCATATACCCATTTTTCCTTCGATTTAGCTTTTGACCCTCGTGCTCCATAGATTTAGGATCCGAGGTCGTTGCTTCTTTTTGAAAGCTACAGCATAAATCCTCATCTCTTAGGCATTTCCATGATCTTGTATCATGGAATTATAAGTCCTAGATTTCTAATAAAAATTTAACTCAAATAAATAATTCTCTTCAAATTCAAAAATATAAAGCATAATCATAGGATAGTTTGGGATGCTTACTAGGCTTTCTAGTATCATAAGCATCCCCTACTTATCTCCTTTTAGTTTCGATAATAACTCCTTCTTCTTGATCAATCCCACTTGACCTTCCAAAAATAAAATAATTGATTGATAATCCTATCTTTAAAATCTTTGGAGACAATGATCATTTACCTTAATTGAGAGTATTCTTAAGGAATCTCATTTTTTGAGATGTAATTAACTACGGGGGCTTGCATTCATAGGAAACTTAATGAACCTGGTTTAAAATAAACCTTGTTTTACTTTTCCATGTAAAATAGAGAAAGAATCTCTGGTATATTCAAATACCCATTGTCCTTAGGAGTCCTTATTAAGGTGACTTCTATCTCGCAAGATGGTACATCATTCCTCAATGTCATACCCGATTACCCTAATAAGAATATATGCGGATCTACTTGATGTCCAACAAAGAAGAGTTTTATTTTTGTCTTCATTTAATTCATTTTTAGATGAAGATAAGAATAAAAAAAATTCACTACAATGGTTTACCCTTTGGAATGGATAAGATCCCCCTCGCTTGCGCCATCGCTTCCCTCACCTGCTACTCTACATATAGTTGGAATCATTTTTATGCATGGAGGTGCCATCTGTAACCTTCCTATGCAAGCTATCAGCATCATCCTTTACGGGAGTGCACCTAGGATGCTCTAAAGTATATACCAACTATGGATGATAAGCTACCATAGGAGAAGGTTGTGAAACTGAGGCTGAGGTTAGCAATGCTAAAACAACTATCATCAACTCCTCGACTTTCTTCTCCATCTTGTCAAAATGATCATCCCTCTGCTTGTGCTGGTGGAGGAGGTGTTGAGTTGAGTGAGAAGTGTCACCTTCCTTGAACATAGCACCTTGCTAGCTAAGCTAATCTTGCTGTAAGGACCCCCATGTATCAACCATGTGGACCCCAACTTTGTCATCCAACATGTCATCTTCATTAGGATCAAAGCAGACTCTATCCTTCTCCTGACCTGAATGGTCACTCCCGAGAAGCTGTCTCTTCTCGACAAAGTAGTTCTCTAATTTGTCATCTAGTGATCGGTCTACTATGCTTGTCTGGACCGGCATGAACACTTGTTGACGACTGTCCATAGGATTGTGTTCCTCTGACTTTATGCACCAGATGCTTCCTACTAACAAGACTTTCTCACTGGAAGGATCAACTATCATGGGGATTATGTCTATGTTCCTTCCCCTCTCTCCCTCTGTTTGTGATGGAGGTGATGTGACCATGATACTCTTGGTCGCCACTCCTTCCTAACCACAGCTGAGGTAGAGGGTCGAGCAGGGGATCTCGATCTCACCTCAACAGATGGAGTGGATGGAGTGAGATCCTTGGGTCGTAGCCAGATCTCTAATGGGGATGGTCTTTCCCCTGATTGGGGCTTCTAAATCTTAGCAAGAGTGGTGGATGCTACAAGCTGAATGGGTGATGGTGGATAGTGAGTGGAGCAGTGTGATGGAAACATCGACTGCCTCTCAATAGGAGATCTCCTTCTATGTTGAATGGTACCAGTAAGAACAATGATGCCTAAATGATTGGCCTTGACAGGGGCAATGATCAGGGAAATCCATCAGGGTGGAGGCCACTGACTGCCTCACATACTTTAATCTCTCTCTCTCTCTCTCTTGCCCGCCTAAGTTGAAACTCGCCCTTTCCTGTGGATCTGACCCATAACGCTTCTAGGGATCCTAGATCTCAAGTCAAATAATGCACAGGACTCTGAGCGTCCATAAGCTCTATCGACCTAGCGAAGAACAGTCCTAAGATCGATTGTGGTGTTTATTTTTGGATATATGTGTGTGTATCACACAACCGATGATGACTTATTGAGGTGATCGGGTACGACATCAAAGAATAGTGCACTTTCTCAAAAGATAGAAATCACTACCCTATGATGGACTTGATCACCTAATAAGGACTCCTAAGGCATGATGGGTCTTCGAAGGTACCAGAGATTTTTCTCCTACTTTATATGGATGAATAAAGTTAGGCTTATTTAAACTGTGTTCTAAAGTTCCTTATGGGGGCAAGTCCCCATAGTTATTTACATCCTAAGGAAGGTGAGTTCCTTAGGAATACTCTCGATTAAAGTAGGCAATTATTGTCTCCAAAGATTTCAAAGATAGGACTATCAATAAATTGGCTATGTTTGGAAAATCAAGTGGGATATATCAAAAGGAGAGACTTAATATTGAAGCCAAAGGAGATGAGTAGGGAATGCTCATGATACTAGAAAAGTATTTCAATCTATCCTATGGTTGAGCTTTATATGTTTAAAATTGAAGAGAATTATGTATTTGAGTTAAAATTTTATTATAAAATTAGGACTTATAATCCCATAACACAAGATTATGGAAATGCATAAGAGGTGAGGATTTATGCTTGTAGCCCAAAGGAAATAGCTACCTCGGATCCTAAATCTATGGAGCTTTAGTAAGAACCAAAACACGACCTAAATCTAAGTGAAGATGGGTATATAGTTTACCTTCAAAAGAGAGGATAGACCACCCGACTGCTAGACTTATAACTGCCTAGAGTGACAGCTAGCTAACTCCTCCTATGCTTTAAAATCATGTAGGAAAGTCTTATATTTTGCAAGATAGTTAGGTTATTATTATTTAGAAAGAGACTAAATCCTTAAACCCACTCCCTAAGAGACTAGAGCATGATTGGTATGAGTAATGACCTAGTTTAATGCAAATCTTTTCAAATTTTATTTATATTTGACACTTCATTTTGACAAAGGCTTTGAGATTTTATATGCCTAAATGCATGATGAAGTTGATTATGGGCCAAATTAAAAGAGAAAGAGGTGTTTTTCATCATAGGCTCTCAAAGGTCAAGCCTTTTCCTATGTAGCAAAGATGGAAACCCTTTCTTAGTAAGAGTGAAATAAAATGACATGCATGATATTAAGCATACAATATTGAGCTAAGGGGTTGTTAAATGTTTCATTATCTTGATTTAATGTCAAGGCTTTATGTGAGGTTATGAGTTATTTTAAAAAATTTAGTTATGAGTTATAGTTGGGGTAGAAAAATTAATTATTTTCAAAGAGCCTAAACAGATCCAGGCCACACATTAAAGCATCAATATAGAAAGAAACTATAAGAGGCATACAATTTCTAGTGCACAATATAAACAAATCATTAAATATTTTATAAGGCTAGCATAAAAGAATAAAAGGCTGATGCGGTCGGGTGATGTCGTGCAACCCGAAAAGAAAATGGGTAGCTGAGCTCTACCCTTATGCAAACTGAATTACAAAAGAATAATTACAATTAAGAATGAATACATGTTATGGGGGTCTTCATCTTCTTCAAATCTTCATGTCTTCTTCATTTCTTCATATCTCCATTTGATTTAATTTGCTTCACTTCAAAGGCATCACATGGCCTCCCAGGATAAAGCCTTCTTGCCAATGCTTATCCTAATTCTCCCATACCACTAACCCTAATTCCTAATTGCAAAATTATATTAAAATGGAAATAGAAATCTAACTACACTTGCAAAATAAAGGTTAGCTAAACATACATTCCACCTAAGCAATTATATTTATAATTTGGTCTTAACACCCGCACATGGGTAACCAAGCCCACCTATCCTAACTTGGATTATGCTTAGAGGTCAAGCAACCTGCAAAAGAGAGCATTTATATTTATTTTAAGTGCCCCTTACGCACAATCTCCTATAGAAAATATGATTAGGCTAATCACGGCCTAACATCCAGTCTATGAAATATGTACCCTGACATCTAGTCTAAAATATTACATCATAATATAAAACATACATCAACTATGCACCGTCCTAACCTAAAGCTAGAAGTGGTGACTTAATCTAATGTGTGTGTATTAAATCTTGTGTGGTATGTCCTAACTAGGCTTTAGAGTTATAGTTTCCTAAGTGTAGAAAGATTCAATTTAAATGGTGGTTTCACTTTAAGTTGTTTAAATGATTTATAAATTTTACTTAATGTTTTCTTTTATTTCATTTGACCTACACAAAACAGCTAAGTGTTATAAAGAGAAGAAAATAGATGATCACTCTATTTTATCCCTACTTTAATTCATTTCTAAAGAAAATTAATTAATCAATTCTCTTTAGTGAATGACTTATTATATATTTTAATTAATCCTAAGTTTAGGTTCAAAATTAACCTTATTAAATAAGAAAGGCATCTTAAGATTAATTTGAATGAATTACCCTCACATGACACATATTTATTTTTTTCTTTCCACTAAACATACATACATGCAATTTATGTTTTAGCATACTTGAATGATGAATGTAAGCAAATGTATTTGGAATTGATATTTCATTTGGTTGAATTATTTTGTCATATAAATTTAAATTCTTATGCAAATACATAAGCAAAGAGCTTTAAGTTACATGATTAATCAATCCAACCACTTGAACAAAGTATGAATGCATGTTTCTCAAAGGGGATTTTCATTTATTAGCCAAATGTACACACAAATATATAAGATTTTTAAGAAAGTACGTCGCCATTATTCTACACCAAGGGAGTGAGGTAGGATCCTCCTTAGGGCTACTTAAAGCCGTGCATCCCTAGGATGTCTAGACTAATATACCCGCTATCTTCTAGATATGGATGTATAAGCAACTATAAGAATGAGAATCATGCAAAAGTAGAATTGATTTGATTAAATTATGGGTTTCATCTACTAGTTGTATCATATATATATATAAGAATTTTAAGTATGTACGATGCCATTATTTCGCACTAAGGGAGTGAAGTAGAAACCTCCTTAGGGCTACTTAAAGCCGTGCATCCCTGAGATGTTCGGATTAACATACCCATTATTCTTAAATATATATATGAATGTGCAAGCAACTGTAGAAATGAAAACTATACAAAAGTTAGATTCCACTGAATTGATTTATTTGTGTACATGAATTAAAGCTCTATTTAAATTCTAATGTCAAAAATGCATAAGAATGAAATCAAGCAAGTACATCACCATTGTTCTACACCAAGGGAGTGAGGTAGAAACCTTCTTAGGGATACTTAAAGCTGTGCGTCATTGGGATGTCCAGATTAATATACCTGCTAATATTCTTACTTATGCAAATCAACATATGAATATAAGAAAGAAACTTCACTTCATACATTAAGTTTATATTCAGATGCACTTCCTATGTATGTATAACTAAAGTCACAACACATATTCTTATTTATTAAGAAGCTTTTGAAAATATGTTTGAGATTTAGTAGTAATAATAGCCGCACATATTTTTAATTATGACAACACATGCAAATTTGATATAAAGGAAATCATTTTTTACTTAATTAATTTTTGAAAGAAATTAATGCATGACTACAAGTGACATATAATATTTTAATATGATTGGAAAGAAATAAAGAAACACACGTATACAATCTCATTCAATCCAACTAATTTATAAGGATAATCACATTAAAGAAGCTTGTTTAAAATAAACCAAAGTTTGTTAAAGCCACTTTTGATTTCATGTTTGATTTGATTTATGAAATGTGGAAGAGGTTTTCTGGTCATAATCCCATTCCCATGTGTGTAAGTTAATTTGATTTAATAAAAAGCAATTAGGTTGATTTTATGGATTGATTAAGTTAAGCATCGATTAAATCAAACCCATACCCATGTCACCTTAAGGTAATTAATTAAGAAATTATGAGCTAATATAATATGCAACCACATGAAAAAATAAATAGCAATGCTCCTATGAAATGAAAGGGACCTACTATGATTAGCTTATAATTATTAATTAATTAAGCTTAAGGAGCTCACTCTGACACATATGAGCTAACCATAATTTTATTAGCTCTCTCTTTAGGTTATTGAACACCCAAAGAACTACCAAGAGTTAATTAGAGAAGTATATTCAATCAAATTAATTTACTTCATTAATTATGAAATTAAATTTTAATTATCCTTAATTAACAATATAAAATAAACTTAGGGAAAGTGGCAAAGAAGGGAGCCTAAGTCTTAATCCCTAAATTCTTTCGATTAGTTAATTAAAGTTCAGGTATGATTTGGATTTTTTTTACTAATTTTGTTAATTAATTAATTAAGGGATTTTAATTAATTAATTATTTAGGATGGAATGGAGAAGACTTAAAGAAAAAATTGGGAGAGGGAGTCGCAATCCATTTCCCTAAATTTCATCACCATTAACAGAGGTTAATAAGCTTGATTGATTGATTAATTTACTATTCATTTGCTTAATTATCATTAATTAAAAGAGGAGAGTAATTAAGACTTAATCTATTTATTTTCCCAATTAATTATCCAATAAATCCCAAGAAAAATAGATGAGGTAGACATCATCCCCTAAACATTTCTGAAAATTTTGAATTTAATTCTATAATTATTCAAAAAATAACTAGGCCAATTAAATTTTTAATTAAATTTTAATTAAGCAAAAATTACAATTCAAAATTAATTAATAATAATTTTAATGAATCCCCCTTTAAAATACCTTTAAAATGAGCCCTCATTTGTATTTTTTTTAATATTTTTCTACCATTAGTTATGAATTCGAAAAGTTTCAGCATTAAAAATAGATTAATTAACCTAATTAACCTTCCTAATCCCGTCAGCGCCACATGGTGGCTGACAAGGCATGCTTTCCACATGGCGTGATAGGATTAGTTATTTAAGTTGTCACGTCGAAGGCTAACACAGATAGTGGCGGAATGCACTTTCTGCGTGGGCTGTCTAATCTAAGATCGGATGACCACGATTAAACATGCAATTTTGAAGGGAAAAAGAGAGGTTCTATGCGTAATCAGATCAGGATCGTTCATTTCGATCACGCGTGGATGGATGATTATATCTCCTCCGGCGATGGCGGCGCTCGTCGTCGATGTTGCTTGATCCAAGCTCACCCGAGCTCGGATGTAGATGAAATTGATCCCACACCTTCAGGGAAGCATAATAAACACATATAATAGTATAAATTACACGAGATACAAGTTTCCTTCATAAAGGACCAACCTATTTTGAGCCACTGATCAATTTTAATGGCATACCTCACTAGAGCTTGTGACCAGCAGTTCCAATGATTGAGGAAGCTTCGTTTGGTAGAAATAAAGCCCTATTGAGCAGCACGAGCTTTGATTTGGTGTAGTTTGCTCGAAAGACCAACCCATGGTACATAAGCAATCGGTCTTGATCAAACTCCACCCTCTGGCCATCAGGAAGCTTGGGAAATAATTCATTTCGGCTCATCTAGGTCCAAGAATGGTGTGCGCAAAATTAATTGCACTTTAGTTGTGAAATGAGGAAATGGGAATCACTGGTTTACTCCCCTATTTCAATTTTATGTAAAATCAAGAATAGGAATTTGGGGAGCTTGGGAAATGCAAGGGGAGGCTCTGGGATCTTGTTTCTTAGCTGCTAGGGTTGAATCGAGTGTGAGAGTGTGAGTTTCAGTGAGAATGAGGGGGGTATAGCCCCTCCTTCCTTGGCTTGGATGGTGGAGATGGTTTCAACTTGGTGGATCAATGGCTGAGATGGGGAGCTCAATTTGAGCAGACACATGGCCTCACATGAGTGGAAGAAGGGTGGGAGGTGGCAGCCATGAGAGTAGTGGGTGTCATTGGTTGTTTGAAATGCTCCAATGGGAATGGGGAGGTGATTTTACCTCCTCATGAGTCATGGCTAATGCTACCACCTTTGAGTCAGGTCAGTCATGGTCCTTGGTGCCTAAGTGGACCTATGAATGGATGCCAAGTGGCTAAGGGGAGGAAATGACCAAATATGCATGTGTTTTATCTCATGGGATGCCCTAGACCCAAGGGCAAAGTGGTCATTTGGCTATGGTTTGGTTTGGACAGATTTGAAATGGGTCAAAAGTGGGTTAGCCCAAATTTCAAGTGGTTTGGAGTTTATTTGATTTGAATTGGCATTATTTGACCTATTTAGGTCAAATAG
Source organism: Cymbidium sinense (assembly GCA_021442155.1). Lineage (NCBI taxonomy): Eukaryota > Viridiplantae > Streptophyta > Magnoliopsida > Asparagales > Orchidaceae > Cymbidium > Cymbidium sinense. The sequence continues at coordinate 102,853,340 of CM038222.1, forward strand.
GATTAGGTTTGGTCAAGTTGACCAATTAGTCAAATTGGGTCAAACCAAGAGTTGGGTCAAGTTCACATGACTGTTTGGAGTATATTGGTGTCATTGGTTTGGTTCAATTTGCCTTGGATTTGATTATTGCTCATTTGGGTTCATATAGGTCAAATGGGTTAAGTTGACCAATTTGACCAAATTGGGTTGGGTTAGGTGTTGAGTCAAGTTCAATTGGCTAATTGAAAATGTTGTAGTCTTTGGTTTAGTTTAATTTGGAATTAATTTGGAACTAATTTGGATTTTAGCTAATTTGACCCTTTAGGTCAATTTGGGCTAGGTTAGGTTAGGTTAGGTTGACCAACTAGTCAAATTGGGCTCAATAATAGCTTTGGTCAAGTTCAATAATTAATTTGGAATGAACTTGAACCATTAGTTGAAATCAATTCGGGTTGGATTGTGGTTTGACCTATTTTAGCTTTTTAGGCTAATTTGGGTCAACTTGGGTCAAATGGCCAATTGGACTTGGTTTAGTTCAATTGAGGGTTTGATCATGTTCAATCATTGATTATGAATTGGTTTGAATCAAAAATTTCAGCCAATTTGGCATATGGTGTGTTTTGGCTAGTTTAGGTTTCATTTGGGCTAAAGGTTGACATGATCAATGGGCTAGGTTAACTTGGTTTGACCTAATTCAAGACAATTGATTAACCTAGGATGATTGTTGATCATAATATGAGGTTTAAATGGGCTCAGTTCAATCCAATTTGGGATGGATTAGAACTTGGCTTAAAAAGGTATGTTAGGTCACTTTGGGTCAAGTGGACCTAAATGGGTTAATTAGATTGATCGTGGCTTGATTTAAGTTTAGTTGTATTGCCAAATGGGTTTGAGATGGAAATATAAATTCAAATGCAAATGGTTTGGAGCCATATGAATCTTGGTTCGTATGATAATTTCAAGTCAAAAGGGCTAACTTGGGTTTGATTTGGTTCGCTTGGATTTGATTTGATAATTATAGTTTATGTTTATATATTTGAAACAATGATTGAAGGATTGATTGAATCATGAAGAAATACATGGGTTTTGAATTGATTTGGATATGATTTGACCAAGCTCAAGGAATTGGCTTAAAGGGCATTAATTGGATTTTTGTTTGATTTTGGATTTAGTTTTGGCTATTTGAATTTTTTTTTTCATTTATATTCTCAATAAAAATGAAGATATAAAAGATTTATGAGAAAATCACTTGAGTTTGAAGTGATTTTAATTTGGTTAAGGCTAAGTCCATAAGATAAAATCAAAGGGCTTAGGAAGGGTTTTGGCATTTGGATTTGATCATGGGATTGAAACATTTGACTTAGAATTTGATTTATGGTTTGAAGTTTGAATTGATATTTAAAATTGAGGTTTGGTTTAAGAAGGAAAGCATTAATTGGGTTCAGGACATAGGGTAGACAAGTTTTCCAAAGTCCCTAAGGCATAACCTATTCATATGGATAAACCTTTCAAGTCTCTAGGCTTAGGTTAAGTGTTCACCTAATCACTAGAAGTGTCTTAAGACTAAAAAGCTCTTAGTGTCTATAAGAGTCCTAGATCTATGATGAGAAAGTTGAGAACTCACTCTAAAGTGAGGTCAACAAAAGGACCCCAGTAGGTGTGGTGTAACTGACAAGGCACACCACACGTATTGGTATTGACGGAGACGATCAACAATGTCCAAAGGATCGCAAGCACTAATAGAAATGATCTAACACCTAAACCTAAGATGTTGATAGAATCAAGATCTTAACGCAATGTAACTCAACTTATGCCAAGAGCATAAGAGAGGAAGAAAGGATTCACTGAGGGATTATGTATGTGAACCTTCCACTAGGGAAGCAAGTTCAGATTATCTATAGAGAGGATAAGGGTTTGAGTTGGTTTGACATGAATTGGGGGAGGAAAAATCTGCTGGGGATGAGTCTATGAACCTTCCACTAAGGAAACAGGTTCAGGTTATCCATTGGGGATAGAGGTTTGAGTTGGTTTGATTTCATGAGGAATCTACTAGATAGGGGATATGGTTTGCATCTCATTGGGAAGAAATTTGATTTGATTTAATTGATGGGCATCCACTAGGGATGAGAATTTGATTTGTTGGCTTATGATTTGAGGCTCCACTAGGGAGAGGATATGATTTAGTTTTGAGCACACATCTACTGGAGATATGAGCTTGGATCTGCTAGGGATAAGATGAATTTAATTTGGACTCTGCTGGAGGGAAGAGAGTGGATTCGATGAAATGTACCCTATCGGTGTACGATGGATCTACTTAGAAGGGGCTAATATCAGCCTAGGCCTATCTTAGATTTATAAATCCAAATGGATAGTCCACCAGCCATTAGATAGGACTAACCAACCTAAGGGGTTCCTTTCAGTATGCAATGGTCAAGTTAGAAAGAAAGCTTGTAAACTTACAACTTCATAAATAAGGAACCACTGGGGTAATCGATTGATAGCACAATAGATCGAACCCGACCTAAGGCCACTATTTGAGTGAATGTCGCTGTGGACTCATATCGACTCAAGAATAGTCATAATCAATTTAATTTTAGATGGACCATGTCAGTGTGTGAGGGATCTATTAAGAAGGAGCTAATATCAGCCTAGACATATCTTAGATTTACAAATCCAAAGGGATAACCTATCGACCGCAACGTAGAGCTAACCAACCTAAGGAGTGCCTTTTGGTGTGCAATGATCAAGTTAGGAAGAAAGCTTATAGAATTACAACTTCCTAAATAAGGAACCACTAGTGGGTTGATAGCACAATAAATCAAAGACTAATTTGGTGGTGCAGCGGTCATCTTTGGAAAGAATGTGTGATATACTTATGTCTTCCAAAGGGTCTGACTTGTTGGTGGCATAATAAGTGAACCAACCTAGGCGACTACTAGAGAATGTCGACAGGAATTATCTAACTCAAAAAGTAGTTAGACAATTCTTATAGGGAGTTTTATGACACTACCAAGATAGGATGTCCATTGGAAAAGGTATGTTGGTTTTCCTCTAATCCATAAGTGAAGATATATATATATATATATATATATATATATATATATATATATATATATATATATATATATATATATATATATATATATATATATATATATATATATATATATATATATATATATATATATATATATATATATATATATATATATATATATATATGTGTGTGTGTGTGTGTGTGTGTGTGTGTGTGTGTGTGTGTGTGTGTGTGTGTGTTTTTTTTTTTTTTTATATGCGTGGATCTTGTTGGTGTCAGATGATCTCACAAAGGAATAAACTAATAAAACGATCTAAACACCTAAACCCAAGATGTTGATAATCGATCTTGGAATGAACTCAACATGCCAAGGGCATAAGAGGGAAGAAATCTTGAGGGATTATGTAGAACCTTCCATTTGAAGCAAGTTCAGATTATCCATAGAGAGGATAAGGGTTTGAGTTGGTTTGACATGAATTGGGGGAGGAAAGATCCGCTGGGGATGAGTCTATGAACCTTCCACTAAGGAAACAGGTTCAGGTTATCCATTGGGGATAGAGGTTTGAGTTGGATTGATTTCATGAGAACTCTACTAGATAGGGTATATGGTTTGCATCTCGTTGGAAAGAAATTTGATTTGATTTAATTGATGGGCATCCACTGGGGATGAGAATTTGATTTGTTGCTTATGATTTGAGGCTCCACTAGGGAGAGGAAATGATTTAGTTTTGAGCACACATCTACTAGAGATATGAGCTCGGATCTGCTGGGGATAAGATGAATTTAATTTGGACTCCACTGGAGGGAAGAGAGTGGATTTGATGAAATGTACCTTGTCGGTGTACGATGAATCTACTTAGAAGGAGCTAATATCAGCCTAGGCCTATCTTAGATTTATAAATCCAAATGGATAGTCCACCAGCCATTAGATAAGACTAACCAACTTAAGGGGTTCCTTTTAGTATGCAATGGTCAAGTTAGAAAGAAAGCTTGTAAACTTACAACTTCATAAACAAGGAACCACTACCTAAGGCGACTATTTGAGTGAATGTCGCTATGGACTCATATCGACTCAAGAATAGTCATAATCAATTTAATTTTAGATGGACCATGTCGGTGTGTGATGGATCTATTAAGAAGGAGCTAATATCAGCCTAGACATATCTTAGATTTACAAATCTAAAGGGATAGTCTATCGACAGCAACATAGAGCTAACCAACCTAAGGAGTGCATTTTGGTGTGCAATGATCAAGTTAGAAAGAAAGCTTATAGAATTACAACTTCCTAAATAAGGAACCACTAGGATGATCGATTGATAGCACAACAAATTGAACCTGACCTAAGGCTGCCCGTCGGTGTGCAATGGTCGTGCTAGAAAGAATGCGTGATATACTTACGTCTTCCAAAGCAAAGACAACCATCGGGGTGACTTGTTGGTGGCATAATAAGTTGAACCCGACCTAAGGGCGGCTACTAAGAGAGTGCCGACCCAGGGACTTATCTCAACTCAAAAGTAGTTAGACAATTCCTATAGGGAGTTTTGTTGACATTGCCCTAAAGATATGATGCTTGCTTGGGAAAAGGTATCGTTGGGGATTTTCCTCCAAATCCATAAGTGAAGATATATATATATATATATTATATATATATATATATATATATATATATATATATATATATATATATATATATATATATATATATATATATATATATATATATTGTTTATGATGGATCTTATTGGTATTCACCAGGCATCAACACGTCCAAGGATGTAGCACTAAGAAATGATTAACACTAAACCCAGATGTTGATAGAATCAAGATCTTATTGTATACTTATGCTCATGAGGAAGAAAGGATTCACTGAGGGATTATGTATGTGATCCTTCCACTAGGGAAGCAAGTTCTGATTATCCATATAAAGGATAAGGGTTTGAGTTGGTTTGACATGAATTGGGGGAGGAAAGATCCGCTGGGGATGAGTCTATGAACCTTCCACTAAGGAAACAGGTTCAGGTTATCCATTGGGGATAGAGGTTTGAGTTGGTTTGATTTCATGAGGACTCTACTAGATAAGGGATATGGTTTGCATCTCGTTGGGAAGAAATTTGATTTGATTTAATTGATGGGCATCCACTGGGGATGAGAATTTGATTTGTTGGTTTATGATTTGAGGCTCCACTAGGGAGAGGATATGATTTGGTTTTGAGCACATCTAGATATGAGCTGATCTAGATAAGATGAATTTAATTTGGACTCCACTGGAAGGAAGAGAGTGGATTTGATGAAATGTACCCTGTTAGTGTACGATGAATCTACTTAGAAGGAGCTAATATCAGCCTAGTCCTATCTTAGATTTATAAATCCAAATGGATAGTCCACCAGCCATTAGATAGGACTAACCAACCTAAGGGGTTCCTTTGATGCAATGGTCAAGTTAGAAAGAAAGCTTGGCTTACAACTTAAAGGAACCACAGGGTGATCGATTGATAGCATAATGTCAAACCGACCTAAGGGTATTTGAGTGAATGTCACTGTGGACTCATATCGACTCAATAATAGTCATAATCAATTTAATTTTAGATGGACCATGTCGGTGTGTGATGGATCTATTAAGAAGGAACTAATATTAGCCTAGACATATCTTAGATTTACAAATCCAAAGGGATAGTCTACCGACCACAACGTAAAGCTAACCAACCTAAGGAGTGCCTTTTGGTGTGCAATGGTCAAGTTAGGAATAAAGCTTATAGAATTATAACTTCTTAAATAAGAAATCACTAGGGTGATCGGTTGATAGCACAACAAATCCGACCTAAGGCGTCGGTGTGCAATCATCGAAAAGAATATGATATACTTATGTCTTCCAAAGCAAAGACAACCGTCGGGGTGACTTGTTGGTGGCATAATAAGTCAAACCTGACTTAAGGGTGACTCTGAGAGGACTTGAGGACTTATCTCAACTCAAAAGTAGTTAGGAATTCCTATAGGTAGTTTTGATCTTAAAGATAGGATGCCTTGGTAAGGTATGGTTGGGGTTTTCCTCTAATCCATAAGTGAAGATATATATATATATATATATATATATATATATATATATATATATATATATATATATATATATATATATATATATATATATATATGTTTTTTTATATGCATGGATCTTGTTGGTGTGTGAGGGACCATACTGAGAAGGAACTTATATAAACCTAGTCCTATCTCAGACTTACTGGACCATGGGTGAATCTGCATATTCGTGAGACAAATTCTCCAACCGCAGGGGTGGCTTCTATGAAAGGGGGATTGTCCAATCCAAAAGTAACATGGGTAGTATCTAAATGAGGTTTCTAAGGATGTGATCCAAATAGAGTGCCCACAGGAGAGGTGCCGCTAGGATCGTTATCCTGATCCCTGAAGAAAGTAATTCCTGTAGGTATTCAGTGGCCAACTCAAGGAGAAAGCGTAGCAGTCTTACATCTGCCAAGAGTGGTGTATCCACTGGGTGGGTCGCTATTAGTATAATGATAACCAACTGACCTAATGTGTCCATCGGTGTGCGACAATTAGTCTAAAGAGAAGGCATGTAGACTTACCTCTCCCTAAAGTGGAACTGATTGCCGGGATAGTCTGACATCAGGAAGACAAAAACTATTCGACCTAGGGAGATTACCAAGTGGGGAGTCCCATGTAAGGAGTAGACCTAAACTTGAAGTAGTCAAGAGGAAAGGTGCTGCTATGGGACTTATCCTAAGCCTCACATATACTCGACTTAGTTAGTGCATGATGGCTAGTTCAAGAATAAAGCATGTAGACTTATATCTCTTAAGCAAAGTAATCATGAGGTAGCTTACCGGTCACGCCTACCAAACTAATAGGATACTCGTTAGTTTGCAATGGTCTAGTTAAAAAAAAAAGCTTGTAGACTTACATTTGCCAGACAAGTAACCATTGGGTGACACACTAGCAAGGTAGCATCTTAGCGACCTAGGATGGTGTGAGTGCCAGGGGGGTTTATCCCACATCAAAATCAGATAAATATATGTTTGTTTGATATTTGTGTGTTTGTTGTGGAAGAAGGAATAAGATGCCACTTGGGTTCTCTTACACCTATCCCAAACACATTGAAGAATGGATGAAGTAGTGCCACAAAGGGCAATTGTGACTCCACTAAGAAAGGAAGTTGCTTGGGTTCTCTTACACCTAACTTAGTTGTACTAGTCAAAATAGGATGCCTCTTGAGTTCTCATACACCTATCCTAATAGGACCGGAGAATCATGTGTAGTTTATGTTTGTGAAGGATAGGATGCTACTTGGGTTCTCTTACACCTATCTTAAACACGTCTAAGAATGGATAAAATGGTGCCACAAAGGGTAATTATGACTCCACCAAGAAAAGATACTACTTTGGTTCTCTTACACATAACTAAGTTATACTAGTCAAAATAGGATGCCTCGTGGGTTCTCTTACACCTATCCTAATAGCATAGGAGAATCGTGTGTAGTTTATGTTTATGTTGATGAAGGATAGGCTATTGCTTGGGTTCTCTTACACATATCCTAAACACATCATGGCGGATTCAGAAGCAAAGATGTTCCTAACATGAAAGAAATTTTATTGATGATTGATTTGAAGCAAGATTTATGGATAACATTTCTTTAGGTAGAGCCCATTGATTGGAAGCATAGGGCACTTTGCCTTACAATTTATAAGCTGATAAGATCCTCCTTGGTAGGACTTCTATATGGAAAAAGGGCCTTCCCAAGTGGGTTCAAACTTGACTCCCGTCTTTCAATGGGAAATAATTGGTCTCCTTAAAACTAAAACAAGCTCTACTACTTGAAAAGCTCTAGGATGGACCAACTTGTTATGAGCTTGAATCATTTTGGCTTTGTATTACTCAAGGTTCTTGCATGCCTGTTGGCATCTCCCCTCCAAATCTTTGAGCTCTTTTAACCGCAACTTGGCATTCTACTTTGTTCTGATCTTACTACCCACAATTATCCTTAATGATGGGAGTTGGACTTCTAATGGTAGAACTGCTTCAGACCCATACACTAAGGAGAATGGGGTAGTTGGAGTTTTTGTATGTGTGTAAGCCCATAAAGGCTTCAACTAAGCTCATCCCATTTGCTTCTTATCGTTAGTGTTTTCTTTAATATTTGGATGAGAGTTTTGTTGAAGGCTTAAGCCATTTGCCCTTGGGTAATAGATGGTAGAATATCTCCAATCTATGCTTTGTCTCAGGCAAAGCTGATTTTAGTGCTCTTGAATGTAGTACCATTATCATATATAATTCATCAAGGCACCCCGAACCTATATACAATATGGTTCTAAAATTGGAGCACATGCTGAGCTATGACCTCTTTGAGTGGGATTGCCTCCACTCACTTGGAAAAGTAGTCAGTGGTAGCTAGAATGAACCGATGACCCTTGGAAGAAGGAGGATCGATCGGACCCATTATGTCGGTACCCCAACACTCAAATGGCCATGAGGCCAATGTTGGATGTAGAATGTTGGGTGGTTGATGTAAGATCATATCATGTACCTGACATTGGTGGCATCTCTAGCTACATCCATGGGTCTACATCAAGGCTAGTAGTATCTAATCTCTTGATCTATTGGCTTTCATCTTGGTTGGATTGATGCTCCACATAAACGAGTGTATAGGTCATGATCTTATGTCTTGTGTTGTCAACACAATACCACATATGATCAAAGATCCGTGCCATCCGAGCGTATGAAAGGGCTCTCTCCTTCACTTGATGTGCTAGTGATTTCTCTTGAGGTAGTTTTCCTATATTTAGATAATCCATGAATGGTTGCCTCCAATCCAACTCCTCATCCTTTTTGGCAATGACAACCTACCCTTCAAGAGAGAGTCTCTCGATGAGTTCAACATCAATAAGGGATAAGACTTGTATTTTTTGAATTATTGGTATGGACTCATCTTCTAGACATGCCAACTCTTTGGCAAGCTTGGCTAATACATCCGCTATGATGTTCTCTCCTCGAGGAATATTTTAGATGGTAACCTCTAGGATTTTGGGACAATAACTCCATATTATACTTATGGTAATGATGGAGTTTAGGCTTTAGAACCTTGTAGGACCTAGCAATTTGGCTGATAACTAATTAAGAATCCCTGAAGATATTAATACTCTGGATGCATAGTGTAACAACTAACTCTAGATTGGTAATCAGAGCCTTATATTTGACTTCATTATTGGTGCATGGATTGGATAGATTACATGAGAATCTCATCACATCATGGTTCAGAGTTAGGAGAACTATTCCTACCCCTACCTTCTCTGGAAGAGTAGATTGTGGTTGTGCCATCAAAATACATCTCCCAACGGTGAATGCTAAGGTCTCCTAAGTTCATGATTTGTTCATCAGGGAGGTCATCACTAAGCAGAATCGGGAAGTGGGTGTGCTCTTGAAATCCTAGTGCTTGTCTTTTATCACACATGGAGGGAGTACAAGTGATGTCAAAGTGCGATAAAATCATGGACCAATGCACCAACCGTCTGGATAGCGTCGGTCATGCCATGAGATATTGCAATTGATTGATCTTGGAGATCAAGTTCACTTTATGAGAAAGCATGTAGTGTCGTAGCTTTTGGGATGCAAAGATTAAACCTAAGTAGTGATTTTCAATGGGTGGAAAGTTTGCCTCACTAGGGATTAGACGACGACTGAGATAGTAAAGTGCATTTTCTTTCCCTTCATCATTGGTTTGAGCCAACAAAGCGCCAAGGGAGTCATCTAATGCAACAATATATATGGATCACGGGATAGAGTTTAGGCGGTGGCATCATCAAGTAGTGCTTGATTTCTTCAAAGGCATGTTGACACTTATCATTCCACTTGAACTTGACATCCTTTTTGACAAGTGCTGAAAATGATTGGCATCTTCCTGATAACTTAGAAATGAAGCATCTTAGATACACCAACTGCCCTTGAAATGATTTGAGTTGAGTTAGACTTTTAGGGGGTGGCATTTCTAATATTGCCTTGATCATCTTCTCTAGGTCGATTTCTATTCCATGTTGTCGGACAATAAACCCAAGGAAATTTCTTAAAGCTACTCTGAATGTATATTTTAGGGGATTCATTTTAAGGTTAAATTATCTTAACCGTTCAAAAACTACTCTCAATTCAAAGAGATGGTCTTCCTTTTCCTTACTTTTGATTACAAGATCATCAATGTAACATTTGACTTGATGATGAATGAGTTTGTTGAAGATCGGAGTCATGGCGGTATGTAGCAACATTTTAAGGCAAAGGCATATATAATAGATTTTGATCGGGGTTCAAAAGTATTTTTTCATCCTGGGCCATCTTAATTTGGTTGTAGCTAGATGACCCATCCATGAAATAAGACGCATGAGATGAGGCAATGTCCACCATCGATTCAATTGGTAGTGAAATTCATCTTTGGGACATGCCTTATTTAGATCTAAAATCGATTATGCGAATTTGGCCATTCTTTTTTTTTTTAACTGACGTAGCCAACCGTGGGATATTTTTCTTCCCTGATGAAATCAACATCGATCATTTTCTTGACTTCAAAAATGATATGGTGTTTAGGAGCTTGCTTGATAGGGTTAGCATTAGGTTCTATTTCTAGTTTATGGACTGCTACATCAGGAGATAAATTGGACATTTCTTCATAACTTCATGCTAAGCAGTCCTTAAACTTAGCTAATAGCATAAATAAGTCATTGATTTCTTCTTCATTCAATAAAGAACTGATGTATGTCAGACGTGGATTGTCTTCAGATCCTAAGTTGGTCTTCTTAAGTTTATCAATGGTTGATCTGATCTCTTCTTCAAACTCTTGCGATGCATCTCTGACTTCAAACTTATTTGGATCATCTAAAATTTCTAAACATACCTCCTCATATGAGTTAACATGATTTGAAAAGAAACTATCATATTCCAAATGGCTGGTGATGACTAGGCAATGGTTTTCATCATCGATTGGGCCCACTGTGCTGAATCATAGTCCTAGTCTTGATTGAGGATGGTGTTTAATGTCAAATTGAGTATCAATCAAAAGGTAATTGTATTAAATCTTTATATGAATCATCCTCAAGTTCTACATCAGCTTTCTAACTTGAGGATGATACTCCCAAAAAGAACCTTTGAACTTCTCTATGGATGACTTGGGGCTCCTTAACTACCAAACCTAAACTTTCCAACTAACTCGACTATCTCATGCATACTTGGATACATTTATGCTTTTCTTTGGAGCAGTCTTCATCACTCATCTATCAGTCACCTCAAAAGGGATTTATCCTGAAGAGTTGGTGGTGCTAACCATATAAGAATCATCCTTTGAACTAGATTATAGGTCTATGTGGATAGCAGGTGTACTCCTGGTAGCTGGGGCATACCTCCTATTGGGTGGCCAATAGGGAAGCTTTCTATGTCAGGGGCTGCCTTTTCCTAGTGGAGGTCGAGTCATCCTACCCAAATGTTCGAATGGAGTAATGAACTATGGGTGGAATCTAATGTCAGGCTCTATATCTTCCCCTGAGTCCATGTCTCTCTCTTTTGTTTCTTTTTTTCTTTTTTTTCATTTTCTTTCTTTTTTTTCTTTTCTTTCTTTTTTGTCCCTCTTGTATCTTGACTAGTTCCATGAATGGACTTATGATTTTGGGAAGAAAATAGGTTGCATCCTCATATATCCCAACCTCATGAATGAAGGGCTTGAGATCTCCATATGCAATTCCACCTCTCATGAACTTGATGCACGATATAGAAGGATGGAACTGTTATTGTTCTCATGTATCCATGGTCTCCCAAGCAAAAATGAATATAGTCATGATATGAAACTTGGTTTCAATCTTCTAGTCATCAATCTCTAATGGCAACACTATAGAGCCTAAGGCCCTCTCTCCTTGTTCGTTGAATCCTCTCAACATCATCCTCTCCTTTTAGAGTTTAGAGATGTCAGTCCTCAAGTAAGCAAGGGTTCTTAAATTCATAATGTTGACTGATACACCTTGGTCAACAAAAACTCTTGATATCTTATATCTGCCAGTGTCAACTATAATGTAAAGAGGGCAATTATGCTTGGTCGTTCCTAGAAGAAAGTCTTCATCACTGAATGTAACTCCTAAGATGTCTGTTGAGCTGTGTGCATACTTTTCAATAGCGGTTAGTTGAGCTAAGCATATCTCTGGATCAAGGAGATCCTTGAGATTCCTCATCTCTTTGGATAAGACAAGGGCATATATACTTAGCTGACAACTTTCTAAGATGTGCTAGGACATTAATCAACTTTGACTTGGTCCTCCATAAGCATATCCATGGGTGGAGCATCTGTGGAGGGATATCTCACAGAACAATGACTTGTTTACCCCTTCGAGGTGCTACCCTAGGAGGTAGAACTTTGCCACTATGTTGACTTAGTGACTTCTTGGAATGATGAACTTTGGAAAGTTCTACCTTCTCATTAGGTATACCTACACTTCTCCTATGGGATCATCAGTCATGACTCCAAGTCAATCTCAAGAGGTGAACCCGATTGATTTAGAAAAGAAAAGTTTGATTCTGAATAAGAAGAGAGTGGATCAGAATGACTTGAGCTACCATTATTATTTTGTAGACTTGGAGAGTTTTTGAGAGGAATAAAATCTAAAGTATTAGAAGTATACAAGATGTAAGTGAAAGCTTTCTTCATTGATTTCTTTTTTATGTGGAGGGTCATGATATAAATCTAATAAAATAAGCAGGGTAAGGTATTTAATGCCCTTGTCCGCTAATACAACGCTCCTGCTAGTAGAAGAGGAGCTAGGGGAGGAAGAAGTAGTAGCATGGATGGATGGAATCTGGACTTCGGTGGTTGCCTACTTTATCATGGCAAGTGTAAGGTGGGTTGGCTACTTAGCTTCTTCAAGTTGTCTTTGGCAACTTGCAAACCTTCCATGTTGGAGGTTTGAGCTACCTCGAACGTAAAGAGAGTTTCTTAATTTTAGAAATAACTTTCTTAGAGGTTGGGATAAAATATCTCAACCTTCTTTTATCTTAAGAGGATGTATTTCCCCAAGATTACTAATAGAACTAGAAGGTTGCTAATAAGTATTCCTTGGGATAATGGCACGACTTAGCTATGCTCAAGCTAGTCCTTAAATGTAATACAATCCTCTAAGACATGGCTAATCATGCGATGGTAGGGGCAATAGTTAGGATCATCACTCTTGCCCACTTCCTCCGGCCTCCTGGGCTCTGGTAACTGAAAGTTAGGTTTATTTAAGAGATTATTAAAGATTTTACTAACCACCTCCCTCTTGAATGAATATGGTTTATTTAATTTATTAACAAGAGTAGTTGCGTAATAGCTACTTGGCAGGGGGTAAGAATACCACTGCTGATTAGGCTATTGAAATGATGGGAATGGCCATTATGATAGATGAGGAGGCTAATATGATGATCGAGATGATGGCAGAGGAGGTGGTAAAGGAGGCTATTGAGCTTAGGGTCTCTCATACTGAACTCTGACTGGCTGCTTCCCTTTGTCCACTAACACAGCTATCCCTGGCTTCTTCTTGAACACTTTCTCTGGCTTGGGTAGAGATGATTTGTTGAGAAAGGGCAATTGTTTGACCTCTTCTTGTAGCTACCTTATTGATTAGTTTCTCAAATGTCATGATGGTAAAGCCCTTAAGCATGAAGGCGACTGGGCCATGAATATTCTTGAGAAGAATTTCAATGGCATGCTGTTCAGCAATATTTTGCATTTCATGCTCAAGTTGCACCACCTGAGAATATAATCAACAAGGGACTCATTGGAAATTGTTTAGCTACAATAAGATCTCCTACAGTCACTCTTTGATGATCTCCATCAAACCTCTTAATCAAGAGGTGCTCCAACTTAGTGAAAGTCCCTATCGAACTGTTGGACAGTTTGACATACCAATCAAATGCAACCTCTGCTAGGCTGCTGACAAAAAATCTAAACAATAATGCTTCACTGCCAACGGTGTTGCATCAACTAGCTCTAAAATATGCAATGTGCTGACGTGAGTTCCCACTACCATAAAAGATTTTGAAGGACGGTGGCACAAAATTGTTAGGCTATTGAACTACATAAAATTCCTCCAGGTATGGTCTACCCTTTGGAATAGATGAGCTCCCTCGAGCTTGTGCCATCACTTCCTTCACCTACTACTCTACCATATGCTTGATATCCTTTTCATGCATGGAGGTGTCATCTGTAACCTTCCTATGCAAACTACCAGCATCATCCTCTGCGGTAGTGCACCTAGGATGCTCTAAGATTTGTATCAACTCTGGGTTGTCAACTATCATAGAAAAAGGCTGTGAAACTGGTGATGAGTTTTTCAATATTGAAACCACTACCATCAACTCCTCAATCTTCTTCACCATCTTATCAATATGATCAGCTCTCTATCTGAGCTAGTGGAGGAGGTGCAGAGTCAAGTGAGAAGTGTCGCCTTCCTCAAGCATGACACATTCTTGGCTAGTCTAATTCCTTTGTAAGGATCCCTGAGTGTCAACCATGTGGACCTTTGTATCCAACATGTCATCCCTCGATCAAGCGACCTATCCTCATCGATCATGTGGTCACTCTAGAATGCCTCTTCTCGATAGTATTCCACTAATATGTCATCTACCAATCGATCTACTATGCATGGTGGTATGAATACTCATTGCTTGTTTGTGGGATTGTGCTCCTGCTCATGCAATGACCCTTTCTTGCAAGACTTCCTCACTAGGAGGATCAACTGTCATGGGGACCGTGTCTATGTTCACTCCCCTCCTTATCTCTATATGCTATGGTGGAGGTGGTGTGACGACGATGCTCTTGGGTTGCCACTCCTTTCTGACCACAGCTGAGGTAGGGGATTGAGCAGGGGAGCTCAATCTCACCTCAGTAGGTAGAATGGATAGAGTGGGATCTTTGGGCCTTAGCTAGATCACTAGAGGGGAAGGTCTCTCCCCGGATGGGGCTTGAACCTTGGCAGTGGTATATGAGTGAGCTGGTGATGGTGGAGGAGAGGCGGTGTGATGGTAACACCTCATAGGGATCTCTTCTGTGGGTACGCAGGTAAGAATAATCTATATGAATGATCATCTTGGTGGCACGTCAATTAAAATCCATCAAGTAGGCTATCATCAGGCATACCTCATCGCTCTCCTACATGCCTAATCATATACTCGAGCCAACGTGGCTCTCTCTCTATGGATCTGATGCTTAACACTCCTTGGGATCATGGATCACAAGTCAAATAATGTACCAGACTCTGAGCGTCTATAAGCTCTACCGACCTAGCGTAGAATAGTCCTAAGTATGGCGTAGGGCCTCTTATGCTCCCTAGCTAGTGTCTCACGGTATGCTGGTGGTGGAGGAGAAGCATTGATCCTCCCATAAGCCTCCTCTCCATCTAAGGCCGAGAGAGGGTGGAACTTACTGCCACTCAAGAGTGGAGAGGTCTCACGGGGAGAACCCTCCTCAACTATATGGGCGACATCAAGCTCTCTCTATGCCCTTGAGACCGCAATCTTTCATTTTTTATTGTGGCAGTGAGTGAGCAAGGCAGTGATGGCTACCTCAAAGTGGAGACTATCTCAAAGGCTAAGATAGCCTTTGGGGTGAGAGAGGTAGCAGCTCTTCGAGCTATGGTAGGAAAGCGGCGCTGAAACTAACCGAATGGGGTGTGGGAACCATCTGCCTTCCTCTTAGGAGAGAAACTTCAGTCAAGGAATATCCAAGAGGGATGAGTGGCCTATCCACCTCCTACTAGTTGTGAGGACTACCCCCTCACAAGTAATATAGACCCCCTCAAAGCCATGGTCAAAATAGATCAGGTTGGCGGCATCAGCTGTGGTGAGTTTGGCCTGATCTAAGGCCAAGTCTACACCACACGAGAAAGAGAAGATGAACTTGCTAAGAGCCATGATCATTGCACTGACATGAAGCTGGACTGACTAACTGTACTAAA
Source organism: Cymbidium sinense (assembly GCA_021442155.1). Classification (NCBI taxonomy): domain Eukaryota; kingdom Viridiplantae; phylum Streptophyta; class Magnoliopsida; order Asparagales; family Orchidaceae; genus Cymbidium; species Cymbidium sinense. The sequence continues at coordinate 102,869,339 of CM038222.1, forward strand.
ATTGCTGCATTCATTGAAATAAGATTGAGTCAGACCCTTGCCTTGATGTTTGTCTTCAATCATAGATTTCTATTCTTAGTTTGGAATTCAAACCCATACTTAACAAATTTAGGTATACTAAGTGGGGTTCTATTGGAGAGATTTATGATGTGAGGAGAGACTTTGCCATATGATTTTGATTTAGAACCCATACTCAACCAATTTAAGTAGGTTGGGCGAGGTTCAAATATTTGAGGAGAAATTTTTGGAGATATTTGCATTATGTATCTTGTTTGAAAATTTTGATGTGAAAAAGCCCTTAGCAAATTTAGGTATGTTAAGAAGTGGTTGTAATTATATGTTTGAAATTTTGTGAAATATATTTGCTTGTGATAATTGATTATATGTTGATATGTTGATTTGAAAATGAAGCTTCTTACTTAACAAATTTGGTATGTTAAGTAGATGACAAGTGTATTTGATTTTTGTTTGAAAATGAGACTCTCACTTAACGAATGTGGTATGTTAAATGAAAGCCAAATATGATTATGATTTGTATTTTGAAAATGAGACACTCACTTAACAAATGTGGTATGTTAAGTGTAGGTCAAAATGTGTTTATGATTTGCTTTTTAAAATGAAGCTCTCTCTTAACAAATGTAGTATGTTAAATGGGTGGTCAAAATGTGTTTATGATTTGCTTTTTGAAATGAGACTCTGACTTAACAAATGTGATATGTTAAGTGAAAATTAAATGTGATATGATTTATGAAAAAGAGATTCTCACTTAACAAATTCGGTATGTTAAATGGGAATCAAATATGTTACTGATTTGTGTTTTGAAAATGAGACTCTCACTTAACAAATGTAGTATGTTAAGTGAAAGCCAAATGTGATATGATTTATGAAAAAGAGGTTCTCACTTAACAAATTTAGTATGTTAAATGGGAATCAAATTTGTTATGATTTTTGAAAAGGGGAAAATCTATTTAACAAATTTGGGTATGTTAAATAGAGTTCAATTTTTTTTTGTGAATTTTGAAAATGCTCATTTGACAAATTTGGGTATGTCAAATGGAGTCCAGAATATGTCATGATTTTATGTGTGTGATTTCTTGCTTTTGAAAAGATGGAAACTCTAACTCGAGCACATGTGAAATATGTTAAGTGGAGTTTCAATTTTATGTCATGATTCTATTTGAAAGTAGAATATTCAATCAACAAATTTGGGTATGTTGAATGAAGATGGCCATTTTCAAAAAGATGCTTTTAAAAAAGGGAGAAACTCTAATTCTAGCATATGTGAAATATATTAAGTGAAGTTTCAATTTTATGCTATGATTTTATTTAAAAATAGAATCTTCATTCAACAAATTTGAGTATATTGAATAAAGGTGGTCATTTTCAAAAGTACGCTTTTTAAAAAAGAGGAAAACTCCAACTCTAACATATGTGAAATATGTTAAGTGGAGTTTCAATTTTATGCTATGATTTTATTTGAAAATAGAATCTTCATTCAATGAATTTGGGTATGTTGAATAGAGATAACTATTTTCACAAAGATGCTTTTGAAAAATGATTTTCATTTTGATTTTGAAAAGAACCTCCATGTAATAATCATGTTGATTGTTAGATGAGGTTTGGTTATATGAGTTTTATGCTTTTTGAAAATTTTGTGCAAAATTATTTATTATTTGGGTTTTGGAAAGTGACATTTTTGGAAAAGAGTTTATTTTCTTAAATATAAGATGAACCTTGCCTCACCAAACTAGTGGTGAGGATATTCTAATTTTTTATCATCTCCTTTCATTAGTTAATTTTATTTTTCACCTATTGGGAGACCCAATAGGGGTTTCGAGAACTATAAGGAGTGAGGTCCTAAAACCTAGAGGATGTTGGCTAATTTTGCTTAAGAATGAAATAAGCTAAGTGCCAATGGAAGGAAAGATAGCTTGGACTCATATGAAATACAAGTCCACTATCGATGCTTGGATACAATAATTATCTAGTATAGATTGAGAGGGGAACCTTCCCTAATGGAGTCGCTAGAAAAATATGTTGAGTTTATTTTGGGATATATGTGTATGTGTGTGTATTGGAGACACCTCGGATCTAAAGATGTACTTATTGAGGTGATTGAGTACGACATCAAAGAATAGTGTACTTTCTAGAAAGATATAAATCACTACCCTACAATGGACCTGATCACCAAATAAGAACTCCTAAGCTATGATGGGTCTTCAAAAGTACAAGAGATTTTTCCCCTACTTTACATGGATGAATAAAGTAGAGTTTATTTAAATCGAGTTCTAAAGCTCCCTATGGGGCAAGCCCCCATAATTAATTATATCCTAAGGAATGTGAGTTTCTTAGGAATACTCTCAATTAAAGTAGGCAATTATTATATCCAAAGATTTCAAAAATATGTTGAGTTTATTTTGGGATATATGTGTATGTGTGTGTGTATATTCAAAGATCTAAGATGTACTTGTTTGAGTATGACATCAAAGAATAGTGCACTTTCTAGAAGATATAAATCACTACTACATGGAGATCACCTAAGAACTCTAAGCCATGATGGGTTAAAGTGAGATTTTTCCCCTACTTTATATGGATGAATAAAGTAGGGTTTATTTTTTCTAAAGTTTATGAAGCCCTCATATAATTATATCTAGGAATGTGAGTTCTTGAATTTTAGATTAAAGTAGGCAATTATTATATTCAAAGATTTCAAAGATAGGATTATCAATAAATTAGCTTTGTTTGGAAAATCAAGTGGGATAGATCAAAAGGAGAGACTTATTATCGAAGCTAAAGGAGATGAGTAAGAAATGCTCATGATACTAGAAAAACTAGTGAGCATTCCAACCTATCCTATGATTGGGCTTTATATGTTTGAAATTCAAGAGAATTATATATTTGAGTTGAAATTTTATTAGAAAATTAGGACTTATAATCCCATAATACAAGGTTGTGGAAATATCTAAGAGGTGAGGATTTATGCTTGTAGACCGAAGGAAACATCTACCTCATATCCTAAATCTAGGGAGCTTTAGTAAGAACCAAAGCATGACCTAAATCTAAGAGAAGATGTGTATATGGTTTACCTCCACAAGAGAGGATAAACCACCAGACTGCTAGACTTATAACCACCTAAAGTGGCAGCCAACTAACTCCTCTTATGCTTTAAAATCATGTAAGCAAGTCTTATATTTTGCAAGAAAGTTAGGTTGTTATTTAGAAAGAGACTAAGTCTTTAAACTCACTTCTTAAGAGACTAGAGCATGAGTGGTATGAGTAATGACCTAGTTTAATGCAAATCTTTTCAAATTTTATTTGTATTTTACACTTCATTTTGATAAAGGCTTTAGGATTTTATATGCCTAAATTCATGGTGAAGTTTATTATGGACCAAATCAAAAGAGAAAGAGGTATTTTTTATCGTAGGCTCTCAAAGGTCAAGCCTTTTCCCTATCTAGCAAAGATGGAAACTCTCTCTTAGCAAGAGTGAAACAAAATGACATGCATGATATTAAGCATACAAAATTCAGCTAAGGGGTTGCTAAATATTTTATTATCTTGATTTAATGCCTAGGCTTTATGTGAGATTACGAGTTATTTTAGAAAATTTAGTTATGAGTTGTAGTTGGGGTAGAAAAATTAATTTTTTCCTAAAAGCCTAAACGGATCCAGGCCACACATTAAAGCATAAATATAGAAAGAAACTATAAGAGACATGCAATTTCTAATGCGTAATATAAATAAATCATTAAACAATTTATAAGGCTAGAGCAAAAAAATAAAAGGTCGATGCAGTCAGGTGCCACCGTACAACCCGAAAAGAAAATGGGTAGCCGAGCTCTACCCTTATACAACCAGGATTACAAAAGAATAATTACAATTAAGAATGAATACATGCTATGGGGGTCTTCTTCTTTTTCAAATCTTTGTCTTCTTCATTTCTTCATATCTCCATTTGATTTAATTTGCTCCACTTCAAAGGCATCACATGGCCTCTCAGGACAAAGTCTTCTAGCCAATGCTGATCCTAATTTCTCCTTAGCACTAATCCTAATTCCTAATTACAAAATTACATTAAAATAAAAAGATAAATCTAACTACACCTGAAAAACAAAGGTTAGTTAAACATACATTCCACCCAAGCAATTATATTTATAATTTGCTTAACCCACATTAGTAACCAACTCCACTATGCTTTTGGGGTAAAAGCAACCTAAGAGAGCATTTATATTTATTTTAAGTGTCCCTTAAGCACAATCTCTTGCAAAAATATGATTAGGCTAATCATGGCCTAACATCCAGTCTACGAAACATGCACTCTAACATCTAATCTAAAACATTACATCACAAAATAAAATATACATTAACCATGCACCGTCATAACCTAAAGCTATAAGTGGTGGCTTAATCTAATGTGTATGTATTAAAGCTTGTGTAGTATGTCCTAACTAGGCTTTAGAGTTATAGTTTCCTAAGTGTGGAAAGATTCAATTTAAATGATGGTTTCACTTTAAGTTGTTTAATTGATTTGTAAATTTTACTTAATATTTTCTTTTGTTTCATTTGACCTACACAAAATAATTATGTGTTATAAAGAGAAGGAAAGAGAGGATCACTCTTTTTTATCCCTACTTTAAGTCATTTTAAAGCCAATTAATTAATCAATTCTCTTTAGTGAATGACATATTATATCTTTTAATTAATCCTAACTTTAGGTTCATGAATTACCATTACATGACATATATTTTTTTATTTCATTCCATCATATATAGCATGCATATGGTTAAGTCCTAAACATACCTATATATGTAATTTATGTTTTAGCATACTTGAATGATGAATGTAAGCAAATGTATTTGGAATTGATATTTCATTTGATTGTATTATTTTGTCATATTAATTTAAAGCCCTATCCAAATTCTTATGCAAAAGCATAAGCAAAGAGCTTTAAGTTACATGATTAATCAATTCAACCACTTGAACAAAGTATGAATACATGTTTCTTTTTAATAGAAAAGGATATTTTCATTCATTAGCCAAATGTATGCACAAATTTATATGTGTTTTAAGCAAGTACGTTGACATTATTATACACCAAGGGAGTGAGGTAGGAACCTCCTTAGGGCTACTTAAAGTCGTACATCCCTAGGATTATCTAGACTAATATACCCATTACCCTGAGATACATATGGATGTATAAGCAACTATAAGAATGAGAATCATGCAAAAGTAGAATTGATTTGATTAAATTATGGATTTCATCTACTAGTTGTATCACACATACATACATACATACATACATACATATATATACATACACACACACACACACACACACACACATCACACACACACACACACATATATATATATATATATATATATATATATATATATATATATATATATATATATATATGTATATATATACTATAAATGAAAACTATATAAAAGTTGGATTCAATTGAATTAATTTATTTGTGTACATGAATTAAAGCTCTATCTAAATTCTAATGTCAAAAATGCATAAGAATGAAATCAAGCAAGTATGTCGCTATTGTTCTACAGCAAGAGAGTGAGGTAGGAACCTCCTTAGGGCTACTTAAAGCTGTGCATCCCTGGAATGTCTAGACTAATATACCGACTAACATTCTTACTTATGCAAATCAACATATGAATATAAGAAAGAAACTTCATTTCATACACTAAGTTTGTATTCACATGCACTTCCTGTATATGTATAACTAAAGTCACAACACATATTCTTATTTATTAAGAAGCTTTTGAAAATATGTTTGAGATTTAGCAGTAATAATAGCCACACATATTTTTAATTAAGTCAACACATACAAATTTGACATAAAAGAAAATCATTTTTTACTTAATTAATTTTTAAAAGGAATGAATGCATGACTACAAGTGACATACAATATTTTAATATGATTTGAAAGAAATAGAGAAACACAAGCATACAATCTCATTCAATCGAACTAATTCCTAAGGACAATCACATTAAACAAGCTTATTTAAAATAAACTAAAGTTTGTTAAAGTCACTTTTGATTTCATGTTTGATTTGATTTATGAAATGTAAAAGAGGTTTGCTGGTCCTAATCCCATTCTTATATGTGATAGTTAATTTGATTTAATAAAAAGCAATTAGGTTGATTTTATGGAGTGATTATGTTAAGCATGGATTCAATCAATTAATTAACCCTTACCTATGTCACCTTAAAGTAATTAATTAAGAAATTATGAGCTAATATAATATGCAACCACATGGAAAAATAAATAACAATGCTCCTATGAAATGAAAGGGGCCTAATGTGATTAGCTCATAATTATTAATTAATTAAGCTTAAGGAGCTCACTTCACTACTCTTATGATTTTGTCACACATGCGAGCTAACCATAATTTTATTAGCTCTCTCTTTAGGTTATTGAACACCCAAAGAGCTACCCAAGAGTAAATTAGAGAAGTATATTCAATCAAATTAATTAAGTTCATTAATTATGTAATTAAGTTTTAATTATCCTTAATCAACCATATAAAATAAACTTAGGGAAAGAGGCAAAGAAGGGAGCCTAAGTCTCAATCACTAAATCCTTTCAATTAGTTAATTAAAGTTCAAGTATAATTTAGATTTTTTTATTAATTTTGTTAATTAATTATTTATTTATTTAAGAGGGGATGGAGAAGACTTAAAGAAAAGATTGGGAGAGGGAGTCCCAATCTATTTACCTAAACTTCATCACCATTGACAGAGGTTAATAAGCTAAATTGATTGATTAATCTAATGTTCATTTGCATAATTATCATTAATTTAAAGAGGAGAGTAATTAAGACTTAATTTATTGATTTTACCAATTAATTATCTAATAAATTCCAAGAAAAATAGGAGAGGCAAAGGTCATCCCCCTAAACATCTCTAAAAAATTTTAAATTAATTGGATAATTAATCAAAAAGTAATTACGCTAATTAAATTTTTAATTAAATCTTAATTAAGTAGAAATACTATTCAAAATTAATTAATTAATTAACAAAATTATTTAGGTCAAATTGGGTTAGGTTGGGTCAAGTTGACCAATTGGTCAAATTGGGTCAAGTTTACATGACTATTTGGAGTATATTGGTGTCATTGGTTTGGTTCAATTTGCCTTGGATTTGATTGTGGCTCATTTGGATTCATATAAGTTAAATGGGTCAAGTTGACCAATTTGACCAATTTGACCAAATTGGTTTAGGTTAGGTGTTGAGTCAAGTTCAATTAGCTAATTGAAAATGATTGTAGGATTTGGTTTGGTTTAATTTGAAATTAATTCAGATTTTGGCTAATTTGACCCTTTAGGTCAATTTGGGCTACGTTAGGTTAGGTTGACCAATTGGTCAAATTAGGCTAAATAATGGCTTTGGTCAAGGTCAATAATCAATTTGGAATGAACTTGAACCATTAGTTGCAATCAATTTGGGTTGGATTGTGATTTGACCTATTTTGGCTTTTTAGGCCAATTTGGATCAACTTGGGTCAAATGGCCAATTGGACTTGGGTTTGGCTCAATTGAGGGTTTGATAATGTTCAATCATTAATTATGAATTAGTTTGAATCAAAGGTTTTAGACAGTTTGGCATATGGTGTGTTTTGGCTAGTTTAGGTTTCTTTTGGGCTAAAGATTGACTTGGTCAACGGGCTAGGTTCACTTGGATGATTGTTGATCAGGATATGAGGTTTGGATGGACTCAGTTCAATCCATTTTGGGTTGGATTAGAACTTGGCTCAAAAAGGTCTTTTAGGTCACTTTGGGTCAACTAGACCTAAATGGGTTAATTGGCTTGATCATGGCTTGATTCAAGTTTAGTTGTATTAACAAGTAGGTTTGAGATGGTAAGATAAATCCAAATGCAAATGGTTTGGAGCCATATGGATCTTGGTTCAAATGATAATTTCAAGTCAAAATGGCTAACTTGGGTTTGATTTGGGTTAGCTTGGATTTGGTTTGATAATTATAGTTTATGTTTATATTTGGAACAATGATTAAAGAAATGATTCAATCATGAAGAAATCCATGGGTTTTGAATTGATTTAAATAGGATTTGACCAAGTTCAAGGAATTGGCTTAAAGAGTATAAATTAGATTTTGGTTTGATTTTGGATTTAGTTTTGGCTATTTGAATTTGTATTTCATTTATATTTGGGAATATAAATGAAGATATAAAAGATTCATGAGAAAATCAATGGGTTTTGGAGTGATTTGAATTTGGTTAAGGCTAAGTCCATAAGACAAAATCAAAGGGCTTAAGAACGGTTTTGGAATTTGGATTTGATCATGGGATTGAATCATTTGACTTGGAATTTGATTTATGATTTGAAGTTTGAATTGATATTTGAATTTGAGGTTTGGTTTGAGAAGGAAAGCATGGATTGGGTTTAGGCCATAGGGTAGGCAAGTTTTCCTAAGTCCCAAGGTATAACTATTCATATGGATAAACCTTCTCTAAAACTTAAGTGTAAACCTAATCACTAGAAGTGTCTTAAGACTATGGAGCTCTTAGTGTCTATTAGAGTCCTAGATCTATGATGAGGAAGTTGAGAACTCACTTCAAAAGTGAGGTCAACATTAGCATAGGGCCTCCTACGCTCCATAGCCAGTGTCTCAAAGTGTGCTAGTGGTGGATGCGTCGGAATCCTCTGTAATCCTCCTTCCATGAGGCCGAGGGAGTGAAATTGTCAGTGTGGAGGTCTCAGAGAACTCTCCAGACACGTGGGAGGCAACATCGAACTCCCTAGCTGCTCCCTCATGGTCCCACTTGACCTTCCTATTTTTATTCCGGTGTTGGGTGCGGGTAAGCAAAGCAGAGCGAGAGATAGAACCTACCTAAAAGATAGGGGAGACTATCTCGAAGGCCAAGATAACCTTCCCCTCTAGGGTGACCAAAGAGGAGGTAGCACTCTGACAGGAGCAATTGACTAAACCTGTGCTGAAGTAGTTGGTACTGATACTGACACTAAACGAGGTGTGGGAACCATGGCAGCCTTCCTCTTCAATGAGGGGAACTTATAGTCAGATGGAATGTCAAAGCGGATAAGTGGCGTATCTCTCGCCACCTCCTCCCTACTAACAGTTGTGAGGGTTGTCTCCTCATGAGTAACTCAAACTTCCTCAAAACCATGGCCAAAGTAAATCAGATGTGTGGTAGCAGTTATGGTGAGATTAGCCTGATCCATGGCCAAATCTACACCATAAGGGAAGGAGAAAACAAACTTGTTGGAAGCCATAATCACTACATTGACTAAAGGCTGAAAAGACTGACTGTGCTGAAATCACTACATTTGTTGAAACATAATTGAGTTAGACTCTTGCTTTGATATTTTTCTTCAATCATTAACTTCTAAACTTGATTTGGAATTTGAACCCACACTTAACAAATTTAGGTATGCTATGTGGGGTTCATTGAATTTTTGGAGAGATTTTTGCAATTGGAGGAGAGATTTTGCCATATGATTTTGATTTAGAACCCATACACAATAAATTTAAGTATGTTAAGCGGGGTTCAAATATTTGGGGAGACTTTGGATACATATATATATATATATATATATATATATATATATATATATATATATATATATATATATATATATATATATATGTTGTATTTCTTATTTGAGGATTTGATTTGGAAAACCTTTACTTAGCAAATTTAGGTATGCTAAAAAGGTTTTCATTTATATGTTTGAAAATTTTGTGAAAACATCTTTGTTTGTGATGATTTATTATGTGTGTGAAATATATTGATTTGATTTGAAAAATGAGGCATTTACTTAACAAATTTGGTATGTTAAGTAGAGGCTAAATGTGTTTGATATGTGTTGATTTGATTTGAAAGTGAGGCTCTTACTTAACAAATTTGGTATGTTAAGTTGGAGTCAAGTGTATTATGATTTGAAGATGAGGCTCTTACTTAACAAATCTGGTATATTAAGTAGGAGCTAAGTGTGTTGAGTATGTGTTGATTTGTTTTGAAAATGAGGCTCTTACTTAACAAATTTGGTATGTTAAGTAGGAGCTAAGTGTGTTTATGATATTTGAAATGAGGTTTTTACTTAACAAATTTGGTATGTTAAGTAGGAGTCGAAGTGTATTTATAATTTTTGAAAGAGGGAAATCTATTTAACAAATTTAGGTATGTTAAATAGTGTTCAATTTATTTTTTTTAAAGATTTTTTAAAATAGGACTCTCATTTGATAACTTTGGGTATGTCAAATGGAGTCCAAATGTGTTTTGATTTTCAAGACTTTGGAAAAGAGGAATTCTACTCAACAAATGTGGGCAAGTTAAATAGAATTCAATTTGTTTTGATTTTTCAAAAAAGAAAAGGAATTATCATTTGACAAATTTGAGTATGTCAAATGGAGTTCAAATATGTCTTGATTTTGTGTGTGCTTTTTGCCCTTGAAAAGAGGGAAGCTCCACTGCACATATGGAATATATTAAGTGGAGTTTCAATTTTATGTCATGATTTGAAAATAGAATCTTCATTCAACAAATTTGGGTATGTTGAATGGGCATAGCTATTTTCAAAAATGTGCTTTTTGAAAAAGGGATTTTAAAAAATTTTGATTTTGATTTTGAAATGAACCTCTATGTAATAATTGTAGGAATTGTTAAATGAGGCTTAGTTATTTTTTTGCTTTTTGAAAACTTTTTATGAATTTTATGCAAATCGTTTATCATGTGAATTTTGAAAAGTGCTTTTGAAATGGTGCTATTTTGCAAAAGAGGTTATTTTACTTAAATATAAGATGAACCTTGCTTATCCAAGCTAGTGCTAAAGAGGTTCTAGATTTTTAGTCATCTCCTTTCATTAGTTAATTTATATCTTTTACCTATTGGGGACCCAATAGGTGCTTCAAGACCTAAAAGGAGTGGGGTCCTAAAGTCTAGGGGATGTTGGCTAGCTTTGCTTAAGAATGAAATAAGTTATGTGTCAACGGAAGGAAAGATAGTCTCAGACTCATATGAAATACAAGTCTTCTATCGATGCTTGGAGACAACAATTATCTATTAGAGATGGAGAGAGGAACCATCTCCAGTGGAGTCGCTAGAAAAATATATTGTACTTATATTTGGATATGTATATGGGGGGACACTACATAGATCTGAGGGTATACTTATTGAAGTGAGGTATGACATTGGGGTATGATGTACTATCTCAAAAGATAGAAACATCATTCCTCAATAAGGACTCCTCATATATGATGAGTCTTCGAATATACCAGAGATTTTTCCCCTATTTTATATAGATGAATAAAGTAGAGTTTATATTAAATTAGGTTCTAAAGTTTCCTATGGGGGCAAACCCCCATAGTTAATTACATTCTAAGAAAGGTAAATTCCTTAGGAATACTCTCAATTAAAGTAGGAAATATTGTCTCCAAATATGTCAAAGATAAAACTATCAATAAATTGGCTATGTTTGGAAAATCAAATGAGATAGATCAAAAGGAGAGACTTATTATCAAAGTCAAAGGAGATGAGTAGGGAATGGTCATGATATTAGGAAACTTAGTGAGCATCCCAATCTACCCTAAAATTGGGATTTATATATTTGAAATTGAGGAGATTTATTTATTTGTGTTGAAATTTTATTAAAAAGCTAGGACTTATAATCCCACAATACAAGATTGTAGAAATACCTAAGAGGTGAGAATTTATTCTTATATCCCGAAGGAAACAGCCACAACAAATCTTAAATCTAGGGAGCTTTAGCAAGGGCTAAAGCATGACCTAAGTCTAAGCAAAAATGGGCATAAGGTTTACCTCCACAAGAGAGGGAAAACCACTCGAGTATTAGACTTACAACCACCTGGAGTGGCAGCCAGCTAACTCCTCCTACACTTTAAAATCATATAGGCAAGTCATATGATTTTACAAGATAGTTGAGTTATTATTATTTAGAAAGAGACTGAAGTCCTTAAACCCACTCCCTAAGAGACTATAACATGAGTGGTATGAGCAATGACTTAGTCTAATGCAAATATTATCAAATTTTATTTATATTTGACACTTCATTTTGATAAAGGCCATAGGGTTTTCATAAGTCTAAATGCCTGTTGAAATAAGTTATGGGCTAAATCAGAGAGAAATAGGTATTTTTCACCACAGAAGAGACCCTCAAATGTCAAGTCTTTCCCTATCATGCAAGGATAGAAACCCTCTCTTTGCAAAAGTGAGGCAATATGAATGCATGATATTAAATATACAGCATTCAGGTATGGGGTTGCTAAATATTTTAATTATCTTGATTTAATGGCCAGCCTTTATATGAGGTTATGAATTATTTAGAAAATTTAGTTATGAGTTATAGTTGGGGTAGAAAAATTAATGTTTCTTTAAGAGCCTAATCGGATCCAGGCCACACATTAAATCATCATTCATAAAGAAATTATAAAAATGCATACTATTTCTATTATGCAATTTACACATAACATCAAACATTTTATAAATCTAACATAAAAGAATAAGAGGTCAGTGTGATCGGATGCCCCCGTACAATCTGAAAAAGAGAAATGGGTAGTCAAGCTCTACCCTTATAAAACTTGGTATATAAAAGAATAACTATAATTTACAAATGAATAAATGTTATGGGGGTCTTCTTATCTTCATTCTTCATATCTCCTTCATTTCTTCATTCGGATGTGCTTGCTTCAAAGGCATCACAGGAACTCCCAGGACAAAACCTTCTAGCCACTACTCATCTTAATCCCCCATAACACTAATCCTAATTCCTAATGCAAAATTATATTAGAAATAGGAAAAGTAAATTTAACTATACCTACAAAATAAGTGTTAGCTAAACACACCATACAACACAGCAATTATATGAATAATTTGGACTTAGCACCCTGCACATGGGTAACCAAGCCCACCTATCCTAATTCAGATTATGCTTAAGGGTTAAGCAACCTATAAAAGAGAGTATTTATATTTATTTTAAGCAGCCCTTAGGCACAATCTCCTGCAGAAAACATGATTAGGCTAATCATGACCTACCATCCAGTCTACAAAGCATACACCCTAACATCCAGTCTACAATAATATATTGTAAAACCAAACATACATCACTCCATACACCGTCCTAACATAAAGCTATAAGTGGTGACTTACTTCTAAAGTGTGTGTATTAAGACTTGTGTGGTATGCCTTAACTAGACTTTATTATGATTTTCTAAGTATGAAAGGATGTTTAATCATAAGATGTTGGTTTTATTTTAAGAGATTTAATTGATTTAAGAATTTTACTTAGTATTTTCTTTTGTTCCATTTGATTTACACTTAACAATTAATTGTTTTAAAGAAAAGAAAAGAAAGGATTACTCTCTTTCATTCCTACCTTAAGTCACTTCAAAAGCAAATTAATTAGACTTAGTTCTCTTTAGTGAATGGCTTATTATATATATTTTAAGTTAATCCTAAGTTTAGATTTACTTTAAATACTCTCATTCAATAAGAAAGGCAACTTTAAATTAATCAGAATCAATTACTATCACATGACACATGTTCATTCATTTCATTCCATCATATGTAACATGCACATTATCAAATCCTAAGCATACCTATACATGTAATTTATTTTTAGCACACTTAAATGAAAGATGCATAAATGAATTTTATGGAAAATGGGATTTTCATTCATTAGCTAAATACACATTCAAATTTATAAAAGTTTTAAGCAAGTACTTTGCCATTGTGAGCCAGGGGAATGAGGTAAAAACCTCCTTGGGGCTACCAAAATCCATGCATCCCTAGAAAGTCCAGACTAGATATACCCGCTATTCTTAAATACATATGGATGTACAAATAACTATAAGAGTGAAAAATCATGCTAAAGTTGCATTTTTGAAATATTTATGCATGTGGAATAAAGTTGAAATGCGAAGACTTTCATTCATTAGCTAAATGCACACACACATGTATAAAAGTTATAAGCAAGTACTTCACCATTATTAATCAGGGAGTGAGGTAAAGACCTCCTTGGGGCTACTTCAAGCTGTGCATCCCCAGAATGTCCAGACTAGATATACCTACTATTCTTAGATACTCATGTATGTACAAATAACTACAAGAATGAAAAAATCATGCTAAAGTTATATTTTTGAAATATGTGTGCATATGGAATAAAGTCTTATCTAAATTCTAGTATTGAAGCATGTAAGAATGAAATCAAATGGAGTACATGCCATTGTTAAACCAGTAGAGTGAGGTAATCAAATGACTTCTTTGGGACTAACTAAAGCCTCGTATTCTTGGCATGTCCAAGTTATATACCTATTAACCTTCGTACTTACATAACCAATGCATGAATGAAAGAAAAGAAACTTCACTTCATACACTTAAGCTATAATCACATATATCTCCTATGTATTTATAACTAGAATTCATAGCATATAAAATCATTCATTTATAAGTTTTGAAAAATAGATTTGGATTTAGTAATGATAATAGCCACACATATATTAATTTAAATTAACACATGCAAACTTGACATAAAGGAAACCATTTAATTTAATTGATTTTGCAAGAGATGAATGCATGAATCAAGTGACATACAACATTTAAGATGATTGGAAAGAAATAAATGGACATAAGCACATGATTTCATTCAATCCTATTACTCTTAAGGACAATCATATTAAATAAGCTCATTTAAAATAAACCAAAATTTCTTAATATCATTTTTAATTTCATGTTTGATTTGATTTAGGAGATGTGTGAAGAGGTTTGCTAATCCTAATCCCATTCCCCATGTGTGAGTTAATTTGATATAATGAGAAGTAATTAAGTTGACTTTATGGATTAATTAGGCTAAGGTATGAATTAAATCAATTAATTAACCCTTACCTATATTACCTTAAGGTAATTAATCAAATGATTATGAGCCAATACAATATGAAAATGAATTGAAAGGTAAATAGCAATGATTCTATGAAATGAAGGGGGCCTAATGCAATTAGCTCACAATCATTGATTAATTAAGCTTAAGGAACTCACTTAATTACTTTTATGACTTCCCCACACATATGGGCAAATCATTATTTCAATAACTCTCTTTAGGTTATTGTACACCTAAAGCTCTACCCATGGATCAACTAAGGGAAATCAGATGTTAGTTAGGTTAATCAAGTCATTAATACATTAATTAATTACTCTTTACTTAATTACCAAATTAAATTGATTATCCTTTGAAATGAAATGGGCTTAAGGGGAAAAGTTTGGGAAAGAGGTACCAACCTAATTACATAAGCCTCTTACTTAATCAAGCATCATTTGGTATGATTTGAGTTTTAATTTAACTAATTAAGCCATTAATTAGTTAATTAATCTTTAATTAGTATTGTTTTGTTGAAAAAGAGAAGGAAACTAGGGGAAAGATTATGAGGGAGGCCCCAATCCAATTCCTTAAATCTCCCCACAGTTAAATAGTGACTAAGGGATCTAAATTTATTGATTAATTATTGTTCACATGCTTAATTATCACTTAATTAAGTTAAGAAGATAATTAGAGCTTAAGCAATCAATTTCTCCAATTAATCAACTAATAAATTCCAAAAAAAATAGGGGAGGCAGAGGTCATCCTCCTAAATATTCTCAAAAAGTTTGAAATTTATTGGTTAATTAAATAGAAAGTAATTAGGCTAATTAAATTTTTAATTAAATCTTAATTAAGCCAAAATTACACGTTAAAATTAATTAAGGATAATTTTAATGGCTTCTCCTTTGAAATGCCTTTAAAATGAGTCATTATTTATATTTTTTAGATTTTTATACAATTAGTTATGAATTATTGAAGTTTCAGCCTTAAAAATACCTTAATTAACCTAATTAAAGCATTAATCTCGTCGGCGCAATGTGGCATGCTGACATGGCATGCTTTCAACGTGGCACTGCAGAATTGGCTATTAAATTAGTCACATCCATGCACTGAATCAGCAGGCGGCGGATGCACTATTGATCTCCACCATCCAATCTCGGATTAAACGACACAGATCAATCTCATGGCGTAAAGGGAGAAAATAGAGAAAATCTAACATGGTTTGATTATATCCATCCATTCCAATCACATAGAATGGATGTCCCGTGTTCTCTCTTCCTACGAGTGATGAACGACGAAGGCCGTCTGCCATGAATCGCTTGATTCGAGCTCACCCGAGCTCGGATTCACTCCAAAATCAACCCACACCTTCACACGAGGGATCCACAAGGATCAAACGGATATGATGGGCTCACATGCAATTTTTCTTCACAAAAGACAATGGAAAATTTTCTATTTCAATGGTTTTGAAAAATTACCTTGTTAGAGTTCAAGAGCAACGGTGGGAACGATGGAGGTAGCTTTGTCTAGTAGAGACGAGGCCCTATTGAGCAGCACACAAGCCAATTTCTTCTTATTTTCTCAGTGGACTAACTTTCATTAATTTGGAGCTCGGTTGTGATTAAACTCCTAGCTCCGATAGGTTTAGAACTCGAAAGAAGCTTTGGGTAGCCTTGACGAGGTATATGGAAGGTGTGTGTAAGAGGAATCAAAGTTTAGTTGAAAAATGAAGAAGTTGGAATCGGGATTGAGCTCCCCTATTTCGATTTCCCACAAGAAGGAGAAATTTTGAAGGATGAAAGCTTGGAATTGCTCTGGGGATTGCTAAGTGGCTCGAATTTTCCCTTGGAAGCTTAGACGATTCAAATGAATTGATTTCTCGTGCGAATTGAGGGGGTATACCCCTCAATTTGCTGAGTAGGACAAACACGATTGCTTCCCATTTTTGATCATCCAGCCACCACCAGAGCACCGAAGTGGTCACCATCATGTCCACGTGGCTCGATTTGGTTGGAGGAATGCTTGGGAGGTGGCTCAAGATTTGATCTTGGCTGATCTCTTTGCTTGGATCTTTTTATTTCTCAGGTTGCACGGGAGGTGAGTTAACTCACCTCCCTTTGGTCCAAGCTAATTCCTAGCACAATTAGGGTGGGCTCGAAAGTTTAGGGATGCTCCATTTAGAAGTTAGATGGCTGTCAAGGATGAGAGGAGAGTGGACTTTGGCATTAGAGGAAAGAATCCAATGTGGGAGAGGATCCATGGAGGATTTGCATTGGACTTGGCTCCAAAGGGGTTTGGGCTAATTTTGGGCTGACCTAAGATGGGTTTGGGTTAGGTTAGGTTAGCCTCCAAAGTCCCATGGGTTGGTTTTATGGGTTTTCACTCAATTGGGACATATGGGTTCAATTTGGGTCATGTTGGGTTAGGTTGACCATTTGGTCAAATTGGGTCAAACTAAGGCTTGGGTTAGATTCAAATGATGATTTGGAGAGTTTTGATTCAAGTGATTTTAATTCATTTGGCCTGGGTTTGATTTTGGCTCATTTGGAATCAAATGGGTCAAATGGGTCAAGTTAACACATTTGACCAAATTGACCAAGTTGGGTTGGGTTAGATGTTGGTTCTTGTTCAATTGGTTAATTGAAAATGATTGTAGGCTTTGGTTTGAATCAAGTTAGATTTAGTTTGGATCTTGGCCAACTTGACCCTTTAGGGTCAATTTGGGCAAGGTTGGGTCAAGTTGACCAATTTGTCAAATTGGGCTCAATTATGGATTTGGCCAAGTTAAATAATCAATTTGGATTGAACTTGAGCCATTGGTTACAATCAATTTGGGTTGGATCATTATTTGACCCACTTTGGTCTTTTAGGCCAATTTCAATCAACTTGGGTCAAATGGCCAATTAGACTTGGTTTGGCTCAAGTGAGAGTCATGTCATGTTCAAACATTTATTATAAGTTGGTGTGAATCAATGGTCCCAATTGATTTGGTGTATGACTAGTTTTGGCTAGTTTAGGTTTCATTTGGGCTGAAGGTTGACTTGGTCAAAGGACCAAGTTAACTTGGTTTGACCCGATTCAAGGCAATTGATCATCCTTGGGTGATTGATGATCATGATATGAGGCTTGGATGGGCTTGGTTCAATCCAATTTGGGTTGGGTTAGAACTTGACTCAAAAATTTCCTTTAGGCCACTATGGGTCAAGTGGACCTAAATGGGTCAATGGCTTGGTTTTGGCTTGATTCAAGTTTAGTTGGACTTATATATGAGCCTAGGATTGAAATATAAATTCAAGTGCAATCAATTTAGAGTCTAATGAATTTTGGCTTATTTGAAGTTTTCAAGTTAAAAGGACTAACTTGGGCTTGACTTAGGTTAACTTGAGTTTGTTTTTATGATTATAGGTTTCATTTATATTGGGATAGATGATTGATGTAATGATTGACTTAAGAGAGAATGTATTGATTTTGGCTTGGTTTGGGTGGATTTTGGTTAAGACCAAGAAATTGGCTTAAAGGGAATAAATTGGATTTTGGTTTGATTTTGGATTTGGTTTTGGCCATTTGAATTTATATTTCATTTGTATTTAGTAATATAAATGAAAATATTAATGATTCATGAGAACATCACTTGAGTTTGGAGTGATTTGGATGCAAATTTGACTAAGTTCATGGAGGTAGGTCAAAAGGGCTTAATTAAGAAATTGTTTTAGTTTGATTTATTTTTAGTTATTGGAAAGTGGGCTTCATTTATATTTGTGGATATAAATGAATAAATAATTAATTTATAAAGAAATCAATTGATTTTGGGTTGATTTGGGTCAAGATTTGGTCAAGCTCATGGAGGTAGGTCTATATGGCTTAAGAAGGGTCTTGGCGTGGTTTGATTTTGTTTGATTTGGTTTTCATCATTTGAGTGTGGATTTCATTTATATTTGCAAATATAAATGAAGGAATAATTGATTTATAAAGAAATCAACCAAGTTTGGGATAACTTAGGTGGAGATTTGGCTAAGCTTATGAGAATGGGTCATATGGCTTAGGAAGGAATTTTGGAACTTGGATTTGATTTTGGGTTTTAATCACTTGCAATTGAGTTTGGATTTAGATTTGATAAATGATTAAGAGATTGAATTGATCTTTGAGAAAATCATTTGAATTGGAATTGAATTGGACTTGGCTAAGGTTAAGGCCATGGAATTCAATCATAAGGTATATGGAGAATTTTGAGCTTGGATTTGATCATGGGATTGATTATGATTTTTGGAAATTTGGTTTGGATTTGGCATGAATTTGAGGTTTGGTTTGAGAAGGAAGGCATAGGTTGGGTTTAGGTTACAAGGTAAACAAGTATCCCCAAGTCCCTAAGGCATGACCTATCCCTATGGCTCTAGGTTAAGTGTTCACCTAATCACTAGAAGTGTCTTAATACTAAGCAGCTCTTAATATCTATAAGAGTTTTAGATATATGATGAGGAAGTTAAGAAATCACTCCAAAAGTGAGGTCAACATGCACTTAGATGATTTGACTTGTAGGAAAGGTAAATGAATGTAAGTACTAGTTATTAGTGGATTGTGATGTATTTGACTCAATATTGTCTTTTGATTATAAATACTGTAAAAAGTATATGTTTCAAGTAATGTAGGATGACTTTTTTAAACATCATTATCACTATTGAATATATGAGTTTTATACGTTAACATATTATGATTATGAAATGAAGATATATAATCAGTTTAAATGTCTGGCATTATGGTTAGATAAAATTTAGAGAATTTTTGTTGTGATTTTATATTATGCATTATTCTAATTGAGTCTTTTGATTGAGTTAAAGATTATATAAATTTAAAATCATATGATTTTAACCATCAAATATATAAAATTAAGAGGAAGGATAATCTCATGTATATGATAAATGTTTCCTCTATCATGTGATTTACTTCTTCTCTAACAAAAAATAAAAAAGAGAATGAAGAGAATATCACTCATACAATAAAAGAATAATATTTTTAGTTTAGTCTTTTGACTATCTCCAAATAATTAAAACTTGAATTTTTAGATTGGGATTAATGATGCATAAATGATTTTGTTATATTTAAGTTTTTATTTTGCTTGTCAAACACAAGAATTTGATATTATTTTCTCTTAAAAAAATATTTAAGAAGCTGATTCTATTTAATGTGCTGATTATTTGTCTGATATATATTTTTAGAGAAATATTTAAGAAACTAATTTTATTTTGTCATAAAAATAAAGAATGATATCAAGCATATATATATAACCTTAATATATTATCCTAGTGGACATGTCTTGTAAAAAAAAAAAATTGCTTGTATATGGTTTAGGCTTCTAATTAGGTTCATAATATTAAAACTCAATTCCAAAGAAAATGAAGAGAAAATTTTTTTGTTATTAGAATTGTAAGTCAAATGATTGAATTAGTAGTTATTTATTAGTTCAATAAGACTTAGGGTCAAACAAAGCATTCTTTTCAATTTGATATGCTAGGTAGCCAAACTAGGAAAATTATGGATAGTTTATCCACAAAAAGGTTAAGGTATTTTAATTGAAGTGATTTGATAGCCTAATAAACCTTATGGTTAAGTCGATGAGATTCCCTTAACTAAATAAGCCTTAATGACAGAGCCAACTCCGCATTATAAAGTTTAACAAGTTGAAAGCGCTAGATTAAAATTTACATTTTTTTTCTTAATATTAATAAATCAAAATACAAAATCTTAAATTATAGATTTTTCTGAGTTCATAAGGCTATGACTAAGCCTACATAGAAAGCTCAAATCGTTCAGGGACTAATCTTGAGATTTTTTTTTCCTTGTTCAATAAGCCTAGCGAACTTTATTAATAATTTGCAAACTTATATGCCTTGAAGGTGAGTTTATATATAAAGTTTTCATGCAAAATAAATGAATTACAACACCTCTTATAGCTTACAAATCTTATGGTTTACATTATTGATTCAACAAGTTATGCACTTTATTTGAGACTTTTCATTTCATATATTTTTAAGTGTTGAACTAGAAGAAATTTTTTATATTAATACACATAATGGCCAAATTTAAAAAGTACATAAGAGGAGTTTAATTATCTAAAACTTAAAATGAATATGTTAGCTCAATGAACTCAAATGGTTGAGCTGATTAGATTTCATAGGTTTCATATGTTTAGAGGACAACAGTCAAATATGTACTAAGAAAATTTAGAACCTAAAGCCTTCAATTCAAATTTAGAAAAAAATACTATGTTAACACACTTAAGAACCAAATTAATGAACTTTACTAGATTCTAGTCACATAAATATCAAATTAGGGAGTTTCTAACTGTTGACCTCATTTTTAGAATGAGCTCTTAACCTTTCCATCTTAGGCATATGACTCATCTTAGACACTAAGAATTCCTTAGTCTTAAGACACTTCTAGTAATTA
Organism: Cymbidium sinense; assembly: GCA_021442155.1. Classification (NCBI taxonomy): domain Eukaryota; kingdom Viridiplantae; phylum Streptophyta; class Magnoliopsida; order Asparagales; family Orchidaceae; genus Cymbidium; species Cymbidium sinense. The sequence continues at coordinate 102,890,656 of CM038222.1, forward strand.
GGTGAACACTTAACCTAACCCTGGAGACTTAGAAGAGTTAACCATAGGGAAGGGCTTAGGGGTGTTAGAAGCTACCCCACATGAACTAAATCCTTACTTCCTTCTTTCAAGTCAAACTCCAAATCCAAACCAACTTCAAATTCAAAACAACCTCAAATCCAAACCAACTCCAAACTCAAATCAATTCCAATTTAATTTATTTTTTTTTTCTAATCCAAATCAACTTCAAATTCAAATCAACTTCAATTCCAAATCAAAATTTAAGTCAATTCTAACTTAATTGATTTTTCTCAAATTCAAATCAATTCTAATGGATTTTCTCAAATCATGAATCAATTCCAAATGATTGAAATCCATGATCAATTCTAAATCCAAAACCTTTCCTAAGTCTTTAATTTCATCTTATGAACTTAGCTCAAATCAAATCCAAATAAATTCAAACTCAAAAGATTTTCTCATAACCCATTTATATTCTCATTCATATTCACAAATATAAATGAAATATAAATTCAAATAATCAAAACCAAACTCAAAACTCAAATCCAAATCTAACCTAAATCCAACCTATACTCTTTCAAGTCAAATTCTTGAACTTAGCCAAATCAAACTCAAATCAATTCAAACCTTTGGATTTTCTCTCCAAACAATCAATCCTTTAGTCACAAATCAAATTCAATTATAAACTCCAATCATCAAACCAAAACTAAATTCAAAACTAATACCCAAATCAAACCCATGTTCATCCTTTGAACATGAAATTATCAAGTGAATCAAAACCCATTTGACTCCAAATCACTTGCAATTGGATTCATATTTCAATCATAAGTCCATATGTGAGTTCAACCAAACTTGAATCAAGCCTTGATCAAGTCAATTGCCTCCCTTAGGCTCACTTGCCCCAAAGTGACCTAAAGCACCTTTTGAGCCAAATTCTAATCCTACCCAAATTGGATTGAACTAAGCCCATCTAAGCCTCACATTGTGAGCAATCATCATAAGATGATCAATCACTCAAATTGGGTCAAACCAAGTCAAACTAGCCTTTGACCAAGTCAACATTTAACCCAAATGAAACTAAACAAAATCCACCATAGGCTAAATTGATTGAAACCATTGATCAAAACTAATTCATGATCAATGATTGGACTTGACCAAGTCATCATTTGAGCCAAACATAGCCCAATTGGCCAGTTGACCTAAAAAATCAAAATGTGTCCAATCTTGATCTAAGCCAAATTGATTACAACCAATTTGTCAAATTCATTCTTAATCACTTGTTGAACTTGACTAAAGCCTCAATTGGCTCACCAAACCTAAACCAACCCATGACATAACCCAACTAGGTCAAATGGGTCAAATTGGTCAACTTGACCCATTTGACTTAAGTGAACTCAAATGAACCAAAATCAAATATAAACCAAATTAAACCAAATAAATGATACCTAACCACTCCAAATGGTCATATAAACTTGACCTAACCCTTGGTTTGACCCAATTTGACCAATTGGTCAACTTGACCCAAGTTGACCCATTTTGACCTAAATGGGTCAACATGAGCCAAATGATATCAAATCAACACCAAATTCATTGAAAATTGGCACAACCCATTTTTCAATCATATCAAATCTACCTAAATCAAAATTAAAGCCAAATGATCATTTTACTCCTTGGTCAAAGGGTAACCTATGATCAAATTCACTTGGAATTTGATCATATTTCAATCGAAGATCACTTGGCATCCTCTTAGTGGTCCATTTGGACACCAAGGGATGTGGTGCACATGAACCAATGGGTTTGGGTCAGACAAAACTGACCACCCAATGGAAAATGAGCACATGGAATCACTCCATACTCTTATTTAACACATGGCCAACTCCACTACACTCCCCTGCCAAAACTAAATCACGTGGCACTCCTAACAACCTAAACAACCCCATTCCATAAGATCAATTTGATCAAAATTGTAAGGAGGCCCACGGTCGTCCAATCCAAGTAGGGGGAGATATACTCCCCCTCATTCCATTCAATTATTGCATTTTATTGAACCACAGGAAGGAAGCTCCCAAGCTCTCCCAAGCATTCTAAGCTCATTGAAATTCTCCATTCTCGGTTTTCCTTAAGCCAAAAATAGGGGAGGTGAGGAAATTCCAACTTTTCAACATCACCAAAGTCCAATTCCTCTTGCAAGCACCATCAAGGAGGCTCACACTCCAAACTTCCAAGCCACAAGAAGGACTTAAACCAAAGCCGCAAGCCATTGAAGGGAGCTTTGGTCAATTGTAAGATCCACTTTATTTCAATCCTTCAAACCTTCAATGAGGCTTCATCTCCACTAGACGAAGATATCTCAACGGTTGGAAGTGCCGGTGATAGCCTCCGACGAGGTATGCTTCCCGCTTAAGTAGAAATTCTTTGGTCCTTTGTGAAGGGAAGTGTAATCCCATTGAATTCCATTGGATGTGTCTCTTGCTTCTTGATGGTGTGGGTTGAATCTAGCTCAATCAAGTGAGCTCGGATCAAAGCCATGGAGGATGGATGGTCTCTCTCCCGAGGAGAGGGATGAATCATGGACCATCCATGCATGTTTTGGATGGATGGTCACGATTAATGCTTAGATCCATTTAATCCCTTTAGATCCATGGGTTTTATCAGTCGATCCTTGATTCGGTCAAGAGATCGGTGATGTGGCATTTGATTTGACTTAAACCAATCATGTATACCATGGAAAGCGTGCCTTAGTGATCCATGTGATGGGATTAGTTATATAATTAGGGATTTAATTACCTATTAATCACAAAACTTCAAAATTCATAACTAAATGTAGAAAAATTGAAAATATGCAAACTCAACTTCATTTTAAAGATAATTCAAGGGAATAATATAAAATTAGTTTAATTAATTTTGAATAGTGAATTTTTCAATTTGAGTTTTATTGGGATGTAATATGTTAATTACTCCTTAATTATTTTAATAATTAATTCCAAACTCTTAGGGTTAATTGTGGGATGACTCTGCCTCCATGATTTTCTTGGAATTTATTATTGGATTAATTTGGGTAATTACTTAATTTCATCTCTAATCACTCCTTAATCAATTAAATGATTAATTAACATTAAATGGTGATAATTCATTAATTAATGTTAATCATCTTGGAATAGTGGATAGACTTGGGAATGAGATTAGGATGCCTTTTCCAAATCTTTTCCCTAAGTCTATTTCATTTGAATGAAAACTTAATTAATTTACAAATTGATTAATGATTTAATCATTTCATTAAATAGCTTAATTAACCAAATCAAAAAAAATTAAACTTAATCACTTAATCAATCTCTTTCTTGGGTAGATACTTGGGTGTTCAATAACTAAGGCTTAAGAAATCATTTCCAACCCACATGTGTGGGAAGGTTATGAAAGTAATAAATTAAGCCCGTTAGCTTAATTAATCAATGATTGTGAGCCAATTGCATTAGGCCCCTTTATTTCTTAGGAGTATTGCTGATTTAAATCCCATTTGGTTGCATATCATATGTCAGCTCATAATTGTTGGGTTAATTATGTTAAGGTTGAGTAGGTAAAGGGTAATTAATAAACTTGATTCACACCTTAACCTAAACAAAACATAAAATCAATCTATTGATTCTAAAATTAAACTAAATGTATTCACATATGTGGGAGATGGGTTAGGGCTAATAAACCTTTTCACATTTCCTAAATTCGAATCAAACTCAAAATTAAAACAAAAATTTCTTTAAATAATTTTGATTCACTTTAAATGATCTTATTCCATAAGATTGTCTTTAAGAATTAATTAGGGTGAATTACATGCTTACATCACTTTATTTCTTTCCAAACATGTTAAATGTTATCCTATGAAATCATGCATTCATATCTTTTGAAAAATAAATTAAAATGAAATGTTTCCTTTATGTCAAATTGCATGTTTTGGCTAAAGTAATAATATGAATGGCTATTATCACTACTAAATCCAAAATTATTTTCAAAACTTATAAATCAAAGATATAAATGAAGGTATGCTACTTATAATACTTATAAGCTTGCATGTGAATATAATAAAATGTGTTATGTGGTTTCTTCTCTTCTTTCTTAACATGGTTTGTATAGGATTTGCAAAGTGTATAGTTCATTTGAAAAGAATAACACTTGCTTAAATCTATTCCTATGCACTCCATGTATGAATTAAGAAGGATCTTCACATTTACATATAAATTAACAACCAAATCAAACAAATAAACATAAACTTTTTGCATGATTCTTTTTTTATTCATCTTTTTTTTGTACATGCAAGTGTATTTAAGAAAAGTGGTATATTAGTCTGGACATCCCAGGGTTGTGAGGCTTTAAGTAGCCCTAAGAAGGTCTTGTACCTTATACCCTTAGTGTAGAAAATAATGGCGTCATACTCACTTATGTCTTTCATACATGTAAATGTGCATTTGATTAATGGATAAAAGAATCCCTCTTTTCTACTTAACAAAATCATGCATCATGAAACATCAAATTTTCTTAAGCAACATCTCTTAGCATTCATCATTAAGGTGTGCTAAAATTGCATTATAGATATGCTGATTCATTCATATACATCAGGATATATAATATGATGACATGTTGGAAAGAAATAAAGTGTGTGTGTTTGTGATAGTAATTCACTTTAATTAATCTTAAAATGCCTTTCTTATTTGAATAGGTTTATTTAGCAAATCTAAACTTAGGATTAATTAAAACACATAATAAAATATTCACTAAAAAATCTAATGAATCTACCTTAGAAATTACTTAAGGTAGGGAGGAAGAGAAGTTCTCTTCTCTCTCTTTACAACACTTAGTAATTAAGTGTAGGTTCATTCAAACCAAATCAAATCATCAAATAAAATTAACAAATCAATTAAATCACTTAAATAAAATAACCCTCTAAGTTGAACCCTTCACACTTAGAAAATTCTAACCTTAAAGCCTAGCTAAGACATACCACACAAGCCTTAAATGGCACACACATTAGGCTAAGTCACCATTTCTAGCTCTATGTTAGGGTGCATGGTTTGATGCTTGATTTTATTTTATGATGTAATGTTTTAGTCTGGATGTTAGGGTGTATGTGCATAGACTGGATGATAGGATGATCTTAGTCTAATCATTATCTTCTATGGGATTGTGCTTAAGGGGGTGTAATAAAAATATATAAATGCTTTTTTATGTGGTTGCTTATACCCCTAAGCATAATCCAAAATAGGCTAGGTGAACTTGGTTAAGCATGTGTAGGGTGCTAAGTCCAATTTATTCATATACATGCTTGGGATGTGTGGTTTGTTTAGCTAATCTCTATTTTGCAGGTTTTAGTTAGATTTACTTTTCCCATTTTCATGTAATTTTGCTATTAAGGAATGAATGTTATGGGGATTAGGATGAACATTGGTCATAAGACTATGTCTTATGCACCATGTGAAGCCTTTAGCAACCACATTCAAGAAACCAAGAAGAAGAAAAGAAGAAATGAAGAAATGAAATGAACCCCATAACATGAATTCCTTTTTTATTGTAATTAATTCATTTATAATCAGGTTGTATAAGGGTAGAACTTCACTACCCAATTTCTTTTTTGGGTTTTGCGTGGAGCCCGACCAGGCCTTTTATTCTTTTGCGCTAGCTTTATAAATTATTTGATGTTTGTTTAGCTTGTGCATTAAGATGGCATATTTTTTTTAGTTTCTTCCTTTCTTTGATGAATGGATTGGATGCGATTAGGTTCTTAGAAAAAAATAATTTTCTATCTAATTAATAACTCATAACCTCACCTAAAGCCTAGGTTATAAATCAAGATAAAAGATTTAGCAACCCCTTAGCTCGATGTTGTATGTTTCACATCATGCATAAAAAGCATCTTGCTTCACTCTTGCTTATGGAGGGCTTCCACCTTTGCTAGAGAACTTGGCTTGACCTTTGAGAGCCATGGTGGAAACACACCTCCTTCTTTCTGATTTTGGCCCATAATCAAATTTCTCATGCATTAGGCATATGAATCCCATAGTCCGTGTCAAATTAATTGTCCAAAAATGAAAATAAAACATAACAAAATTTGCATTAGATTTAAGTCATTAATCATGCCCTACATGATCTAGTCTCTTAGGGAGTGTGTTTAAGGACTTAGTCTCTTTCTAAATAAACAACAACTTAGCTATCTTGCAAAAGCATATGACTTGCCTACATGTATTTAAAATCATAGGAGGAGTTAGTTGGCAGCCACCCCCAGGCGGTTGTAAGTCCAACAGTCGAGTGGTTTATCCTCTCTTGTGGAGGTAAACCATATACATTTTGCCTTAGATTTAGGTCATGCTTTACTCCAAAGCTCCCTAGATTTAGGTTAGAGGTTGCTACTTCCATTTTGCTACATAAATCCTCCTCCTCTTAGGCATTTTCATGATTTTGTGTTGTGGAATTGTAAGCCCTAGATTCATAATAAAAATTCAACTCAAACAAATAAATCACTTCAATTTCAAAATATAAATCCCAACCATAGGATAGTTTGGGATGCTTACTAGGCTTCCTAGTATCATAAGCATCCCCTACTTATCTTCCTTTGGTTTGATAATAACTCCTCCTCTTGATCAATCCCTTGATCTTCTAAAATAAACCAATTGATTGATAGTCCTATCTTTGAAATCTTTGGAGACAATGATCATTTACCTTAATTGAGTATTCTTAAGAATCTCATTCCTTAGATGTAATTAACTATGGGGCTTGCCTCCATAGAACTTAATGAACATTTAAAATAAACTGCTTACTTTTCATGTAAAGTAGGAAGAATCTACATGAAGACCCTTTGTCCTTAGGAGTCCTTATTAAGAAGATTAGGTCCATTATAGGATGGTGACTTCTATCTCTCGAGATAGTATATCATTTCTCATTGTTATACCCAATCACCCTAATGAGAACATCTAAGGATCTACATGGTGTCACACAACAAGTGTTATTTTTGTTCTTCATTTATTTTTCTTGAAAGATAGATGAAGGATGAAAATAATTCACCATAGATTTTTTTGGCGACTCCGCTAGGGACGGATCCTCTCTCCATCTTTGGTAAATGATCTTGTCTCCAAGTATTGATAGTGGATTTGTACTTTATATAAGTCTGAGACTATCTTTCTTTTCCATTGGCACTTAGTTTATTTCATCCTTAAGCTAAGCTAGCCAACATCCTTTAGGTTTTAGGACCTCACTCCATGTAGGTCTTAAAACCTATTTTCCCAATAGGTGAAAATAAAAATTTAATAAAAGAAATAACTAAAGACTTTCTTACCATTTCTATGGTAAGGAAAAGGTTCATTCAAAATAAAAAAAAATAAATCCTTTATAAAACATCAATTTCAAAAAATCTCTTTTTGAAAATGCACATAATAAAATGTTTGTGCAAAATTTTCATAAATCAACCTCATCTAACAATCTTCAAGATAGCTATATGTAGGGTCTTTTCAAAAATCAAAATCAACAATCATTCTTTTCAAAAAGCACAAATGAACATCTTCATTCAATTTATTGAATGGAGATTTCATTTTTAAAATAAATCAACAATCATCTTTTCAAAAAAGCACAAATAAACATCCACAATCAATTTATTGAAAGAAGATTTCATTTTTTTAAAAAAAATAAATTCAACAATCATCTTTTCAAAAATAAAATCCAAAATCATGTTTTCCTAAAGCATAAATGAATATTCTCATTCAATTTATTGAATGAAGATTTTATTTTTAAATAAAATCAACAATCATCTTTTCAAAAATAAATTCCAAAATAATATTTTTCAAAAGCATAAATGAACATCCTCATTCAATTTATTGAATGAAGATTTCACTTTTAAAAACAAAATCAACAATAATCGTTTCAAAAATAAAATCCAAAATCATATTTTCTAAAAACACAAATGAATATCATCATTCAATTTATTGAATGAATTTTTTATTTTTTAAAAAACCAAAATCAATAATCATCTTTTCAAAAATAAAATTCAAAATCATATTTTCAAAAAGCACAAATGAACATCATCATTCAATTTACTGAATGAAGATTTCATTTCAATAAAATCACAATCATCTTTTCAAAATAAAATCAAAATCATATTTTCAAAAGCACAAATAACATCTCTTCAATTTTGAATGATTTCATTTTCAAAAATAAAATCAACAATCTTTTCAAAAATAAAATCAATCATATTTTCAAAAGCACAAATAAATCCTCATTTTATTAAAATTTCATTCAACAAAATCAACAATCATCTTTTCAAAATAAAATCACAATCATCTTTTCAAAATAAAATCAATCATCTTTTCAAAAAAATAAATCAAAATCATCTTTTCAAAAAATAAAAAACATTTTGATCTTTCATTTAGCATACCCAAATTTGCTAAGTGAAGATCCTCTTTTAAATCAAAATCAAAAAAATCAAACACATTTTATTTTCATTTATACCAAATTTGCTAAGTGAAGATCCTCAAAAATCAAAAATCAAAAATAAAACACATTTGGATCTTCATTTAGCATACCCAAATTTGCTAAGTGAAGATCCTCTTTTCAAAATTAAAACAAAACAAAAACACATTTGGATCATTTAGCATACCCAAATTTGCTAAGTGAAGATCCTCTTTTCAAAAATCAAAAAACACATTTGGATCTTATTTAGCATACCCAAATTTGCTAAGTAAATCTCTTTTCAAAAATCAAAATCAAAATCAAAAATACATTTGGACCTCATTTAGCATACACAAATTTGCTAAGTAAAGTTCTCATTTTCAAAAGTTCAAAATCAAAAATCAAAATACACTTGGATTCTTCATTTAGCATACCTAAATTTGTTAAGTAAATAATCCACTTTTCAAAAATCAAAACAAAACACATTTGGATTTCTTTAGCATACCTAAATTTGTTAAGAATCCTCTTTTCAAAAATCAACACATTTGGATCCTTTATTTAGCATATCTAAATTTGCTAAGTAAAGAATCCTCTTTTCAAAAATCAAAACAAAACCATTTGGATTTTTTAGCATACTTAAATTTGCTAAGAATCCTTTTTTCAAAATCATCAAAAATAAAACATTTGGATCTTATTTAGCATACCTAAATTTGCTAAGTAAGATCCTCTTTTTCCAAAATACATTTGGATTCTTCATTTAGCATACCCAAATTTGCTAAGTAAAGATTCCATTTTCAAATTCACACATAATTCATAAACAAACAAACAAAAAAAAATTGTTTTCAAACACCTCACTTGGCATACCCAAATTTGCTAAGTAGATTTCAAAATCACAAATCCAAACAAAATCAATTGACCCTTTATTTTAACATACTCAAATTTGTTAAATAAAAAGGCCCTAAACAATCAAAAAATCAAATTCAAATATGAACCTATAGAAGTATCAATCTCTTCAAAAAAAACAAACTTTTTGAACCCATTTTCAACATACACAAATTTGTTAAAAATAGATTCTAAATTCAAAAATCTCCTTTCCAATCAATTCAAAATCTCTCTAAATCAAGAGCCCACTTAACATCAAATTGTTGAGTGTGGGTTCCAAAATTATAAAACAAATTAAAGCAAAAAATCATTAGTTTTTCCAACATTGCAGTTTCAATCTTTGGTGTTTCAATTTTAGTTGATTTAGTTATAAATGGAAGCCCAGAAGTATGTCTTTACTTTTCCTTTTGGGATGGATTTGGCCTTAGATCAGGCCAGCCTCCCATAGACTGACTTCGCCCACCTCATTCATTTTGGTCGAGGTTTTGGGGACTAGGATCACTTGTGAGGACCACCCTCACAACTTTCAGAGGTGGTGGCCGGTGAAGCGGTCATCCAGTTGAGATGTCGAACTTCAGTTTCCCTGAAGAGGAAGGTTGTGGCGTTCTTAGAAGTGCATTCGGTGCCCAGTGGTTCTCTTCCCCTTGATAGCTAGCACCCACTCGTTGGCTCCTTCAAGGGAAGGCTCTTGGATAGTCTCCCCACCTGAGGTAGGTCTAGTTCTCATGTGCCCCTCGCACTGGTGCAAGATCAAGCGCATCATTGCCAGAGAGCTAGAGGCTTTCCCGGTCTGATAGAGAGTTACCCAAGGAGTCTCCTCTTATCACATAGAATAAATTTCACCCCCTCTTTGGATCTGATAGTGAGGAAGACATTAGGAGGCTCTCAACTTCACCTCCACCTACAGTACAGTTTGAGGCTCCTATCAGTGATAGGAGAAGGTTATGGGCCTTAGATGATATTGTTGGCGAGCTTACGGATTTAGAGTCAAGCTCAATTTGATTTCAATTATTCTCACAGTGGGAAAACATATCAGGAGAGGGCGAGGCGGTGTATCTTTACTAGTTGAGAGGCGAGGTATGCAGGCAATGGTGCCTTAACCCTCGATTTTCCTGGTCGGCCTACACCGATCATATTGATAGCATTTTATTGATGGGTACTACCCACCATAGGAGAGGATCTCCTGCCTAGAAAGAGTCGGTGGTGCCTCCACCACACCGCTCTACTCCATGCCCACCATCTCCAATAAAGTTTCATCATCCACAATTTTAGCAAAAGCCATGAAGGCTATATCCGAGGAGAAGAGAGCCCCACTTGTGATCCAGCTATGGCCAAGAGATCCCATTCCATCTACCCGGTGAGGTGAGGCGAGCTCTCCACTTGACCTCTGCCCAGTTATGGTGAAGAGGAATGGCGACCAGGCATTAGTTGTGTGTCACCACCACGCGAGTCTTGGAGATATAGAGTGTAGGAGAGGGAGGAGGCAGTTCATTGCCCCATGGCCATAGATCCTCTAGGAAACTCCACCAGATCAGTGATAGGGAGCATCTTTCTTCTAGTGAGCGTAGCCCTCACAAGGTTAGCTCTCCAATAGCAGAGGAGGTTAGATGTATCTCTGTTCATGATCCTAAACGATTTGATGTACACTGAGTTGGACCATTCCTAGATGACATTGTAGCTCGATTATCTAGTTGAGAAGAAGGAAATTCTAGGATATGCCTAGAGGATGAGAGAAAGGTCGGTTTGATCCTAATGAAGATGATCTATTGGAGGATTCGGTACACATGGTAGACACCGGGTTCCCTCCTTCATGATCATATTTGGAAGGTGTTGCGAGAGCAAGATGACCACACTCTCAACACCTCCTTCAATTAAAGCAAGGATGAACATATAGATAGGATGGGAAAGAGGCTTGAAGACTTGCTAGCAGTAGTTTTAGTACTTCAAAACCAAGCCCCGGTAGTGCATCCTACTATTGTAGAAATAAGTCAGCCTGAGTTGTTGAATGTCTTGGATCAAGCCAAGACTTCACCTCTAGAGCGAGGCACCGTATAGAAGGTAGTGGATAGTACCTCTGTACAAGAAAATGATATTAAACTCATGGTTGAGCAGTAAGTGAGAGAAGCATTGGTGCAAGCCCGAGGTGGATCATCAGTTCCAAAGGGTAGACCCTACCATAGGAATTTGATGCCATCCAATATCTTAATGGTTTCATGCCACCTTCTTTAAAGAGCTTCGATGGCGGGAACCCCACGACACATATACTTGGGCATTGTTGCATGGTGGCGATGATTCATTACTATTTATCTTTTTTTGTCAATAGCTTAGCGCATAGCCTTTGATTGGAACTCCCCAGTTCGGTGAAGACTTTTATTGAGTTGGAGCAACTCTTCATTAAGAGGTTTCTTTGGAGCTCGAAAGGGTGGTATGGCGTGTTGTCAACACACCTTGGTGAGTCCCTCATTGATTATATTCTCAGATGGTGCAATTTGAGTATGAAAAGCAAACCACAGATGTCTGAACAGCATGCCATTGAAATTCTACTAAAGAATATTCATGGCCCGGTCGCCTTCATGCTCAAAGGTTTTACCATCAAGACATTTGAGAAGCTAATCAACAAGGCATCTAGCTTACAAGGAAAAGCCAAATAGTTGCCTTTTTTGGATCAATCAATAAATCCAAAGCCACATAAAGCTTATGAGAAGAAGCCAGGGGCATTGACAGCAGTAGACAAGGGGAAGCAGTTGGCCAGAGTGCAGTATGAGAGACCTCGAGCTCCATAGCCATCACTTTCACCTCTACCACCTCTCATCCAAGCAGGATGAACATATAGATAGGATACTTGACTTTCTAGCCATTTAGTACCCAGCCAACCTATCCACTACTTTTGGATAAAATAAAATTATTTAGGTTGAATCTTATAAGAAGACTTAAAGAAAGGCTACTATTTTAGAAGGTAGTGGATGATCCTCTTCAAGAAAATGATATTAAACTCATGGTTCTTAGAAGTGAGAGAAGCATTGGTGCAAGGAGCAATCATAGTTCAAGGGTACATAGAATATCCCATCAATCAATTTCATCCACCTTCTTTAAGAGCTTAGGCAACCCCTCTCCGGTTGTTGCATCACTTGGTGGTATGATGCATTAAAACTTTTTTGTAGGGCTTAGCAGCATAACCTTCATTATGCAGAACTCCCCAATGAAGACTTTTGTTGAGTTAGAGCAACTTTTCATTAAGAGGTTTCTTTGGAGCTTCCAAAAGGGTAGTGGCAGTTGTTGTCCACTACACTTGGTAGTCCTCATTGATTATATTCTCATATGCATTTGAGTATAAAAACCAGATTGAACAAGCCATTGAAATTCTACTAAGAATATTCATGGCTACCTTCACAGGTTTTACCATCAAGACATTTGAGAGCTAATCAACAAGGCTAGCTTTAGATAGCTTCCTTTTTTGGATCAATCAATCAATAAAGCCAAAAATATAAAGCTTATGAAAGAAGCACTTTGTCAAGCGACGGTTGTAAACTTATGAGACCTCAGCTCCATAGTATCACTTTCACCTCCTCTACCTCCTAGGGCATCCTACAGCAATTGGTTCACCTCTCCTTAGAATACTACGAGGTCACAACTTCTTGATATCTCCACTACTCTTTTGGATAAACTAAACAAACTTATTCATTTATGAAGATGTCAGGAAAATCCTTGAATATCTTAAATAACACGATCAACTACCCACTTACAAGATGAGGAAGTCAAGCAATGATCTACTTTTCAGAGATGTTAGCATGTTTGGAGGATTCTTTATTCAAGGATTGCCACAGATACAAGATAGGGATCATAGTTATCCCAAAGGATACCTTGTGGAACAACCATTCAATTTCATTGATCCTTTGGGATACTTGATCTTCTCAAAATAGAGGTTGGGATATCTCATATCAGAACCTCTAAAAAAATTATGTCAAAAAATCGACTTTCTTGCTGTAGCTCAAACCTCAACATCAAGGAAGGTTGAACAGAAAGTGGGAGCTCACAGGGTGGAAGATGGGAGATAGCCATACAAGGAGAGGATAGTCCAGTTACATCTCTTATTTTAGTAAGACTTCTACTTGATAGCTCTTCTTCTAGTAGACATCTTATTGGCAATGAGGGTATCAAATCTCACCTCTTACTTTACTTGATTTCCACTATGTACCTCTTCAAAATCTAAGATTGAAAATAAAGCTAGTTTGAAATACATATGTGTCATATGGGTTTTCTAATTTGTCTTATTGAAAAATTCTCAAGTATAAGATAATTATAATACTTTGATCTTCCTCTTTCATTCAAGTTGGACTTTCCTTCTCAGAATAATATGGGTTCACCTCTTGAGAGATGACTTTGAATCATCTAATTCAGGTCATAGAGAAGTTGTAGGTGAGCTGAGAGTAGAATCTTCCACTAATCATAAAGATCATAAACCTCAGATAATTCTACCTCCTAGGGTAGCAAAGAAAAGAAAAAGTCATTGGAGATGATGAGAATCCTCTCCACGATGCTCCAGCTTGGATATGCTTGTGAGATTAACCAAAAGTCCTCTCTCAAGAAAGTTCTCATAATTATGCATATGATTCCTTTGTCTTGTTCAAAGAGAGATGAGAATCATTAATCAAAACTCTTCATGGAGATATGTTAGCTTAGCTGAGGTGGAGAAGAGGCACATTATTCCAAAGAAGCAGTCACTTTCACAGATGAGACCTTCTCTTGACATAAGCACAATCCTCATTACAATAGACATGGAATATTTCTGGGGTTCTTGTTGATCCTCTGATGAATATTATGAGTCTAAAGACCCTTGCCTTCTTAAGGATTGACATCTCTACACTTTGAGGAGATCGGATGATGTTGAGAGGATTCAGTGAATAAGGCAAGAGGGCTTTAGGTTCCATAATGTTACCTTTGGAAATAAGTGATTGGAAAACTGAAGCCAAGTTCTATATCATTGATTCAAATACTTCATTCACTATTTTGCTTGGTAGGCCTTGGATACATCAGAACAAGATGATTCCATCCTCTCTCCATCAATACATCAAGTTTAGAATGGATGGAATTGAATACTGTGTCAAAGGTGATGAAAGGCCATTTTGATTAGGTTGAGATATAAAGATCATACTATCTTTCAATACCTTTCTCATGAACTTGGTCAAATGCAAAAGAAAAGGAAAAAGAAGAAAAGAAAGAAAGAGAAAGACAAAGAAAAGAAAAATGAAAATACATGTGACCAAGAAAAGGACATCAAGGAAGAAGTAGATCACATGTCACATTCCATCATATGGACATATGGGTAGGATGACTCAACCTCCATGAAAAAAAAATAGACATAGACATCTATCAGAAGATATGGTTCATCAGGGGTTATGTTCCAATTTATAGATGCTACTATTTGGACTTGAATCCATCAACATTGTTGAATACTAACCCCTTAGAGCTTCATTTGACACTTTAGATGGGATAGCTGAAGACCAGACTCAAGCAAAGCATGAATGTGTTGAATCAAGTTTATGTTAAACTATCTAAGTTAGACCAGCTCTAACCTCACTTTCCTCTCAAAAAAGTTGAAGGTTTAGTAGTTAAGAAGCCCTATCTTTGAATGTCAGCCAGAAGAGATTCTGGGATCATCATCCCAGTCATAAACTCATGTAGGATTTGAGGATAATTCATATAACAAATTAATGGAATTATCTTTTGATTGGTACTCACCTTGTGTTCTTAATCATGCAAAGAAGGGTTTGATTCATTATACATGGTCTAAGCACAGATCAGAATACTTTGAAAAGCTATGGAATAATAGAGGCAGGGATGCAAAATCAAGATCAAGACTAGGATTCAGTACAATGGGTCATTGATATGATGATTGTTTGTTACTAATCATTTGGAGTCTGATAGGTTCTTCAAACCACACTAACTCTTATGAGAATGTGTGTTTAGAAATTTTAGATGATCCAGATGATCTCCAAATCAAAGATGCACCATCAGAATTTGAAGAGGAAATTCATTCAATAATTGACAAGCTTAAAGAAATTAACCTCGGTACAAAAGAAAATTCACGACCGACATACATCAATTCATTGATGAATGAAGAAGAAATCAATAACTTAGTTATGCTATTGATTGAGTTTAAGGACTGCTTTGCATGGATCTATGAAGAAATGCCTAGATTATCTCCTGACATAGCAATCCACAAACTAATAGACCTTGGCACTTATCAAGCAATCCTAGATCATGGATTAGAAATCAAACAATGTTATTTTTGAAGTCAAGTCGATGTTGGTTTTTTATCGGGAAGAAAAATACCTCAGTTAGCTAGTGTCATTGGTTAAGAAAAGAAGAATGGTGAATTCGCTATGCATTGATTTGACTTAAATAAGGCTACGAGATGAGTTCTCTTCCTATACTAGAACAAATGGTGGACATCACCTCATCTCATGATATTCTCCTTTATGGGCTGGGTCATTTGGCTCAACCAAATCAAGATGGAGATGATGAAAATACTTTTTTGAACCCGATGAATATATTATTATAAGGTCATGCCTTTCAACCTTAAAATATTGCTACATACCAATGGGTCATGACTCATCTTTGTTCATCATCATCATGTTTGTGCGATGATCTAGTAGTCAAGAGAAAGAAAGGAAGACCACTCTTTGACTTGAGAGTAGTTTTTGAACGGTTAAGATAATTTAACCTCAAAATGAATCCCCTGAAGTGTGCATTCAGAGTAGCTTCAGAGAAATTCCTTGGGTTTGTTGTCTGACATCGGGGAATAGAAATAGATCCAAAAAAGATCAAAGCTATCTTAGATATGCCACCACCTAAAAGTTTAATTCAACTCAGATCTTTTCAAAGGCGATTGGCGTATCTAAGATGCTTTATCTCTAACATATCGGGAGATGCAAGCCATTTTTAGCACTTGTCAAAAAGAATGCCAAGTTCAAGTGGGATGACAAGTGGCAACATGCTTTTGAAGATATCAGTGTTGGTGAAGCGGTCTAGTATAGGCAGCCATTCATTCTCTACACTGCTGGATTGGATGACTCCCTCAGTGCTTTGTTGGCCCAAGCCAATAATGAAGGTAAGGAGAGTGCTCTCTACTACCTTAGCCATCGTCTAATTCTTGCTAAAGTGAACTACCCACCTATTGAGAAACATTACCTAGCTTTGATCTTCGCATCCCAAAGATTACATCACTATATGCTTTCTCATAAGATGAACTTAATTTCCAGAACCAATCCACTACAGTATCTCATGACACAGCCAATGCTATTCAGATGTTTAGCACGTTGGTCCATGATTCTCTTACAGTTTGATATCACATTCACACCCCTCCATGCAATGAAAGTACAAGCACTAACGAATTTCTTAATAGCACCCTTTGCGATTCCCCTTAGTGATGATCTCACGACGAACAAATCATGAACTTAGGGAGGTTAACAACCACATTGGGAGATGTATTTTGATGGTGTGGCTTCCTTTCATAAGGAGAAGAACTGAACTACTCTTCTAGGAAAGGCGTAATAGTTCTTAACTCATCCAGATGTGATGAGATTCTCAAACTATCTCTTCAATCCATGCACCAACAACGAAGCCGAGTATGAGGCTTTGATTGCCGGTCTGGAGTTAGCTATCACAGTGTGTGTCAAGAGCATCAACATCTATGTAGACTCTCAATTGGTCATCAACCATATTGTCGGGTCCTACAAGGTTCTAAAACCTAAGCTTCATCATTACCGTGAGTATACCATGAAGCTGTTGGCCTAGATCCCTGAGGTTACCATCATCAAGGTCCCTCAAGGAGAGAACACAGTAGCATATGCTTTGACCAAACTTTCCAAAGAATTGGCATGTCCAGAAGATGAGTCCATTCTAATAAGGGTCTAAAACAGAAAAGTCATATTCCTTATTGATGCTGAACTCGTCGAGAGACTTTCTCTTGAAGGGGAGGTTATAGTTGCCAATAAGGAGAAGGAGTTGGATTGGAGGTAACCATTCATAGATTATTTGAACACCGACAAACTACCTCAAGAGAAATCACAAGCCCATCAGATGAAACAGTGAGCTCTCTCCTATGCTCTCGTGGATGGCACCTTGTACCGACCGTCTTTTGATCAAATGTGGTTACACTATTTGGACAAACATGAAGCCCGTAGGATCATGACTAAGGTACATTCAGGTCTATGTGGAGCACATCAATCTGGTCTGAAGATGAAAGTAAACATAAAGAGACTAGAAAACTTTTGTCCTTCGATTATTACAGATTACATGGATGTATCTAGGAGATTCCATCAGTGACAGGTACACGGTGTGATCCTACATCAACCACCCAACATTCTACATCCTACTTTAGCCTCATGGCCATTTGAGTGTTGGGGTACCAACATTGTGGGTCCTATCGATCCTCCTTCTTCCAAGGGCCATCGGTTCATTCTAGCTGCCACCGACTACTTTTCCAAGTGGACAGAAGCAATCCCACGCAGAGAGGTCATAGCTCAACATGTGCTCTAGTTTTTCAGGAACCATATCGTATATAATTTTGAGGTGCCTTGATGAATTATATCTGATAATGGTACTGCATTCAAGAGCACCAAGATCAACAGCTTTGCCAGAAGGTATGATATAGATTAGAGATACTTCACCATCTACTACCCTAAAGCGAATGGCCTAGGAGAAGCAAACAACAAAAATCTCATCTAGATACTAAAGCAGACGCTTGACAATAATAAATGACAATAGCATGAGTAGTTAGTTGAAGATTTATGGGCATATCACACCGCATATAGAACTCCAACTCAATCTATCCCGTTCTCCTTAGTGTATGGGTCTGAAGCTATTCTACCATTAGAAGTTCAACTCCCATCACTAAGGATAGCATTGGGTAGCAAAATCACTATAGAGCAAAATTCCAAGTTGCGGTTAGAAGAGCTTAAAGGTTTGGAGGAGAGATGCCTGTAGGCATGCCAGAATCTCGAGTTGTACAAGGCCAAAATGATTCAAGCTCACAACAAGCTGGTTCGCCCTAGAACTTTTCAAGTAGGAGAGCTTGACCTGGTTCTAAGGAGACCAATTATTTCCCATCGAAAGATGTGAGGAAAGTTTGAACCCACTTGGGAAGGCATTTTTGTCATAGAAAAGGCCTATCAATGAGGAACTTATCAACTTATTGATTGTAAAGGGGAACACTCGATGCTTCCAATTGATGGACTTCATTTAAAAAAATATTACCCATAAATCATGTTTGAAAATAATTATCATCAAAAGAACAAAATTTCATTCAAATTCCTCAAAATTCTCTCTTCTTTCAAAGTGTTGTTTGCTTATCTTGTGAATCTGACATGACATGTTTAGGATAGGTGTAAGAGAACCCAAGAGGCATCATATCCCTCTTTCACAAAACAAACACAATCAAACACAATTTCCTAGCGCTACTAGAATAAGTGTGAGAGAATCTAAGAGACATCCTATTTCAATTAGCACAATTAAGTTAGGTGATAGAGAACCCAAGCGACATCCTTTCTTAGTGGGAATCCTAACTACCATCCGTGGCACCACTTCATCAAATTCCCCAAGTGTGTTTAGGGTAGGTGTGAGATAACCCAAGTGGCATCCTATTCCTTTTAACACAAACACAAACATAAACACATATCTTTTGTCTCAGGCTATTTTGATGTTGTAGCAAGCCCCCTGTGACACGCACTCATTAGCTTCTCTAGGTCGGGTTGACATGCTACATTGCTAGTATGTCATCCAGTGGTCACTTGTCCATCGGATGTGAATCCCTGAGCTTTCTTCCTAACTTGACCATTGCAAACTAACGAGTTCTTTGTTAGTTTGGTAGACTTCATTGCTAAACCAGTAAGCTACCTCATGTTGATTTTGTTTAAGAAGATGTGAGTCTCCATGCTTTCTTCTTAAACTAATCATCATGTACTGACTAGGTCGAGTATATTTGAGGTTTAGGATAAGTCCCCAAGAGGCTCCTTTCCTTTTGACTATGTTTGAGCTGATCTAAGTCCCTTAGTGGCATTCACTCAGTAGTCGCCCTAGGTTGGATAGCACCTGTCGAGCTAAACACAGACTATCTTGATAATTAGTTCTGCTATAGGAGGATGTGAGTCCCTGATGCTTTCTTCCTAGGCTGATTGTTGCATATCAATGGGCACCTTAGGTTGGTTGATGTTCACTAGGCTGGCAATGACTCACCCAGTGGATACACCACTCTTGGCAAATGTGAGTCCCCGCACTTTCTCCTTAAGTTGGTCATCGAATACCTATGCAAGTTATCTTCTCTAGGGTTTTGGATAAAGCCCTTAGTGGCCCCTCTCTCTTTGGGCACTCTACTTGGATCACGTCCTTTGCAACCCCTTTTAGACACTAACCGATTACTCTTGGATTGGACAGTCCCCCTTTCCTAGTAGCCACTCCTGTGATTGGAAAATTTGTTCAGCTAATGCATAAATTTTCCCTTGGTTCAGTAAATCTGAGATAGGTCTAGGCTAATATAAGCTCTTTCTCAATATGATCTCTCACAAACCAACAAGGTCCATGATAAACAAACAAAATAAAATAAATAAATAAAATATTCACTTGTGGATTAGAAATTTAAGCCCCTTGTGGCCCCTTTCTCAAGCAGGCATCTTATCTTTAGGGCAGTGTTAGCAAAACTCCCTATAAGAATTGCCTGACTATGCTTGAGTTAAGATAAGTCCTCAGGTTGGCACTTTTTCCGTAGTCTCCCTTAGGTTGGGTTCAATCTATTTTGCCACAAATAGGTTACCCCGACAGTCATTTCGCTTTAGAAGATGTAAGTCTACTATGCATTCTTTCTAGCATGACTGTCTCAAATCGACAGGCAACCCTATGTCAGGTTGACATGTTACCTCGCTAGTGTGTCTCCCTAGTAGTCTTTTATTCAGGAAAGATGTGAGTCCCCGTGCTTTCTTCCCTAAATTATCCATTGCAAATTGAAAGGCACCCCTTTAGTAGGATAGTTCCCCCTTCGGGTGAGAAGCTACTTTCTTTGGATGGTAAATCTGGGTTAGGCCAAGGCCTACATGCCCCTACTCAATGAAGTCCATCATAAATTGATGGGATCCATACAAAAATTAAAAATAAAATTAATTTTGACTACCTTTGAGCTGATTTAAGTCCCTCAGTGGCATTCACTCAATAGTCAACCCTAGGTCAGGTTCGATTTGTTGCACAAGAAATTGATTACCCCAGTGATTCCTTATTTTGGAAGATGTGACTCCCCACGCTTTCTTCTTAAACTTGACCATTGCAAATTGAAAGGCAATCCCTTTGGTTTTATAGTCCTACTATGTGGTTGGTAGACTACCCCTTTGGATTGGTATATCTGAAGTTGGCCCCTACTCAATGCAATCCATTGCAAACCGATAAGATCCATCAAAAATAACTAAAAAATGAAGTTAATCTTGACTATCTTTGAGCTGATTTAAGTCCTCTGGCAGCATTCACTCAATAGTCAGCCCTAGGTCGGGTTGACATGTTACCTTGCTAATGTGTCACCCCAGTGGTCTTTTATTCAGGAAAAATATGAGTCCCCGTGATTTCTTCCCTGAATTAACCATTGCAAACCAAAAGGCACCCATTTGGTTGGATAGTTCTCCCCTCGGCCGGGAACTTACTCCCTTCAAATTGGTAAATCTGTGTTAAACCAAGGCCAGCATGACTCATACTCAGTGCAGTCCATCACAAATCAATGGGATCCATCAAAAATAATTAAAAAATAAAATTATATTTGACTATCTTTGAGCTAATTTAAGTCCCCAGACATTCACTTAGGTCTAGGTTTTGATTTGTTGCACAAACATCACCCCTGGTTCCTTATTTTGAAAGATGTGAGTCCTCGCACTTTCTTCTTAACTTTACCATTGCAAATTGAATGGCAATCCCTTTGGTTGAATAGTCCTACTATGTGATTGGTAGACTACCCCTTTGGATTGGTTAATCTAAGCTAGCTCAAGGCCTACATGGCCTCTACTTAGTGCAGTCCATCGCAAACTGATGAGATCCATAAAAAATGACTAAAAATAAAATTAATCTTGACTATCTTTGAGCTAATTTAAGTACTCTGGCAACATTCACTCAATAGTCAGCCTTAGGTTGGGTTCAATCCATTGCCTCGCCAATTGATCACCACAGTAACTGATCCCTACTTTGGAGGATGTAAGCCTACTGCGCTTTCTTCCTAGTACAGCTGTTGCACACCGAAAGGTGACCCCTTTGGTTGGATAGTACTACTATGTGGTTGATAGACTACCCCTTTGGATTGGTAAATCTAAGCTAGATCAAGGCCAACATGGCTCTTACTCAGTGCGATCCATTGCAAACCTATAGGGTCCATCTCAAAATAAAAAAAAAATTAAAATCTAAAATAAATTCAACCCTCCTCCCTTGGTGGAGTCAAACTAAACAAACAAAACAAAATCCAATCAACCTCCCTTAGTCAAATCAAATCAAACAATCAAATCAATTAAATAATTTGCTTCTCCTCAATGAGAAGCAAGTCTTTTCAATTCCCCAGTGGATCACGAATTCTAATGCCCTAGCGGATTTCATAACCTCTTCTCCCTAGTGGACGACTCGAACTTGCTCCCCTGGTGAAGAGTTCACTTTTTCATCCCTAGTGGAGCACCAAATCCTAAATCAACAGATCAAATCAAATTTCTCTTCAGCAAGACTCAAATCAAATTAAACCTCTCATCCCCAGTAGATGACTTGAACCTCTTCCCCAAGTGGAAGGTTCACATACTCAGTCCCTAGTGGATTCCTCCTTCACTCTCTTATGTTGTTGACATGAGTAGAGTCACATTGCATTAAGCTCTTGACTCTTTCTACACCTTGGGTTGGGAGTAGATTATTTCTGTTAGTGCTTGTGATCATTCGGTGTTGTTGATTGTCTCGATCAACACCAATACGTGAGGTATGCCTTGTCAGTCACACCACACCTATTGGGTGCCCTTTGTTGACCTCATTTTTAGAATGGGCTCTCAACTTCTCCATCTTAAACATAGGACTCATCTTAGACACTAAGAATTCCTTAGTCTTAAGATACTTCTAGTAATTAGGTGAACACTTAACCTAACCCTAGAGACTTAGAAGAGTTAGCCATATGAATAGGTCATGCCTTAGGGTGTTAGGAAAATTTTCCTACCCTATAGTATGAACCAAATCATTACTTCCTTCTTTTAAGTAAAACTCCAAATCCAAACCATCTTCAAATTCAAAACAACCTCAAATCCAAACCAACTTCAAATTCAAAACAACCTCAAATCCAAACCAACATGAAACTCAAATCAATTCCAACTTAATTGATTTTTTTTAACTTCAATTCTAAATCAAATCTTAAATCAATTCCAGCTTAATTGATTTTTCTCAAATTAAAATCAATTTCAATGGATTTTCTCAAATCATGAATCAATTCCAAATGATTGAAATCCATGATCAATTCTAAATCCAAAACCTTTCCTAAGCATTTGATTTCATCTTATGAACTTAGCTCAAATCAAATCCAAATCAATTCAAACTCAAAAATTTTTCTCATAACTCATTTATATTCACAAATATAAATGAAATATAAATTCAAATAACCATACCAAATTCAAAACTCAAATACAAATCCAACTTATACTCTTTCAAGTCAAATTCTTGAACTTAGCCCAATCAAACTCAAATCAATTCAAACATTTGTATTTTCTCTCCAAACAATCAATCATTCAATCACAAACCAAATTCAATCATAAACTTCAATCGTCAAATAAAAACTAAATTCAAAACTCAAACCCAAATAAACCCATGTTCATCCTTTGAACTTGAAATTTTCAAATGAATCAAAACCCATTTAACTCCAAATAACTTGTAATTGGATTTATATTTCAATCATAAGTCCATATGTGAGTTCAACCAAACTTGAATCAAGCCTTGATCAAGTCAATTAACCCCCTTAGGCTCACTTGACCCAAAGTGACCTAAAGCACCTTTTTGAACCAAATTCTAATCCTACCCAAATTGGATTGAACTAAGCCCATCTAAGCCTCAAATTATGAGCAGCAATCATAATAAGATGATCAATCACTCAAATTGGGTTAAACCAAGTCAAACATAGCCTTTGACTAAGTCAACATTTGACCCAAATGAAATCTAAACTAGCCAAAATCCACCATAGGCCAAATTGATTGAAACCATTAATCAAAACTAATTCATGGTCAAAGATTGGACTTGACCAAGTCATCATTTAAGCCAAACCTAGCCCTATTGGTCAGTTGACCCAAGTTGGCCTAAAAAATCAAAATGTGTCAAATCTTGATCTAAGCCAAATTGATTGAAACTAATGGGTCAAATTCATTTTAAATCACTTATTGAACTTGATCAAAGCCTCAATTGGCCAACCAAACCAAAACCAACCCATGACCTAACCCAATTAGGTCAAATGGGTCAAATGGGTCAAATTGGTCAACTTGACCCATTTGACCTAAGTGAACTAAAATGAACCAAAATTAAATATAAACCAAATTGAACCAAACCAAGGATACCAAACAACTCCAAATGGTCATATGAACTTGACACAATCCTTGGTTTAACCCAATTTAACTAATTGGTCAACTTGACCCAAGTTGACCCATTTTGACCTAAATGGGTCAACATAAGCCAAATGATATCAAATCAACACCAAATTTATTGAAAATTGGCAAAACCTATTTTTCAATCATATCAAATCTACTTAAATCAAAGTCAAATGACCATTTTACCCCTATGTCAAAGCGTAACCTATGATCAAATTCACTTGGAATTTGATCATATTCCAACTCAATACCACATGGCAACCTCTTAGTGGTCCATTTGGACACCAAGGGATGTGGTGCACATGACCCAAAGAGTTTGGGTCAGTAATTCCAACCCAAAACCAAAATCAACCACCCAATGAAAAATAAGCACATGGAATCACTCAATACTCTCATTTAACACATGGGCAACTCCTCCACTACACTCTCCTACCAAAATTGAATCACATGGCACCCCTAAACACCTAAACAACCCATTCCATGAGATTAATTTGATCAAAATGGTAAGGAGGCTCATGGCCATCCGATCCAAGTAGGGGGAGATATACTCTCCCTGATTCCATTCCAATTCAGCACACTTGCATTCGATTGAACCCAGAGGAAGCTCCCTAAGCTCTCCCATGCATTCCTAAGCTCAATTGAAATTCCCATTCTAGGTTTTCCTTAAGCCAAAAATAGGGGGGTGTGAGGATATTCCACTTTGCTCAACACTTCACCAAAGTCGAATTTCTCTTGTAAGCACCATCAGGAGGCAATATGAGCTCACCCAATGAGTTTTACAAGCTTCCAAGCCACAGGAAGGAGGACCTAGACCAAAGCCGCAAGCCATTGCAGGGAGCTTTGGTCAATTGGAAGATCCACTTCATCTCAAGCCATCAAACCTTCAACAGGGCTTCGTCTCCACTAGACGAAGCTACCTCAATGGTTGGAAGAGCCGGTGATAGCCTCTAGCTAGGTATGCTTCAAAACTGGGCTAAGTAGGAAATTCTTTGGTCTTTTGTGAAGAAAAGTGTAATGCTAATTGAATTACACCATTGGATGTGTCTCTTATTGCTCCTAGATGGTGTGGGTTGAATCCTAGCTCAATCCGAGCTCAAGTGAGCTCAGATCAAGCCATGGGGGACGGATGGTCTCCGTCTCCCACAAGCAAGGACAGGGATGAATCATGGACCGTCCATCCAGCATGTTTTGAATGGATGGTCCTAATTAATCCATGTAGATCTAGCGATTTAATCCCATTAGATCCATGAGTTTTATCCTGACCGTCTGATCCTTGATCGGATGGTCCATGGAGAAAATGCGTAGCGCCACCAGCTGACGTGCCATTTGATTTGACTATTTAAAAAACCAATCCTGTCATGCCACGTGGAAAGCACGCACCACGTCAGCAATCCACGTGGCGCCGATGGGATTAGTTATATAATTAGGGGATTTAATGACCTATTAATCATAGAAACTTCAAAAATTCATAACTAAATATAGAAAAATCCAAAAAATGCAAACTCAACTTCATTTTAAAGATAATTCAAAGGGAAATTATATAAAATTAAGTTTGATTGATTTTGATCAGTGACATTTATTCAATTTGAGTTTTATTGGAGATGCAATTATGTTAATTACTCATTAATTATTTTAATAATTAATTCCAAACTCCCTAGGGTTAATTAATGGGATGACCTCTGCCTCCCATTATTTTCTTAAAATTTATTATTGGATTAATTTAGTAAATTACTTATTTCATCTCTAATCACTCGCTTAATCAATTAAATGATTTATTAACCTATTAAATGGTGATTAATTCATTAAGTAAGCTTGTTAATAATCTTGGAACAGTGGATAGCCTTAGGGAATGAGAATAGGATGCCTTTTCCAAATTTTTTCCCCTAAATCTATTTCATTTGAATGAAAACTTAATTAATTTACAAATTGATTAATGATTTAATAATTTCATTAAATAGATTAATTAACCAAACTCAAAATCAAAAATTAATCCAGAAACCTAATCAATCTCTTTCTTGGCTAGAAACTTAGGTATTCAATAACCTAAGTGCCTTTTGAGGATATCATATCCAACCCACATGTGTGGGAAGGTTATGAAAGTACTTAATTAAGCCCATTTTCTTAATTCATCAATGATTGTGAGCCAATTGCATTAGGCCCCTTTCTTTCTTAGGAGCATTGCTCATTTAAATTCCATGTGGTTGCATATCACATGTTGGCTCATAATTATTGAGTTAATTTTGTTAAGGTGGAGTAGGTAAGGGGTAATTAATGAACTTAATTCACACCTTAACCTAAACAAACATAAAATCAATCTAATGGTACTAAAATTAAACTAAATTGATTCACATATGTGGGAGATGGGTTAGGACCAGCAAGCCTTTTCACATTTTCTAAAATCAAATCAAACTCAAAATTAAAACAAAAATTTCTTTAAACAATTTTGATTCACTTTAAATGATCTTATTCCATAAGGTTGTCTTTAAGAATTGATTAGGGAGAATGAATTCATATGCTTACATCACTTTATTTCCTTCCAAGCATGTTAAATATGGTTTATCATTTGAAATCATGCATTCATACCTTTTGAAAAATCAAATTAAAATGAAATATTTCCTTTATGTCAAATTGCATGCTTTGGCTAAAGTAAGAATATGAGTGGCTATAATCACTACTAAATCAAAAATTACTTATAAATCAAAGACTATAAATGAATGTATGCTACTTATAAGTATTTATAAGCTTGCATGTGAATATAGCTTAAAATGTGTTATGTGGTTTTCTTCTATTTTCTTAACATGGTTTGTATAGGATTTGCAAAGTGTATAATTCCTTTGAAAAGAACATAACACTTGCTTAAATTTATCCCTATGCACTCCCATGTCATGAATCAAGAAGGATCTTCACATCACACATATAAATTAAATAACCAAAATTAAGGAAACAAACATAAACCTTTTGCATGATTTTTTCCCATTCATTTCTTTTTGTACATGCACATGTATTTAAGAAAAGTGGTATATTAGTCTGTACATCCCGAGGTTGCGAGGCTTTAAGTAGCCCCAAGTAGGTCTTATACCTTACACCCCTGGTGTAGAAAATAATGGCACCGTACTCACTTATGTCTTTCATACATGTAAATGTGCATTTGATTAATGGATAAAAGAGTCCTTCTTTTCTACTTAACAAAATCATTCATGATGAAGCATCCAATTTTTCTTAAGCAAAATCCCTTAGCATTCATCATTAAGGTGTGCTAAATATTTTTATTTACATGTATAGATATGCCTAGGATTCATTCATATGCATGGTATACATGTTGGAAAGAAATAAAGTGTGGTGTGTTTTCTGATAGTAATTCACTTTAATTAATCTTAAAAAAAATTTCTTATTTGAATAGGTTTATTCAGAGCAAATCTAAACTTAAGATTAATTAAAACACATTATAAAATATTTATTAAAGAAAAATTACTAATGAATCTACCTTAGAAATTACTTAAGGTAGGGAGGAAGGAGAAGTTCTCTTCTCTTTTCCTCTCTTTACAACACTTAGTAATTAACTGTAGGTTCATTCAAACCAAATCAAATCATCAAATAAAATTAACAAATCAATTAAACAACTTAAATAGAACCACCCTCTAAGTTGAAACTTTTCACACTTAGAAAATTCTAACCTTAAAGCCTACCTAAGACATACCACATAGCCTTAAATAGCACACACATTATGCTAAGTCACCATTTCTAGCTCTATGTTAGAGCGATGCATGGTTTGATGCTTAATTTTGTTTTTGTGATGTGATATTTTAGTCTGGATATTAGGGTGTATGTGCATAGACTAAATGATAGGATGATATTGGTCTAATCATTATCTTCTGTAGGGGATTGTGCTTAAGGGGTGTTGTAATAAAAGTAATAAATATTTTTGCTATGTAGTTTGCTTATACCCCTAAACATAATCCAAAATAGGCCAGGTGGACTTGGTTACCCATGTGCGAGGTGTTAAGTCTAACTTATTCATATACATGCTTAAGATTGTATGGTTTGTTTAGCTAATCTCTATTTTGCAAGTTTTAGTTAGATTTACTTTTCCCATTTTCATGTAATTTTGCAATTAAGATTCGGAATGAATGTTATGGGGGATTAGGATGAACATTGGTCATAAGACTATGTCTTATGCACCATGTGAAGCCTTTAGAGTAACCAGATTCCAACCAACCAAAAGAAGAAAGAAGAAAGAAGAAAGAATAATGAAGACCCCCCCCCCACCATAATATGAATTCCTTTTTGATTATAATTAATTCATTTATAATCTGAGTTATATAAGGGTAGAGCTCGACTACCCAATTTCTTTTTGTGTTTGTGCAGTGGAGCCCGACAACAAAAGTCTTTTATTCTTTTGCGCTAGCTTTATAAATTATTTGATGTTTGTTTAGCTTGTGCATTAAGATGACATATTTTTTCTATTTTCTTCCTTGCTTTGATGAATGGCCTGGATGCAATTAGGCTCTTAGGAAAAAATAAATTTTCTTTAGAATTAATGAACTTAAAACTAAAAATTAATAACTCATAACCTCACCTAAAGCCTAGGTTATAAATCAAGATAAAATATTTAGCAACCCCTTACCTCGATGTTGTATGTTTCACATCATGCATAAAAAGCATCTTTCTTCAATCTTGCTTATGGAGGGCTTCCACCTTTGCTAGGGAACTTGGCTTGACCTTTGAGAGCCATGGTGGAAACACACCTTCCTGCTAATTTTGGCCCATAATCAAATTTCTCATGCATTATGCATATGAATCCCATAGCCTATGTCAAATCAATTGCCCAAAAGAGAAAATAAAATGTAATAAAAATTTGTATTAGATTTAAGTCATTAATCATGCCCTAGATGATCTAGTCTCTTAAGGAGTGTGTTTAAGGACTTAGTCTCTTTCTAAATAAATAATAGCTTAGCTATCTTTCCAAAGCATATAACTTGCCTACATGTATTTAAAATCATAGGAGGAGTTAGTTGGGGGCCACCCCCAGGTAATTATAAGTCCAACAGTCGGGTAGTATCCTCTCTTATGGAGGTAAACCATATGTCCATTTTGTTCTTAGATTTAGGTCGTGTTTCGACCATCGCCAAATCTCCCTAGGTTTAGGTTCAAAGGTTGCTACGTCCCTTTACGGGCTACAAGCATAAATCATCACCTCTTAGAAATTTCTATGATCTTGTGTTGTGGAATTGTAAGCCTTAGATTTCTACTAAAAATTCAACTCAAACAAATAAATCACTTCAATTTCAAAAATATAAAGCCCAACCATAGGATAGTTTGGGATGCTTACTAGGCTCCTAGTTTCATAAGCATCCCCTACTTATCTTCCTTTGGTTTCGATAATAACTCCCTCCCTTGATCAATCCCACTTGATCTTCTAAAAATAAACCAATTGATTGATAGTCCTATCTTTGAAATCTTTGGAGACAACGATCATTTACATTAATCGAGAGTATTCTTAAGGAATCTCATTCCTTAGGATGTAATTAACTATGAGGGATTTCCTCTATAGGGAACTTAATGAACTCGGTTTAAAATAAACCCTGCTTTATTTTTTCATATAAAGTATGGGAAGAATCTATGGTACATTCGAAGACCCATTGTCCTTAGGAGTCATTATTAAGGTGATTAGGTCCATTGTAGGATTGTGACTTCTATCTCTCGAGATAGTACATCATTCCTCAATGTCATACCCGATCACTCTAATGAGAATATCTGCGGATCTACGTGGTGTCACACAATAAGTGCTATTTTTTATTCTTCATTTATTTTTCTCAGAAGATAGATGAAGGATGAAAATAATTCACCACACTAACATATAAATCAACTGGAAGAGTCCAATTATGTAATGCTCATCACTAAACTTTAAATAATATCTCAACCATCATGTGTGTCATATTTCATTGATCACTATACATAATAAAGTCATATTTATTGATTTCACTTTTCATAAAACTTCATCACCCCTAAACATGTTTGGTACAATTTCAAATTATTATATATACTTGACTTTGCAAACTGTGACCTCATACATATCAAGTTGTCTACTTCACTCAGCCTAAGTATCATATATATGACTAGGTTATATGGAAAACTAACATTATCTAATTCTTTAGTTTTTATGAACTTGATATTATGTACACTTATGAAAGTTGCAAAAAATAAAAAAGAAAAAAAGAAAAAAAACATATATATTATAAACTATTGTGACACCATTCTTGATTTATACAAGAAAGTTTAACCGATCAAACACAATTTAAAGGAAAGGAGGAAACCTTAGATCGAGGGGATTAATTGAGATTTGATTTGTTGTAAGCTGGATCTAATTTAGATGTAGCTAGAATGATGAAAGAAGGCCATAATTCTCCTTGTAACAAGTTGTAACTTTCCCAAATTGTAGTAGGCTCATGTGGAAATGAAATAACAGGATGGTAAGACCAAAATCTATTGGTTTGAGGATTGAATACTCCTTTGCATTGATTGGTTAGTTGCAAGTGTAGAAAATGGAAATTTAACAATGTAAAAATAGTAACCTGAGATGGAAAACAATAACCAACAACCTCCATGACACCTTGGGGAATAGATGCAATGCCTCATTCATGTAAGATATAATTTTGCCAATTGTTTGATTAGAAATCAGTCTCTAAAAGTAGGAAAAATAAAGAAATAATCTCTAAACTAAAAAAAATTAAACTCAGTATAATACATAATTAACTATTTATACTAACAAAATAAACCTTAATTAAAAGAATAGATGAATTATGGCCTTGAAAGTTTTTGCCAAGGTCTTTAGTTTGAATCCCACCTACACCAAAAATAAAGCTCCACCTTACATACTTGGGTGGCAAAAAAGGATAAATGAACTAAGATTTAGAGGTGACCTAAACCAACCCTAATTTAAGGTGAACATGTTCAAGTTAATAGTAAGGGATAAGTCCCTTCCACATAAGCAGGATACCCATGTTCTCATGCCATTCTAACTAAGTTGGAGAAGCATCACCTTCATCCACTATAGCCTTTGAATCATTATAATAGCATGACAAATCTGCTATATTAAAGGTGGTTGAAATATTATAACCATCAAGTTAGTCAATCTTATAGGCATTATCATTGATCTATTTGATAATCTAGAATGAACCATCAGCTCATGGCCAAAGCTTCCTGAATGCACCTACAAGAAACCTCTCATTCATCAATCTAATCCACATCAAGTCTCCTTTCCTAAAGCTTATGGACTTCTTTAACTTATTTGTTTGCTTGTGATATCTGTAGTTCTATCTAGCAACATCTTTCTTCACATATTTATATAACTCATGTATCTCTTTAGCTCTAACCCTGGAATTAGTACTTGGTTCAATGGTGGAAAGGATAGGCATTAACTACAAAAGTGTTAGTGAGATTCTACCCTAGACAATCTGAAATAGGATACACATTGTGGAATGACTAGTAGATTTATTATAAGTGAACCCAATTTGAGAAAGAATCAAGTCCTACTACCTGTGGTGTTTATTTATTTATTTTTATTGTTGTTATGTGTATATGTGAGGGGGACACCACACAGATCTGAGGGTGTACTTATTGAGGCGATCGGGTACGACATCAAGGAATAGTGTACTATCTCAAAAGATAGAAGTCACTACCCTACGATGGACCTAATCACCTAATAAGGACTCCTAAGGCACGATGGGTCTTCGACTATACCAAAGATTTTTCCCCTACTTTACATGGATGAATAAAATAGGGTTTATTTAAACCAGGTTCTAAAGTTCCTTATGGGGGCAAGCTTCCATAGTTAATTACATCCTAAGGAAGGTGAGTTCCTTAGGAATACTCTTGATTAAAGTAGATTATTATTATCTCCAAAGAATTCAAAGATATGACTATCAATAAATTGGTTATATTTGGGAGATCAAATGGGATAGACCGAAAGGAGAGATTTATTATCAAAGCTAAAGGAGATGAGTAGGGGATGCTCATGATAAAGGAAGCCTAGTGAGCATTCCAATCAATCCTATAGTTGGGCTTTATATGTTTGAGATTGAGGAGAAATTATATGTTTGAGTTGAAATTTTATTAGAGAGCTAGGACTTATATTCTATTAACACGAGATTGTTAGGATGCCTAAGAGATAAGAATTTATGCCTATAGCCCAAGGGGGAAACGGCAACCTTAGATCATAAATCTAGGGAGCTTTAGCAAGGGCCAAAGCATGACCTAAATCTAAGGAAAAAAATGGGGATAAACACTGTGGTCATGCTTTGGCCCTCGCTAAAGCTCCCTAGATTTATGATCTAAGATTGTCATTTACTCTCCTTAAGAGAGAGTAAACCACCTGACTGCTAGACTTATAACTGTCTAGAGTGGCAGTTAGCTAACTCCTACTAAGCTCTAAATCTATGTGGTCAAGTCATATATTTTGCAAGATGGTTCGACTGTTATTTATTTAGAAAAGAAACTAAGTCCTTAAATCCACTCCCTAAGAGACTAGAGCATGAAGGGTATGAATAGTGACTTAATCTAATGTAAATTTTTATCAAATTTTATTTAATTTAGAACTCTTTATTTTGACACGGGTTATAGGATTTTGTATGTTTAAATGCATGAGAAGTTGATTATGGGCTAACTCAAAAGAGAAAGAGGTGTTCTTCCATCATAAGCTCTCAAAGGTTAAGTCTATTCTATCTGGCAAAGATGGAAGCCCTCTCATAACAAGAGTGAAATAAGATGGTTATGCATGATATTAAACATACAATCATCCAGCTAAGAGATTGTTAAATATTTTATTATCTTGATTTAATGCATAGTCATTTATATGAGATTATTAGTTATTTTAAAAGTTTAGTTATTAATTATTACTGGGGTATAAAATTTATTTTTATCCTAAGAGCCTAAACGAATCCATGTCACACAGCAATCACCAATCATAAATAAACTATGAAGAGATATGTTATTTCTAATGCACAAGCTAAACAAAACATCAAACAATTTTTATAAAGCTATCACAAAAGAATAAAAGGACAATGCAGTCGAGTGTCGTTGTACAACCCGAAAAGAAATATGGGTAGCCGAGCTCTACAATTATACAACCTGGATTACAAAGAATAATTATAATTATAAAATGATAAGTGTTATGGGGGGTCTACATTCTTTATCCTCCTTTCTTCACTCTTCATCTTTCATTTATTAATTTTTATTTGCTCCGTTTCTTCTTTTTTTTTTTTTTTGCTTGATTTGAATGTTGCTTGTTCTAAAGGCATCACATGGTATATAAGACTTGATCTTATAACCAATGCTCATCCTAATCCCCCATGACACTCATCCTAATCCTAATGCAAAATCACATTAAAAGAAGAAAAGTAAATCTAGCTACACTTACAAAATAAATGTTATCTAAGCACACCATACAACCCAAGCGGCTATATGAATAATTTGGACTTAGTACCCCCACACATGGGTAACTAATCTCGCCTGTCCTAACTTGGGGTATGCTTAGGGGTATAAGCAACCTGCACAACAAAAGCATTTGTATTTTTATTTTATTACAGCAACCCCTTAAGCACAACCCCCTACAGAAAGACATGATTAGGCTAATATTGGCCTAACATTCAGACTACACACATACACCCTAACATCTAGTCTACAATAACATATCATAAAATAAGCATACATCAAACCATACACTACCCTAACATAAAGCTAAAAGTGGTGACTTAGTTTAAAGTTTATGCATCAAGACTTGTGTGGTATGTCCTAACTAGGCTTTAGAGTTATAATTTTGCTAAGTGTCAAGGATTCAATTTATAAAGGGTTGATTTCTCTTTAAGTAATTTAATTGATTTGAAGATTTCACTTAATAATTTCTTTTATTTCATATGGCTTACACTTAACAACTAAGTGTTATAAAGAGAAGAAAGAGAGGAGACCCCTCTTTCATCCCTACCTTAAGTCACTTCTAAAGCAAGTTGATCAATTCCCTTTAGTGAATGGCTTATAACATGTTTTAATTAACCCTAAGTTCAGGTTCACTCTAAATGACCTTATTCAATAAGAAAGTCATCTTAAGATTAATTAGAATGAATTACTATCACATGACACAAATTCATTCATTTCTTTCCATCATGTATATCATGCATATTATTAAATCGTAAGCATAGCTATACATGCAATTTGTCTCTTAGCACACTTAAATGATGAATGCAAAGAAGTGTGTTTGAAATTTAAATATTTTATTTGATTGAATTATGAATGCGTGTCATTTTAAAAGAAAAGAGGGGTTTTTCATCCATTAGCTAGAAACACATTCACATGTATAAAAGTTTTAAGTGAGTACGACATCATTATTCTGCACCAGGGGCATAAGGTACAAAACTTACTTAGGGCTACTTAAAGCCTCACAGCCCTGGGGTGTCCAGACTAATATACCACTTTTGTCAGATACATTTGAATGTACAAAAAGAACCACAAGAATAAAAAGTCATGCAAGAAGTCATATTTGATTTTATTATATGATTTACACATGTGATATGAAATTCTTCCTAAGTTGTAACATGGGGATACATAGGAATAAATCTAGACAAATGTTGTGTTCTTTTCAAATGAACTATACATTTGTAAATCCCATATAAATCCATGTAAGGTAAGGAAATGGAACTTCATATTGCATACCTTATATTATCAACACATGCAAACTTATATATACTTATAATTAACATCACTTCATATATTATAATTGATTTATGGGCTTTTGAAAATAACTTTTGATTTAATAGTAATAATAGCCACACCTATTTTTAATTTAAATCACCACATGCAATTTGACATAGAAGAAACCATTTGATTTAATTAATTTTTTAAAAAATGAATGCATGATTTCACATGGCAAGCAACATTTAACATGATTGGAAAGAAATAAAAGAATATAAGCACATGATCTCATTCATCCCAATTAATTCCTAAGGACAATCATATTAAATAAGGTTATTTAAAATAAACCAAAGTTCTTTAAAGATATTTTTATTTTTATGTTTGATTTGATTTAAGAAATATTAAAGAGGTTTGCTAATCCTAATATAATTCTTCATGTGTGAATTAATTTGGTTTAATGAAGAATATTTAGGTTAATTTTATATTTTAATTAGGTTAAGGTATGAATTAAGTTAATTAATTAGCCCTTACCTACATCACCTTAAGTTACTTAACTAATTAATAATGAGCCAGTACGATATGCAATCATATGAAAAGTAAATTTGTAATGCCCCTAAGAAATGAAAGGGGTCTAATGCAATTGGCTCATGATTAATAGTTAATTAGGCTTAAGGGATCTCACTTAACTACTTTATGGTTTTCTCACACATGTGAGCTAATCATAATTTCATTATCTCTCACTTTGGATTACTGAACACCCAAAGAGCTACCCGAGATCAAATAAAGGTTGCTTAAGTGTGAAGTGGATTTTAGATTGAGCTAAATCAAGCTTATTAATTAATTGATTAAATTCTTTTGATTATATTTTGATTAGAATGATGAAATTAGCTTAGGGAAAGGGATCAAGGATAAGGCCTCAATCCTTAATCCTTAAGCCATTTCAAACACTCAATTAGGCTCTAATTTTTATCTTAAAAATTAATTAATTAATTAAGCACTTAATTACCTATTTAATCATCAAATTAATTTAATTCTAAAAGGTGAAGGAAATATAGGAAATGAATTAGGAATAATATCCTAATTACACTCCCTAAGTTCCCTTACTATTCCACAGAGGTAATTTGGCTTAAATAATTGATTAAACCAATGTTCATTCATTAATTATCATTAATTAAATTAAGAAAGTGATTAAAGTTTGATCAATTGATTTCCCAAATTGAGCAACCAATAAAATCCTAGAAAAATGGGGGAGACAGAGATCATCCCATCGAACATTCACAAAAAAATTGGGAATCAATTGGGTGATTAATTACGGAGTAATTAAGCGAATTAAGTTTCCAATTAAATCTTAATTAAGCCAAAATCACTATTTAAAATCAATAAATGATAACATTTTTAGATTACACTTTGAAATACCTTTAAAATAAGCCAAAGTTTGCATTTTTTTGGATTTTTCTATAATTAGTTATGAATTTAGAAAGTTTCAGCCTTAAAAATTAAATAAAATAGCCTAATTAAAGCCTTAATCCTGTCGGGCCACGTGGCAGCTGACGCGGTGCACTTTCTATGTGGCACGATGGGATTGACTATTTAAGTTGTCACATTCAAAGGCTGGCTCGGATGGCGGTGGATGTGCTTTCCTGTGGACTGTCTGATCTAAGATCAGATGGTCACGATTCGATCCACAGTTTAGGAAAGAAAATAAGGGATCTAATGCAAGATCTAATCAGAGCCGTCCATTCCAATCATATGGAACGGACGGCTCACAATCTCTCCCATTCGTGAGTGGCGAAAGACGAATGTCGTCCATCTTTCCCCGTTTGATCCGGGCTCACCCGAGCTCAGATTGCCTCCAAATTCATCCCACACCTTTGGGGAAGGGAGACGCACACATCCAACGATAAAAACTTATGGCATTCAAATTTACTTCACAAAATACCAACCCATTTTTTCATACAAGGCTCAATTTGCAAAATTACCTCACCAGAGCTAATGTCCAGCGGTGGGTCATCGGAGGTAGCTTCATCTAGTTGAGGCGAGGCCCTGTTGAGAAGCTTTGAGCTCAATTTGGGGTAGAGTGCTTGGTCAATCAATCCACACAAGCAAAGGCCTCGGCTCCGATCAAACTCCTATCTCCGGTGCTAAGGAAGGCTTGGAGAAGGTTTGGTTGGCTCCAACAGAGTATGAGAATGGTGTGGGTGCAAGGAATTGAAGTTTGATTTAGTAAAGGGGAAGTATTGCTCGAAAAAGTGATGTCCTATTTTGGCTTTTCTCGAAAATGGGCAATTTTGATCGAGGAGGGCTTGAGGATGCTTGGGAGTGCTCTGAGAGAGTTTGGGATTACCTTAGGAAGTCTCTCAGTGTAATTGCTTGTGTTTGTTGCTCGAATTAAGGGGGTATACCCCTCAATTGCTCATGATGGATGGACAGAATTCATCCAATAATTTCTTCCAATTAGCCACCATCGGGTCATCGTAGGGGTCTCCGTCAGTGCCATGTGGCTTGCTAGGAGTGGTCGAGGCAGTGGCAGGAGTCTCAAGGCTTGATATGGAAGGATTGTGTGGGATTGATCTCCCTTGCATCCAATGGGTTCGGCCATGAGGGTGAATGGATTGGCTTTGTCTCTTGGTCCATGGCTTGATTCAAGTTTAGTTGAGTTGATATATGGATTTAAGATGGAAATATAAATCCAATTGCAAATGATATGGAGACATATGGATTTTGGTTCATATGATAATTTTCAAGTTAAAAGGGTCAACATGGGCTTGACTTGGGTTGACTTGGGTTTGGTTTGATAATGGTGGTTTATGTTTATATTTGCATCAATGATTGAAGACATGTTTAAATCATGAATAAATCCATGGGTTTTGAGTTTATTTGGGTATGATTTAGCCAAGTTCAAAAGTTTGGCTAAAAAGGCTAAAATTAGGAATTTGATTTGATTTGGATTTGATTTGGACAATTTCAATTTATATTTTATTTATATTTATGAATATAAATGAAGATATAAATATGTTGTGAGAAAATCACTGGAGTTTGGAGTGATTTGGAAGCAAATTTAACCAAGTTGAGAGATGCAGGTCAAAAAGGGCTTAAGTAGAGAATTGGTTTGAGTTGATTTATTTTTGGTCATTGGAGGGTGGGTTTCATTTATATTTGAGGATACAAATGATAGAATAGTTTATTTATAAATAAATCAATCAAATTTGATTTTATTTGGATTGATATTTGGTTAAGCTTATTGAGATAGGTCCATATGGCTTAAGAAAGGTCTTGATTTGGTTTGATTTAGTTTTATTTGATTTGAAATGGTTTGAATTTGGGTTTCATTTATATTTGTAAATATAAATGAATGAATGATTAATTTATGAAGAAATCAAGCAAATTTGATTTGGCTAAGCATATGAAGATGGCTAATATGGCTTAAGAGGGACTTTGGAATTTGAACTTGGTTATGGGCTTCAATCACCTAGAGATTGGAATTAATTCATGATTTGGAATTTGATTTGAGATTGAATTTGATAGTTGAGAAAATTAATTGGATTGGGGTTGATTTTAATTTGGTTAAGGCTAAGTCCGTAAGAAAAAATCAAAGGGCTTGGGAAGGGATTTGGAGTTCGAATTTAATCATGAATTTCAATCATTTGATAGTTGGATTTTATTTTGAAATTTGGATTTAGGGTTTGAGATTTGGTTTGGAAGAAGGAATCAAGGATTGGGTTTAGGTTATAGGATAAGCAAGTCCTCCTAAATCCTTAAGGTACAACCCATTCTTATGGCTAACTCTTCTAAGTCTCTAGGGTTAGGTTAAGTGTTTACCTAATCACTAGAATTGTCTTAAGGCTAAGGAACTCTTAGTATCTATAAGAGTCCTAGATCTATGATGAGGAAGTTGAGAGTTCACTTCAAAAGTGAGGTCAACACTACCTAATATTTTTACCTACAAAACATCTAAGAAGATTACCTAAACTATGAGTCACCACCTCTATTTTTTCATCGGTCTAAGGGTGGACTACTGAGCTGAACTTTAGCTTTGTACTTAACTTTTCCAAGAGAATTTTTCAAAATGGCTAAAAAATTTCACGTCACTATTTGAAGTGATGGTCTTTACCACTCCATGAAGGTAGGCCACTCTTTGAAATAAATATCAACTATGTGTGAGGCATTCATCATCTTATAACAATGTATGAAATATGTCATCTTAAAGAATAATTGGCTACGAGCATAATAAAATCTTTATTTTGTTGGGTCTATGGTAAATCTACAATTAAAATCATGCTCAAATCTAATTCAGGTGACTCTAACATCATAAGAGGAGTTTATAAACCTGTATTTTATCTTTGAGTCTTAGTAAGTGACACATTATGTACTGTTTGATGTGTCTATCAACATCTATAATCAACTTAGGCCAAAACAAATCTTCTCTAACAAAAGAAAGAGTCTTGTCTTTGCCAAAGTGTTAAGTTAGTCCTTCATCATGACATTCATATTAACTAGTCTCTCTAAGTGAGCACTTAGGGATTCATATATTGTTTCGAAAGAAGAGATACCCATTTGTTTTGTGGTACTGCTCATTCCTCTCCTAACATCTACTTCATACTTTATGAAAATCTTCATATATGGCATAGAAATCCTTTAATACTTCAACTGAACAACCTTTAACTACAAGATGGTGATCAATAGATGATGGCGACTTAGAGCATTAGCTACCTTATTTTGGCTCCTTGTCTTGTTCTTGAGGATAAAGTGAAAAGAAGAAAGGAACTCCACACATGAAGCATCCTACCCTTTAGCTTGCGCTAATTATTCAGGTACATCAGTCCTTCATGATCAATGAAGAGGTTAATTTCATTAGCCAATAACTAATTATTCCACTAATCAATGATTCTTACAATAGCATAAAATTCTTTATCATATGTGGAGTACTTCTATCTTGAGTCATTAAGCTCCTCACTGAGAAAAGTAATAGGTCTTCCTTAATTTAGAAAAATTCCAATCATTAGTTGCATCACACTCCACCATGAATACCTAGTTAAAATCAAGAAGTGCTACAATAGGAGCCTATGTCACCATCTACTTCAAAACTAGCTTCTACTTCCTCTGTCGATAAGCATTTATATGCTTTGGGGATCTCAATTGGTGGAGCTACTATAGAACTAAAATTCTTGATGAACCTCTTTTAGAATGAGGTCGACCCATTTAACTAGAAAATCTCTATGAAGGATTGTGATTTGGAATAGTTTACAAAAAGAAATTCTACTTTAGTTGGGTTCATCTTAGTGTTACTAGCTGAAATAATATATCTCATAAAACATATATGAGAGATCAAAAATGTGGAAATTTTTGGATGTCCATACAACTCCCTTCTAAGGGCTTCAAAGACCTACTCAAATGCTTTAAATGGTCTTCAAACAAACAACTATAGATCAAGATGCCATCAAAATATACCATCACTAATTTTCTAATAAATGCTTGAAAGATCTGATTCATTAGACTCGTGAAGGTGCTCGAGCATTGGACAAGCTAAAAGGCATGATTATCCACTCATATAACACATCTCTAGTCTTGAAAGTAGTTTTCCACTCATCTCCTAGTCTCATCCAAATTTGATGAAAAGCACTACATAAATCTATCTAGGAGAAAGCTATTGCTCTATGCAACTAATTTAACAAATCATCTAATCATGAAATGGGAAATTTGTACTTAATTAAGATCTTGTTCATAGCTTTATTGTTGATGCACATATGCTAAGAGCTATCCTTCTTAGATACGATTAAAGCAGAAATAATGCACATATTAATGCTCTCATGCACCAACTCTCTAGACATTGAATTCTAAACCTACCTCTATAACTCCTTGTGTTTTGCTGACTGTGTCTTATTGGTAGGTTAGTTTAGAAGGATTGATTTTTGGGATAAGATATCTCACGTGATGTATGTCCTTCAGGGATGGTAACACTATTGGCAAACTATCAGTCATCATATCTTATAACCCATTTAAAAATAGTTGTCATGCCTTTGATATGGGCTCTTCTCGCTTAATCCCCTCTAAAAGTGCTAGTGTTATAGGTGTCTCCTTCATGGTCTACAAAAAGATATGTCGAGACACTAACTTTGGTTTTGGCTATTCATTACCCATCTCATTCTCCTTCCAATGTAGGACTATAATACACTTCCCATCCTTCGTGAAAGCATATGTATTTTTGAATTCATCATGAATTGACCCCTAGTTGAATTATCATGGCGTGCCTTGAGGATATGACAAGCATCCATAGAAATGATATCACACCGCACATATGTCACGGTCCAAAATGATATAACATTTAAACTGAGGTGGGTCACATCGTGTTGGATGCATAACATACACTGCCTAATATCTATTTTGGCAGGAATTATATTCTTCTCTTTCTTTTGCATAGAGTCACTAATAATCATCAATATAAATAAATAAAATAAAAGTCATCCACTTCTATTTAGTTCATATAAAAAATTATACAATCACAAAAAGACTATAAATAATAATTATGGTATGCATCAATATCCATCAAAATAATAACACTATAATTGCAAAAAGAATAACCATATTCTAATAAAATACATATCTATAAACAAGAAATATAATCTCTCTCTCTCTCTCTCTCTCTCTCTCTCAAATAAGCATGCTCCTTACCATTTCCCTTTCCTGAAATTTACATATACAAGTATAACAGGAATGAGTATAAAAACTCAATAGGTTACACAAAACCTACTCTAAATATTCTACTATAATAAAATGATATCTATTATCAAATACAATGAATTAGCGGGTCAATTACATTTCACATCGAATCCAGCATACTAGAACAATTCTAGTATAAAGAGCATGTAAAAGAAATTTATAGTATATAATTCATGTTTAATACTACATCTAATCCACACAAAAATACATAAGCAAATAATATTTTCAAACACTTCATAGCATTTTCTCCCTCAGGCCCTTATGCCTCTCAAACATATCTCACATATATATCATCAGTCCCTTATACCTCCCAAAATTATATATATATATGTATATATATATATATATATATATATATATATATATATATATATATATATATATATATATATATATATATATATATATATATATATATATATATATATATATAATGCCTTTATGCCTCCCAAATACATCTGCTTTTAATTATTCATTCAAACTCTTATGTCTCCCTGTACATAACACAATTAATTTTAATCAGGTCCTTATGCCTTCCTATAAGTAAACATGTTACTCATGCTCTTATGCCTTCTAATATATTTCACCTATAAAATTAACAATTTACCTGTGAATCAAATCACATATTTATACAAATATTTACAATACATTAATACCAATGAATCAATATTTTGATAAAGAGAAGTAATTTGTTGCGGTATATAAGAAATTTATAAGTGTAAAATAACATTAGAATTTGTAAGTAGATTTGTGTGTATATATCAACAATCATAATTTATAAAATCATTTATATGCAATGTTCAGAATAATATTTTGAAGCTTTTCTTATTTTACAGTAATTTTTATTAGGCTCAATATACTTACAAAAATATACAAAATGCTATATAATACAAAATACACAATGATTATTTTTAATCAATATGTCCGACATAGTTCATTCTATAACATATCAAAAATTACACTGTGAAAAGTTTGTGAATCTTCGTAGATTTGAGTTTATCGAAAATACAAACAAATAAATACCAAAACTATTACAAAAAATGTGAAATTTCTATAAAAAAAATTAAGTATGGTAACGGTAGCCTACCTTAAGATGATCAATTTTTCTAAGTAGGTCAACAGACAAAATCAAAGTCTAAGACCCCCAAACTTAACTTTCTCTCTTTCCTCTCCCTTTCTCTCTCTAAGTTCTCACAGCTAAGGAAATGAAATTCTAGGAAGGGAAAGAGAATAGTGCTTTTAGATATTTACATATAATTTATTTTCATTTCATTTTTTTAAAAAGGATATAAATGTCATTGTCAGA
This sequence comes from Cymbidium sinense, assembly GCA_021442155.1. Taxonomy (NCBI): domain Eukaryota; kingdom Viridiplantae; phylum Streptophyta; class Magnoliopsida; order Asparagales; family Orchidaceae; genus Cymbidium; species Cymbidium sinense. The sequence goes on from CM038222.1 coordinate 102,933,280, forward strand.
ATTGCTTTATTATTGTTATAACCCTATGTATAAATCCAATTGTTTCTTAAAATTCATCATTCCAAAAATTATGAAAAATATTTTGTAAATACTAAAGAATGTTTAAAATATTTTGGTAAAATGATGGGTGAAATGGATGCAAGATGATTCTAGAAAACTTATGTGTATAGATATATGCAATTTCCTTAAGACGTCCAAATTAAATGAATAACTTTATGTTTTAATATATACAATGCTTATAAAATTTAGAGATGATATTTATAAAATAGACTGCAAAGTGTCTTATAATGTGGCAAAGATGATTTAAAATTAAACTTAACATAAAATTTGGGAAATACATTTGAATATTATAGGTCACTATTATTCTAATCATATTTCAAGCAAATTATATAACTTTTTCTTATAATCTATTTTTGCAAAATAAAAACATACCTATGAGTATTACAACATATCCTTTCAACTCATATTCAATATAGAATTCTACTAAGCACCTTTTATCAACATAAATCTCATTTTTCTTATTCAACCAAGTCAAGGACTAAGGATGAGAAATGTCTATGTGCAAAGAGCTTTAGTTAATTCACAACTTGTGTGAGATGCAATTTTCACAATTAATTCCATTAATGATTAAAAATACATACCATCTCCTTCACAATACATTGAGTGTAGAAGATGTTGTGTTTGAGCCACTATTGTCTCGATTAGGTTTAATCTATAAGACCCACCAAATCACAAGCATTTCTCTCTCATCTTTTAGAAGTTGGTACTTTTCCTTAGGTATGTCATCTCTAGTATTCTCAATGCTTACCATCTCCACTAGGCTCTACTTAGTGAATGAACTCACTCTCCCATACCCATGGCACTTGAAGCACTTTGTAATAGAGGGAGTGCCATTCAGTCTTATGACCTAGTTAGGTTAGTATAAACCTAGCCTAATCATAAGATAAGTCAATTAATGAACTTTAAATCTTAACTGTCATCTTGTGTCATCCAATTAGACTCTAATTAGTTGCATAAATCCATTAGTTTCACTTTGACTCCCCTTAAATAATATGATTGACTAAACTTAAACCCTAATCTTGGTTATCTAACATGGAACTGATAGTTAATTAGAGACCTTTTAGCCTAATTTTAATTCTCTTAGGTTAGTCATATTCTATTTAGCCTAAATTAGACATCCCATCTTAGAGATCAAATTAGCCTAATTTGACCCAAAATGGTTCGAGTGAGCCAAAATACCAAATCAAGTCATATTATACTGGACCTCATTAACTCTTGCATTAATATCTTTCGACCTTAACTTAACTTTAGGCTCTATTGGGCCTAAACCAACTTAGCCTAACCCTAATTAACCCACATTACCAAATATATTAAGCTAAATAAGCAAATTATAGCTTTCTAAGCATGCCATGCCTTCTTATCCACTACCATCATTAATCATAACCATCCATATGATCCATTATTATCCAATGGACTATGCATAATAAGTGCCCAACTTCAGAATTTAGGTCGATGATTATGGAATGTGGTTAGATGGTAATTGAGCTTCAATTAAGCATTACATTATGTAACTCCAATCCCCTTGGTTCCATCTACAGCTAATATCTCCTCACAATCCCTTGAACCATCAAACCATCTACAAGGTTGTAAAGTGTTTAATCTCCACACTATCTTAACCAATTTTAAGTTCGTCCAAAGCTTATTTTGATTTCCAAAGGTGTGGGATTAAAATTGAGCTATCCAACTTATTCAAACAAGTATTATCTTCTAAAATCTTAGACCACGCACATCTTGACCATTATTTTTCATAACACCAATCAATTAGTGATGGAGGTGGGTGTTCTTTCTTTTGGTGAGATTAAGAGAACTTGGGTATTGGAGGTGAGGAAAGAAGATATATTGGATAACTAGCACTCCCAAAAAGGATTGCCAAGATTTGGCCACCACACTCTCAAACAACAAGAACAACTCAAATAATTTGTAATTACCAAAAGGTCTCCTTTCATTCCAACAAGGGGGATTATTTATATCCATTACAAACATCTTTTAAAAGAACATAATTCAAAACATGGAGGGAAAGGTGGGTGGCCACATTAATGTGAAGCATTAAGTTGTCTTATTATTTTATGTCATCCACCTATTTCACATGCTATTATTTTATGTGTATTCAACCACCTCACATGTCATGCTTTGAATTTTTAAATTCAAAATTTCAAACCTAGAGTTTCTAGAAGAAAATTAAAAATTGCATAAATAAAAAAAAAATGAAATCAAAAAATGGGCCTTAGCAGGCTAATGGGAAAAGCTCTCTTCTTTCTTGAATTTTCTTGGGCTTTAACTTGAGATCTTGTAAATGGATATTGAGCTCTAATTTTTGGATCCACGTGATGTTCTACATCAATTAGCCTTGCTTTAATAAGTTATTTAGTTAAAACATATGCGATAATCAATGCATTTAATTGAATAAAGAATTTTATCACATTGCACAAGTTTAGCTTCATAACATACATATTACTTCCTCATATGCCCACTTAGGCTAAAGCACATATATCAAGAGTTAGGCCACTTAATAAATCTACGTCTAACCTAATTTCTCTAAGTTGTTGAACTCATTCAAATGGTCTTTCTAAATATACCCATTATCCCTAGCTATGTAATCCTAACATTCATTTATACATGCAATCTCTCTTAGTGACTCAAGATCATATGGTTGTTTAATAGATCATATATACCTAGATAATCCCTTTAATATTTCAAGAAGAACAAATTTAAATGAATACTTATCCTTATTTAGGTATGGTAAACATACTTAGACACTTCATATCCTCTCATTCAACTAAATCAAATTTACTTGGATCTTCATTTATGTCTACATAGGACACACCTGTTGAGACATCTTCCAAATATTTTACATATTAGGTTTATAGGTCATATATAATCATCTTTGTTGAATAAATTTGAAATTGAGGCCATTTTTAGGCATCCAATGTTGTTAGAAGTACATGTAAGACAAATTAGCTTGAATTTTCACACCATCATATCATATTATCTTATTAGAATCTAGATATATTAGATGCTTAGTGGATCATATTTGCTTAGATATTCACTTTCCTTTGCAAGTCTTATCTTACATTCATATAGTCATTCATACTAATTTTATCTAGGTGTTTAGTATGAGTCAAACCTTACTTAGTTATTCAAGTCAATCAACACTTTAGCATACTAAGAGGAACAAATGCATAGACCTAACCTAAATTTATAATATTATATAATCATTAGCCATCATCATTGACATATCATTGTATGATGATAATCATTATGGCATATCTAGGTCTTATATGATTGATTTTAAAAAATCAAATAATCAATGGTCATAATCTTTACATATTTAAAAAAAAATCAAATTTAGTTAAAGCACACAAGAGGTTGATTTTTTTTTAATGATCATCTCTCAAATTAAAATATATTTTAAAAACTAATTGTATTATGTAATTTCAAACAAATTTCTTAAATATAAAATGCTTTGCAACATTACATAAGATATAATTTAAAATCATACTTTAAAACTAATAAATGGAGATGTTATAGCTTTCGCTTATATGAAATTTTATAATAGACCAATTCGGATAGTCCTAAGTCATGTGAAGATGACCACATGGCCACACTAAACAATGCATATTGTGATAGCTCAATAATAGATTTTCGAATCTAATGTTAAGGTGTAGTAAAGTTACATATATATATATATATATATATATATATACACAGGCGCATGCGCGCATCATTAGAACTATATTTTCTACAGATGCCATTTTTTACAGTGTCTTAAAAGGAACTAAATATTATTTAGCACAAAGTTGTTAAGACAAAGTAAAATTTAGTGAAAATACATGGTAGTATTTGTTATCCTCTATACGCTCATTTGTTTCTTGCCATTTTATAGTTATTAAACCACATAAATAAGTACAAGGTATGAGTCAAGAAAGTAAGGACTACAAGTAATTTTAAGAGCTGATATCTTATACTTGTCATTTATATAAATCTTATCCTAGGTTATATTGTAAATCCCAATTACATTATATTTTTTTTTCTTAGGGTGTATTGCAAGGCTTGACTATATCTAGCCTTTTATAAACTCCTTATAATTTATTATATTTATATGAAGTCTATTTGAAAATGATCTAATGGATGATGGTCAAGCATTTTAGTTTATATAAAGTTTTGGCCAATTATTGTAGGTTCTACTAATGTATATGCACATCATTAACTTATCTCTATATAACTAAAAGCCTTCACTTACGTACAGTTAATATGTAATACATAAAAAAAAATATTTCTAAATTTTTGTATTTATATTCATGCCACTTTTGGGTCCATTCATATTTAAAATCAATTTAAAATTAGCTTATTTAAACCTAAATTAAATCAAATGAGAACGCAAGTATAATTCCTTAATTGAGAGTTTTCTCAAATATGCTCAAGATATAACTAATCCAAAGAGCTTGATCCTTTAAGTTTCCTTAATCCAAATAAACTCTATTTACAATCATGTAGATTTTTCAAGAGAAATCTCTAAAAAAATAAAATTGTCAAAATGTGTCTCATGGACCTCTCATGAGTATTTGTTAGGCATGATTGATCTCTAATATAAATTGAAATCCTTTTATAATTTAATAATACATATATGTACGTATGTGTGTGTGTATATGTGCATGATTATATGCATGCATACAAATATCTATTTGTATGTGTCTGTGCATGTGTGCATCTCACAATAGTTGACACACTGATCCAAAGAACAACAAAAGTTTATATGTTAATAGAACATCATCTTCACCCCAGAAAGCTCTAATTAGTTGTCAAGCTATCTCAGACTCTAGCCTAAGTAACCACCGCACATCCAACCTCTATTGCTTAATCATCTTAATCAACACAACATGTCAAGCCATGTTCTTTATTTCACCCTACAGAGCTTGTTGTGAATTTTCTTCTTAACATGTGTAGTAGACAATTTCATGGCTATTGGGTCGGCATACAATAACTAAGGACTTTCTAAAGGGTAGGATTTTTAGATGCTTGTTGTCATTTTATCTCTTTTTCATATCCTATGGTCCATGGCTATATTTTTTATTAAAATTTTAAAATTTAAGAAAATCACTTAAAAATACTTTCATGGACAATAAATTAGAATAATTATTTTAAATCTTAATAATACTTTTTCCACCTAAATCCATCGTTCTAAAATTTTAAATTATAGTATGAGCCCCTCTAAACCAAAGAGGCTCATAACCATGTGTTGGCCATAACAAGTATTAAAATCTTTCCTTTTAGTATTTTTAATAAGTTAAACTTAATTTAAAATTAAAGAATATAAAAAAGTTCCCTAGGTGTCTTCCATTATCCCTAAAATTGTTGTGATCTTATTTAGGAACTTCAAGGATACAGCCTCACTAATTTTGATCAAATCGTAACCCATAACTAAGGTCATCAAGTCATCAAGTCATCATCTATCTACTAGCCTCAATGACCTTAAATTTGATCCACTATAAAAAATTTAAAATGGATTAGTGATATTTCCTATGGCGCACTCAATTTACTCTAAGTAAAACATGATTTGACATTTGATATTATTAATCCCAACTAGCCTTAGTACCTACTCTTATGGGACCTAAGCCTAATCAAGGGAAGTTAACTCTAGATGACTTGCTAACTTAGGCATTAGCTTAACTAATGGTTTTCCCATACAATATTTATTGGCTTTTTAGATTTTTTTCATGATTTTTCATTAATGATGATTTCCCTTTTAACACCACTAGTCCCTAATTAATAATAAGTATATTAATAAGCTTAACTTAGTTTAGCTCATAGCCTAACTCAATGGATCATAAGCCACCTATTATACCCATACACCTTATGTTTGATCTCTATTAGGCAATGATAGTTGCTTAGCCTAATTCTCATGGTCCTAGTTGACCTTAGACTAGACCTAAATCTATTCTAGATAAATTTAATTAGGTTTAGATGACTTAATGTTCTACACTAAATTCTAACTTCTTTCTTAAGTGTTATGATGGGACATTGCACTTAGGGTGGAATAACCCCATCATTAGACTATGTACAGCTTAAAAAGGCATAACCCACCTTAAAGTAGAATTAGCACATTTTTATAATATATTATAATTAGTAATTCCTCCAAAGCCAAGATCTTGGAGTGGACTTCAGCCTATTCCCTTGTGGTATTCTTTATCCCTTAGGCTTAAGGTGACACATTCCTTCCACTTACTAATAACAATGGTGTGGAAAAGGACACTTGCATTTTGTTTTTTCTCTCCTATTGCCACACGCTTATGTCATGTTCGAGATCGCCTTAATGAAATTATTTGTTTCTTAAAGGATATGAACTATTGTCCACTTCATAATAGGAAGTCACTAGTTAATGAGCACTAGTTAAACCAACATATTTTACTATTAATGATGCAAAAGATTTTGCCAACACATTATCAATGATAGCAACATGATAGTAGCATCATTAGCACAAACAACTACATATAAATATAGCCAACAGGGCAAGACACAACTACCCACCATGTTTAGTCAGTGAATCCTCTTCAAGAGACAAACATGAAGGTTAAGACTATTGTAATTGATTTTTTAAGTCAACACATCATTATAGTTATTTCATTCACCTACATATAGAGAGTAGATTTCCTATAGTTCACTCTTTAATAATTGTTGTCAAGCTTAATGTTCTTAGAGTAAACCACAAATGCTCGCCATCATACAACATGGTTAAAGTTTTCTCACAACAAGTGAGTCTAGATGTGTAGATCATCATCACTAACATCAAAGAAGTAGAAGCTTAAAAATGACTAGAAGAGATGATTCTTGTGCTTGTGGGGCTACCACATTCTAGTCCTCTGAAGAAATCACCTCTTGTAGACATGTGCATTTAGAACTTTCATAAGATAGTTATGAAATATGACTTGATGGAAGAGGTGGTAGATGAGATGATTCTAGTTCATTGATTATTGACCATTTCCACTAGATCTCATGATGCCTTCTAACTATAAGATGCAACCACTAAAGCCAATGTTGTCGAACTTGAATACGCAGATATTTTTTTGAATATTTGGGAATCATTTTTATTAGTGCTAAATTTCAATTAACTCTTCTCAACATGTATAAGCTCCATGTATTTATTTTGAACAAATCTATTATAAAAATTGTCAAAAAATTTGCCTACAAAGTTAATGCCTTCTTTACTTGAGGATGAGAGCCAATGCTTTGCAATCTCAAAAGAATATTTTGCAATTTTGTTCAAAAAATGAATAAGGTATTGATGTCTTTTGAGGTTATAATTGTTATCATATAATAAAACAAAAGCTCTTTGTGTAAAAGATAATGTTGACCATATAAACCAACAAGTCAAACAATAAGGCGAGTGATTGTTGGGATCATGAAAATCCCAATTTGATCAATTTTTGAAGTAATGCATGCATATTTGAGTAATTTAAAATGAACAAATCAATACCTAATTTTACCAAATTTAGTTGAATTGGAGTTTAAATAAGTTCATAACATGAGAAGTCCCATATGAGATTTGATGCATCAGACTACAAAGGGTTGTTTTAGATCAATTTTATTTTGTGCTTTTTATTTACATTTTTATAACATTTTTAAAAACATTTTTGTTATATATATATATATATATATATATATATATATATATATATATATATATATATATATATATATATATATATATATATATATATTTAAGTGTTTATTTTTTATTTCCAAAAATAAATAACATTACTTTTAAAATATTCAAAATAATTTTTAAATATTGAGTATTTCCCCCAAATATATTTTACTCTGAAATAAAACATAGATAAAACAAAATAATAAATAAAAGTGATCCCAAATGACCGCTAATGTAAACTTGAATAACTTAAATCGTGGCTCAAGTGGTTCCAAACTAACTACATAAAATGGGATGGGCAGGCTCAGACTAAGTGAAGCCGGTTCCTCCACCATCTCCCCAACATGTATGCAAATGGTTCTGTAGTGGCAACATAACCTTTAATGACCGAGTAGTTGTTCAACTGGCCCTCTAAGCTCACCAAACTCAATATTTGATAAGCGTCATATTGTGTCTCATCGCATCAGTGAGTGTTCATTATTACGCCAAAGTTTACTGAATATCCAAAAGCTATCATACCACTATATGATTTCATACTCTCTCAAAATGATCCTCTTGAGAAGAAAAAAGTATTCATCTAAATATCTAATCTTTGAAACTTCAATCCGCCAGCACAAACACGCTTAATTTATCAAATTGTTATAACATGTTACAATCATATCGTCGATCCACAGCGTCAATTAATCTACTACAAAGTCACCACCAGCCACCATGCACACACTGAAAGCTCTAAATTACCATGAAAAACGTGATTAAATTCTCTCCTAATTCATATAAAATCTCCATGGCAGGATAAAAAAGCATATCTCATAAGAACATATTATATTGACCACAAGCTCAATATAATCAAATAAAACGAAGAACTTGTCACAAAGTCAAATACATAAAGCTTGCAACCACTACTTCACTCTGCAAAATCTCCTCTCTACAGCTAAAATGTGAATTAAAGAGCAGGGGAAACGGCACAGGAAGAATCTGTTGTAATCTAATTATGAAACAAGTGCAAACTCATTACTTTAACAGAATAAAATCTCATTAGATACAAAATGACCTTCACCAGACTTGAAAAGAAAAGTAATTCTTGATTGAAACAATATGACATAAGGTTTTGTGTACAAAAATGATAGACTTTGTACAACAGTATAGAAGGAATTAAAAAGTCTCAAGAGGAGCAAGAAAGCATACAGACACCAGGGCGGTATGCCCATGCAGGCGGCAATCTTGCATATTTCTCCATTCCTGGTTGTTCATCATAAGGATTTTCCATTACTTTTAGAAGGCGGCGAACCTCTTCATAATCTCCTTGCTCAGCTAAATCAATAGCCGTCTGGCATAGATAATTCCTAAGAATATATTTTGGGTTCACAGAGTTCATGGCAGCTTTCCTCTGCTCATCTGGGATGCCACTAGAGACCAACTGTACAATGTACACGGAAGAAAGAAGAAAGATGGCATGTTAAATTACGGAGCTTTTGCAATCAAATTGCATTGTATGGAATATTTTCTACAAATATGAACAATTTCTGCGATAATATTATAAAAAAAAATGATGATTGGGAAAATAATATCTTCCTGATAATGATAAGAAGCAGGAAGTTTGATCGAAATGAGATTTGTGTAAAACTGGTGGCATTTGAAAGATGCTTGATGTTTTTGAAGTTTTTGAACACACAAGAAGGAAAAGGCAACCAAAACAGCAGTTTGACCAACAAGAAAATGGGGATTTACATACCCCTACCATGGAATTACTATATATTTGCATATTTAATATCTAAATTTGTATATGTACTTCTATAATGCTCTAGCGACTAAATGGCAACAAAACATATGCAAAAAAAATGAATTTCTCTTTAATAAGTCCATATCAAAATCCCTAGTTATTTCAGCCTACCAACATTTGAGGGCTATTAACCATAATATCTAGGGAACCTGATTAATATCTATGGGTTGTCTTATCTCAAAAATCCGAGTAGACTAGGGTTGCTGTGTAGATGTTTATTGAATTGTTTAAGCTAAACTTAGTTTGTAAGTTTGTCCGATCATTTATTCTTATGGCTTCATCTTTTAGACGAGATGATTTGAGAATTTTATAAAATAGATAGGCTTTGCATGCATTATAGAGTTAATGTTAAATGAAGTCTTTCTTGTAGACATAAACTAGGCTTACATCTGATGGAATGTCTAATTGTGTCAGACTTACATCCATTAGAATGCCAAAGTATAAAGTGTAGGATCCGTCTTGCAAACAAGGGATGGGCTTACATCCTATAGAATACTAAAATGAAAACTATCTTACTGACACACATTGGATTTACATCCATTAGAATGCGGATTGTTTAGTATAATTCATTTTATGAATTTATGTTTGATTTACATCCCTTTGGAATGTCATAATTTAAATAATTTGATCTTATTTTATGTTTGAGATAAATCTTTATTTCTAATCTCATTTTATGTTTAAAATGAATCTTTGATTTTAATCTCATTTTATCTTGAAATGAATCTTTGATTCTAATCTCATTTTATATTTAAAACAAATCTTTGATTAAATCTCTTTTTATGTTTGAGATGAATATTTGATTTTAATCTCCTTTTATGTTTAAGATAAATCTTTGATTCAATCTTTTGATTTTAATCTCATTAATCTAAGTGAGAAAAGTTTTTATTTTTACATTAAATTATTGAGTTATATTCGATTCTCAATAAATTGTGTTCAATCAACCGAACACTTGATATGTTTATATGAGCATTTTTATCCTTAATTTGTTCTTATACATTTTTGAGAATTTTTTAATAAAATTTGCATGTGAGCAACATAATCCTAAAATTGTTGACATGATTAAATTCATTAAGTGGATTAATGACTTAGATTTGATTATCTATTTATGGTTTTTAATTGAATTATATTTAGTTATATTTCAATAAATCAGCATTTGACGATTTATTCTTCGGCATTGTTGAAAATCTTTACAAATTTTCTTATGAAATTTTGGCAGTACGACAACTTAATAGTACTACATTTTTTGAAATTAAGCACGATTAACACACTTCTTCCTTGCTTCAGACCTAAGATAGACAAATGGAAGTTATCATCTTTTGCCAGACCTAAGATCGGCTGCAATAGTCTTCAAAATTTTCTTGGCGGAACCCTAAGATCAACACGTGCATGGGTCTTAAAATTTTTTTGACCCACATTTATTTGAATTTTTTTAATTATTAAAAATTTATGCAATTTAATGAAATTTTGGCAGTATAACAACTTAGAAGTGATGTGTTTGTAAATTTTAGTACAATTAACACTTTTCTCCCTTTCTCTAGACCCATGATCGATGAAAGGAGATAATCATCTCTTGTTAGAACGAGATCGATGGCAGAGGTATTCAAAAATTTCTCGATCGGACCCAAGATCGACAGACGCGATTCTTCTAATTTTAAAACCTGCAACTATAAAATTTCTTTCAATTTTATAAGATTTAAAGTCATAATACTTAGAAATCGTAAAATTCTTAAAACAGTCATGGTTTCCCTTTAAAGCCCTTGAATCATACTACATCCACAATGGAATGTTTTGGCCAACCTAGGGCTTGATCAGTCGGCCTCTCCTCTACGTGACATAGAGCTCGCATAATAGAGTTGTTCGGCTTCCCCTCTCACCTTCAATCATTCCTCTTGATCTCTCTCTCTCTCTCTCTCTCTCTCTCTCTCTCTCTCATGCATGATAACTTTCAATAGCTACCAATAGCCACTCGATCAGATTCTTAAAGGCGTAAAAGCCTGCCAAACCCGCTAAGCGGGTATCATCATCGATCACGGGGTTAACAAGCTCGTGCGAGTGGGGTTGCATGACATGGGTCAAAATCGTGGGATTGTGCGAGTGAGTCATTGCTCACAAATGTGGGTCAAAACCGAGGGATCATGCGAGTCAAGGTCCCGAGGTGCAATTTTTTTCCTTTCTTTTTTTGGTTTTATTTTAGATGCAAATAGTTGTCTCATATATACTATGTACAGGAGATGGCCATGAAGGAAAGTATTATAAACATCCATGATGGTTGAGTACAATTGTACATAAGACTCGAATGGAAGAAATATTGGCAATGAGACTACAGGTCTTTGTTTAGTTAAGGTCATATTGTTGATTGAATCCTTGAGTAACTAGCCAGGCTTTCTAGCATGCAATGGAGCCATCAACATTGAGTTTGGTTTTGTATGTCCATTTGCACCCAAGAAAAATCCATGTACCTTGTAATTGAAGTGCTTAAATTCTTCATACATTGCTTGTCTCCATTGAGGATTGTAACAACCATGGAGAAACTAGTAAGTTCTTTATGGATTCAATAAGTGATCTAGAATTTGACGTAGTTTGAGATGACCTATTTTAAGTTGGGTTTTCAAAGGGTGATGGGGTTTTGGTGAAGGAGATGGGTTATTATGGGAAGTAGGTTGTTGAGAGGTGGAGAATTGTTGGGTACCTGAGGCATGATGGTTGGAGGGAGCTGAGGCGAATTGGAATGTAGTTTGATTAGGGAGGAGTTGGTGGGGTGGAAGAGACGGTAACTAGAAGGGGTGGTAGAGATTAAAAATTGTGATGAAGTTTGTGTGAGCTGTTTGAAAGGGAAAATTATTTTGTTGAAGATTACATGATGATTGATGTGATTAGTGTTTGGGCCTAGGCATTTGTAGCCATTTTGAGTAGAGGAATGACAAATGAAGATGCAGGATTTAGAGAATGAAGAGAGTTTGTTTTGTTTAAGGTGAAGGCGGTAGTGAGGCTTCAAGTGGAAGAATTCGTGTAGTCTCAATGGGATGACAATGTTTTCTTTTAGATATGTCAATTTGCTGTGGAGTATGAGGGAAAGTGTATCCATGAATAATACCCATTGTTTGAGAAGAGTTTGAAGTTGTTGATTTAGATATTCACCATCTCCATTGCTTCAAAGAGTTTAAATGGTTTGATTAAGTTGTTTTTTAACAAAGAGTTTTGAATTTGATGAACTTGTTTGTTACTTATGTTTTATTATGGTGTAAATAAATCCAGAAAAAATAGAAGTCATCAATCAAAACTACATAATATTTGTATGATTGCAATGATAGAGTGAGAGAAGGTCCCCATACACCTGAGTGAATAATTTGTAGAGATTTTGTGGCATGTGGAGGAAGAGTTAAAATAATAATTTGTGAGCTTTTGCTAGATACCATAAAGTTCATTGTGCAGCTTGGATTGAAAATAATATAGGAAAAGTCTTTCACTAGTGTTGCTTGAATTTTAGTAATGGATGACTAAGATGTCGATGCAGAGTTGGAGCCTTACTGAACAGTGACTAGAGCCAATGACTTGGGGAAGTGACACTGAGATTTGGAGTGGATTGGGTATAGTTAACGAATATAGGGTCCTCTAAGCAGAATTTTGTTGGTATGCAGATCCTTAAAGACGTAGCCTTTGGTAGTGAATGTTATGGAACAAGAATTATCATATGTAAGTTGATGAACTGAGATGAGATTATAGGCTAGACTGGAAACGTGATGAAGTTGAGAGAGTTAACTTGTGGTGAGGTGTGGATAGTAATCTTTATTCAGTGTGAACAATGAGGGATTGTTCGTTGTCGATGGTGACAGTGCTGTCTTCACTATATTCTATTGCTTGTGAGAGTTGGTTCTCATTTGAAGCGAGATGTGAAGTGGCTCCACTGTTGAGATACCAATCGCTCTTCGAATTGAGTTGATTTCCAACAATGAGTGATGTGTTTGGTTGATACAACTTATTGTGTCGATACCAGAATTTGATTGTGTCGATACCAGAATTTGATGGTAGTGTCCAATTTGGTTTGCAATTCGACAAGTACTAATGAGGGAGGTGATTGTTTCAGTTGATTGAGTTATTGGATTGAGGTCAGATATTTATAGGTTGTGTTCAATGTATGGTGTAATTGTGGATCCTGCCTCATCCTCATCCTCTTATTGTGGTTAAAGCTTTGGGATTATCATTGAGATGAAGTTGATGTAGCTCCTTGGAGGCTTCTTGAGGTAACTTAAGCTCTTCACTGCATAATAGAGTGTAGAGATCATCTAAGCTGATTGTTTGTAGTTGAATTCCATTTTGAAGGCATGGTAGCTTGGTGGGAGACCATTGAGAGTATATATAATTATGTCTTTGGGATCAAGTGGAGCTCCATTTGCTACAACGTCATCTACCTTTTGCTTTGATTTCAGAGAGATATAGTGTTATGGTTTTGTACCTTAGATATATTGTGTAGTTAATGACTCTAAATCGGTTAGAGGATTGTAATCTCCTTTGGACTATGATCCAGATGTTGTGGCAGATATCAATGGAGTACATAAAGAAGGAGAGGAGAGTAGATCACTTAGTACAATGTAGCAATGAAATTTTGATCAATCGGATTCCATTTGTAGTGTTTGGTGTTGGGTATGATGTTGCCTGAAGGATCTGTTATGAATTTGGATACAACTCCCATTTAAAAATCTTTCATACCCATTGGATTGGAATAATTTGAGGATTTGTGCTTTCGAGGTAAGATGGTTTTTTGGAGTCAAAGGTGTTGAGATGATATTACTTATGTTTGACATAAGAAACTTAAGTTGAGTGGGTATTGGATTATCATCTAACAGGGTATCCTGTGGTGATGGAGTTACAATAATGGTGGATGAGGATTCTATTAGACCAGAGATAGGAGAGACCGTAAGGTTACTGCTTTGATATCATGAAAGAATTTTAGAAATAGAGACAGAGGAGATTATATACAAAGTAGCCAGCGGACATGCCTCATTGTTTATTATACTATATACTGTGCATCGTGAGTTAATACATCAGCTTATATTTGTAGTAGTATTTGGTTACATGATGAATGATAAAGGATGGGATAAGTTTGTTATGGAATGAAGGGTGATGGTAGTATAAGAGTTCGTTGTTGCCATCACATGGGTTGTTGCTTAACATTATCTTCCTCCTCCATCTATTTAAATATATTTTCACATTGCAAGTCTTACTATTATATCCAAATGACTACAACATCTCCATCAGTTTTCTAATTTCTATGTTCATTACCTTTGAAGTATTTGACCATTACTTAAGAAAGGACCATTTGATTGTTGTCCATCACCTCAAGATCTTCACATAGCTGTCACTTCAAATTTGGCATCTCATGACCCAAAAATAACATAAAACTACCCCACTCATGATTGCAGGCATTTTTAGTCTATAAAAAAAAATAAAGGAACATAATAGATTGAAATAGGGCAGCATAATTTCAATCAGCTAAAGATTAAATGAACAAAAGATGGATGACAAAGTGCAAATGGCATTCAAGCTCCCGAAATCATACCTCCTCAATATAGGTCTTCATCCAGCTTATCCAAGCTTCCTTTCTCTCATTGCCTATATCTAACAACACAGCCTTGAGAGGAACGAGAAGCTCATCTTCTGGGGTCTTGGGGTCTGCTTTGATATTTGAAAGTAGACGGAAGAAATTTGTGTAGTCAACTTTATCAACAGCCATGTTATTGAGAAGCTTACTTATCAAATGTTTGTTGTACTTGGTTAGACCAAGTTTTCTGGTCATTATAGATTGATACTGGTCCATAAATTTTATTCCATATCTGAACACAACTGATGAAGTCAAACTCCAATTAAAACAGATTTAAGATCCAATACACAACAAAGAGTATAGCACATATCACCTTTCCATAGCATAGTTTACTTCCTCTTGGTTGATCAAATTTGCAGTAGACAAAGTAGCAGTGAATTGTGCAATATTCCACAAGCCAACATCCGGCTGATTTGCAAAACAGTACCTTCTTCCTGGGAGGTCTGTGGTATTAGGGGTATAACTTGGATCAAAAGCATCCAAGAAACCAAAAGGGCCATAATCTATGGATAATCCCAGTATGCTCATGTTATCAGTGTTCAGCACACCATGAGTGAAGCCAACACCCTGCCATCCAGCAACTAGGGAAGCAGTGCGCTCAGCAACTTCAACTGACCATGCTAGTGTGATTCATGAAAATAACATATAGATTTGGTTAGTACAAGGTCCTAGTTATAAACAGCATCATCATCGACATTACCCATGTGTCAACTATCTATTTGGGGATTAATTATATACATAGCTCAGTTTATAAGAAATGCTACCTGCATACTTGTTAGACGTCAAATCCACAGCTGAAGATCCTTCCAGGCCAGCACCAAAAGAAATATCCTCACTTTTACTCATATTTTCAAGATGAGGAAAATGATGGCGAATAGTATAGTCTGCCAAAGTGCGTATAATATGAAGGTCTTCTTTACCCCTGAATGCATGAATTTGGAATGAACCGATACGCAGAAATGACTGAGCAACACGGCAGACAATCGCACCAGGTTCATCTTTTGGATTACCGCTGAACAATTGATAATCATAAATTATCAGATGACAATGCTTGGAATATTAATTGTATTAATCATCTTACCTTTGCAGAACGTTTGGTATAATTTACAATGGAAATAATTACAAAAGACTTAAAAAAATACTTCCCAGCTTAAAATCAAAACACATAAAGAAGCTTATAAATAAGATAAGAAGAGTCATGAATGGACGAGGTTAACCGTAATGGAGGAGCCTGATCTATATGAGGGATGCCAAAGTTGATTAAAAAAGCATGATCGACAGACATAGATGTAAATAGAGAGAATTACATAATAACACCAAAATCTCATCAATTTACAAGACTAACACAAAAAAAATTTTAAACTACTAAACCAATTCATTTCTTTAAACTCATGATCAAACAATGCAAATTTGAGGAAAAAGAAAAAAAATATATGGGTTAAGGTTTTGTTGTGAATTTAGATAATTGGGTAAGAATTTGAAAATAAGAGGTATAATAGTGTTAGTTTTGTAAATAGCAAAGATTTGAATGTGATGTATAATTCACCTAAATAGTTTCTAAAAGATAATATAATTCACAATCCACAGAAATAAACGATGCTCTCAAAGTTTCTAAAATCTATTTGTTAAATTAAATGAACAACTAAATAACTCGTATAATTCCAAAAAATTGTTCAAATATAAATAAAAAAGGATGGCATTAAGGAATGGCTTTGACCAGGCACTCAATTTGCATGGATATTTAAAAAAAATCACTCATCACTTTGCAGCGTAATTGATCATAGCTGAAAAACAATTATGTTCAATTTTTACAATTTTAGAATAGTAATTACTTTTATTACAAAAAACTTGTGACAAAACACAAATGTCAAAGTTGAAACCTCTTCATCACCAGATGTGAAAAACAATAATAGACATTTCATTTGCCATACAGATTTTGCAAGTCCCTGCTGAAATGACATAGCAAGAAAAATCACTCACGTGAACAAAATTTAACAGTTTGTAGATGCTGCAAATGCCCACCCCACACCACACAAACCCCAAACATACCCCAAAACTCATCTCTTGATAGTTTTCACCTAGGGAACAAAATATAGGATGGCAAACTTCAATCTGGCATAAATGCGAGTAATAAAATAGAAGAGAAAAGACATGTGAATCATCATATAGTTCATGAACAAGTGACTTACTCATAAAACATGTCCCGTGAAACAGATTTTCCTGTTGTGACCAAGCAAAGAGCACGTGTTGTTGGAATTCCAAGGCCATTCATTGCTTCGCTACAAAGAAATTCACGAATGCTGCTGCGCAGGACGGCAAGACCATCTGCAAACCGACTATAGGGCGTCTTTCCTGCTCCCTTAAGTTGCAACTCCCACCTCTCACCACGAGAATTTAGAACTTCACCTATAGTTATTGCACGGCCATCCCCTAGCTGACCAGCCCACATGCCAAATTGGTGTCCACCATAACATTGGGCATAAGGCAATCTAAAGATTTTATCCATCATTAGCATAACTAATCTGGAGATTAAAATTAAAAAAAAGAATAATTGCCCTATGAAAATCTTACCCTCCCAACAAAGGTAATGCCCCAGAAAATATGAGGGGAAAATCCGGTCTTTGAAATCTGAAAATGATATTCAATGCACAAGGTAAAGGCATAATTCTTTCTCATAGCACAGCAAATAAGATGACTAAAGTAGAGAATATACATGGTAAAAAAGCTTGGTGAGGGTATTGCAAATTAGACAAAAGTTTATACAAGCAATGCTTCACATCCAAGAAATGATGAACACCAGTAGAAAATATGCTCTAGCGCATGCATTTCTCATTCCTATAAATATTTTCTATTAAATGCCCTCCATTATAGTTTGCTTAGGAAGTCGCTTTGTGTGTTATCATTTACATCTATCTTTCTTTATCAAAAAAGGTAAAGTGAGATTAAGGGCACATTACCGAAGATTCTCAAAAACCATACAAAAACACATGAACGCAATGCACTCTCTAATTGAGAGGATTTTGGAGTCCTACGCTATAAATCAAAGAATCTTAAATGAACTATACCACAATTAAAGTATACAAACATTTCCATCGAAGCATGATTCCCTAAGTTGCATGCTTAACATTGCATGGGAGATTGAACTTCTCTAAAAGCATGACTTCTTAAACTGCATGCTTACACTATAAATAGCATATTTAAAATGTTGTTCAATAATGCATTCACTGCATTAAGGATGCAACCATCATCATCATTAGCCTTATCTAAAGTATTTGGTATTGGATTTATAAACTCTTGTTCTTAATCCATTCGTATTAAAAGATATGTGAGATATTAACTTCATTTTGATCAAATCTTTTGCACAACTCTAACCATTCAATATGCAAAGAAAACATTTTTCTTCCTAGATTTTCAACACTAATTGTATTCACCTTATTGGAGCAAATTTTACCCACATTAGAACATTTCAAAATCACTAAAGTATATATTTTACTATCATATCTTCAGTAGGTGCTACTCCCACCGTATCTTTGATATAATCATATTTCAAACTATAACTCCTTATTTTATCAAGTTTTTATCTTAATAACTGCAAGATTAAATCCTAAAATAGTCCCCCAATTGTTTGTGTGTGGACAATTTAGTCTCAAGGCATCACATTTTCTAATTTAGTCCCTCAACTATACAAAATTGACCTATAGAAATTGTAATGTAAAATTGATCATAATTTAGCCACTCGACAATACAAAATTAATCTCAATTTAGTCCCTAGAGAATCATTTTAGATCAGTTTTGTAAAATTAGGGCACGAAATTGAAGAAATGTCATACTCTAGAACTAAATTACACACATACAAATAGTCAAGGAGACTATGTTAGAGTTTAACCGATTTTGATTTCTGTCATACTTGACCTGCTAGTTGTACTTATGCCCAACACTAAATCGAATAACATTATCAACTTAATAATTAATTTTTAATAAATATACACTTAAGACTGCATAACATTATTTTACAATTTTTAAAAAATTCAATCCATGAAATCATTTAAGAGTTAATTTTTTAGACCCATTTATAAGAAAGTAGATCTGTGTGTCTCTGTTTAATATTCATATATACATATATAAATCAATTAGAAATATTCATAAATAATACAATCAGAACCAATTCATCATTTAACAAACATCAATTTCAAGTTCATTTAAAATTGAAGTATTTTAGCAAAGTTAAAGGTTACACTTCAATAAATTTTTATTTTAATCAAGCTTGAGTCAAGCAGAACCAAACTAAATCGAAGTTGACATGGTATCAATCCTTTTGTTTGTTATCACATAGTATTCCTAAGGTACTTCTCAATTTAAATTAAATAACCTTAACGTTAAGAGTCATATCTTCAACTATATTACACATCTTTTTAAAATAGATCTAAAAAATGTAAACCTATCATACTTATATATGACTTGATCTTCCAACAATATTTATCAATATTCATCAATTTCATGTCCACTTAAATTAACTATCATACATTAGATCTTTGTTCCACTATTCATGAACCCCTTCAAGTTTCTTATGGGAAGGACCAAGAAGATAATTTAAACTCTAATCAAAATTGCTGAATTTCTCAAAACTGACATGTCCTACTTGTGCGTAGGTGAATGTACCCACGGCACATGTCCATATATGAGATGAACTTTTCTCTTATTAAGAACCTAGTCAGAGAAAGAACATTATTTTTTGAATTTTGTTTCCCTGTCTATCTATCATCTTATGTGGCTTTCAAACTCAAGATCATACAGTTGATTTTTGAAGGTACGAAAATTACTTAAAAATAAACTTTCGTCAATTTTCACTGTAATGAAACTATTCACCAAACTTGATCATACAAAATATAAAAGCACAATTTAAAAGTATAATTTTACAAATGTGTTTCACCAATTGAAATCATAAAATTCCTATTAAATAAAATTGATGGACCGCATATTTAATTTTAAGCCATTTGAAGGACCACACATTAAAAAATCACAATTTTCATAAAATTTAAACCAAAAACAACAACAATAAGCCTTTATCCTATGTTCATGAATCCTTCTCCATTTGTGTCCTATTATGTGTCAAATTAGACAAGATATCTAAGATCATTTTTATACATCTTAACCAAATCTTTTAGGTCTACCTCTTCTTTCTTAACATGAAATCTAATACATCTACTCTTCTAACCGGGTCATCGGACGGCCGGCGCTTTATGTGGACAAATCATCTAAGGCGACTCTCTCTAATCTTATCTACCATTGGAGCTACTCCAACTTTTTCCCAAACATACTCATTTCTCATTTTATCTCTAAGAGTAAAGCCACTCATCCACCTGAGCATCCTCATATCTGCAACACTTAACTTAGTCTTATGCTTCTCTTTTATTGGCCAACATTCTGCACCATAAACACTGCAGGTCTTATAAAAAAATTTCTCTTAAGTTTAAGCAATACCTTTCTATCACACAACAGGCCAGATGCATTCCTCCACTTCAACCATCCAACTTGAATTCTATTAATAACATCTTCATCTATTTCACCATCATTTTGAACAATAGAGCCTAGATATCTGAATCATTCACTCTTTTTAATGACTTGTTCATCCAATGTCACAACACTACCACTAGAACTTCTATAACTAAAATTACACTACAAATATTCAGTTTTAGATCTACTTAAACAAAAACCTTTAGACTCTAAGGTTGACCTCCATAATTCAAGTTTCTCTTGGACTCCCTCTCTAATCTTATCAACAAGAAGAAAGTCATCAGCAAAAAGCATTACACCAAGGTACATCTTCCTGTAAATGCCTAGTAAGAACATCCATAACTAAAGCAAAAAGATAAGGGCTTAAAGTCGATCCTTGATGTAATCCAACTGAAATAGGAAAATATTTTGTCAATCCTCCATGTGTTTGGACACAAGTGATAGCTCTAGCATACATACTCTTAATGACTTGAATATAATCAATATTAACTCCTTTCTTTTCTAGAACTCTTCAAAAAACATCTCTTGAAACTTTATCATAAGTTTTCTCTAAATCAACAAATATCATAATGTAAATCCTCCTTACTTTCTCTATACTTCTTCATCAAATCTCTTAACAAATGTATAGCATCCATAGTAGATCTACCTAGCATGAAACCAAACTGATTGTGAGAAACTTTTGTATCACATCGTAACCTATGCTCACTCTCTATAATTTTAATGTATGACACATTAACTTAATTCCTCTATAATTTGCACACTCTTGTGCATCACCATTATTCTTAAATATAGAAACCAACAAACTTTTTCTCTACTCATCTGGCATCTTTTTAGTCTTTAAAATAACATTAAAAAGATTTGTAAACTAAGAATTTCCTTGATCTCCTAAACATTTCCACACTTCTATTGGAATATCATCAGATCCTACTATTTTTTCACACTTCATTTTCTTTAAAGCTTCTCTGACTTCAAATTTACTAATATGACGATAAAAAAAATTCTCTATTTTTGTTTAAGGTATTAAGGTTGCTAAAATCAATCATATTGTCAGCTCCTTCATTGAAAAGTTTATCAAAATACCTCATCCATCTATTTCAATATCATTTTCTAAGAAAAGTACTTTATGAATTTCATCCTTAATACACCTCACTTGAACTAGATATTTACTTCTCCTATCTCTTTAGTTGGCTAACTTATACATATATCTTTCACCTTCTTTGATATCCAATCTATTATATAAATCACTAAAAGCTAAATTTAAACCAACCATTAAAAAAATTTTACTACATATTAATAATCATATAATTTTAGATGTTCTAGAAATCATATATATTACTAGTTTTAATAATTAAAAAAATTCATTTTTATTTTAGATTTAAAAATATAACATCAAATATTTAATGGAAAGAGGACAAGCATTCTCCTCTCAATAGGACAAAAAATCATCCACAATTCCTCATATATCGTAGATTGAATAACCTCAAAACATGCCAAAAAAGTAAAGAATGTTAGAATTCTAATGAAAACACGATATTTTAAGAAATGGCCGGCAATTAGATGTTAATGAATATATATTCAAGTAAATGCATGAAATTCTTTCAATTCAGAAAAAAAATGTGTTGACTGGCAAGGTGCAATTTGAAAATAGATAATTGAGGGGAAAGAATTGAAAAACTAAGGAACCTACTCGTTAGGATCCAAGTCAAGTAACTTGGCAACTTCATCAGACCATGCAACAAGCTCCGGATTTTCAACTTCAGTTGATGGTGATACTTTGGTGTAGCAAGCATGTAGGACCTGAATCAGAAACCAAGGGGATGCCTCAATCATAAGTCCCCTAAAGCATTAATTCTTACCCTCTTGGAGCGAAAAAATAAAATACAAAGCTGGTGTGTAACTACTGAATAAAACAGTAAAAAAAAAAAAAAGAAAGAAAGAAAGAACCTAGTGTTCCAAAGATTATAATGATTTAAATCGATTCTGAATCTAAGTCGTGATATGCCTAACACCATAATACATAACTAATACTTCAACGTCAAAATTACTGATAAAAGATACTGTAACATTCTAAAGGAATTTGAAGCTCCAACCTAAATCAATAGCATCCTGATATCAAAGATCAATTATCAAGTAATTAGCTCCCACAACCTCAAACCTCAAAGTTGGACAGAAAATCGAAATAATTAATTGATCTGAGCATCTACTAACAACATAAATCTACCAATGTTGAAATTTAAGATACAGATGTCACGGAAATTTTTGTGATATAAATTTAGTCTAATGGAAGCATGCAAAAACCAAAGCACTTTACTACAAATGACTGGTGAAGAATATCCATAGAGGACAGAAGACTAGTTGGAACAAGGCCACAGACGACGAGTCTTATAGAAAGTTGTATGCAGAGAACAGCAAAAGCAGCAATTCCAGGATGGAAAAAAAAAAGGTTGCTGAAATAACAAGCCTAGGTACGGCTAAATAGTAGGAACAAGTACCTCACGAGACATAATATCGGATCTAGGATCGCCGGGCAACTCCCTTACATACGAGTGATCCCAGTTTAGCTCCTCCAGCTTCAGGTGCCCGCCGTTCTCGCGAGTTCTCTTTTCTCCTCCATCTTCCGCCCTCTCTACCTTGCCCACCGAAGTTTCCATTGATACCAGGCGACGAGATGCTTCTCCAGCCAAGTAGCCCAGCCCACCTAGCCGCAGCGGGAGCTGAAGCCTACCCTTGCTCACAAGAAGTAGATAGTGTTTCCAGCTAGAGTAGACCGAAGTCGCCGAGCTCTGAAGGGGTGACCGGAGAGGAGGGATTGAAATCGAACAAGGCGACGATGAAGAGAGCGAACAAGGGATGAGAGCGAGGAGAGAAGAAGACAGCGTCTTCGAATAAGCGGCGAGGGGAGAGAAACGGTGAGAGGGTACAGAAGAAAAATGGGGCATTTTATGCCCTTCTTTTTTTTTCTCTCGTCTTTGTAGTAGTCACTACAGGTTGTGCGTGAGAGAGGCTTGGTTTAATTTTTTTAACTGCAATTATATTAATAGTTATCTTTTAAAAAAACATATTAGCTCAAAATATTTGATCGAAAAATATTTAATTAGTTTTAAAATAAATTAAATATATATTTCTTTTATTTTTGTAATTATACTTTTCTTAAAATAAATTTAATATAATTAAATTTAAATTAAATCAAAAATATTTTATGCAAATTTTGTTTTCTATTTTTTTGCTGTATTAAAATAAAGTATTATTGTTCTGAATAAATTTTTTTATTGATGATAAGTTCATCATTTTATGCTCTTGCTATAAATTTATATTTCATAAATTTTTTATTTTAAATTTTATAACTTTAATAAATACTTTTAGTATATATTATATATTTATATAATAAGTAAACATTTTTTATAATAATTTTAAAATTAGCTTTATAAACATAAAGAGTGTCGATGTTATTTTGGCATGATGGGACAAGAGATATGTGTCAACTGATCAGCCATTTTTGTTGAGTCTTGCACTTGATTTTGCCATTTATGACTTCATTGAGGCATTAAATCTCATAAGTAAATAGAAAAAGTAAAGTTGTTGGCAAGAGAATTTGAAAAAATAATGGTGAAGCTATGACAGAAGAAGTTGCTATGATAAAGCTGCTGCAAGAGAATCTGTTGTACTATTTAGGAGATAGCTGTGAAACATTTGCTGTAAGAGAATCTATGATTGTGTCTTGACCAAATGTTAGAAATACCCATGTAATTTGTAAATAGAAAAAGTATATAGCAATTTGATGCAACCAATATGATTTTCACTTACATAAAGACATATCAAACAATAAAACAACAAATTCTTACATTTTTTTTTACATTCATTGAAATTGATTAGCTTTGCATAAATATATATATAGATATATGTTTGTTACATTACAACCGTAGTACAAGCACTAAATAGAAATTAGTACCATAATAAAAAGCAGGACAATAAATGCAATAAGCAAAGTAATCATAATATTGAACTTCTTTTCCAGCTAATCAAGTCTTCGAAAAACCTCTTTCATTAATGATGCCCACCAAATCTGTTCACTATATGAAGAAGCCTCCTCACGTACATTTGTCCATCTGAAAGTATTGCAATCATCCAGTGGTTGGTTCATAGGACATCTATAAAATTTTCAACCATAATTGCCTTCTCAACGTGAAGTAAACAAAAAATATTACAAACCGCAGTTGTAATATACTACTTTGGATGAACTTGAGCTTCTATAACTCATATTTTCCTGCTTATCATTTGGTCCAATCAATTTTGCAAAGACAAAAGCTCAATCAATTTTTAATAATGTAGATGATAAGACTAAAGCAACATATAAGAAAATAGTTCAAATAGCAAAAAATTATCCTAGCAAAGAATAATAAATGGCATGAAAAGCTTTAATCTCATAAAAGTTGAACAAGTATGTAAATAAAATCATTTGTAAATTTACAAATTAGGCTCATACAAAAACCAAGTTAAAAATTCATCATTAATTACATCCAACAGCCTCATTTGTGCTTACGACATGAAATAAGGAGCACCTGCACTATCTTTTCTCATCAATTACGCAACATCAAAAAACTTGCTACAGCACAAATAGTGACTGGGTTGAACTAAGTTTAATTGTTAATTCATATTTCATCATTGTCCATAAAACAATGTAATATCAATCCATATCAAGAATGTCAAACACGAAAAAATTCTACGATCTTTACTAAATAAAGATAAAATTGTAATATATATGCATATAAACGATGAGCAAAGTCAAAAAAATAGTGCAATCCATATCAAAAATGTTGAAAGAAGAGAAGTCATTTTCCCCAAAACCATTAAATCATGCACTATTCTTTTCTAGTCCAACCATACCTACATTGTTCATCTCTTCTGATCCCTCACCATCTCAGGATTGTGATTCACTTATATTTTGATTAGAATGTGGCATTACTTGCCCAATCTTGAACTCATACACCTTAGGAGAAACAAACATTTGGTCATGTTTGACTATAGTAAATTCTCTGTCATTATAACTTGGATGTCTCCAAATGAAATTATGTAGAGCCATCGTAGCACAGACTATCCGAACTTATTTTTTGAATGAGTGGGTTAACATATTCCATAAGATTACTCACTTCTTCTTCTAATCACCAAATGCCCTCAAGATCACTCCACATAATGAAGAGTGTCAGATAGTTCTTTCCTTCCTCGTGTTGTTTGGCTTCTCTCAAAGTCAAGTATATAACATCTAGTGTCAGAAAAAGACTCAGAAACCCTCTTTGCATTGGGAACCTGGTGTTAACTACGTATTTTCTTGTTTGGATAACATCAAGATTGATTACAAATATTTTTTTCTTGTTAAAATAATTTTAACAAAGTGACTTTCCAATCTAGTGGAGATATTAGAAAATTAATCATCTGATCACAAATAATGAACTTGAAAATGTGACTATCATATGCACTTCTCTCCCAACCAGTGTTGACCTCACTTTTGGAGTGAGTTCTCAATCTCCTCATCTTAGACTTAGGAATCCTCTAGACACTAAGAATTCTCTAGTCATAAGGTGCTTCTAGCAATTAGGTAAATACTTAACCTAAGCCTAAAGACTTAGGATGATTAACCATAGGATTAGGCTATGATTTAGGACTTAGGGAGACCCACCTACCCTATAGCCCAAACTCAATCCATGTTCACCTCCTTAAGCCATAACCAAATCTCAAATTCAATTCAAATACCATATCCAAATCCAAATCCAAACTCTAAGTCAAATGATAGAAACTCATGATCAAATCCAAACTCAAAATCAACCTAAGCCCAATGATTTTATCTTATGGACTTAGCCTTGGCCAAAGTCAAATCAATCCAAACTCAAGTGATTTTCTCAAATATCAATCCAAACCTTCAATCAATCTCTCAAACTTACAATTAAACCCAATTCCAATTCAAATTTGCCAAAATCTACAATCAAATCATGATTCTTCTTAAGCCTTATGGTTTTATCTTATGGGCTTAGCCAATATCCAATTCAAATCAATCCAAAATCAATTGATTTTCTTATAAATAATTTATATATTCAATTATCTTCCCAAATATAAATCAAACCTATATTTAAATGATCAAAACTAAATCAAATTAAATCAAAACCCTTCCTAAACCATATGAATCAACCTTCATGAGCTTAGCTAAATCTTAACCCAATTCACTTCAAACTCAATTGATTTTCTCATGAATCAATCATATCTTCAATCATCTTCACAAATATAAAGAAAATATATATTTAAATCATCAAACCAAATCAAACTAAATCAAAATCAAAACCTAAGCACATGACCCAACTCCATGGACTTAGCCAAATTCTCTTATTCTAAAACCCAAATTCAATCAATTTTCTCATAAATCAATTATTCCTTCAAACATCTTTCCAAATATAAATGAAATCTATAATCATCAAGCCAAACTAAAATCAAACCAAGTCAAACCCAATTTAGCCCATTTGACTTGAAAAATTCAAATGAACCAAGACCCATTTGAAGTCAAACCAATTGTAATTGAATTTATATATCAATCTCAAATCCATATATAAACTCAACTAAATCAAACTCAACCCAAAATCAAGTCAACTAAACTCAATTGGCTCACTTGCCCCAAAGTGACCAATTTGACCTATTTGAATCAAAATTCAATTCAATCCAAATCAAAGTGAATTGAGCCAATCCAAAGTTTATAACATGATTGTTGATCATCCTAGGTTGATCAATTATCATAAATTAGGTCAAACCAAGTCAACCTAACCCTTTGACCAAGTCAACCTTCTTAACCCACATGAACCCAAACTAGCCAAATTACAACTTAAGCCAAATTTGTTGAAACCAATGATTCATACCCATCCAAAATCAATACTTGAACATGAATTGACCTTTAATTGAGCCAAATCAAACCCAATTGGCCCTCTTTACCCAAGTTGACCTTTTCTCACATCCTTAAATAAAATCAAAACATGAAATTAAAACTGGCATTAAAGAAACTTTGGTTTATTTTAAACAATTTTATTTGATATGATTATCCATAATAATTAATATGATTGAATGAAATCATGTGTTTATGTTCATTTATTCCTTTCCAATCATGTTAAATGGTGTATGTCATTTGAAATCATGCATTCATCTTTTCAAAGTTAATTGAATCAAATGATTTTCCTTTATGTAAGCTTGCATGTGTTGGATTAATTTATAATATGTGTGGCTATTATCACCAATAAATTTAAATTACTTTCCAAAGTTTATTAATTAATTACATTAATTAGAGTGATAATAGTTATGAACATATATAAGTTTGCATGTGCTTATAGCTTAGACATGTGAAGTAAAGCTTTATTTTACTTAATTCATATGTGGTTGTATATGTATTTGAATGTTAATAAGTATATAGTCCGGACATCTCGAGAATACGAGACTTTAGTTAGCCCCAAGGAGGTCATTTGATTACCTCACTTCTTTGATTAACAGCAACACATACTTATTTGATTTCATTTACATGTATTCCTACATTAGAACTTGGATAAAACTTTACTCCACATGCATAAAGGTTTCAATTAAATAAAAATGCAATATTTATATGGTTTTCCTTCTTTATTTATGTACACATTCATATGTATT
Organism: Cymbidium sinense; assembly: GCA_021442155.1. Lineage (NCBI taxonomy): Eukaryota > Viridiplantae > Streptophyta > Magnoliopsida > Asparagales > Orchidaceae > Cymbidium > Cymbidium sinense. Next base: position 102,961,543 of record CM038222.1, read on the forward strand.
TGAGAAAAGCAAGTGTTTAGTCTGGACATCTCAAAAATATGAGGCTTTAAGTAGCCCCAAGGAGGTCAGTTGATTACCCCACTTCCTTAGATAATAATGACACGTACTTTTTTTTATTTTATTTTTTTATTTTTTTTATTTTTTATTTAACAATGACACATACTTGCTTATGTCTCTTATACATGTGGGTGTGTATTTAATTATGGAATTAGAACCACTTTCTTTTACCAATGATATATGTATTCTATAATAATCTAAATAATTAGTATGCGTCATATATAGATTAATGCTCTCTTTCCTATGGTCCATACATACAAATTTACATGTGTTTGAATACAAATGAATATATAGTTTGGACATCCTAAGAATACGAGACTTTAGTTAGCCCAAGGAGGTCATTTGATTACCTCACTTCCCTGGTTAACATGACACGTACCTATTTAATTTCATCCTTATGTATTTTTGTATAAGAATTTGGATAGAGCTTTAAATTAATATGATTAAATAATTCAATCAAATAAAAAATATAAACTTCAAAGACATATCTACATTCATCATTTAAGTGTGCTAAAATATATTATATATATAGATACACTTAGAATTAAATCATAAGCATGTTACATGTGATGGAAAGGAATGATTTAGCATGTGTCATGTGATAGTAGTCCAATTAGATTAATCTTAAGATGCCTTTCACATTGGATAGAATTATTTAAAGTGAACCTAAACTTAGGATTAATTTAAAATGTGTAATAAGCCATTCACTAAAGAGAACCAAATCAAATTAACATGCTTTAGAAAATAGCTTGAGGTAGGGATGAAAGAGGAAAATCATTTTTCTTTTCTTTATAACACTTAGTTGCTAAGTGTAATTAAATGAAGCAAAAGAAAACACAAATTAAAATTACTAAATCAATTAAAAAAATTTAAGTAAAATCAACCTTTCATGTTAATTTGAATCTTCCCACACTTAGAAAATATAACATTAATGTTTAGTTGAAACATACCACACAAGCCTTAACACACACTAGAATTAAGTCACCACTTCTAGTCCTAAGTTAGGTCGATATATGTATGGTGTATGTTTCATTTTTGTGATGTATTATTTTAGACTAGATGTTATGGTGTATGTTTCATAGACTGGATGGTAGGTCGATATTAGCCTAATCATATTTTATGCAGAAGATTATGCTTAGGAGATGCTTAAAAATAAATATAAAGCTCTCTTTGTAGGTTGCTCAAACCCTAAGCATAATCCAAGTTAGGACAAGTGGGCTTGATTACCAATATGCAGGGTGTTAAGTCCAAATTATATATATATATATATATATCTGTTTGGGTGTATATGTGTTTAAGTTAACCCTTATTTATAGGTGTAGTTAGATTTATTTTTCCTATTTTTAAAGTAATTTTACATTAGAAATTAGGATTAGTGCTATGGGAGATTATGATGAGCATTTGCTAGAAAGCTTTGTCTTGGGGTGCCATATGATGCCTTGAAACCTACCAAATCAAAGAAGCAAGGAGGAAATAAATGAAAACATGAGGAATGAAGAAAGAAGACACCCATAACATTTATAAATTATAATTATTATTTTATAATTTCGGGTCGTATAAGGGTAGAGCTCGACTACCAATTTTTTTCTTTTTGGGTTGTACGGAATTACCCGACCGCACTGGCCTGTTATTCTTTTGTGGTAGCTATAAAATTATTTGATGATTTGTTTAGTTTGTGTATTAGAAATAATATTTTTTTATAGTTTCTTATGATTGATGCTTTAATGTATGGCCAGGATGCAATTAGGCTCTTAAAGAAAAAAATTAATTTTTCTACCCCAAGTAATTACTCATAATTAAAATTTTCAACAACTCATTACCTCACCATAAAGCCTAAAATGTAAATCAAGATAGTTAAAAGATTTAACAACCTCTTAGCTGTATGATTGAATGTTTCACAACATGTATATCATTGTATTTCACTCTTGAAATTAAGGGATTTCCATCCTTGCACGGTAGGGGAATGCTTAACCTGTGAGGGCATCCCTTCTGTTGGAAAACACACCTTTCTCGTTGATTTAGCCAACAATTTTATTTCATCATGCATATAGGCATCAAAATCCTAAAGCCTTTGTCAAAATAAAGTGTTAAAATTAAAATAAAATTTGAAAATATTTTGCATTAGATAAACTCATTACTCATACCATTCATGTTTTAGTCTCTTAGGGAGTGAGTTCAGGAATTTAATCTCTTTTTCAAATAAATAATAGTCCAACTATCTTGCAATTCATAAGACTTCTACTACATGATTTTAAATCATAGGAAGATTTAGCTGACGGCCACTCCAAGCGGTTATACATCCAGAAGTCAGGTGGTTTATCCTCTCTTATGGAGGTAAACTTTATGCCCATCTTCTCTTAGATTTAAGTCATGCTTTAGCTTATGCTAAAGCTCCCTAAATTTAGGATTTGTGGTTATTATTTCCTTCAAGCTACAAGAATAAATCCTCACCTCTTAGGTATTTCTACAATCTTGTGTTGTTGGATTATAAGTCCTATCAATCTAATAAATTTCAACTCAAACAAAATAATTATCTTCACTTTCAAGCATATAAAGCCCAATCATAGGATACATTGGAATGCTCACTAGGCTTCCTAGTATCATAAGCATTCCCTACTTGTTTCATTTGGATTTCAAAAATAAGTCTTCTCCTTGAACCTTCCCAATTGATTTTTCAAATATAACCAATCCTTTGATAGTCTAATCTTGAAATCTTTCGTGATGATAATTGTCTACTTTAATCCAGAGTTTTCTTAGAGAATTTCATTCCCTATGATATAATTAACTATGGAGGCTTGCCTCCATAGGGAACTTTAGAACTTGGTTTAACATAAACACTGCTTTATTCATCCATGTAAAGTAGAGAAAAAATCTATGGTATATTCGAAGAACCATCATGCCTTAGGAGTCCTTATTAGGTGATTAGGTCCATTGAAGGGTGACGTCTCTATCATTCGAGATAGTATATCATAGCTCAATGTTGTACCCAATCACTTCAATCAGTACCCCTACGATCTGCATGGTATCCCCCACATCCAAAAATAAACACCACAACCCGCCATAATAAAGATAAAACACATGTGGAAGCCGCAAGATGTCATTATATTTTGAGTTGGCAGCCCACAATAACCAATATATTTAATACAATCATTTCTAGGAACACAAGCATTTATGTGTGTTCCATTAATTGCTTCATCATAATTTTGTGAAAAGCATACCATTACAATAAAAAGAGATCTTCTACTTTTGAAATATGTTTGAATAATTGTGTTTAAGGGTTTATCATAAAGAAAGGCATGTATCTAAGGTCATTTGAAAATTCTATTGGAGTAGATTGAAATGTTGGATCGAGTGATTGTATCACTTATTTAGACAAACTAACTAACGTGTCCAACCCAACTGAAAAGTACCTATGAATTATTTTGGTGGAATGCTAGAAGCACTCGCTTGCTACCCTCACTGACTCATTATATGACAAAATGTATAAAGTTATTCCCAGAACTTCCCAACTAATTGTCTTATAGGACCTTTGAAGACCATGTAAGGCTTCCAACTGTTGTACTAAGTCAATAAAAACTTCGTATGACATACAAAACATATGGTGAAATCTCCTAATATGTCTCTCAAGCAATTCACCAATCCACTTATTACCAATGTATCATGAAGTCATGCACGATGTTTTGCAGAAATAGGATTCATAGTATTCCTTGATCAAGCACACTATTATGATAATAATGTTACTCTGATGCTCATCTTCATTTTCATCCATACCTGAAATAATGACTAGGATTGTTGCATAATAATCAATTTCAGTATAAACTAGTAAACATAGTTAGATAATTTATTCGTGAGCAATAGAAAAAATAAATGTAACGTCATGGATACAATAATCCAGTAATAAAAGAAACCAAATGCTATCAAGCCTAAACTTCTAAAGCTCAAATATCATATGCTTCAAAAAAAGTGACAAAGATAGTGAACCCATCTTTTAGGACATAAAGACATGAAGACCTCCCACTTAGTAGGTTCCTCAAGAAACTTCATAGTGCTAAGATAGGGGGTGGTGTTCTAAAACACTTCCTCATTTTGATCAAGAACTTTAATAGAATTAGATATAGAAGAGGGGTTTTAATTGAACTTGAGGTTAAGCTCATGGAAGTGCATGCAGAAACCAACTAAGAAATTTGCTCTCATAGAAATCTTGGCCTTACTCTCTTCATCTTTCAACCTTTAGATGCATCAAAGAAAGAATGCTCGTGTCCACCACTACCAGGCTCGATAGAGACTTCATCTAAGTGAACTAAACTACCTTCCTCTTCAAGAATTGGAGCCTACGGGATTAAGCTTTCAGTTTCCAGATAGGTGGGATTCTAGGCATGAACTCTAGTGGCAATGATACCCCTGAACATTACATCTAACTTCTCCTCCAATTCTAGGTCTATCTTAAAAAAAACTAATGTTTCTTTAGTATGAGGAAAGATCTAAGAAAACAAGAATGAAGGCATTGTGTGCATGCATTTCTCCTTATTTAAGCTTCAAAAAATAAGGTAAAGTTCTTATACCTTAAGTTTTTCTTTTCACTACTTATGAGGGGATCCCAATTGATTCTCTTCCTAGTGGAATCCCAACCTAAACTAGTGGCCCTTGCTTTAATTCCTTTCAATTTTTTAGTCCATCCCACTTATTTTTTAGTTGCAACTTATCGCACTCTCACCCTATGCACTCTTTAAATTTCTTTATTATATTATGCCACCCTCTTTATTGAAGTGGATGGCAGTCTGATTGCTTGCGACAATCTCTTATAAACAAAATTCATAAAATATTAGCTTAATATCTCTTTCCCATGTAGCTCTTGTACTCTCTTTAGATTTTCTCTTCGTAGTGCTATGAAGTTCAAAATGAAACATTCAGAACTTTAAAATGTAGACATTGTCAGGTGAAGATGAAGATGTGATACAAAAAGCTCAAAAGCACTATAAAGCCATAATGTATATAATATTTAATGGTAACAGGTGTAAGTATAGAAAGCTCAAATGATCAGATCAATGACAAACATTGTCTCCATTTAAGAATTGGATGCATAAAATTCTAAAAAATAGCAATCACTCACTAGTTAGGAGCCACATTAATAGACATTAGGCATTCAATAACACCCATCTGTAGTACAAATCAAATTATTTTAGCATATATAATGAATTTAACATTTATGACATGCAATTGTCATTCTGAATTTGTTGAACATCAAGAAATTTTAATGTGAAAAACCTAATAAACAAAGTACAAAGGGAATACCCGACCTTAGAATCGTTTCATATAATCCCTCAATAATTGGAAACCAACCCCGATAATTGACCTTAGGGCTTTTTCTTATGTTATTTTGAATTTCTTAATGGTTCAAAACCAAATAAATGATGCACCAAACCAACCACAAAGGTATATGAGAGCCAAAGAAGACCAAGAGCAACGACTACTTAACAACCCATTTTCTAAAAAATTTGATAACAACATACAACCATAAAAGAAAATAATAGAGCACAAATAATGAATGTTACCCCAAGTCACACATAATAGCCATTCTAAATATGATTGACCTCAATAATTTTTTAGTGCGAAAAAACTAAGTAAATGATGCAACAATCCCTCATAGAATGGAAACAAACCCCAATGATTGACCATAAGGATTTTTCATTTGCCATTCTGAATTTCTCAATGATTGGAAACCAAATAAGTTATCCAGCAAATTGGCAACATCACTCTAACAAACTATAGAGCCATACCAGAGAAAGAAGATCGAGAGCAAAGACTATTCGACAAACTTAATTTCTAAAAAATTTGACCGCACCTTACAACCACAACCATGAAAGGGAATACACGAGCAGTATAGACCATCAAATGCTTAAATCCAACACTAGAAGCTGTATAGGCCAGCCATCACATAGTAGAATGATCTTGTGCTCACAAAAAATGATTTGAAGTTTGGATTCAACCCAAATAGTAAGAAACAAAGCACAAAATGTGTGTGTGTGTGTGAGTGTGCCTATATATATATTATCACAGCAAGAACAAAAGCCATTGTAGGTCTAATAATTGCAAGCACAATAATGTTCAAAACTTAAAGTTTTTAAAATTGAACTCCACTTGCACAATAGAGCACAATACATTGAAAAGAAGTATAGATGATGTCACTTAATGTGCTTAAAGTTAAGGGCAACTATGGTATTTTATCATTTATTGAAATTTGAATGTGTATGAAGAATTTTGCTTAAAGCAATTCTCATGCACTTTTGGGTTTGGCCCTATGGAGAATTGGGCAATGCCAAATGTGAGTGATGTATAAGGTGTTAAAAGAAAAACTTTGGCCTAATTTTGGCTAATCAATTCAAATCCTAAAGTTATTTAAATACTATTAGGCTGATTGGTTCAAATTGGATCAATGAGGCTTAATTGGGTGATTTTCCATCAATATGCCCTAAAGTATCCATTTAAATACAAATTAGCTCTTTTGATAATTTGATGACCATTGAATGGGTTCACTAGACATTGATTCATGTTGGGCCTAGGAGACATGGGTTACTCATTGGTTCATGCATTTTAATCATTCAAGAGTTTACAAAATTATTTTGGAATTGAAATTGAAGGCATAAGTCATATGATTAGTAAAGACACCTATCTATGACTTTGGGTATGCTATGAAAGTAAATGGGCTACTTTGAATCAACCATGAGCCAAATTTTCTAAAATGATTTCGAGGTTGGCTAAGCCAAACATCATAATTCATTATCAATTAGCTAAGCAGTTTATTCAATGAGATGGATTGATTGCTCACAATTAGTTAAGCAGTTTAGTCAATGAGATGGATTGATTGCTCAAAATTAGCACTTACATCCACTAGCGAATGGAGTAATTCAAACAATGAAAGAAATCTACCCTAAGATTAGCTAAAGTCAGACTTAAGTTATAAGAAAGATTTAACAAAATACTCTCTTACTTCAGTTCCTCCTAAGGTTTACTAAAGTTAACCTAATGGGATGATTAAGTTGAATTTAGTAGTTACTTATGAAGGATTTAAACTTTGATCATGCTGTCATTTTTAATGTCAAATATATCTTGATAAGAGAACTCTAATGAGCCCAATGTTGCTCAACTTTGATATTCTTAAAGTACTTAAATGCTTTCAAGATCTTATATGATAAAAATATATCATAAATTATTTAATTAAGTATTAGAAAATTTTAATTGAAATAAAAAAATATTAATTCGAAAGTTATAAATAAACCCACATTTTTCATGCAAAATAGAAATTGACTTAAACCTTGAGTTAGAGTTTGAGAGAGCTCTATCTAACATGATCAATGCCAATGATCATAATTTGTGACTACCATCTCTCAAACATAGTTACTTACTTAACTATTATCACATAAGTATTATCTCTCAACCACCCTACTCAACCACCATCACCTAGCTACCATCATGTTACCACATTCACTCAACTAGCATAACTACAATCACTCAATTATCAAGACTTGACCACATCATTCAATCATTATCACATAACAATTATTTCCTAATAGTTATATAATATAAATACACTTTGTTGATGAGAAGTTGATGCTCTATGTTGATAATAACATCAATGAATGCATAATTAATAAGATTAATGCACATCTTCAATACCAATGTTAAAGCTTGCAATTATTATGTTATCCAACACCTGATTTACAACTCTCATGATGCCAAATAATGGCATCGTGGTATTAGAATACTAGGTGCTAGTTGCCACTTAGTCCAAAAATGTCATATTTTTGACAAGATTTTGAGGAAGAATTGTTGAAATTGAAATTAAAATTTAAGAAAAAAATATATATATGATTTGGAGGCTTTTGGGATAACTTTTGGCAGAAATTTAGAGAGGAGAAACATAGGTGATGACTCAGACAAATCAAGAGACAAATAGATTTATCAGAAAATTTTTATATTGTAATGTTATTTATCATGTTAAAAACTTTTTGCAATTACTTTTTCTAGAAAAATAGATTAGTCATTTTTGTTTCTAAAATCAAATTATTAAAAAAGAGAGTTTAAGGACATATTATTTTCAGTACTTCTATAATACAAATTATTCTAATATTGAATTTATTGATACTTTTTTTGATAAAATTCACGATTAAAATCAATTATAAAATTTTTTTGAGAGAATTAAATTATTTTATAAACTTCTATCAAAATTTAGTAATAGATGCTACTTCTCCTTTCGACAAATTAAAGATACATCCTCCACTAAGAACTAAAATCAATACCATGCTGGCAAAAAGATTAAACAAAGGGTAAAAAATTGTTTTTAAAAAAGGTACCATTATTTTTAAAATGCATAAAAATTTTCAAGATGTCCTTCTTATTAAAAATTTTTTGTTGAAAATTGATTATTTCTCAGTTAAATATATTTTTGATAAAAATATAAAAATATTATATTAAAGTAATTTTTTTTTGCAATTAGGATGCTCAAGCATCTATCTTTGAATTTAATATTGAATTTATTGTTGAAAATATTAAATTATTATTTTTTTTCTTACTCATGAATTTTTATAAGAAGAATCATGAGTGGATAACTCCAAAAGAAAAGATGTCACCTGCTAAAAAGTCTAAAAGTGATTCTTTTTTTCAAGAGGGTGCGACCGGCGAGCGGGCGAAAAGGTGGATACCATCCATCTTGTATGGATGGACTAATTACTAAAACCTAAGAAAAATTACTAAACAAGAGTAGAGTTCATCATAAATTATTATATCAATATTATTAAATGAACTATTATTAAAATAAAACCTAAGAATTATTCAATTAATAATTTATGACTTCTTATAGACAAGTAGATGGAAATAAGCCTTTTCCTCATAAGGTTTTCCTAGTTAAAGAAACTTATAAAAAATATAATTCAATCAAAGTGTGTTGAATTCATCCACAATAAGAATGAATTTAATCAAACCATTTTGTATAATAAATGCACAATATAAAAAAAAAATTCATAAGGCTCCATTTCAAAAAATGACAAATTTTCAAATAGCTAATTTCTAACAAAAAAATCTTGATCAATCATTGGACTTATGTTCAAGCTATGATGAAGATTTTCTTATCAAATCTCAAAAAAAAAAAAAAAACAAAACAAAAAAAATCTTGGATAATTGTTGTTATTAAAAATGGTGTTAATAAAGAGCTTTTAGCATAGCTATATTGTTTGTGAATTATTTTAGAACCAAATTAGACATTTTATTAGATATATTTAAAAAAACATTTATGAATTATCTTTAAAAATAAGATTAATCAACTCAAAAAAAATTTATTCAACAATAGTGCCTTGTTTGCTTCTATTTTTATTGCTAAATTTTATGAATTTGATCATAAAATGTTATATAAAGTAAATATTCATTCAATGAACACTACCTCCAATAATAATTTTTTTTATTAATGTTAGCCTTATGAGCCCATGGACTCACAATTTTGGATTTTAATGATAATAAATATTTGTTTATAATTAATAATGATTTTTTTAAGCATTTCAAAAAAGTTATCAAACTTTATAACTTGGAGAAATCAAGTGCAATATTCAAGAGGTTCAATGAGTTTTAGTGATTCTTAAATTTTATTTTGCAAAAATTGATAAATGAGCTCACAATAAAATTAATTTAAAATATTTAATCATTAATAAATGCATTAGATCTATCATGATATCATCTTATCAAAAATTTATATTTGCATTTTCAATTCTTTTCAAATCCATGTGCATGTAGACTTGTTCATGAAAATTAAATTGAATAACTTGTTTATGTTTAATGCATTTTGTGCAAAATTATTTGTCATCCATCTCATTAATAATGAAAATTTTTATTTAATTTATCAAAATATATTGGTCATATTTTTTCTTAAAAATCCAACACATACAATTGTGACCTTAATTTAAATTAAATTCCATTTATCCCTCCAAATGAAGCCAAAACTAAAAATACATTTATGGCTACATATTTATTTCATTGTCCCCAAATATTGTGTCATTTTGATTGAGATGATTTACCATCTTACATTATAAATCAATTTATTAACATGCTTTTATTATGTTATTCCTTAACAAAATAACAAAACTCATTAATTCCTCTTGCTTTGCTGAAATTCCCAAGATATAATCTTAGTTTTAGTTACTAAACTTTATCCCTTTTGTTGTTTGAAGCATTAAAGGAAATTAATTTCCATTTTTGCATAAATCATTGAGGCTCACAACTAATTCCATGGAATTTATTTTATTTTCTTGTATAACCTTTCATATTATGAATCCTAGCCATGGATCTCATGGTATTGTGCCTTAAAAACATTCCAAAGCACAAAGCCCTAATTGGCTCGGACTATTAGACATTGCATTCTCTCTAAAACCAAGCCTTGGCAAGAAGAAATAAAAATTTTGGTTTGATGAAAAAGCTCATGTGCTCTCTCTTGCAAAATTCTCATTGAATCCCCAAGAAAATTTCATAAAGAGGTAATTGCATAAAAATCCTTGAGTTAGGCTACTTCATACAAGATTCACTCTTCGTTTAGTTTATATATTTGTTTCTTTCATGCACTAATTTTTCCAAGTGATCTTATGCAAATTTAATATCCTTTAATCACTTTATTTTAATTGGATTAATTGTTCTCATCTAAGTTTTCTCATATCATTAGATATTTTGTGATATAATGTTGGTAATATTAAATTAGTTCAACTTAAATTAAATTATTTGTTCTCTTTGTTTTCCCTCTTATTCCTCTCTTGATAAATTTATTTTTTTGCACACTTCATAACATATAAGTTTTCATTGATCATAATCTTTGTGTGAAAAATCTTGTTCGTTTTAATTATAATAAAACATTAGTTGGAGTGATTGTATGGTTGAATTTATTTTGTTCAAACTTTGATATTTTCAAGTATGTATCCATTGATTATTTGTATCACTCAACTTTAAAACTCATTTGCATCATTTCAACATATTCAAATCATATTTGTGCAAGATTTAGTTTAAAAGTTTAATTAAAAATTTCTAGTTTACTAAAATTATTGTTTTTCATAAAAATATATTGTGAGTTGAAATCAAAATCAATTTATGTGTATTTGAAATTGTGTTGAATAATTATAGCACATTGCATTTGATTTTCATTGAAATAAGATTTTATTTTTACAGGACTTATTTTCTTTTTACTTAATTTTGTGATATTATCACAAAATAAATTGGTGTGCTAATTTTTTTTCATGGTAATTGAAATTGATGTTATATTAATTAATTGTTCATTATAACCCTTGATTCTTATTACAACAAATCCATATTCTTGCTAGAATAAAAGAATATAATATTAGTAACAAAATTCATTGCACTGTATTATTGAATTTGGTCATAATCACTTTCAACATTAATTTTTGTAATTGCTAAAATTTAATTTCTAGCATTATAAAAATTTGATTACATATTTCAAAAAGTAATTATAAAAATTTAATTACATTTATTTATCCAAATAAGAAAAAAAATTCTTGTATTTATAGAGTTTTCAACCAAAAAAGTTAAAGTAATCCAAATGCACTGCATTCAGTTTACTTTACACTCTAAATATAGACAACCAAACAGCCCCTAAATTTATTTCTTCATTGCAAAACTCTTCTTAGTTAGCATTATTCATAAAGAATTCCTACATGTAGACATTTAATTTTCTTTTCATTTAAAATTTATTGAATTTTATTTTAAAATAAAATTTTATTAATTTATTTATAATATTAAGTAAAACATTAATATTTATGATTAATATATTTTTTCATCATTTTAATACTTGTGTGATAACACACTCTTCTATGCATTGATTTTTTTTCTGATGATAATTTTTTGGCGATTAATTTATTATTAATAAAAATACCAATAATTTTAGCTTTAATTAGAATTAATTTTGGTTTTAGATATTGCACCATTAATTTACTTGTTAAGAATGTTTTATAGTGTATGAGTAGCTCTAACAATCCTTCATGCTCCCATCTATTTCTCAAATTAAAAGAACCTTTGAGGGGACATCATAACGTTATTTATTCCTGATGAAGAAGCTGTTATGGGTAGTTTCGGCATACGTTACTATGTCCTGTCATCTATTACTGACATTCTTTATGCCAAAGAAGATCACTATAGAGGTTCATAGTGTGAATCAGTTCTCTATACTTACTACTCATGTGATTAGCAATTGAATTTGGCGTTGAGTCCTAAACATCATTTCTAATGAATTAATTTAGTTTTTATTTTATTACTGTTATCCAGAATTCAACTCTTAGAGCTTCATTACATAATGTGGAATAGATTTTCAAAATGTCTTACCTCTTCTTTAAATGCACTTTTAGTTATAACACCTTGTAATGGTTCTTCTATGATAAGCTCATTAACTGGAGACACTATTATATTTCTTATGTAGTTTTTCTACACTTCGATCTTCCTTTACTAATTTTGGCTGTTCAAGGATTATTTTTTTATCATTCTATTAATCTCTTTATCATCTAGTCCTTCATTCTAGGAAGTGCAAGTTATTTTTCATCAAATGTCATATGGATGGATTCTTCAACATCCAAGACTCTATATGCTTTGTTATGATTTAGGGTTTAGGGAAAGAAACCTACATCAAACCTATCATTAAATTTTATTAAACTTTTTCCCATTCTTTAATATTTAACAAAAAAACATCCAAATTCTAAAAATTGTCATACAATAGGTTTCTTTACCTTAACAATTCATAAAGAATTTTCTTAATAATGGGTATAGGTATAGTATTTACTCAGTTCATCACAAAATATGAGATTTTGATTTCATTAACTCAAAAATATTTTGTAATTAAAATTTATTGAGCATTATTTTGGCCATAACAAAGAAAGTTTTATTCTTTCTTTCAATTATGACATTTTGCTAAGGTGACTTGGGGGCTAAGAAGCTATGTCTAATTCTTAACTTGTCATAGAGTTTCTCAAATCTATTATGACCAAAGTCTTCACCAAGATCACTCCTAATAATCACTATAAAAAAATATTTGTCATTAAATCAACTTAACAAATTTAAAAAACCCACTCACTGCACACTCTTGCTAGTTAAAAATGTCAATCAAGTATATCAATAATATATAGTGATAATCGTTAATATACATAATTGTTTATGCCTTAGGCTTTAATTTTACCATGTGTTCTATGTACTTTTAAGAAATTGGAAGCAATAACTTAGAATTTTTGTAGGATTACTATGAAGAAGGTAAAATGCATCGTTTATACACAAAACCATGTTAAGAAATGTTTGGAAAAAACTTTGGGACCAAACGACGTAAAAGAGGGATTAGTTGATGCTTGGAGGTTAGTCAAGTGCTTCAACATTAGACACAAAGTGTCCATGCACAACACTACAAAAAAAAAAAGATAGAGAGCACGACACATAGCACCCGACCCTAGCACCTAAACATCGGCCTAGGGGCTACAACAATTTGCCTTAAAATTTTCTTAAACATTGGCCCTTTTGGGGAGATTTGAAGCAACCATTGATGTAAAACATCATACAAATCAAAAAATTAGAGCTCAAAGTCCATCTAGTATATCTCAAGCTAAACCCAACATTACATGGATCAAGAAATTGGAGCTCAAGATCCGTTTATTAGATCTAAGCTAAAGCCCAAGATAATTCAAAAAGAAGGATGCTTAGTCCATTAATCTTCCAATGGCCATTTTATGATTTTTTTTAAAATCATGTAATTTTTATTTCTTTCTAGAAATTCTAGGTTTGAAATTTTAAATTTAAAATTCAAAGCGTGGCATAGGAAGTGATTGAATCCACATAAAATAATAGTATGTACAATGAGTGAATGATCAAAAATAATAAGTAATGTAATGCCTCGCATTAATGTTACCACCCACCTTTCCCTCCATATTTTAAATTTTATTCTTTTGATAGATGATTGTAATGGCTATAAATATCTCTCCTTATTAGAATGAAGGGAGATCTTGACAATTATAAATTATTTGAGTTATTCTTATGGTTTGAAAGCTTGGAGACTAAACCTTGACAATATTTGGTGAAAGCACTAGTTATCCAACATATCTTCCCATATTTTTTAACATCATTTCTAAATATCCAGTAAGCCTTATACTATATTCCATAAGCCTACACCTTTTTTTTCACCCATTAATACCTCTATTTAGCTGGTTACGACCTAGTTTCAGTCTTTACACCTAAATAACCTCTTAAATTATATCATTCTCAACCAACTACTTTAGATCATAAATACATATTCAAACCTAAACATCCATAACTATTTTCAGCCATCTAATGCACTTAAATCTCATTCCTTAAAGTGATATTTAAATCAACCCAAACTATTCCAAGCAAACTATTTTAGGTATTCTCACTATCATACCATCCTACACCCTTCATTATCCCACCAAAAACTCCAAAACCCATCTTTAAATATTATCTAAAAATTAATAGGCTTTTATTTCTTTCAATCTCATCAAAAAACATACCCACGCTCATCAAATTTAGTATATGTGTAAAGCTTGGAAAGAGTGAATTCAGTTAGAAGTTTTATTTAATAAACGGAAGGTTTCACATAGTGGACTTATTTTCAAACTTGTGAGTTTTTATTGAACTTATAAGGTTTATTAATTTCTTTTTAAGATAGTTTAAGTTCATATTATTAGCTTGGGATGATGTATTTTGCTTGTAATTCTCTAGTGATAGTATAAAATTCAATTAGTAAGCTATACCATATCACCAATTCATTTACCCTTTGTGTGAACTTGCTTATAAACATTTTTAAGAGAAAGTGTTCCAATCTAAAAATAACATTACCCTTAGTGCAAATCAAATTTTAATTACTTGATTTATTTTCCTTACTAATAGTTATGGTTAATTTTGGATAACTTATAATAAGTTTATATGCAAAAGAGGCTTGATGTTTTTAGCATTTTTCTTATTGCATTAAAAAAAAAATTTTAAATTGTAGTATAAGAATTTAACTGACTTAAACTTGGTGATTTTTGAGGCAGGATAGAACTTTATCAAAAAGTTCTAAATTATCTGAGGAGTGCATGGGACATAAGTGGTCTTGTACACCCCACCTCACCTAAAAGTTCTCTTAGCCTAAAATTCTACTTTAAGTGCACATTTATATTATATATTTTTCTTAATATATTTTCACATATCACTTAAAAAACATCTACATGGCATCAAAATCAGTCTCTCATGACCAAGTTGAAAACCTGACTAAATTAATTTATCTTAACAAATCTTAGAAGAACATACAAACCAAATCTAAGAACTTAAAGAATAAATGTAAGCACTTATACCCCATATAAATAAATAATAAAATGCTAACTCCTCCTCTAATACATACTCAAACTATACCTATATAAATAAATAAAGAAGATTCATACCCAAATTCTAGGGAAAATCAATCACTTCGTAGACCATCAAATTGTAGAAAAGGAAGAATAGGAGAAAATTATTTTAAGACTATAGAAGACTCTAATGATCCATTTTAAAGAGTCCAAGTTGAAGCCTTAACTTATAATGGTGTACATGACCTAAGTGAATTTTTAGATTGGTCAGTTCAAATGGATGACTTTCTTATCTAGTATAAAATTGATGACTACCATCTTTTACTAAAATAAAATTGATAGGACATGTTAAAATATATTGGACAAATATGTTAGATAAGGAACATAGATTAAGAGGGACAAACCTTACTTGAATAGAAATGAAAGAAATGTAAAGAGCAAAGTATAATCTTAGGCATCTTGATAAGAATTTGCATATTAAACTTTTAACTTTGAGGTAAGGTAATCTTTTTATAACTAAATATTTGAATACATTTGAAGAGCTTATTTATGAATTAATTATGTAGCTAATTTGTAATTTTCTAATAAATTTATTATTGGACTTAAGACTGATATTAGAAATAAAGTTAAACTATTTGACCCCCAAAACTTAGAACAAGCCTTTCATTATACTTTATTGGTTGAACAATAAAAAAATCTACTTCCATTTTTAGAACTAAGGCTCAAGCCCCTTCCACATCATCCTGAAGGCTTAGTGTTAGGCTTGCCTATCCAATTAGCCCAACCAAATGACCTAAAGCACCTACTGAATGGAGCTTCAAAAATGCTAGAAAATTAATTTTTTTAATTATCACAAAAGGGCTGCATGAAAAATCAATGTAAAGCCCAAATTCTATTTTAGATGTAATCAAAGATTTAGAAGATGATAACTTAAAAAAAGTTTATGGAAATACACCACTATCTAATGAAGAATTAGACACCACCAATGATTCTCATATTAATGTAATGAGATGCCTTACTTTGGTTAAAAAAGAAGAAGAAAGTTAGAGAAGAAAGAATATCTTTAGGATGTATGTTGTATTCAATGAAAAGAGATGGATTAATTATAGATGACAAAAGTTCTATGAATATTATTTTAACTCAAACCATAGCTAAAGCTAGCTTGAAACCTAAACCTTATCCAAAACTATTTCATGTTATTTGGGTAAATCATACATCCTCGCATATCACTAATCAATGTCTAGTTCTAATAACAATAGACAACTATGAAGATAAAATTTAGTGTAATGTTTGCCTAATGGATATTGCCCACATTCTTTTAGGAAGACTTTCGTTGTATAATATAATTGTTAATCATTATGGTAGAAAAAATATTTATATTTTTAAACATAATAATAGGACCATCAAACTCTTGCTAGTAAAGCTGGTAGAAAAGACACTCTCTATAGCACTATATAAGAAAACTTCTACCTTGCAACCTAAGCTTAGTTTGAACAAATGCCAAACTTTAATTTATTATCATAGAAAACTCTACTAGTAGAGATAATACTATCTTTTTTATTTTTATTTTCAAAACATCTATTTTTTCTTCTTCAGCCCTAAAGATAAAAGTCAATTGGTATTGGAATCTTGCAAAAAGAATTTTCTAATACATTTTTTTTAACTTATTACATGTAAGTAAAAGAAATCACACCAAATTCTAATAAAATTTACATAATATTGTGGTTTCTTCACTTCTCTTTGATTTTATGGATATTGCACTTAATGAGCTCCCTATGAATTGCCTCCTTTAAGAGACATTCAACATGCCATTAACTTTACTTCTAATTTTCAACTTTCTAACCATCTTTATTATAGGATGAAACTTATTGAGCATTCTGACATTAAAAGGAAAGTTGAATAGTTTATAAAAAAAATTTATTTTGGAGAATCTTAGTCCATGTGTAGTCTTAGCTTTATTAACAACCTAAGAAAGATGGAACATGATGAATGTGTGTTAATAGTCATGCATTAAATAAAATTATTATTAAATAGAACTTTTAATTCCTCGATCAGATGATATGATAAATTTAATATCACGAGTAAAATTTTTCTCTAAATTGATCTAAAAAGTGATAATCATCATATTTGAATTTGATCAAGAGATAAATGAAATATTGCTTTTAAAATATGTGATGAAATTTATGAGTGGCCTGTACCCTTCAAACTTTCAAATGTCTTTAGCAAATTTATGAGAGTGATGAATGCTATACTTAAATCTTATGTATGTAATTTTTTAATGGTGTATTTTTATGATATTTTATATTTAATTCTAGGGAAAATGAACATCAACAACGCCTCTAATAAGTCTTTAAAACACTTAAAAAGAAGAAGTTATACATCAATTTTTTAAAAAAAAATTCTTTTTTTTAAAATTGAGAAGATTTCTTTAAGATTTATTGTGTCCACTATTAGACTTAAACCCGATCCCTATAAAGTTAACATAATTCTAGATTGGCCATCACCTATAATTCTTATTGAGGACAGAAGCATTCATGGGTTAATCACCTTTTATAGAAAGTTCAAACAAGAACTTTCATATAGTTGTGGCTATAATCACAGATTTATTAAAATTAGATAAATTTTATTGAATCTTTACTGCTCAGATGGTCTTAGGCCAAATTAAGATTCTAATTACTTTATCCCTAGTACTTAGACGCTTTGACTTTTTTAAAGCTTTTGATGCAACTTGTGATACATCAAGAGTTGGAATTGGAGAAATTTGAATTAAGAGAATCATTCTATTTCATTCTTCAGTAAAAAGCTAAATGAATCTAAGTAATGATATTTCATTTATAATATAAAATTTTATGTTGTAATTCAAATCTTAAGGCATAGTCGACACTATCTTTTGTATAAAGAATTTATTCTTAAGTATACTCATCATGCCTTAAAATTTATTAATATTCAAGGAAAGTTAAGTCATGGGTATGCCAAGTGGGTTGAATTTTTATAAGATTTTTTTTCTCAAACATAATCATATAATTAAAATAAACCTAATAACGCCTTATCTAGAGTGAAATTAAGGGTTTATTCTTTAAAACTAAAGATCTTCAAATTTGATTGAATTAAGATTGATTATCTAGTGTGCCTTGGTTTCACATCGTTTATCTTAAATAGTCAGAAAAATCCTCTAGCATTACTAGGAACACACTTAATCATAAATGGATATTTATATAAGGAGAAACAACTATGTATTCCTAGGATTTCTCTTAAAGAATTTCTTATTACTGAATTGCATTCTAGAAGAATAGTTATTTACTTTAGATAAGATAACTATATATTTGATAGAGTAGATTTTATTGAGATGTTCAAAAACTTGTATCCCAATGTTTAACTTATAAAAGATTAAAGCTACCAAAGAAAGGTCAAGGCAATACATGGTGTTACTAGTTCCATACAAAACTTAAGAAGATTTATCAATAGATTTTATTTTAGGATTACCTAGGAGGGCTTAAGGTCATAATAGTATTTTTGTACTAATTGATAGATTCTAAAAAAATTGTTCATTTCTTTCCTTGCTCTAAAACAAATGATGCTTCTCACATAATAAAATTATTTTAAAAAATTATGATGTTCCATGGTCTCCCTTCTACCATTATTTTCGATAGAGATATTAAGTTTGTATCGTACTTATAAAATATATTATGGAAATTACTAGGTATAAAATTAAAGTTTTCTTCTACCTTCCATCTTTAAATAGATAGATAAACAAAAGTGGTCAATCACACTTTATGGAACTTGCTTAGATGTTTAAAGAACAAAAATTTAGAAAGTTATGATTTACATTTGCCAGCATCTTTATTTGCTTATAATAGTACTATCTCTAAAACTACAAATAAAACACCTTTTAAGATAGTTTATCCTTAAAACCCTAGAAGTCCAATTGATAATGCAAACATACAATTCTATGCATTTTTTGTTGTTACATTCTTATTTGCTACGGACTTTCAAAGTCTTCATGATGATATAAGAAAGCAAATTATTAGAAGTAATAAAAAATTATGCTTTTAAGGTAAATCATAATTGTTTAACAATAGAATATAAAGAGGGCTATTATATTTTGATTCACATTCACCCTAAGCATTATGTGAGAACTAAATATTAGAAATTATATATGAGATTTCATGGTTCTTTCAAATTCTTTAAAAAATTAGAACTAACGCTTATTATCTTGATATGCCTATTAATATGCTAATTCATCCAATTAGTAATATCGAAGATATTCTATCATATAAAGAAGTTAGCAAACCTTCATCTATTAAACTTGACTCTTTAGTAGAAGATATAAATACCCACTTACTAAATACCTTGTCATCATCTATGTTCTTGGAAGTTGAATATATTATTATTAATGAAGCACCCACAGACTCTACTAATGATCATATATTTTTGATTCATTAGAATAATAAACCATCTATTGAAGATAAATGGTTGACTAACACTAACTTGCTGACACTTGCCCCTCAACTTGTAAAAGACTACTTTGAATTTAATTATAAAAAGTTGAGTTCAATGGGCTTGAGAGAGTTGATGTAGAATTTCATGTGGATCAAAAAATTTGAACTCAAAGTCCATTTATTAGATGTCAAGCTAAAACCTAATATCATCTAGAAATTAGAACTCAATGTCTAATTACTAGATCTCTAGTTAAAGCCTAAGATAATTTTAAGAAAGAAGGATGCTTATCCCACTAACGCACCAAGGCCCATTTTATGATTTCATTTTTTTAAATCATATAATTTTTAATTTCTTTCTAGAAATTCTAAGTTTGAAACTTTGAATTTAAATTTCAAAGAATGACATGTGAAGAGGTTGAATCCATATAAAATAATAGCATGTGAAAAGGGTCTGCTGATACAACCCTAGTTCTTCCCTGTAGCAATCTGGAGGAAAATTTGGAAGATATTCACCACCATCAAATTCCTTTCATTGGCAACACCAAGGATACAAAAATTCAAATGAAGTAAAAAAACATAAATCAAAACACTGGGACAAGCACTACTATGGTAGATAGAGATGGAACATCACCAACTAAAACTCCAATAATACCCAACATATCAATGCAAAATGAACAACAAGATGAGAAAGTTCCATTAATTATTATCAATAATGAAACTAATGAATTTACTACACCTATTGAACTTAACCCAACCACCAAAGCTAGATCGATAGAAGACAACTCACTGTAATTTATATCTAAACCAATGAATCAATACCTACTTGATGTTAGAGACAATGCATAAATGCAGATGACTCCAATTCAAACTAGTGGAGATGAAGATGATTTTAACTCACAGGGAAAGCCTTTAGAGGAAGAATGTTATGATGGTATAGTTAATGCTGCCATGGGAGAATGGAAGACTCGTGAAGCCAAAAGCCAGGCTAAAAAATGAATAAGAGAACTAAAGAGCTTACCGACAACAAAAATAAACTCCAATGGTACCTATCGACCTCACTTTTGGAGTGAGGATTCCATCTTCCTACCATAGGTCTAGGGGTCTTCTAGACATTAAGAGCTTCGTAGGCTTAAGAAACTTCTAGCAATTAGGTGAACACTTAACCTAAGCCTAGAGACTTAGAAGGGTTAATCATAAGATTGGGGTATGCCTTAGGATTAGGAAGACTTACCTAGCATATAGCCTAATCAAATCCATACTTACCTTCTTAAGCTAAATCAAACCCCAAACTCAATTCATACCAAATCTAAGTCAAATCCATAATTGAACTTCAAATCAATCAAACCAAATCAAATCAAATCAATCCTTCCTAAGCCACATGATTTAATCATATAGACTTAGCAAAAATTTCCTTCAACCCAAATCAAACTCAATTGATTTTTTTCATGAATCAATTATTTCCCCAATCATAAGTCAAAATATAAATGAAATATACAATCAAATCACCTAAGCAAAAATCAATTCAACCAAACTTAATCTAACCTATTTGACTTGAAATATTCACATAAGCAAAAACCCATTTGAACCCAAATTAATTGCAATCAAAACTATAAATCAATCCTAAATCCATATATAAACTCAACTAAACTCAATTCAACCCAAAATTGATTTAACTAGCCTAATGGTCCACTTGATCCAAAGTGACCAATTTGACCTATTTGAACCAAATCTTAATCCAACCCAAATTGGATTGAAACAAACCTGCCAAAACCTCTTGTGATGATTATCAGTCATCCTTGATTGGTCAATTATCATCAATTAGGTCAAACCAAGTCAACTTGATCATTCCAAGTCAACCCACTTAACCTACATGAACCAAACTAGCCAAATTTTATCCCAAGCCAAATTAATTGAAACCTATGATTCACATCAACCTAAGATCAATCCGTGAACATGACTTGACCATGAGCCAAACCTAACCTAATTGGCCCTTTGACCCAAGTTGACCCAATTTTACCTAAAAGAACAAATTTGGTCAAATCAAGATCTAATCCAAATTGATTGCAACCAATGATTCAAGTTCATTCCAAATTGATCATTGAATATGATTGAACCTTTGAGTGAACCCAATTTACCCATTTAGCTCAAATTGACCTAAAAGATCAATTTTTCCTAAATCAAACCCAAATCCAAATTAATTTAAACTAAAGCTTAAAATCATCTTCAATTGATCAATCAAACCCAAATCAACTCCTAACTAAAGCTAATTTAGCCAAATTGGTCAACTTAACCCATTTGACCCATTTGAACTCAAATGGGTCAAATCCAAATCTAAGCCAAATTAAATTAAACCAATTGCACCAAAACACTCTGAATACTCATTTGAACTTGACTCAACCCTTGGTTTGACCCAATTTGACCAATTGGTCAACTTGACTAGACCTAGTTCAATTTGACCTACATGGGTCAAATTGATCCAAACTCACTCAAACCAAGCCCAAACCCATTGAAATTTGGTTTAACCCATCCTTGGCTCACCTTGGGTCAGCCCAAAATTAACCCAACCCAATTGAGACTCGCTTTGACCTATTACCCATTGGATAAACCTCAAAATGGGATAAAACCTACTTTAAGAAAGTCAACTCCCCCTCTTTGCATTTGGAAACCACCTAATACCTAAAATAAAACCTTACCTAGGTGGCTAACCCAACCCACATGGGCTAGGTTGGCCATGGACCAAGGGGAGGTGGCTTAACCAGCCTTCCCTCATTGATCGGACCCAAGGATGAAGGAGACCACCTCGAGCCACCAACCAAGGCCCTTGGACAAACAAACCGAGCCACCTCAGCTTAGTAACTATTCCCTTAGCCCACCTACAGTGGTTGAAAATAGGGATCCAATCCAAGCTGTCTGATCCAAGGGATGGGGGCATATACCCCCTCATTTCAATTCAAATGAGAGACACTCACTCTCAAAGAGATTCGAAGAGCCATTTTGAAATCCTCAGAGAGATTTTGGAGCTCCCCAAACCTTCTCGTCACCGAAATCCATCAACTCGAAATAGGGCAAGGCACCCCTCCATACAACTCAACCAATACTCAACCTCATTCAAATTAACTTCACCCACACATTCACCAAGCTTAGGCAAGGTGAAACGAATCATCTCCCGAGCCCTCTGACCACCAGAAGTACCACTTCAATTAACGTCAGCTTGCAAAGCGATGGTGCTTGGTCCATAGAGAAAGGATGATGACACACCACACGAGCTTCTCAATAGGGCTTCGCCTCATCTAGGCGAAGCTACCTCAAGCATTACGCCATCGGTCATGAGCTCCGACGAGGTATATTTCTTCAAATTGAGCATTAGGCAAAATTTTTTGGGCCTTTTTGAAGAGAATGTGTATATCATACAAATTTGACTGATATATCCCTTCAGATCTTCCTCGTGAAGGTGGGGTTCAATCCTGAGCCAATATGAGCTCTGGTGAGCTCGAATTGAGCGAAGGAAGATGGATGGGGGATGATAGATCACTTGCCGTCCATTCTGGGTGATTTGAATGGAAAATTATGATTAATCTGCTAGATTTGATCTAATTTAATTCTTAAGAACCGCAAGTTTAATCTCCACCATCCAATCTTAGATCAGAAGGCAAGGATGAAACCACGTCTGCGGCTAGCCACATTAGCACTGACTCAGATGCATTTAAGTAATCTATCTCAGGGCGCCACATGGAAAGCATGCCACGTCAGTGATCCGCGTGGTGTCGACGAGATTTGGCTTAATTAATGGGTTTTAATCATTGAAACTTTAAATAATCATAAAAAATTATAAAAAATTTAAAAAGTTCAAATAAATACAAATTTTAAAGGTAATATAAAGAAGAATTAATTAAAATTAATTCTAATTAATTTTGAATAATAATTAAGGCTTAATTTAGGTTTAAATGTAAACTTAATTAGATTAATTAAGCTATAATTACTTGAGCAATTAATTCCAAACTTTTTATATTGATTTAGTGTGATGATCTCTACCTTTCATGATTTTCTTAGAATTTATTGCTTGGTTAATTAGGGAAATTGTTCATTTGAAACCTAATTACTCCTTCAATTAATTTAATGATTAAATAACACCCTAAATAGCAATAAATTAATTAATTAAACTTACTAATCACTATTTAACAATGAATGGATGAGAGAGTGAGATTAGGACCCTTTTCCTACTCTTTTTTCCCAAGTCCATTTCATTTTAAAGAGGGTTAATTAATAAGGAAGTTAATTAAGGGTCTAATTAATTGATTAAATGACTTAATTAATCAAATTGAAATCATAATCATATCAGATATTTAATAATGAGATTAAGGGTTCCTCTTTATGTGTTTAATAATATAAAAACCCTTAAGGAAATCATGATTAGCCCATAAGTGTGAGAAAATCATGAAAGTACTTAATTAGGTTCTTTAACTTAATTAACATTTAATTATGAGCCATTTGCATTAGGTCCTTTTAGGAGCATTGCAATTTTACTTTCTCATATGTTCATGTCATTTGTGGTACATAATTAAGTGGTTAATCAAATTAAAGAAGCATAGGTAAGGGCAATTAATTGATTTAATTAAGGATCCAACTTAATTAATTCATAAAATCCACTTAATTATCTTTTCTTAAATCAATTAAGTTCACCAACATGGGAATGGGATTAAAATAACAAGGAAATTTCCTCCTCTTTCAAATTAATTAAAATCCAAGAATCAAATTAATAATAAGCTTTGATTTTCTTTAAATAGTTTTTTTGATGTGATTGTCCTTAGGAATTAATTTAGTTGAATGAACCATGTATTTATATTTAGTTATTACTTTCCCATCTCTTCTAAATGTCATATGTCATATGAATCCATGAATTCATGTTTTTAAATCTAAATAAATCAAATAGATTTTATTTAGATAAGCTTGCATGTGTTGACTTAATTTAATTATATGTGTGACTATTATCACCAATAAATTCAATATAATTTCCAAATTTTATAAATTGATAATAATATGTGGAATGATGATAGTTATGAATACATATATGTGTGGCTATTATCGCTTAAGTATGTGAAATGAGGCTCTCTTTCTTATGATTCATATATAGATTTACATAGATTTTAATGTTAATAAGTATATAGTATAGACATCCCAAGAATATTAGGATTTAAGGAGCCCCAAGGCAATCATTTGATTATTTCACTTCCCTGGTTAATAATGGACATACTTATTTGATTTCACTCCTATGTATTTTAGAATTAAAATTTGGATAGAGCTTTAATTCATATGCATAAATAATTTAACTAAAGAAAACATAATCTTTGCATGATTTTCATCCTTATAATTGTGTATACATTTATATATATTTAAGATAACAAGTGTTTAGTTAGGACATCCCGGGAATACGTGACTTTAAATAGGCCCAAGGAGGTAATTTGATTACCTCACTACCCTAGTTAACAATGGCATGTACTTGCTTACATCTTTTATATATTTGTATGTGTGCTTAATTAAAAGAAGAAAATCCCTATTTATTATTAAAAAGTACATGCATCCATAATCATCTAAGTCATTAGCATACATTACATGTAAGTTAGTGCTCTCATTCTTATGATTCATATATAAATTTACATAAATTTGAATGTTAATAAGTATATAGTATGGACATCCCATAAATACGAGGCTTTAAGTAGCCCTAAGGAGGTCA
Source organism: Cymbidium sinense (assembly GCA_021442155.1). Lineage (NCBI taxonomy): Eukaryota > Viridiplantae > Streptophyta > Magnoliopsida > Asparagales > Orchidaceae > Cymbidium > Cymbidium sinense. Next base: position 102,987,123 of record CM038222.1, read on the forward strand.
TTTGATTACTTCACTTCCCTGGTTAATAATGATACATACTTATTTGATTTCATCTTCATGTATTTTGCTATTAGAATTTGGATTGAGCATTAACCTACTTGTATAAATAATTCAATTGAATAAAAATATAAATTCCAAACATATGCATTCATCACCATTTAAGTGTGCCAAAAATACATGGCATGTATAGATATGTTAAGTGTTGAAGTGATATGCATGTTATATGTGATGCAAAGGAATGATTTAATATATGTGATGTGATATTAATTCAATTATATTAATCCTAAGGTGCTATTCACATTGAATAGGATTATTTAAAGTTGACCTAAACTAAGGATTAACAAAAATATTTAATAAGTCATTCACTAAAGAAAACTAAATCATAAAATTGTGCTTTAGAAAGTGGCTTAAGGTAGGGATGAAAGAGGGTAATTCTCTTTCCTCTCTTTATAACACTTGGATGCTAAGTGTAAATCAAATGAAATAAAGTAAAGCATATATTAAAATTCACAAAATAATTAAACAAATTGAAATGAAACCAACCTTTATGTTAAATTAAATCTTTTCACATTTAGAAAAGCATCATTTTAATGCTTAGTTAAGACATACTACATAAATCCTTAGCACACACATTAGAATTAAGCTACCACTTCTAGTTCTAAGTTAGGATGGTGTATGTGTGATGCACATTTTATTTTGTGATGTAATGTTATAGATTGGATGTTAGGGTGTATGACTCATAGACTGGATGTTAGGCCGCTATTAGCCTAATCATGTTTTCTACAAGGGGTTATGCTTGAGGGGTTGCTTAAATATAAATATAAATGCTCTTTTTGCAGGTTACGTAAACCCCTAAGCATAATCCAAGTTAGGATAGGTGGGCTTGGTTACCCATGTGTAGGTTGCTAAGTTCAAATTATACATATAACTGCTTGGAATTATATTTATGTTTAGCTAACCATTATTTTTTAGGTATAGGTAAATTTACTTTTTCTATGTAAATGTAATTTTATAATAGGAATTAAGATTAGTGTTATGGGGGATTAGCAATGGCTAGAAGGTTTGTCTTGGGAGGCCCTATGATGCCTTTGGAGCATAATCAAATCAAAAATGGAGAAATGAAGAAATGAAGAAATGAAGAAATGAAGAAGTTAAGATCCCTGTAACATGTATTCATTCAAATTGTAATTCTTATGTCATATTTTGGGTTGTATAAAGGTAGAGCTCGGCTATCCATCTTCTCCTTTTTGGGGTGTATGGTGGTACTCGACCGCACTGGCCTGTTATTCTTTTACGTTAGTTTATAAAATCGATTGATGATTTGTTTAAACTGTGCATTAGGATTGCATGATTTTCATAGTTTCTTTATGATTGATGCTTTAATGTCTGGCATGGAGATGGTAGGCTCTTAGGATAAAATAAATTTTCTACTCAACTAACAACTCATAATTAAAATCTTAAATAACTCATAACCTCATCTAAAGCTTAGGCTATAATCAAGATAATTAAAAGATTTAGCAACCCCTTAGCTATATGTTGTATGTCTCACATCATCCATGCATCTTCTATCACTCTTGCTAAAAATGAGGGCCTCCGTCCTTACACAATAGTGACCACTTGACCAATGTGAGCAACTCCTGACAATGAAGCTTCACCCTCTTTTCCTCTTGTTTAGCCAACAATCAATTTTCATGATGCATTTAGGCATATAAAAATCCCAAAGCCTTTGTCTAAAATGATTTGTCAAAATGAAATAAAATTTATAATATTTTGCATTTGTAGAGTAAGCCACTCATGCTATCTTGTGAAATAAAATTTATAGGTTTAAAACTTTAGTCTCTTTCAAATTAAATAACTACCCTAGCTATCTTGTAATTCATAAGACCGTACTACATGATTTTAAATTGTAGGAGTTAGCTGGTGGCTACTCCAGGTGGTTGTAAGTCTAGAAGTCGGATGGGTTTATCTTCTCTTGTGGAGGTAAACCTTTATGTCCACCTGTCAGTTAGATTTAGGTCGTGCTTTAGCTTATGCTAAAGCTCCCTAGATTTAGGATTCGAGGTAGTTATTTTCTTCATACTATAAGCATAAATCCTCTTCTCTTAGGCATTTCCACAACCTTGTGTTGGTGGATCATAAGCCTTAACAATCTAATAAAAGTCAACTTAAATATATAAATCTCATCACTTTTAAATATATAAAGCCTCACCATAGGATAGATTGGAATGCTCACTAGGTTTCATAATATCATGAATATTCCTTACTTATTTTCTTTAGATTCTAAAGATAAGTTTTCTCCTTGAACTTTCTTAATTAATCTTCCAAAATAGCCCAATCCTTTGATAGTCTAACCTTGAAATCTTTAGAGATAATAATTGTCTACTTTAATCGAGAGTATTCTTGGGAAATCTCATTCCCTGAGATGTATTATGGAGGCTTGCCTCCATAGGGAACTTAAGAACCCGACTTAATATAAACCATGTTTTATCTTTCCATATAAAGTAAGGGAAAATCTCTGGTATATTTGAAGACCCATCATGCCTTAGGAGTCCTTATTAGGTGATTATGTCCATTGTAGGGTGATGTCTCTATCTTTTTAGATAGTACGTCATACCTCAATGTCGTACTTGATCACTTCATTAATACCTCCTATGATGTATGGTGTCCCAGCTCTTGCCCCTCATCTAAAAAAAAAACACCATAATCCCTCAAGAGGTAAGCCTCCCTCTCAATGCTAAACTTCATGATCTAGAACATTAGAGGAATTGAGAAGGCCAATGTCACTAATAAAATTTAAAGCCTTATTAAACACCATAAACTTGAATTTGTTTATATTCTTGTGACTTTGGTTAATACTAATAACACCTCCAGAATTAAGAGAAGGTTTCCTTGCTTCAACATTCATTCAAATGTAAGCTACAAGATCTGGCTTTTCTGGAAACCAAAATTTTAGATTTAAGTTCTTTTAGACACCATCCAATATCTCCATATCAACATTCAAGATATCAATGTAGGAATACATGTCACCATCATTTATGCTACTTGTAATAGACATAATATAAAGGATCTCTAGAATGATATAAAATATATCAGCTCCAACATGTCATGCCCTTGGATGGCTGGAGGATACCTAAACATGATTGCCAACCCTTTAAAGAAGAAAGGAGGGAAAAAAAAAATCTAAAATTTCAATTATTTTTAAATTTATTGAATACATTGAGGAGGCTAATCTATTTGATGTTGGTTATAATGGTAGTCCATTCACTTGGAAGAGGGCAAAGGTTTTTGAAAGACTTGATAGAATTCTCTTTAACTCATCTTGGAACTCCTACTTCAACTCAACTGAGGTGCAACATCTCTTTAAAATTTCCTTATACCATTCCTTGGTTTTTGCTAGTTTTAGCATCATCCCCAAACCAAATCATCACCCTTTCTGATTCTTGAACATGTGGACATTGCATCCAAATTTTAACAATTGCATCTTGAATGCTTTGCAGGATGTAGAGAGCAACAACCCATGGATTAAGCTATGGTCTCGACACAAGGCTACTATCTTGCTCTCAAAAAGTGGAACATATAAGTTTTTGGCATCACACATAACCTCATTAAATCAATTGAAAACAAAATCAATAGCCTAGAAAAAGCTATTTCTAAAATGGATTCCTAAGTCACTCTTGAGATTGACACCTAATTAAAGAAACACCAAATAAATTTGCAATTATACATAGATAGGGAGAAACACCTTTTGAGACAAAAATCTTCATCCAACAACTTTGTCCATGGTGATAAAAAATTCAAAGTACTTCCATGCATGCATTAAAAACAAAAGTGAAGGAAAGTTCATAACTAAAGTGAAAGACTCTACTGGTAGATGGATTTACAACCAAGCAAACATTATGGAATATTGTGTGAAGTATTTTTTTGATTTACTTAAAAAAGCTCATACCCCACAACCCAACCACAACTTCTTTGTGAAAGATGAAGAACTCATCAACAATGAAAACTTACTTCAATCCCCTTGGAAGAGGAGATTTTGGCTACACTTAACTCAATGAATGGTTATAAAATAGCTGGACCCAATGGATTCTCAACTCTTTTTTATCAGAAGGTTTGAAACATTATGAGAGTGGAAATTATAATTGATTGCTATACAAAGCTTCTTTAGGGGACAGAATGCCCATAAATTTTCCACCACATCCTCCATAGTTCTCATTCCAAAAAAAGTGAGACCCATACTTTAGACAAATTTATACCTATTTGTTTAACTCCTGTCATCAACAAGATCATCAACAAAATTATTGCTAATAAACTTCAAAAACTTCTTCCACTCCTCATCTCATCAAATCAAGCTAATTTTATGAAAGAAAGAGACATCACTGATAATATCCTTCTTGCACAATAGCTTATCAAAGACATTAACAAGAAAGGAAGAGGGGAAAATGTGATTATGAATAATTGATATAAAAAAGCCTTTGATACTATTAATTGGAGCTTCATTCTTAAAATACTTAAGGATAGAAGATTTTTAACTGAATTTTGCCTTTTAATTCAAAAAATTTTAGAGGATAGCCATTATAAACTTCTTATAAATGTGCAATCTCATGGCTTCATCAAAGCTAATAAGGGTGTCAGACAAGGTGATCCACTCTCCCTAACTCTCTTTATATTGACTTTGGACTTCCTTTCAAGAAGACTAAACATAGAAGCTGCTTCCATGAAGGACATTGGATTTCATTTAGAAAGTAATCTCAATATTGCACATCTGGCCTTTGTAGAAGATTTTTTACTTTTTTATAATAGGAGTAAAAAATCCATCAAAATAATCAACAACTTCATAAACCTCTCACTTATGGAATTAAATGCAAACAAATGTTTTTGTGGAAAAAAACTAATTAATAGAAGCAAAACTAATTGGATTAAGGAGAAGACTATTTTACTCATTCCACCATTCCATTCACTTACCTTGGAATCAAATTATTCAAAGGAAGACTCGCATCAACCGTCTTCTAGGAGCTCATAGATAAGATTCAAAACAAATTGAGTTCTTGGGAGAACTCATTCCTATCATTTTGAGGAAGAATCACTTTGGTGAAAAGTATCCTCAACTCCATCCCATTATACACCACACAAGTACAACATATCCTTATAAACAATCAAAGAAAAATTGAAAGGATGTTTAATAGATTCATTTAGAGTTACAAAAATAAATCAAATCATTTGGCCAGCTGGAAAAAAATGAGCAAACGACTAAGTAATGGTTGTGTGGGCTTGAAAACACTAGCTGACAATATTAAATGCTATTCCATCAAGCTTTGAATTAGATTCAGAGAGAAAACTTCCCTTTAGGCTGATTTCATGCATCAAAAATACTGCCATTAGATGCACCCAATGTCTGTTAAACTAAAAATAATAAACTCCTCAACATAGAAAATATGCTACTGTATAGAAAATATGATATTTTAGGATATTGGTGATGGAAACATTGATTTTGGAATGATCACTAGTTAGGTGAAGAAGCCCTTTTCAATTTGAGAAATGAAGGCATACCACAATCATCAATATCCTTCTTTTGCTGGAGACTCTTCTACAGCTTTATCCCAACAAATGACATACTTAAACTTAAGGGTCTACAAATTCCATCAATATGCCATTTATGTAATGAAGAGGAGGAGTGCATATCACACTATTTCATTCATTACAAATTTAATACCTAAATTAGGAGAAGCTTTGCAGATCTTCTAAAGATTGACATGAATTACCAGGCTTAAACCATATATGAGCTAATCAAAAGCTAGTAAATAGTGGACACCTAGAAGATCAACATTACCTTGATTGCTCCATTGATCATCCTACAGTTCATCTAGAAATCAAGAAATGATAAGAAACATAACATCAATAGCATAAAAACAAACAACATTATTGTGGGAGTTAAAGCTTATGTAGCCAAATAAATTAGAAATGGAACGATTAAACATTGCACTTCACTAGGAGGAAAAAATATTTAGAAATATTGGGGCTATGCAATGACAACACTAGACAAATATGGAAGATAGTTTACTGGAATAAACCACCTCAAGGTACTATAAAAATAAACATTGATGCTAGTTTTGATGCTAAGACTAGAAATGTTGGGGTATGTGGGCTCTTTAGGGACAATGATGTTAAGTGCTTTATTTATTTTTCTATGTCATTTGTTGCACTCTCTCCCCTCCATGCTGAAGTGGTAGCCTATCTTTTGCAGTCAAGATTGCCTCCAAGCCTCACTATGACTATTGAATTGAATCAAATTCCAAGATTCTCATTCATCTATTCATGGAGAACAATGAACAAAAAAAACCTTGGTATATCATTAATGAACTCAGAGAGAGAAGGTAATTAACCCACTAATAGGGGCTATTTCATAGTCATTTTGCATCTCAAGGATTGTAGACCCAGATCTAGCTTTTGTTTTATGCATAGTGACAACATCAACATGTCTAAAATTGTGTAATGCCTTTCCTTTTTGATCCTTTTGGATTACTTGTATCTTCAAAGTGATAAATGAAATCTTTCTTTATGAAAAAAAATAACGAGAGAAAAGGTTGTATGACATAAAATATTATGGTAACTTAATGCCTCACATTATTAAATCTTTCTTTATGAAAAAAAATAACGCAAGGTTGTATGACATAAAATATGAATATAATGGTTATAAATAGCCCCCCTTACTAGAATGAAAGGAAGCATTTTTGCAATTACAAATTATTTAATCTATTATTGTGGTTTGAGAGCTTGGTGGCCAAACTTTGGCAATCCTTAGTTTGGAGTTTATTTTCTTTAATTACCACATATTTTATTATGAGCTTTATCAACTATTCAATTGACTTGTCACTAGTTTTCAATAGATCAGGAGGCTTGTTTGGAACTGAGAGGTGACAAATGGACACATCATGGACAAAATACCATGAGATGGCTCATATGTTAGAGATAACTGTGACGAAGCTATGTATTCTTTTTTGAGATCCCAAAACCTTTGATCATTTTTTCTTGAATTGAAATTAACATCAAGATGTAAGTAGGTTATGCAAGAAACATGATGATTTTATACTATTGAAAGAAATGTAATGACAACCTTAATCAAAATCGGCATTAGTGGTACCCAATCGCTAGGCATATTCATATTGAGATCACCCCCATGAATTTTTACTCTTATTAGTTTTCTAGTCTTTTAAATAGAGTTAAGAGTAGTTTGTATCTTTTTTCCTTGGAACCCCATTCTATCATCTAAATAATAGACTATCAACATAATTACATTGTTATTGGTGTTCAATCTTCATAAGAACTATACTCTTCCCACACATTATTATTTGACATGTCTATGTACTTTTACTCATATGGTTTACCTCACACCACATCAAATTTATAGCCCCATTACTGGGCATTGCAACACCAACATTGATACTTAGTTGATTTATGTTACTTTAGAATACTTTTATTTTTATTTACTCATTTTATTACATTTTCTTTCTTTTTTTTTCTGGTTTTTTTGTAGATTGACTATTATGCATGTACCTAGAGGCATGGGAATGAACAATTACTAGTGGTTATATGAATGAATTGTATCAAAGAAGCATGCATATATAGTATAAGAGTTAGATTCCATTGTTGCTCTCACCATGTAAGGTACTTTATTGGAAAAGCAACTCAGTGCTCTTATGACTATGGTGACACATGGTCATGTCTTTTATTGTGATCATTATGGAGGAGAACATAATAGTATAGATTGATAAACCAATAACACCTTCACTTAGGCTTACTTCAAATAGGTGAACTTTATGAGGGAATAATAAGACAATAATCCTTACTATAGTACTTACAACCTAAGGTAGAAGAGCCACCCCAAATTTTAATGGAGGGATACTCAATGAGACCAACATATGGGTGCTTACCAAAAACCACTTGGATTTCATCAACAAGAAAAACACTAGTTGCCTGGCTTCACCTCATAGCCAGCCCCTAAATAATAATAACTAAAGGAGCTATCATTAAAAGAGGCTTTCATACAACTTACATCAACCACTTAGTTTATAGTTAACATAGATGCTATAATTTAAAGGCATGAGGCCATATTGTAAAGATAATAGACTATCATTAAGAATAGAAAGTTTCAATAAGGGTAACTGGCATAACAATTCTAAAAGCCAACTTGATGTTTTTTCTACCAACATTAAAATTATTCTAAGAGAGCATGCTAGGGTTGTGTTTCTACGAATTGAAAAGCAGTTAGAACAACATGTGCGCTAATAGAGGCCCAAGATCATATAAGCTGAGAATAAAGAATTAACAATAGAAGAGGAGTCCAAACAAACTATTATTGAAGATTAGGAGTAGAAGAAGAAAGAAGAGAAGAGTTGTTATATAATAATAACTAGCAATAATGGGTAGTCAAAACAAATAATTAAAGTAGTTGTTAAGGATAGTCAAAATAAAGTTGAGAAGAATGGGCATAGAGAAGAAAAAATAAACTTCCCATAAAATTATAAGAAAAAAGAAGCACTGACTCGTAGTCCAAGGTTATAGAAAGAAGTTTATGTGAGTTTGGTCACTCAAATCCAAGCCACAAGATTATCTAAAGAAAACTATTGGTTAAAAGTATCCACAACAACATCATATATTATTTAAATAAAATGTAGAAAAAGATGAATTAAGTCTGGTTGATGATATTAAACCAAGCACATGTTAGGAGGCAGCCCAACAATTCTACCTTAATAGTTATTTCCTTATTTATGTTACTTTTCCAATCATAAATATGTTTTATTTTATGTTAGGTAAAGAAGAAAGAATGAAGATGAGAGCAAATCAAGGAGCCATAGCAAGAGTATGATGACAATGATGAGCATTCCCTACCCTATTAAGAAGTTTATGTCCCTTTCTTTATTTTTCTTTATTTATTAATTATGTTTTTAATTTGATACATTAGAGACAATGCATAGTTAAAGTGTTGGGGTATCTTAGATATTTTTATGATTTCTGATTGTACCCTTTAGGAGCTTGTATTAGAACTTTGTTATTTTTGTATCTGGTTTCTTATACTTCAGTTTTAATTTATTATTTTTATATACTTTTTTGCTTTTAATGCATTATACCCATGATTTCCAAAATTAGTTCACTTCATATGTAATTTTTCTCATTTGGTACATATTTAAATGAAATGCTTACTTTCCTTTGTTCATTAGAAGGGGGAAAGAAGGTAAGATTGTGATAAGCTTTATTTTATATCGTAAGTTAGGTTAAAAAAATATTATTAATGATTTGTAAATAATATATAGAGTATTATGATTAAATTGGTATTTTGGTGCTATTGCTTTAATTACTTATGCAAAATAACTTATTTAAATTATATGTGGCATAATTAATTGTGCTAGCTATAGTATTATTGATCACGTTTGTGTGCAAATTTATAAATTGCATATAAAAGCAAGTTAAGCTGAGTAGAGACTTATTAGCACATACACTATAGAACTCACAATATAAAGTGGCATTTTTATTGAATGATTGTATATATTGACAATAAAAAGTAGCAAGGGATATATAAATATAAAAGGACAAAGTGAGATGGGTCTCTCCAACATAAATAAAAAATGGGCTGTGAATCCACACCCAAAAAGTGAAAAAAACTTGAAATCACGTTTGTAAAAAGGTTTTCTACTTAGTGATTAACATGATTTTATAAAACATGTATAAGTCTACATCAAACATGTATCAATATGCAATAGCTTAGGACAAGTTAATATGTAATATATGGTTTAATTATGTGTTTTGAACAATAGTTAACTCAAGAACATTATGATAGTTAGTTGAGTTTGATAAATAATACATTTCAAGCAAATAAGCATTATGTTTTTTTTACAACACCACATCATTTGAACTAAGGTTAGGATTGACATTGCCTGATTTTCATAATTATAATTTTGTAATGTATTTTAGTTTTCTCAAGGATGAGTAAAAGTTTAAGTGTAGGTGAGTTTGCTAGGTGTGAAATATATATGATTTTTCTTGTCTTAGACTTTGATTTTTTTTTCTTATTTTTGCATAATTTTAAAAGAATTTTATAGCACTCATTCTTTGAAATATGAATTTTTGCTTGACCACTATGAAGAAGATAAAATTAATCATTTATGCATAAAATCACATGGAGAAACACCTGGAGCAGAGTTGAGAGAATATGATATGATACAAGGATCAATTGATGCATGGAGCTTAACCAAGTGCTAGAACAACATAGAGAAGTCAATGCCTAGGTGCTTGACCTTGATTCCAAGTGCAGTTCAAGATAGAGAAATTAGTGCCTAAGAGCCAGCCCTTAGTGCCTAAGCGTCAGATTTAGATTATAGGTGTAGTTTAAGACAAAGAGCGTGATGTTTAGGCTCTTCAGAAAACTAGCGGAATGGTTGTTATGATGTGCCATACCTTTTCATTAAAGGCTTACTTTTTTATGATATTTGGTGCAACCACACTAAAGAAAATCTTATAAATAAAAAAGCAGACTTCTCCCACCATAATTTTAAGACTTTTCTTAGAGTTTAGAAGTGTTTAAAAGGAGACTTTTGGAGAGTCTTATTTAAGCTTTTCAAAGAGCATTCCAAGGTGAACTTAAGGGATAAAAGATAATTTAAAAAAGAAAACATTCTCATCATTCTCTAGGTGATTTTTATCTCTTATTCTACCTTTTTTATTCTTATAATTATGTTCATACATAGAATTTTCTTTATTTTCATTTTACCATGAACTAAACTCCCCTTTTAGGGGTTTGGGGGTAACCATATTGTGTTTGTGTTTGTTTTAGTTTTATTAAAAGTTTAAAGGTTTTTTATTTAATTATTATTTATTTTATTTTAGGTTTATCAACTATTGCATTGATTGGTCATCATATTAGAAGGTCTGTTTAGAATCAAGTAGTGGAAAAAACTCATCATTAACAAAAAATAAAGTGATGGGTCATAAGTTAAAGAGAATTATGATGAATCCTTGAAGTACTTTTTAAGATCCCAAGAGCTTTGATAGATTTTTCATTCATTAAATTTATCACCAAGAGGCAGGTATATTATATAAGAAAAATGAGGACCTTATACTTTCGAGAGAAAGATAGAGACCACCTTGATCTACTTTGGTAAATTTAACTCCTACTTTGCTAAACAAATTTAATTTCACTAATCATTATTAGCGAAACATAATCCCAAGGCATATTCATATTGAGATCACCCCCAAATTCTTGCTCTTATTAGTTTTCTAGTCTTTTCACTAAAGTCAAGAGTAGTTTGTAGAAAACCTTAGCACCACATTTTATTTGTCTAAATAATATGAAATCATCTTAATTTTAGTATTTGGTATTCAATCTTCATAGGAATAATACTCTGCTCACACTTTATTACTTGATCCGATCGTGTACTCTTGCACTTGTGGTTTACCCCGTACCACATAATATATCAAACTATAAATATTCCATATTTCTTTTCTTTAGGTGCATATGAAAGAGTTTAAGAGGTCTACATGTAGTTTTTCATATATAAACTTAATGGATGTTTAGGTTTATTTGCCTAACTAATAGTCAATATATAATTGATCTTAAAAGAAAAATCTATTTTAAGCATTTTATTATTAGCTTAAGTTTTGATAGTTTGGACATTGGTAAGAGCCAACAACCAATTGGGTCCAAGATCATGCCATTTGCTCTCGAATAGGGTTTGGACAATTTCTCACATGATTTTATATGTTAATGATTGAATTTCATTCCATCATTGCATATCTTGCAAAAAAATAAATTTTTAAATTATAAGTTCCACAAATTCTTTAAAATTAGTTAAAAATACATGTCAAAGCATAGACTAAGGTAAGAAAAAGTATGAAATATTACATTTCTCAAAAAAGAAAAATGAAAACATTGAATGACTAAAAAGTGGCAAGAAGAAAGATAAGATAAATTTAAATCAATGATAATATGGTTATTTTGAATATAAAACAATAGGTCACGTTAATGGGAGCGCTCAAATATTAAAGGCTTAGCTAAAAACAAAAGGCCAAAGGAGTGGCTAGAAGGTATAAAAAATTTAGAAGGACATTTAAATAAAATTAGATACAAATTCACCAGCTAGTAAACTTGAAGAGAAGATAGGCACTCTTTGCTAGATGTCTTAGGAGGAATTTAGATCCTAATTATGTGTATGAACATTTGGACAAAAAACTAGTATGGTAGCTTTACATTGCTTTAAAATGCATCCAAGAAAAAAAAATTATGTTTAAAAGCTAAGCATACGATGATGTGGCTAGTGGTTGCGGTCACTTGTGGTGACAAAATTTGTAAATGGGGGTTCTTCTAAAATGACTAAGAGAGTGAGGAAAGTTGTGGTATGATTTAATTTATAGTGGAGTTTAATTTAAACAAGCAACAAGGGCTTGCCAATCCAAAGTGGAGAACAACCCTCAATCAGAAACACAAACTTCACAAAATGTAATATATATATATATATATATATATATAAACCTATAAATTGCATGAGATAAATAAACAAATATAGATATTGAAGTATAGTTGTGGTATGGAACGTTTCCTTAAATTTTGTGGAGTGTAGGTATTTATCTTGAAATTTCTCCCATGAAAAGTTAGATGAAACCCTCCCACTTAGTCGATAGACTGAATTTGCACTTAAGGTTGATAAAATTAGGGGTAATATAGAGATGAATGCAAGTTAACACTTATAAATTAAAAATAAGAATTTTTATTACAATTTTAAATATTTACAAGATTTTTTGGAGTTCACACACACAAAACATCAACTAGAACCAAACTATGTTAGTTTTAAACTAGTTCAAGCTAACAATAATAAAGGACCATATTGAAACTTTTTAGTGAAAAATTATGGAAAATAATTTTTTAGATAGTATACTTCATTAAAAACCCACTTCAGATAAAAGAACTAAGAAAACAACCAAAAAAAATTATACTACACACCAAATCAGCCTTCACAACTAGATCACCAAATCCTCTTTCACTAAGTTAGCTGGCCACTAAGCCCCAACTTCATGAAAATTCCATCAAAATTTTTATTCAGATAGCACCACGTCTTGAATAACATAAGAATAATATGTTTTATACAATTTACACTCATTCAACATGATAATTTGAGGGAATGATGGGATGTCTATATGAAGGGGGGTGTGCGGGGAAGCGACCAATTCAAACCATAATTCCTCTTCCTTACTCATCGACCATCCTTTTAAATAAATTATATTTTTAATTAATTAATTGATAATAAAAAATTATAATTATAGTTAAGCACTTTCCTCTCTTTACATGATACTAAATTCACCATACATGATATTTAATACATAAGTTTCACATAATGACTACAATATATGCGTTACCTAGAATTAAACAATGTTGAAGTCTTCTTAGTCTCGACCTCTTTAAGCATTAATTTCCTTCAATGGACTTTCTATTTACTTTTATTTGATCTTCATATTTAGCCTATAATTTTTTTGATTGACTCTTGTGATTGGGCATCCTTATGCTCCTATGATATATATTTCCCTTAATTCATAAAGAACTCTTTTATAAAGAGTTGAAGTCTAAGTAATCTACTACAAGCCTAAATGCTAGCTTCTCCAACTCATCTCTAATCAGCCAAGTGTCTTCAGTAAGAGGCTTATGCCTCCATATCTATGATTGTTTCTTTGGTTTGCTTTGTCTTTAATAATGTGAATCACTTTAAAGAATGAGTGTTGGGTTGGTACCTTCAAAAATTGATTTTATTTTCTTGCAAGAGAATCATCTTGATTATTTGAAGGTTTGCTTATTAAAAAAGTCTTCTCTAGCAAAAACTCTTTGATAAGATAATTTTTAGATAAGAAGGTAGGAATTAAATCTTAAATAAAGAGAGTTTGGTATAAACTTGTTCGATCCAAAATCAACTGCTTATTGCATTTCCTACATTCTGCCTATTCCCCTTGACAGAACATTCTAGGTAATATCTTTCTATTTTATCAAATAGTAGTAATATTTGTTCAGTATAACTTTAATGAGTCATAAAATTCAGGCTAATCTCATTGCATGAGGAATATAGAAGAGAACATCCTTAATAAAGATAACTATTGCTTGAAGTGACTTTGAATAAGATTACTTTATCTACCCATTAACTTGCTACTCTTTGATCAACTCCACTCGTTTAAAAACTTTAAAATTAGATCTATTTTCTTATAAAATGGTTAGCTACTTCTAATATGATTTGATTTGTTTGATCATGAAATCTAGAAACTTTAAATTATTATTCTCCTAAAAATCTTTAAGAAAATGATTTTATCTTGTCTTTATAGGATATTCTTATACATGGTTTTTTTTTTAATAAATTTCCTCATAGGTTTTGATGGTTATCCTAAGTAGAGTCAACCATATTCATTAATTTTAATTATAGATAAACCTAATATATTGGTTATTAAACTTAAAATTGTCTTTTATATAGAAGTCCTTTTCTAAGAAATGCTATAAGAAGATAACTCAATTATTCCTTCACAAAGATAACTTTTATTTATGTGCAAATTGCTTCAACTTAGGAATAGCTTTAAAATTTCAAAAACAAATAAAAAAATCTTCTCTTGAGAAATCTTTGAATAGTTAATCCCATCATGTCCAATGGAGATAGATCTCACTTGATATGATTATGTATAAGATTGATTTGTCCAGTCATGAATTCTAAAATTACTTAATACATTCTCTCTTTAAGAGATCTTTGAGAAACTAATTCCATCTTAAACACTAAACCTATGCTTAGAGACTTAGAGAACATAACTCTAAGTCTAAAATATACCTCACGACAAATAGGTTCTGCCTATCCTATGACTTAAACCAAAACTCATACCGATTCACTCATCCAAATTTAAGCTCATCTAATGAAACACAACCAACCTCAAACCTATTCAATTGATCTTACTTGAATTTGGTTTTTTAATCTAAGCTCCAAGCCAAATTAATTGGGATCTTAACCCAAGTTAACTCCCATCATAATCTTATAACTCAATTTAAGCCCATTCAAGTAAACTAAGCCAAACTTAATTTTCTCAACCTTTTCAATTATACATTAGATCATTTTAAGCCATGCAAATAGTTGCAATCAAGCCAATTGAGCCAAAGAAAAGTGACCAACCCAAGCTGGCCCATTTAACTTAAAGGGTTCAAATGAGCCAAAACCTAATTGAGCCCAAATCAATTACAACCAAAGCAATCAATTAACTTCAAATTCATTATTGAACACACCCCAACCATCCATAACCTCAATTGATACAAGTTGGCTTGACCAAGTCACTTAACCCAAAGTGACCTAAGTGAGGTGATTAAGCCAAACTCTAATTAAATTTCCATTAAATCAAATCAAGCCATCCAATCCCTTCATTGATAATTATAGATCATTATTGAACACTCTACTATAATCAATTGAGCCAAACCAAGCTAATTAGACCTATTGACCCAAGTTGACCCAATTTGGCCTAAATGGTCAAATTAAATCAAATCAAATCCTAAACCAAATTTATTGAAACCAATATTTCCAACCAATCTCTAGCCCAATATTAAACATAATTCAACCTTCAATTGTACCCAATTTAGTCAACCTAACCCAATTAGCCCACTAAGCCCAATTTGACCTAAAGGGTCAAATTGAACCAAATCATTCTATGATCCAAATTAATTCAGGTCAACTCTTCCAATCAATCACCAATAGTTAATTGCACGAAAACCACACCCATGCTCAAGCTAATTCAGCCAATTTGGTCAAATTGGTCAACATGACCCATTTGACCCAAATTGAATGATATGAGCCAAATTCAAATCTAGTGCAAATTGAATCAAACCAATTGCACTCACTCACTCCAAATGATCAATTGAACTCACCCAAACCTTTAATTTGACAAAATTTTGTTAAATTGGTAACCTTAATCCAATTGAACTCATTTCACCCATATGGGTCAAATTGAGCTAAGCCTAACTAAACCAAGCCCAAACCTAGCTAAACATAGCATGAGTCATCCTTGGGTCACCATGGGTCTGTCCAAGTGGGCCCAACCCATGGTGAACCCAATTTGGGTCAAACCAATTTATGGTGTTTATTTTCAAATGCGTCGGGTAGACACCATGTAGATCATAGGGGATACTTATTGAAGTGATCGAGTACGATATTGAAGTATGATGTACTATCTCGAAAGGTTTATAATATTTTGACATATCGGGTAGACACCATGTAGACTAAGTCATATGCTCATGCTAGTCAAGATCTAGTCATATGCTCATGCTAGTATGATGTATTATTTTGACACATTCATTTGGACAAAGGAATTAGAATTTCTTATTCCTAAATGCATGATGAAATTAGATTATTGGCTAAATCATCAAAAGGAGGTGTTCTCCATTACAAGGGATGCCCTCACACGTCAAGCATTCTCCTATCATGCAAGAATAGAGACCCTCCCTATTCAAGAGTGAGGCAATATGTTATGCATGATGTTAGACATACAACATATAGCTAAAGGGTTGCTAAGTCTTTAATTATATTGATTATATCCTAGGCTTTAAAGTGAGGTTGAAAGTTATTTAAAATTTAATTATGAGTTGTTAATTGGGGTAGAAAATTTAATTTTGTCCTAAGAGCCTATCGTATCTAATCCTCACATTCAGTCATCAATCATTAAAAAACTATAAAAATCATGTTATTTTATTACACAATATAAATAAAACATCAATCACTTAGACTACCATGAAAGAATAGAAGGTCGATGTAGTCGGGTACCGCCGTACACCCGAAAAAGAGAAAATTGGGTAATCGAGCTCTACCCTTATACAACCTGGAATCATAAAAGAATATTATAATTCAAATTGAATACATACTATGGGGGTCTTCACTTCTTCTTTTCTTCTTTCTTGTTTTGATTTGCTCGAAGGCATCACAGGGCACCCTATGACTAAGCCTTCTAGCCACTGTTCATCCTAATCCTTATAGCATGAATCCTAATTCCTATTATAAAATTATATTTTATGGAAATTAAATCTAATTACACACACCTAAATAGAGGTTAAGCAAACATACATAACCCAAGTAGTTATATTTCTGACTTAGCACCCTACATAATGCAATCAAGCCCACCTATCCTAACTCGAATTATGCTTAGAGGCATAAGAAATCTATAAAGAGAATATTTATATTTATTTTAAAGTGGCCCCTTAAGCACAATCCCCAACAAAAAATAAGATTAGGCTAATAACGACCTAACATCCAGTCTATGAGTCATACACCCTAACATCTAGTCTAAAATATTACATCACAAAATAAAATATAACATCACACAAACACCGTCCTAACTTAGGACTAGAAGTGGTGGTTAAATTCTAGTATGTGTGCTAAGGCTTTATGTGGTATATCTTAGCTAGGTATTAGAGTTATAATTTTTCTAGAGTTTGGAATTGTTCAGGTTAGCATGATGGTGGTTTGATTTCAAGCTGTTTAGATGATTTATAAATTTTAATTTTAATTTTGTTTTGTTTTATTTGATTTATACTTTGTATCTAAGTGTTATAAAGAGAGGAAAGAGGTTTAACCTCTTTCATCCCTACCTTAAGTTGTTTCCTAAAAGCATATTTTTTGATTTAGTTTCTTTTAGCGAGTGATTTATTAAATATTTTATTACTCATAAGTTTGGGTTAACCTTAAAGAATTATATTCAACATGAAAGGCATCCTAAGACTAATATAATTGAATTACCATCACATAGAATATGTTGTACCATTTCTTTTCATCATCCATAACATGAATATGATTTAAGACTTAATATACCTACACATATAACATATTTTTGCACACTTGAATGATCATGGATGCATACATTTAAAAATTGTATTTTCACTTGGTTGAATTATTTGTACATGTAAATTAAAGCTCTATCCAAATCCTAATACAAATATACATATGGATGAAAGTAAATAAGTACATTTATTTGTTAACCAGGGAAGAGAGATAATCAAATGACCTCCTTGAGACTATTTAAGCCTTGTATTCCCTGGATGTTCACACTATATACTTATCATCATTCAAACATATGTAAATCTATAAATGAACATAAGAAATGGATCACTACCTTTACATGTAATACATTTTGGTATGTTAAAATGATTATGGATGCATGTATTTTTAGTAGAAAAGGAGGATTCTCATTTTTTATTTAAATACACATACACATGTATAAAAGTTGTAAGCAAGTACATGCCATTGTAAACCAGGGAAGTGAGATAATCAAATGACCTCCTTGGGACTACTTAAAATCATGTATTCTTGAGATGTCTAGACTATATACTTACTATCTTAAATACATATGAATGTATAAATAATTACAAGAATAGTAATCATACAAAAGATTGTATTTTATTTAGTTAAATTATTTATACATGTAATTTAAAGCTCTATCCAAACTCTAATAAAAATCTACAAAGGAATGAAATTAAATAAGTACATGCCTTAACCAGGGAAGTGAGATAATTAAATGATCTCTTTGGGGCTACTTAGAGCCTCATATTCCCAGGATGTCCAGACTATATACTTATTATCATTCAAACCTATGTAAACATATATATAAACATTGGAAAGAAGGCTTCACATTCACATGCTTAAGCTATAAACACATGCAAATCCTATATGTATTCGTAACTAATATCACTCCAAATATTCTTATCAACTTATAGCTTTTGGAAAATAAATATGAATTTATTAGTGATAATAGCCACACGTATAATAAAATTAGGCCAACACATTCAAGCTTACATAAGTAAATTCCATTTGATTCATTTGACTTTGAAAGGAGGAATGCATGAGATCACATGACATACAACATCTAAAAGTGATTGAAAAGTAATAGCCGAACATAACCATATGATTCACTCTATTATACTAATTCCTAAGGAAAATCACATTAAATAAAATCATTTACAAAAAATCAAAATTTCTTATTAATTTAATTTTTTGTATTTTGATTAAGCTTAAAGAAGAAGAATCATCTACTATTTTAATCCCATTCCCATGTTGGTAGTCTTAATTTGTTTAAGGAAAGATAATTAGTTAACTTTTATGATTTAATTAAGTTAAATCATTAAGCAATCCATTTAATTACCCTTTCCTATGCTTCTTTAATTTGATTAATCATTTAATCATGAGCCACAAATGACATGAACATGAGAAAAATAAAAGTGCAATGCTCCTAAAGGTCCTAATACAATTGACTCTTAATCAAATTAATTAAGCTAAAGAATCTAATTAAGTACTTATTGACCTCACTTTTGGAGTGAGTTCTCAACTTCCTCATCTTAGATCTATGACACATATAGACACTGAGAGCTCCTTAGTCTTAAGACACTTCTAGTGATTAAGTGAACACTTAACCTAAGCCTAGAGACTTAGAAGAGTTAGGTACCTTAATAGGTTGTGCCTTAGGGACTTAGGAAGACTTGTCTACCCTATAGCCTAAACCCAATCCATACATTCCTTCTCAAACAAAACCTCAAATTCATACAAAACCAAAACCAAATTTTCAAGACTCATAATCAATCTTATGATCAAATTCAAGCTCAAAATTTCTCCATAAAACCTCATGATTGAATTCAGAACCCTTTCTAAGCCCTTTTGATTTCATCTTATGGACTTAGCCTTAACCAAAATCAAATTAATCCAAATTAATTTTATTTTCTCAAATATCAATTCAATCTTTCAATCAAACTATCAAATTCCAATTCAAATCTAACTTCAAATGATTCAATCCCAATGATCAAAACTAAATCTAAACTCAACCAAATTTCCTTCTAAGCCCTTTTGACCATCCTCCATGAGCTTAGTCAAATTTGCTTCCAAATCACTCAAAAATAAAGTGATTATCTCAAAAATCATTTATGTCTTCATTTATATTCCTAAATACAAAATAAAATATAAATTCAAATAGCCAAAACCAAATCCAAAATCAAACCAAAATCCAATTTATACCCTATAAGTCAATTCCTTGAACTTGGCCAAATCCTATCCAAATCAAATCAAAACCAATGGATTTTCTCTTTAATCAATCATTCATTCAATCATCTATCCAAATATAAATGAAACCTACAATCATTAAGCCAAATCAAAATCAGCTCAAGTCAAACCCAACCTAGCCCATTTGACTTGAAATATTCAAATGAGCCAAAACTCATTTGAACTCAAACCAATTGCAATTGAATTTATATTTCAATCTCAAATCTATGTATAAACTCAATTAAATCAAACCCAACTCAAAATTAAGCCAACCAAACCCAAGTGGCTCACTTGAACCAAAGTGGCCAATTTAACCTACATGAACCAACATCAAATTCAATCCAAATTAAAGTGAATTAAGCTAATTAAGTTTCATGTCATGATTTTTGATCATCCTAGATTAATAAATTATCATGAATTGAGTCAAACCAAGTCAACCTAACACATTGACCAAGTCAACTCTTTAACCCATATGCACCAAAAATAGCCAAATTGCAACCTAAACCAAATTGATTGCAACCAATGGCTCAAGTTCATTCCAAATTGATTATTGAACTTGACCAAAGTCATAATTAAGCCCAATTTAATCAATTAGTTAACCTAACCCAACTTAGCCCAAATTGACCTAAAGGATCAAATTGGATAAAATCCAAATTAAAACAAATTGATTGGAACTAATTGAACCAATGCACTCCAAATGATCATTTGAACTTGATCCAACCCTTAGTTTGGCCCAATTTGACCAATTGGTCAACCTATCTCGATTTGACCTAATTTGGCCAAAATAGGTCAAATTGACCCAAATTAAATCAAATGAACTCCAAATGACATGAAATTTGGTCCAACTCACTTTCGACTCATTTTAAATCTGATCAAATCAAATCTAATACCAAATGATCACTTCACCCTTGGGTCAAGGGCATCCCATGAGAAAAGACACTTGCCCAAATGGTCATTTCTCTTTCTTGGCTACTTGACAGTCATCCATTGGTCCACCTAGGTACCAAGGACACTGATCATCTAACCCAAGTGGTTGTTGGTGCAGCCATGACTCATGGGGAGGTGAATTCATCTCACCTCTCCCATTGGAATACTTGGTATGAAGGACTTCCACCTCCCCTTGCTAGGACACCCATTTATCCTTCATGGTAGCCACATTCCATGTCTTAGCCAACCAAAATGAACCTTCTAGAATGATTCCCTTTCATTCCCAACCACCCCAAGATGAAGGACACCCATTAAGAGCCAAAAAATCACAAAATAAGGGGATTTTTGGCCACATTGAAAACTAGAGAATTAGAGACACCAAAACTTCTCCTCCCACTCTCATTCTATTCTCCTAGAGCTCCCAAAGCACAAAGCATCCATTCCCACTTAGTTTTTGAGCAAAAGTAAACAAAATCAAGTGGATTCTGATGAGAAAGTGGCAGCAATTGGAGAACACACTATTTTGAAGTGAAGGCGAAGGTCTAGGCTCATTCCAAGGCTTCTTCCTCCGCTTAAGAGCATGCTCCAATCATCACTGTCGTCAGAAATCATCCCTGGTGAGGAAAATTTCAAGAACCATGGTCAACCATAGGAGCTTTTATTTGTGACATTTTCTTGTGCAATTTTTAGAATTTTCATAGAAAACCCTTGTATATTTTATTTTATTTCATCATAATATAAAAGTATAAGTTTTTCGATGTGAATCGATGTGAAAATGAGTCCATTCGGACAAAATTTCACCTAGATTTTGTAAAAATAAAAACCCAAAAGCCCTTGATTTACTGTTCTACCAGCCGTGACACATAGCAGTCGTCTGATCCCCGATTTGTAGGATAGGATGACTTATATCACATGCCAATTGCACATTTTTGTCCTTTTGAACCAGTAGATCAGATCTAGACAGTCAGATCTGATCTACGTGTCATTTTCGTATTCATCCACTTTTCCTGCTCTTTCACCACGTTAATGCGACGCCACATGGAACCGCGTTGCCACGTCATGCCGTGCGGCACTGACTGTGTTAAGTGGGAAATTCCAGATTTTCTAATTTTAAAAAATTATTTAAATCACCTCAAATTTTAAAAATTCATAGAAAATAAAATACTTAATAAAAAATTACAAACAAGGGCTTTTTAGATTTATCTTTCTCAAAGAAATCCAACAAATTTAAAAACTCTAAATTTTACATAATATTTTGAGCTTAATTTAAGTTTTAGTGAAAATCATATTTCATTAATTACACTAAAAATGCACATCAGATTAAGTTGAAATTTTCAAGAATTGAAACTGAAGTTAAATTGCTCCCACCATAAAAATTTCAAATCAAAAGGATTTCTATATTAGAATATATAACATTCTGAAGCTCAAATGGTCTAATTTAACAAAAATAAATTAACAGACTTTATAAAAATCATGAAAAATCAATTAAATCAACTAAAATTTTAAAAATTATAACAAATCATAGAAAAATCACAAAAATAAAAATAAATACTCATTTTGAAGGTATTTCATTAGAGATTAATTTAAAATAAATTATAATTAATTATAAGTAGTAATTAAGGCTTAATTTAAGTTTAATTAAAAACTTAATTAACTTAATTACTACCTAATTACCTAAGTAATTAATCTCAAACTTTATGAGGTTGATTAATGGGATGTCTCCTACCTCTCATAATTTTCTTGGGATTTATTACTTGGTTAATTAGGGAAATTACTTGTCTTAACCTTAATTAATTTCTTAATTAATTAGGTGATTAATTAACATTTTAAACGGCAAGAAAGCCATTAATTAATCTTGCTTATCATTATTGAATAGTGAATTAGTATGGGGAATGAGATTGGGACCTCTTTCCTATTCTTTTCCCTAAGTTCATTTCACTTGACTTGAAACTAATTAATTTGGGGCTAATTAATGGTTTAATTCATTAAATAAAATGGTTAATTAATCAAATTAAAATCATAATCATTTCAGATCTCATCTAATTAAGTTTCTTGGGTAGATCTTTAGGTGCTTAATAACTTAAACATATTTAAGAAAATTATGGCTAACCTACATGTGTGGAGAAGCCATAAAAGTACTTAATTAAGTTCTTTAACCTAATTAATTATTAATTATGAGCTAATTGCATTAAGCCCTTTCATTTCTTAGAATTATTGCAAGTTATTTTCCTTGCATATCATGTTGGGTCACGATTATTTAATTAACAACTTTAATGTAACATAGGTAAGAGTTTAATTAATTAATTTAATCCATGTTTAACTTAATCAATCCATAAAATCAATCTAATTGCTTCTTATTAAATCAAATTAACTCACACATATGGGGGATGGAATTAGGATTAGCAAATCTTTTTCACATCTCTTAAATCAAGTTAAACATAAAATTAAAAGTGACATTAAGAAATTTTGGTTTATTTTAAATAAGCTTATTTAATATGATTGTCCTTAGGAATTAGTTGTATTGAATGAAATTACATGCTTGTGTCTCTTTATTTCTTTCCAATCATATTAAAATATTATATGCCACTTGTTTCATGCATTCATTTCTTCAAAAATTAATTAAAAATAAATTATTTCCTTTATGTCAAGCTTGTATGTGTTGATTCAAATTAATATATGTGTGGCTACTATCATTATTAAATCCAAACCTATTTTCCAAATCTTATAAATAAATGATTACATATGGTATAAATGCTAGTTATAAATATATAGGAAACACAAATGATTATAGCTTAAGTATATGGAGTAAAGTCCTTTGCTTTCAATATTAGAATTTCAATAAGATTTTACTCCATGTATATAAACCTTTTCAATCAAATAAGATACAACCTTTGCATGGTTTGTTCTCCTTTATTTGTGTATTCATTCTTATGTATTTGAGAAAAGCAAATAGTTGGTCTGGACACCCTGGGAATATGAGGCTTCAAGTAGCTCCAAGGATGTCATTTGATTATCTCACTTCACTGGTTAACAATGGTATATACTAGCTCATGTCTCTCATACATATGTGTATGTACTTGATTATGGAGTCAAAACCCCTCTTTTTCTATTACCAAAACACATGCATTTGCAATTGTTTAAGTGATAGAATTAATTAATCATGTGATTAAGAGCTCTCTTTCTTACATTCATGTATGCAAGCTTACATGTATTTGAATGCAAATGGGTATATAGTTCAAACATCTTGAGAATACGAGACTTTAGTTAGCCCCAAAGAGGTCATTTGATTATCTCACTTCCCTAATTAATAGTGACACGTACCTATTTTATTTCATTCCTATATTTTTTTCATAAGAATTTAGACAGAGCTTTAAATTAATATGATAAAAATAAATCAATTAAAAAGAAAAAATATAAACTTTAAATGTACATGTTCATATTCATCATTTAAGTGTGCCAACATATATTGCATGTATATATATATATATATATATATATATATATATATATATATATATATATATATATATATATATATATATATATATATATATATATTTAGGACTTAGTCATATGCATGTTACATATGATGGAAAGAAATGAACAAATATGTGTTATGTGATAATAATTAACTCCAGTTAATCTTAAGATGCCTTTCTTATTGAATGAGATTATTTAAAGTGAACATAAACCTAGGATTAATTAAAAATATGTAAGAAGTCCTTCACTAAAGAGAATTCATTTAATTAATTTATTTTAGATGTGACTTAAAGTAGGGATAAAAGAGAGTGATCCTCTCTTTTTTTCTCTTTATAACACTTAATTGTTGAGTGTAAACTAAGTGAAACAAAAGAAAATATTAAGTAAAACTTACAAATTAATTAAATCACTTAAAGGGAAACCATCCTTTATAATTAAATCCTTTCTTACTTAGAAAATTATAACAAAACCTATTTAAGGCATACCACACAAGCCTTAATGCACGCACCTTATAATTAAGTCACCACTTTTAGCTTTATGTTAGGGAGGTGCATGGAGTGATGTATATTTTATTTTGTGATGTATTTATTTAGACTAGATGTTAGGGTGTATCTTTTGTAGACTGGATGTTAGGTTGCTATTAGCCTATTCATATTTTTTATAGGGGATTATGCTAAAGGGGCTATTGAAAATAAATATAAATGCTCTCTTTACATGTTGCTTAAGCCCTTAAGCATAATCCATGTTAGGATAGGTGGGCTTGATTACCCATGTGCAGGGTGCTAAGTCCAAATTATAAATATAATTGCTTGGGTGGAATGTGTGTTTAGCTAATCTCTATTTTCCAAGTGTAGTTATATTTACTCTTTCAATTTAAATGTAATTTTTCTATGGGGAAATTAAGATGAGCATTGGCTAGAAAACTATGTCTTAAGTGCCATGTGATGCCTTGAAGTAAGCCAAATCAAAGAAGCAAAGAGGAGGAAAGAAGACATAAAAATTTGAAGAAGACGAAGACCCCCATAGCATGTATTCAACCTTAATTGTAATTATTATTTGGTAATCCGAATTGTATAAGGGTAGAGCTCGACTACCTATTTTTCTTTTTTGCTTGTATGATAGTACCCGACTACACCGGCCTTTTATTCTTTTGTGATAGCTATAAAATATTTGATGTTATGTTTAGCTTTTGCATTAGAAATGATATGTATTTTCATAGTTTCTTTATGATTAGTGTTTGTTGTATGGCCTGGATGAGATTAGGCTCTTAGAGAAAAATAAATCTTTTATCCAATTACAACTCATAATTAAATTTCTAAATTACTCATAAGCTCATATAAAACTTAGGCATTAAATCAAGATAATTAAAAGATTTAGCAACCCCTTAGCTGTATGGTTGTATGTCTAATATCTTGCATGCATCTTCTACCACTCTTGCAAAAGTGAGGGCCTCTAATCTTGTACGCATGGGAACTGCTTGACCTATGAAAGCAACTCCTACTAACGGAGCTTCACCCTCTTCTCTCTTGATTTGGCCCATAACTGATTCCAACATGCATTTTGGCATACAAAAATCCTTCGACCTTTGTCAAAATGAAGTGTCAAATACAAATAAAACTTCAAAGGGTTTGCATTAGACTAAGTCATTACTCATACCACTCATGCTCTAGTCTCTTTAGGGAGTAGGTTTAAAGACTTTAGTCTATTTTTTAAATAATAACAATCTAACTATCTTATAATTCATATGACTTGGCCACATGGATTTAAAACATAGAAGGAGTTAGCTAGCTGCCACTCTGTGCAGTTGTAAGTCCAGTAGTTGGGTGGTTTATTCTCTCTTATGGAGGTAAACCATATACCCATCCTCGCATAGATTTAGGTCACACTTTGGTTCTTGCCAAATCCCCCTAGATTTAAGATCTGAGGTAGCTGTTTCCTTTGGGATACTAGTATAAATTCTCACCTCTTAGGTATTTTCACAATCTTGTGCTGAGGGATTATAAGCCCTGGCCTTCTAATAAAATATTAACTTTAATAAAATCAATCTCTTCAATTTCAAACATATAAAGCCCAACCATATGATATATTGGAATACTTACTAGGCTTCCTAGTATCATGAGCATTTTTTACTCATTCTCTTTGACTTCAATAATAAGTCTTCTCCTTGATCTATCCCATTTGATTTTCTAAAATAGCCAATCCTTTGATAGTTTTAGCCTTAAAATCTTTGGAGACCCTAATTGTCTACTTTAATCAAGAGTATTTTTAAGGAATTCCCTTTTTTAGGATGTAATTAATTATGGGGGCTTGCCTCTATAGGGAACTTAACAAACCCAATTTAAAATAAATCCTGCTTTACCTTTTTATGTAAAGTAGGGGAAAATCTCTGGTACATTCGAAGACCCATCATGCCTTAGGAGTCCTTATTAGGTGATTAGGTCTATTATATGGTGATAATTTCTATCTTTTGAGATAGTGCACTATTCCTTAATATCGTACTCATTCATTTCAATAAGTTTCTCCTAAGATCTGCATGGTGTCCCAAATCTCAGAAATAAGCACCACAATACTCTTATGATTTTCCCACACTTATGGGTTGATCATAATTTCCTTAAGGATCTTTATATTATTGAACACATAAAGAGGAACCTTTAATTTTATTGTTAATTATCTAAAGATATTAGCATTTTAATTTGATTTGATTTCATCATTGATTCATTAATTAATCACTTAATTAAACTTCACATTAATTAACTTTCTTTAATGAAATGAATTTGGAAAAGTAATTAAAAAAGAGGTCCTAAATGCTCTCCCTCATTATCTCACTATTGATTAGTGATTAATGAAGTTGAATTAATTAGTTTTTACTATTTAAATATTTAATTAATTATTAAATTAATTAAGAGAGTAATTAGGGTTTGAATTTCAAATTTCCCTAATTACCTAGCCAATTAATCCCAAGAAAATAATGGAAGCAGAAGTCATCCCACTAAATCCACATGCCAAATTTAGGATTAATTGCCTAAGTAATTAGAGCTTAATTAAGCTAATTAAGAAAATATTCAAACCCTAATTAAGCCTTAATCACTGTTCAAAATCAAATGAAATCATTTTTATTAAACTCTCCTCTATTTTACCTTTCCATAGAGTATTTATTTGCATTTACAAATTGTTCTACAATTAGTTATGTATTTAGGAAATTTTAGCCATTTAAACATAATTTTAAGCCTAATTAATCCCTAATCCAGTTGGCACCACACGGGAGACTGACGTAGTAGCGCTTTCCAAGTGGCACCATGGGATTGGCCACTTAAACAGTCTGACATGGCGCTAACGTGGCGGTGGTTGACACACTTCATCTCCGTTGTCTGATCTAAGATCAAACAGTGGGGATTAATCCCATGGTTCCTATATGATTAAATTAAGACTATCTAGCAGATCTAATCATGATCGTCCATTCCAATCATGTGGAATGGATGATGAATGATCCTTCATCCTTCGAGCAACGATAGATGGACACCGTCCACCCTCCCAAAACATTCACGGAGGGGATTTAAAGGGATCCTAAAGTGGGATTCACACTCAAACAAACTTTCCTTCATAAAGGCCTAGAAAAATTTGGAAAAATATCAGTTTTCTAGAATTTAACTCTTCGAAGCTCAAGACCAGTGGTGAACTGACCGAAGTAGCTTTCTCTTGAAGAGATGACGCCCTATTGAGAAGCATGTGCCTTGCCTCTATGCCAGTGGCTCTATGGATCAACTGTCACCAAAAAACTTATCGAAGTTAGGCTTAGAGTGGTCTCCAATGCTCGAATCGATCAGGAATCGATTCGTTTCACCTCGTTGAAGCTTAGTGAAGGTGTGGGTAAAGTTAATTTGAAAATCGTGGAGTTTAGAGGAGGTTGGATGGAGATTGTCCTTGTCCTATTTTGGGCTTGGCATTTTCGACGATGGGGAAGCTCTAGGAATTTGGGAACACACTCATGGAGGTCTTCATGAGTTGCCAATGCTCTGAGGAATGCCAATGCATCATTTTAAATGGGAATGAGGGGAGCATACCCCCTTCCCTCTCCAATCCAATGGTGGAGATTTCTTTGTTGTTTGCAGGCATCCAACTACCAAAAATGGCCGTGGGTGGCAGAGAATCAATGAGGTGGCTTGGTTTGAGTGGCCAAGTGTGGGGAGAGTGCCTGCCAAGGGGAAGAGGTGGCTGTCATTGTTTTCCAAGTGTTCTAATGAGGAGAAGTGGGTTCACTCACCTCGACTTGGCTCATGGCTGACCCAAACAGCTTTGGGTTAGGTGAGCCTGTGGTCCTCATGTATTTAATTTGGCAAGTATACAGTTAGACATCCTGAGAACACGATACTTTAAGTAGCCCCAAGGAGGTCTTAGATAACCTCATTTTCCTTATTTAACAATGGCACGTACTTGCCTAAATCTCTAATACATGTCTACATATGCTTAACTAAGGAATGAAATCTTTCTTTTCTACCAAAATACATGCATTAATGATCATTCAAGCATGAAAAAAAATGCAAATATGTATTATATGTATAAGTATGCGTATTAAGTCAAATATCATGAATAATAAAATGAAGAAATATGTATGTTATTGATGATGGAGAGAAGTGGTGGAATGTTATCCATATAATAGTGATTCAGTTTTATTAATCCTAAGATGCATTTCTTATTTTAATAAGATTTCTTAAGACAAACCCAAATTTAGGTTTAATAAAAATATTTAATAAATGATTCACTAAAGAAACCAAAGTCATAATAATATATTAACTAGCAAATGAAACCAAAAGAAAATGTAAATTAAAGTTAATCAATTCAATTCAAAGATTAGAAGCAGAACCTTCCCTACTGTTTAACTTAAATAATTCTGAATTTTAGATAATTACACTTCTAAAGCCTAATTAAGACACACCGCATTCAACATTAGCACACACATTAGAATACTAGGTCACCAATTCTAGCTTTTAGGTTAGGCCAGTGTATGTTGTGGTGTTATATTTTGTTTTATAATGTAATATTTTAGACTGAATGTTAGGATTATTTGTGCGTAGACTGGATGTTAGGTCGATAATAGTCTAATGATATTTTTTGTAGGGAATTATGCTAAAGGGGTCGTTGTAATAATAAATAAATATAAATGTTCATGTTTACAACTATCGTTTATCCCCCTAAGCATAATCCAATTAGGACAAGTGGGCTTAGTTACTTAAGTGTGGGGTGCTAAGTCTAAATATGTGAAATATAATTGCTTGGCATATATGTTTATTTAACTAATGTCTATTTTGCAGGTATAGTTAGATTTTATTTTTCATAAATATGTAATTTTTGCAATAAGATTATGATTAGTGCTATAGGGTTTAGGATGAGCAGTGGCTAGAAGGTAAAGACCTAGAAGGCCCTATGAAGCCTAGAGTAAATCAACCCAAAAGAAAGAAAGAAGGACAAGAGATTGAAGACCCCCATAACATTCATTATAATTGTAATATTCTATTGTAATTTGAGTTATATAAGGGCAGAGCTTGGCTACCCAATTTCTTTTCTTTTCTAGGGTGTACGGAAGTACCCGATCACACTGGCCTCTTATTCTTTTACAAAGTTCACATGTTTGATTATTGTGTTTATACTGCATAATAGGAATGACATGCTTTTCATAGGTTTCTTAAAGTATGATGATTTGATGTATGATTTGGATGTGGTAGACTCTTTAAGATAAAATTAAATTTTCCATTCTCATTGAAAATTCATAGCTAAATTTTAATATAACTCATAACCTTATCTTAATTCTTAGGTCTATAATCATGATAAATAAAATATTTAGAAACCTTTTAGCTAAATGTTTTATGTTATCATGCCATGCATATCATATTGTGCCACTCTTGAATAGGGAGGGTCTCCACTCTTGCACAATAGGGGATATGCTTGACCTTTGAGGGTGATCCCTTATAATGGATAACACCTCTTCTAACTGATTTAGCCCATTATTTAATTTCATCATGCATATAAGCCTAATTGTCCCAAGCCCTTGGTCCAAAATGAATGCGTCAAAAAAAGTTTATAAAGTTGTAAATTCTGGCATTAATCTAAGGCATGTTTTCATACCAATCATGATCTAGTCTCCTAGGGAGTGAGTTTAGGATTCTATCTTCCATCTTAATTAAATAATATCTTAGCTATCTTACATCTACATAAGATCGACCAACATAGTTTTAAAACATAAGAGGTATTAGCTAGCGGCCACTCCAGACGGTTGTAAGCCCAAACGAGTCAGGGTGTATTTATTCTCTCTTATGGAGGTGAACTATCATACCTCATCTTTCTCAGTTATTAGCATGTCCTAAAGCATTTTAGATTTACATTATAAGGCTACTTATTTCCTTCAGGCAATGAGCATAAGTCCTCACCTTTTAGGCATTTTCATGATTTTATATTGTTGGATTATAAGCCCTATCATTCTAATAAGATTCTAATTATAATAAAAATAAATTCTCTCTCTCAAATATATAAAGCCTCACTATTGGGTAGACTGAAGCACTCACTAGACTTCCTAGTATCATGGGTGCTTCCTACCTATTCTTCTTTGAGATCCATAAATAAGTTTTCCTATTTGAACTCTCCATTTGATTTTCATATATACCTAATCCTTTGATAGTATAGCTTTGAAATCTTTGAAGATGCTTATTGACTACTTTAATCAAGAGTATTCTTAGGAATTTTTCATTTTTTAAGATGTAATTAACTATGGAAGCTTGCTTCCATAGGGAGCTAAAGAACCTATCATAAAATAAGCCCTGTTTTATTTCTCCATATAAAGTTGGGGAAATATCTCTGCTACATACGTAGACCCATCTATCTTAGGAGTCCTTATTAGGTGATTAGGTCCATTGTAAGGTGATGCTTCCATCTCCCAAGATGATACATCATACCTTGATGCAGCACCTAATCACTTCATTAAATACCCCCTAAGATCTACCTAATATCTCTATGACTCCATATTAAAACACCACAGAAGGTTATAGCTGTCATTCTAAGTTTGAATGAACACCTAGAGGAACAAAGAAGAGATAAGGATATTCGATCTAATTTGTTGATTAAATTTAACTAAATTCTTTATGTTCACCAAAGATTTTCTTATCCAAAAAAAGTAGTGACAGAGTTCTCCCATGTGCTTTTTAGATATGCATGTGTCATGATTCATATGATTATTAAGAGAAAAACTAAGAGAATAAGCTAACTTTGTGATTCTAATGAGTGCCTTATTAAGATTTTATAAATATAATTTAATTTTAAAATCTTTTATTTGCCTCAAATTATATGACTAGAGAATTCAAAAACTATCATTTTCATCGCTTGAACTATTTTTGTAACGGTTGCTCACTGTAGATAAGCATATGTAAAATGGGATAATTAGTCTCTTATTTTACATCTTCAATTTAAGAGATTCTTTAATTCAATACAACTCTAAAACTTACTTAGAGGGTTTGGAGATTAAGATCTTTCTTTTATGGATCATCTTACACATATGATGAATTTTTTAGCTATGATTAGTTAGAAACTTTGAGCTTTATTCACCAAATTAATAACATAAGGATAACTTGATCCAATGATGTGTGTTTAGAAGGTTAAGTGATTAACTAGTTATTATAGATTTTTTGATATGAGTATAATAGAGCAATCCAATAATTAATATTGCTTAAGTTTTTGCAAATTAGAAAGTTCCTAAATATGAGTTTGATGATCAAGTCTAGCCATCAAAACCCAAAAATTTTAAGCATCTTGGTTTCAAGATTTAATCTAACATCTATGACATACTTTATTTATATGCCATAGATTTTGAGGGTTTATTGTTGGTATTAAAAATGTCAAATAAATTGTCTTGGGTCCCTAACTCATTCATAAAGGTCCAAGATCTAGCATATGAGCCTTGGTTTGACTTATGCTCAAACTATAATCAAATGCCCTTGCATACCTTAAGGTTCATTGGAACATTTGGTGACTCTAACTAAATGGCCCCATCACCAAGCTAAATCTTCTCTATAGAGATTAATAATCAAACCATTGGTAAGATGGACATAATTGGCCTTGGGAAAAAGTTAAATCAAGTTTGAACCTACCATTGATCCAATAAGACTTAATTTGGTAAACATAAGTTTAAATTATAAATTGGAGAAATTATTCATGTTTAATTTTTTAAATAAGTTCCAATGGGTTATTAAGAATCATATAAAAGCAAATCAAGTCTTAGAAAAAATTAATTAAACTCTTTCGACCAAATTCAACTTCTATGGGTCCATGGGATGACCTATCACACCAATTCTAAATGTCACTAGATTCTAACTTCGCCAAAGAATGTATGAATTTGTCAATTAGAAAAATGGTTTAGCCAATTAATTAACCCACTTTGGCCTAATTAAATCTAAATAGATTTTATCAAACTGGATTAAGTAAATGAGCATTGATCTTCTATAAGATGTTATTAAAATTTCTCGATATAGATCAAACATGTTTGATTAAATTTGGTTAAGCTAATTTGACCAATTGAGCATATATGAATCTTTCTAATTAGATTTAATATAAAAATTGAACTATTTAAATTAAACTCTTTTGTATGAAACTTATTTAGGACATGAAATGGGTCAAAGTCATATAGGTGAGTTAGCATGATTATATTGATCCAATTTAAAAAAAAAAAAAAACTAAACCCATCCAAATGATTGAACTAAATCAAGCCATTGAGATTAAATTTTAATTAATATAGCTCATTTGGTTCAATTCAAATAGTTTAATGCATTGGTTATGATTGGTCAAATGGGGCAAGTTGACCCAATAAGTAACCACATTTATTTCAATTATTTTTAACTCATTTAAATGGACAAATTAAATCAAATCCTTAAATGTAAAACATGCTAAGGATGTTAGAGCATAGCTTAATTGGATTCAATATAATTAACCCATTATGTTAACCTAATTTAGTTAAATGGGTCAATATGACCCACTTGGACCAATCTAGGTAAAAATGTATTAAACCAACCTTATGGCCTAATTACTAGAATTAAATCATTTCCTTAATTGATTACAATTCTAAAATAACCCTTATGGCATTCTTAACCCAAGAAAAAGCTATTTACCTAAGGTTTAATATATATAAATAATTATGATTATTAAGGTTAACATTAGTATAATTGGCCAATAGTATTCTTCTAGCTTGAAGCCAAGTGTTTTTTTTCATGCTATAAGAGTTCAGTAGCTTCATCAAGACCATCCACCTAGTCAACTATTGACCTCCTTTTGGAGTGAGGATTGGTCACTCATATCCTAGGTCCATGATCCATCTAGACACTTAGGTTTCTTTAGTGCTAGAAACTTCTAACAGTTAAGGGGACACTAAACCCAGGCCTAGAGACTTGTAAGGCATGATCCTAGGCCTAGAGCTTACCTTAGGATAAGGAGGCTTCACCCACCCTAGGGCCTAAACCGACACTCATACCCATTAATTGATTTAAACCTAAAATAAATGATTGAAACCTCAACCCCAAGCTAATCAATTGAGCTTGATTGAATTTGGTTTCCAATCCAAGCTCCATGCCAAATTAATTAGAATTTTAACATAAGTTAACCCACTTCAATCCTATACTCCATTCAACCAATTCAAGTAAACTAAACTTAGTCTAATCCTCTCAATCACTCTATCCAATGGATTATTTCAAACAATTCCAACACTTGCAATCAAGCCAATTAAATCAGTTAGACTTAATTAACAAAGTTAGCTCATTCGACCTAAAAGGTTCAAATGAGCCAAAACCTAATGATCCTAAATCAGTTGTAGTCAAAGCCACCAATCAACTTCAAATTCATCATTAAATATATTTCAATCATTCATAACCTCAATTAGTCCAAATTGACTTGACCAACCCACTTAACCCAAAGTGACCTAAAAGGCCTAATTAGACCAAACCTCAATCAAACTCTTATTAGATAAAATCAAGCTATCCAATTTTTTCATTGATGATTGTAGGCCACTATTGAACACTCCACTACAATCAATTAGACCTAACCAAGCCAATTTGGCCCCTTAACCCAAGTTGACTCAAAGTGACCTAAAGGGCCAAGTTGGACCAAATCATGTTCTAAGATAAACTAATTGCAACCAATGACTCTCATCACTCACAACTTAAATTTTGAACATGACTCAACCACTAATTGAAACTGATTGAACCTAACCAAGCCAATTTGACCTCTTGACCCAAGTTGACCCGATTTGACCTAAAGGGCCAAATTGGGCCAAATCAAATCCTAAACCAAAATGGTTGAAACCAATGAATCAATCACCAATTTGATATTTTTCATGATCCAACCATCAATTAGACCCAATTTGGTCAACCCAACCCAATTGACCTACTTAGCCCAATTTGACCTAAAGGGTCAAATTGAACCAAATCACTCCCTAATCCAAATCAATTCAAACCAACTCTTCCAATCAATCACTAATGATCAATTGAACATGGACTTAACCCATGCTCAATCCAATTTGACCAATTTGGTCAATTGGTCAATGTGACCCATTTGACCTAAATTGAACTATATGAACCAAATCCAAATCTATTCTAAATTGAATCAAACCAATTGCACTAACTTATTTCAAATGACCAATTAAACTTAGCCAAACTCCTACTTTGACCCAATTTGGTCAAAATGATTAACATAACCCAATTGAACCCATTTGACCTTCATGAATCAAATTGAGCCAAACCCAACTAAATTAAGTCCAAACTTGACATGACTCAGTCTTGGGTCACCATGGGCCTACCTAAGTGGGACCAACCTAAGGTGAACTCGAGTTGGCTCGAACCAATTAAACCAAGCCCTTCAAATGAGACAAAATCCCCATTTAGAAGGGCTCTCCACCTCCCAACTCATTGGCAGCAATCTTTGGCCCTTTTGGGATGAAAGAATGCTGACCCAACCTAACCCAAGGCTGTTGGGTTCAATCTTTGGTCAAGAAAGGGTGAGTTCACCCATGAGCAACTATTGGTCTAACTAAAGAGGAGTGTGCACTTCATGGTAAACCACTACACTCTCTCAGCCTCTCACTCACATCCACCTTAGTAGTCCCCTGCCACCTCCTGTCACCTACTTCGGCCGGACGATTGCCAAAAGTTGAGCCAATCTCAGCACTTGGTTCAGTTTGGGAGACTCTATTCCCCATTCATTCAAACTCAATAAACATCTTCTCTAGAGCATTCTGAGCATTCCCTAAGCTCCCCATGCACCCAATTATTGGTGAGACCAAGCTCAACCCAAACCATAGAGCCCTACCCATCCAACCTCATCAAAACTCCATGAAATCCAAAATAAGTCTTCTCACACATTCCTCAAGTCTTGATGAACAAAAACAAGTTGATTCCCAATCTACTTGACATCTGGAAGGCATCCCTATACTAACTCCGATGACTTCCATGATGATGCTTGTTCTACAGACCAATTGGTGAGAAGGTAGCTCAAGATCTTCTCAATAGGTCTTTGTCTCTTCAAGATGAAGCTACTTCTATAAACGAACAGTGGGTCTCTAGCTCTTTCTAGGTAAAAATCCAGCAACCATAGATTTGGCCACTATGTGTTGGTCTTTTTCAAAATGAAATGTAGTTTTATACAATTTCTATTATAAGATCTCTTTAGATTTTTTTCTAATCATTTTGGGTTTGATTATTCCCCTAATGAGCTCTGATGAGCTGGAATCAAGTGGCGAAGGGTGGACGGTGTCCATCTTCCAAATCTCACAAGACGACGGATCACCGTCTGTCCGTTCCACATGATTAGCACGGACGATCGTGATTAATCATGCTTAAAATCTTGATTTCATTCCTACGTAATCACGAGATTAATCCCGATTGTCCGATCCGAGATCAGACGGTCGAGATGAAACTGTGTTCGCCGTTGTTGAGTCAACTACGTTAGACGTTTTAAATAACCAATACCGTGATGCCACATGGAAAGCACTGTTGCATCAGCATTCACGTGGCGCCGATGGGTTAAAATGACTTAATTAGGTTTAAAAAAATAATTAAATAGTCAAGATTTTAAAAAATCATAACTAATTATGAAAAAAATTTAAAATTGCAAATAAACTCATTTTGGAAAGCTTAGACATAGGAGAATTTAATAAAAAAATAAAATTCCTAATTAATATTTAATGAATAGTGCTTAATTAAAATTTAAGTTTATGCTAATTATCTTAATTTAAATCAAATTACTTAGCTAATTAATTCCAAATTTGACATGCTGATTTTAGAGGATGTCCTCTGCCTCCCATATTTTTCTTGGAATTATTAATCATGTGGTTTAGGAAATCCTAAAATTTTAATCCTATTTATTCTATTTAAATGGTTTAATAATCATTAAAATTAATGAATAGTTAAATTAAATAATTAGGGTTAATTAATTAATGTAAAAAGCGGGGATAACATGAGAATTCATTAGGACCCCTTCTCTTAATAGTTTCAAATCTATTCTCCTAATAGTTTAATAATTAAGAGTAAATTAAGAAAAAATTATAATGAAATATGAATGAAATCAATTTAAGTAACTCAAGTGCAACCCATTAATCCCTTTATGTGTTTAATAACATAAAGTCGTTAAATAAATTATGATTTTCATATTGGTGTGGTAAAATCATAAGAGTATTTATCTTAAATATTTTCTTTCTTTAATTTAATTAATTCTTAAACATGAGCCTAATTGTATTAGATCTTTTTAGGTGCATTGCAAATTTTATTTTTTTCTAAGCATATCATTGAAGGCTCATGTTTATATAGTTAATTAAATTAAAGAAGCTTGGAGTTGATATAATTAATATTGAACTTAATTAATCCATAAAATATATTTAATTTTTTTCCTTTAACATATTAAATAACTAACATGGGATGGACAAAATTTTAAGCATTGTTTCTCCTCTTTAGGTTTTCAACAACTCGAATATTAAAATTAAGCATAAAAGAAACTTTGATTAGATTTAAGGGATGTTTATCTAACTTGATTGTCATTAAGTTCTAATGAAATCAAGTATGTTGTGTGATGATGTTCAATTATTTTATTTTAAATTATCATAAATATACTTGCCATGTGCTTCATGTATTCTTGTTTTAAAACTAAAAGGATATGATTGTATTTAAATTGCATGAGTTGGACAAATATTACCATATAGTGTGGCTATTATCATTAGTAAATCTCAAACTATTTTGAAACTTTATGTTAGTTATGAATCTTAAATCAATGCTTATTATAAATGATTAACTATGTGAAAAATTAAAATGTTCATTTACTTGTATTCAAAAGTTGGCAATTGGTGATTTTATTCCTATGCTCATACTTATGTATTCATGTATTTGAATTAACAAGTATATAGTCTAGACATCCTGACAATATGAGGCTTTAAGTAGCGCGAAGGACGTCTTAGATAATCTCACTTCCTTGGTTTAACAATTGTACGTACTTGCTTAATTTCATTTATGTGAGTGCATACATTAGAACATATAGTAAAACTTTTTTTATTTGGTCATAAAGCTTTACATAAGTTAAAGATATTTATACACAACCATTTCATGATTCTATTTATATGTTTATGTGTATTTGGATTGGTGAGTATATAGTCTAGATATCTCGAGAACACGAGGGTTTGAGTAGCCCTAAAGAGGTCTTAGATAATCTCACTTCTCTAATTTATTAATGACACATACTTGCTTAAATTCTTTATACATGTTCGCATATACTTAAATATGAGATGAAAGCCTCTTTTTTTATCAAATCCATGCATCAACATTCATTAAGTGTGCAAAAATATGAGTGCATTGCATGTATGTGTATATATATATATATATATATATATACTAAATCAAACACTGAAGAAACTAAACAAAAGGAAAGAATGTGGCTGTTGTTGATAATGAAATAAAGTAATGGAGTATTATTCATGTGATGGTGGCTCAATTTCATTAGTTTTAAGATGCCATTCATGTTTAGATAAGATTCATTGAGGCTAATCTAAACTTAGGCTAAAATAAAATTTATAAATGGTCTTATAAAAAAGTTAAAGCAATAATGATCTACCTTTAGAAATTAACTTAGGTTAGGAATAAAAGATTCAAGTTTCTTTCTCTTCATAATGATTAGATCTTAAGTAAGATGTGAACTAAATAAAAAAGCATAAGTTAAAACTCAATCAAGCTACTAAAAGACTTAAAGTGAAACCACCCTTAATGGGTAATTTAAATAATTATAAACTTTAAAAAATCCTAATTCTAAAGCTCAATCAAGACATACCACACTAAGCCTTAGCATACATATTATAATACTAAGTCACCGATCCTAGTATTGAGTTAGTCTACTGTATGTTTTTATGACATATTTTATTTTATGATGTAATATTTTAGTCTCGATGTTAGGATTATTTGTGTGTAGACTGGGTGTTAGGTCATTATTAGTCTAACAATATTTTTTACAGGGAATTCTGCTTGAAGGGTCATTGTAATAATAAATGAATATAAATGCTCTTACTTGTAGGTGCTACTTATGTCCCTAAGCATAATCCAATCAGGGTAGGTGGGATTGACTACCCAAGTGCAGAGTGCTAAGTCCAATTATGAGAAATAAAACTACTTGGTTTGTTTGGTCATTTTAGCTAACATCTATTTTGTAGGTGTAGTTAGAAATAATTTTTTGTAATAGATTAGGATTAGTGCTATGGAGTTTAGGATGAGCAGTAGCTAGAAGGAAAAGACCTAGGAGGCCTTGTGAAGCCTGGAATAAGCTAATCAAAAGAAGAAAAGAAGAATAAGATTTGAAGACCCTTATGGCTTTTATTTCATTTGTAAAGTTTAATTATAATCTGAGTTATATAATGGTAGAGCTTGGCTACCCAACTCATTTTTCTTTTCCAAGGTGTATGGAGGTACCCGATCGCGTCAGCCTTTCAATTATTTTATGAAATTTAAATTTTTAATTGTTATGTTTAGATTGTGCAATAAAAATGGCATATTTTTATAGGTTTATTAAGGTGTATATGTTTGATGTGTGTCCTGAATGTAGTGGGCACTTTAGGATAAAATTAAAATTTCTATCCTCACTAAATAACTTATAACTAAATTCTAATGCTACTC
Organism: Cymbidium sinense; assembly: GCA_021442155.1. Taxonomy (NCBI): domain Eukaryota; kingdom Viridiplantae; phylum Streptophyta; class Magnoliopsida; order Asparagales; family Orchidaceae; genus Cymbidium; species Cymbidium sinense. The sequence goes on from CM038222.1 coordinate 103,026,766, forward strand.
ATAATCTCACTCTAAAGCCTAGGTATATAAATAAGATAATAAAAAATTTAGAAATCCTTTAGCTGAATGGTTGTATGCTATAACAACATGCATGCCATATCATTCCATTCTTTAATATAGAGAATCTCCACTCTTGCATGATAATAGACAAGCTTAGACTTTGAGAGTGGTCCCTTGTAATGGAGACACCTCTTTTAGTTGATTTAGCCCACAAATGAACTTCATCATGCTTGTAGGCATAATTGTTAGAAACCTTGGTCCAAAATAAACGTGTAAAAATAATGCAAAAACTTGTAAATTTTTAACATTAGTTTAAGTCATGTTTGCATACTAAGCATTATATAGTCTCTTAGGGAGTGAGTTTAGGATTATATCTTCTTTCCTAATTAAATATTAGTCTAATAATCTTACATCTACATAAGATCAACCTACATAATTTTAAAATATAGGAGGTGTTAGCTAGCAGCCACTCTAGGTGGTTGTAAATCTAGAAGAGTCTAGATGTGTTCATTTTCTCTTATGGAGGTGAACCATTATATCCCATTCTCCTCGATTAGACTTAGGTCATGCTTCTAGCTTTTGCTAAAGCATTTTAGACTTAAGTTCTAAGACAGCTTGTTTCTCTTTTACTATGAGTATAAGTCCTCACTTCTTAAACATCTCCACAATCTTGTGTTATTGGGGATATAAGTCCTAGCACTCTAATAAAATTTTAACTTAAATAAAAATAAATTCTCCTCTTTAAAATTATAAAGCCTCATCATATGGTAGATTGAAGCATTCACTAGGCTTCATAGTATCTTGGATTCTCCCTACTTATCTTCTTGTGGAATCCATAAATAAGACTTTATATTTGAACTCTTCCCATTTGACTTCTAATAACAACTACTTCTTTGATAGTCTAGCCTTGAAATCTTTGGAGATATTTATTGACTTCTTTAATCGAGAGTGTTCTTAGGAAACTTTCTTTTCTTAGAATGTGATTAACTATGGGGGCTTGCCTCCATAGGGACTAAAGAACCCAGCTTAAAATAAACCCTACTCTACTTTATCCATATAAAGTGAGCAAAAGATACTAGTATGTATGAAGACACATTTGCCTTAGGAGTCTTTATTAGGTGATTAAGTCCATTGTAGGGTGATGTTTCTATCTTTCGAGATAGTACATTATACCTCAATATTGCATTCGATCACTTCAATAAGTACCCTCTAAGATCTGCATGGTGTCCCTACGACTCAAAATAAAAAGACCACACCTACATACTCACTACTAGTCATTATTCCAACCATTAGTTATGGTTATAGGTTTAGTTAATGGGTTTTAAGAGAAGCATTCCTCATTCCTAAAATACTCCTTCACTAAATTGAAAGAAGCTCTCCAAAAAAATTAGGGCCACCTCAACTCCATTTAGGTGACTATAGTTATAAGTGAAGCTTTAATCAAGCATGAGTTCTTAGTATTCCTAATGATTCAGTCCTTCTCAATTTAATTACAGAGAGGGTTTGGTGGTTCTCAATTCAGTGAAGGTTAGAAAATCCATTACTTTTATCTTAATATCTTAGATTGGTAAAATTCTTAAACCCTAAAAAGTCTATTAGACTTCAATATGTTGACAACCATAGGACATGACAAGATGAGTGAAACCTATCTTCATGTAGCCTTTGATCTTCTTTAAATTTATGATAAATGAATTCCCAATCTCTTTATTAAGAGAAATCAAGATGGGTCAATCTCAGGCTAGGTGCCTTGAGTCCAACTTGTCCTCCAATTTTAACCTAAGCATAAGTGGAAGATGATCTGTGAGTGATTAGATCTTAATCAAATAAGATTCAGTGGTTCAAATTAACTCAAATAATGGATTAGTTCAATAATAAAATGTTTGAGCTATTTTCTTATTTTTTTATTTAAGCATATTTATGAATTGAATTAGATGAAATTTTATTTATGGATGCATTAGACCACAATGAATTCAAGAAAAATAATTGTATGATATAATTTTCTTTTTTTTTTAATTTCAAAAAATCTTTTTTATTTGATTTTCTAATTAAAGTATCAAATGGACTTAAAGAATTCTAAAAATTTTGAGATATTAATAGTATTTTAATAAGTCTCTGAATAAAATTTTTTTGCTTGACACAACATCCATTACATGCCTTGATTTTTCAAATAAATAATTTTAGTATTTAAATAACCTAGTGATTAGAATTTTAATTTAAAAATTCTATAGAAAGTCGTGAATTTCCCTTGCATGTTAAGACATCCCCACAATTTGTTCTAAAAACTTTGAACATTATTTGATGTGATTAATGATTTAAAATAATGAATTTTACTATTTAGGGTGTTCTTTAATCCAAGATGTACATTCTTGGCCAATTTCATGTTGTTTACATTTTCATAATAAAAATACTCATTGTGTCAATTTATTATTTTACACTTTGATGGGTCCAAGTCCTAAGTATGATTTTCTTAGGTTCAGCTAGATACCTTAAGCAAACCTTAATTTAATAGGTTATGCTACTTTTTTATTTTTCAAGATATAACTATCAATAGTTTAATAATTTAATTTTGAAATTGCTTTAAAATACTCTTACAAAATTTGAAATTACTTAAATATGCCATTTTGATTCTCTTATATGCATTCAAGTAAATTTTCAAATCATTAAACATAATTTTAAAATTTTCACCTTAAATTTTTTGAAATAATAGAAGATAATAATTATTAATCGAGGTTGTTTGGTTGTCTGAAAAAGGAATGCAGTGTAAAGTGAATGTAATGTATTTGGATTACTTTAGATTATTTGGTTAAAAACTCTAAAAATATATGACTTTATTTTTTTGTTTGGTAAAATGAATATAATGTAAAGTACTTTTAGAGTTGTGGGTGGCCGGTAGATGGTGAGTCTGGGGTAATTAGAGATCGTGGCGTCCAAAAGGTATGCATTTGAATTCAGCATGAATCTAGGTAAATTTTAAATATACCAAAATTCACCCCTTTAATGTATTCTAAATACATCGCATTACTTTGAAATTTTACTTTACACCATACTAAACACACAAAAAGTTAAATCCTTTGCATTTGCTTTACACTCAAAAGTAATCAAAACCAAACACCCATGATGGGGTTGTTTAGTTGCTTGAAAGGTATAAAATGAATATAGTGTAAAGTGAATGTAATATATTTAGATTAATTTAGATTATTTGGTTATATATATATATATATATATATATGGTAGAATGAATCTAATGTAAAGCATTTTTGAGGTTATGGGTGATGGTGGTTATGACTGATAGTGAGTGGCTAACAATGGGGGTGGGTGGTGGTTGGCAGCAGCTGGCAGGCTGGAGGCGACCGATGATAGCGGGCGGCTACTGATGGAGATGATGGTGGGTGGCAATAGGCAGTGGCCGATGGGTAACTAGCGACGATGACAACAGACAGTGATCAGCGACGGGCAGTCGGCGGGTGGTGGCCAGCAATAGCACTTTACATTGACCAATGTATTTTAAAATTTATCCAAATTAGGAAAATTCTAATTACACCAATATTCACCCTTTGGAAGTATTTTAAATACATCGCATTACTTTTAGAATTTTATTTTACACCATGCCAAATACACAAAAAGTTAAAATCCTATGTATTTATTTTACTTTACACTCAAAAGTACCAAATAACCCCTTAATTTGATTACTTTGATTTCAACTTTATGAACTATTGATGGGATTGGTTGATATGGATCAATCCCACACTTCACATTCTAGGCACATTAGCCAATCTATTATTATTAGTAAGGGGTGCATTTTTAAGATAAACTACACAATATATTATGATATTCTAGCCTATCTCCCTCTAAGTTTAGGTGATATAATATATTGTTATTCATATCAATTATTTATAGGTATACATTAATTTGCATTATTTTTATGCATTTCTTTCATTTGATCAATATCTTAACTTGATTTGATAGGTCTATTTAAACACTTTAATTAAGCCTTCATAGAACTTAGCCAACCCATTTTGATTATGTCATCATCCAAAATCTTATTAAACTAATTATGCTCTTTTGAATTAATTTATATTGAGTATCATTATGCTCTTTTGACAACATAATTTATCCTCCTAGTCATTCCCTTTTGAATAGAAAATATCGATACCCTTTGGTCATATTTTATTGATTGAAAAATATTCCAAGTTGGTCATGCTTTTTTACTAAGTTTGCTCTTATTATAATCATGTTTTTTTTTACTATACTATTTGATATTAGACACACTATATTAATTAAAGTAACTTCCAATAAGGTTTAACTCTTTTTGGTGATCTTCCTTTTTTAAGAGTCATATTAAGTTTTATCATACCACATTTAATTAATTTTGGTTTTCACATGGTCATATACCTTTGACTACATCATTCTATCATTTGACTTAATATTATTGTTAAACACTTTAGCATTGAGTATATACATGTATTCAATCATTTCTTCCTTTTGGATGGAGTATTTCTACCTATATTAGTATTACACTTGAGGTAATCAAAGCTTTTCTTGATTACCTAGAGTTATTTTATCTCACTAGTATTGAACTACCTTTAGACACTTTAATGGCAATAGATAAAATTAATGTTTTTTATATCATGTTGTTACATGTTCATATGCATGACTTTAGTCAGCATAAGATGGGAATGATTTATTTTAATTATAGGACTTGATCTATTTATGATAAGTTGTTTTTTTTATTATTGAGTAATATTTTGTCTAATAAATATAAATGAGTTCATTATAACTAGATATTATATGGCTACTTTAGGAGTTAGAATAATTAAAAGCATGCCACCTTCTCAAAATTTAAAGGGTGATGGGCCTTAGTTTAACTAAATACCTTTAGATGTGCTAGCTTGATAGATCATCAAAATCATACATAATGGTATTTAGCATAATGCATGAGTGTAATTAGGTTAATATTATGTTAGAGATTTCATTTGGTGCATAACTTATAGCTTTGTGTGATAGTTTGTGATAGTTAATTAAAACATATTTATTAATGACTACATTTATATTAAGATAGAGATATTTATTTCACAAATACTTGACATACATTCAATAATATATATTGCATTTAAATTTCTTTAAATGGTGTTCATGCATTAAAATACATTGCTATTTTAGGGGTTGTTATCAAATAATTATTTGTGATGTGATATGCTACCTAGACTTAGTCATTGTGTTATGATTGCTCCAACAAGCCTTTTTATTTATCATTATTATATTTAGTTTATGAAAACTTTATATGTACACAATAAGATCAGTGTAAAGGTGTTTGATCAAGTGCATATTTATACCAAAGAGTACCTACGCAATATAAGAAGGATAAGTATTCATATAAACTATGTAGTAAGGCTAATCGAGAGTAGAGAGAACCTGATGCTTAAATCTTAGAGATAATTTGATGCTTAATTATACATTATTATTTATTTATTTTTATGTAAAATTAAGAACACACACTTCAATTATATTTTTTTTTTAGGCATAATGTAGATTATTCAACTACATTGGTCTACAACTTGCTACTTATAGCAATCACAAATAATATTTTGTTTATTTTTTTCATATTCTTTATAGTTTTTATGTAATTCTTTTAATTTTATTTAATATTTTGTGTTTGTTTGGGTTATATATGATTTTTGTAGTAGACTCTTAGGATAAAGTACTTATTTTAATTTTAATGAATTGATTAATGAATCTAAGTCAATCTAGACAAAAATATTTCATAAAATTAAGGCTCTCTAGATACCTTTTAAATAAAAATATTCTCTTTGTATATGTTGGATAAGTTATATAATATAATTGAACAACAATCAAAATGGGGCGCTAATGAAAATGCCCAATAAGGCTAAATTTACATGCATATAAAAGTCTTTCTTATTTAATGATATATAATCAGCCTTACATATCATGTTCTTTAGTATAAAGTTTCTTATGTAGGCATGAATTTCTAATATATCTAGGGTTCTTATCATACAAAAAAGTGATAGTTTTGACACAAATGGGAATTGTAGATCTAGTTAAGTAGCTTTATGATGTGGCACAAGGTGCTAATGCAAGATAAAGTGGATCAACCACTAGAGTTTAAAGTAAAATAAGATAGTTGTTGATATCAACATCCCATGATAAGAGAAAAATAAAATATATTAATTAAGATTCTTATTTTATGAGCATGATGCTTTTATGTTATTTTTAAATCATTTGTAATTTTTAAAAATATGAATTTAAAAAATTTAGGTTTTTTTTTTAATTTGAAGTTTGATTTTTCAAATATATTAGGGGAACATTATGTGAATTGTGTAAGCAAATAATTAATTGATTTTTATAGTATCAATTAATCTCTTTTCACTCAAGAGTTATTGGCCACCACTCATTAGGAGGGTGGTTATGGGTGTTCACACATATGTAACATCTCGCTCCTACTCATCCACAAACTTGGCCAGGCCTAAATTTCCCTCTCTTTTATTATTTTTAAATTCTCATGTCATAAAACCTATATATTTGATTGATAAAATGAAGAAGAATTTTATGTTGTTGATGATTCAGTGAATAATTGGAACAATTATAAGAAGAGAAGATTCTTGGTGGCCATCTGCTCAAGGAAGGAGTGTGGTGATCTCTTCTCACCTAGTTACTTTGGTAAGTGACAAGTTTATATTTTTCTAATATTAAATATATTCTTTCTTATTATGTTCTTTGTCTACACTCATTCATCAACTAAAAAAAAATTATTTTTTATAATTTATCACCACCACTCTTAATCTAGTTGGGGATATCGGCCAAGGAACTCCTATAATAACACCTAGTCATATTCAAGAAGCTAATTAGTGTGCTTATATACATTAAAATTAAATGAACATTTTTAATATCTCAATTAAAAGTCCTAATATTTCATTTCTCAACATTTTAGCCCCGTTTTTCAATTCTTTGTCAAATTCTCAAAGTCAAAATATCTAACTAGTGGAGAAATCCCCTCGACCTAGTCATGTAGAAATTTCTAAGAAAATACAAAAAATGCACAAAATAAATCATTAAACTCTTCACAATACATCTAAACACATTACCTTAACAATCTAAATGATCCTAAGGCTTGAAGGTGTTCCATATTTCTACAATATAATTTGAATTTTAAAAAGTGCTCTTGCAATAGATTAGTTCTTAGCCTAGGATGACCCTTTTGTTGACCCAATTTGTAACTCTGCATTAAGTTAAACCCCAAAAATACTCATATATCCTTTCTAAACTACTTAGGAAAAGTTTTAAACTCAAATTGCACACATTAAGTGGACAAACCTCATCCCACACCAGTATGGTTGTTTATAAGTGGGCTATTAATTCCCCTCTTTTCGTAAATACTTCTTTATATTGCTAAGGATCATATTAGTCTAACATTTAAAAATTATTTATCAAGGATTCTCAAATTTCCTTTTTTTGGGTTTGAGATCACACTCTAGATGATTTAGTCTATGATTGCTAACAGAGCATCTCATGGTTAAGTTGGGTTGACAAACTTATAATTAAGTGATCGCAAGCTTAATAACTTATGATATTAGATTTATAAAATTTTAACTAAGCAATTTTTATCTTTTCTTAAATTCATATCATTGCTTATTACCCTTTTGGTACTATTATACTTCTTGATTAAAACTTTTGGTGATTTAATAATTATCATAAGATAAGCTTTCTATGTGAAAAAATAATTATCTCACTTGGTTACAGGGATTCACTCTTTATCTTGTAGATTGATTAATTTCAAAGTATAGACTACCTTATTAGAATAATGGTTATTAAACCATAATTTTATTAAATTTAACCTAACCAAACAAAAATATAATTGTATTCTGTTTATTGAGGGCATCTCTTATAAATATTTTTGAATGCTATTAATCTTAGAGTGCTAGTCACTTTAGGAGACTGGTTGTTCTTAGGCTTTCTACTGGCTTTAACTTGACTTGATCTTAATGATGTGACTTTTTATGAGTAATTTGCACATGTTTAAACAAGTTTTGTTAGTCCTATCTTATCGAACCTCATTCCTTATTTTCACTTGTGAAATATTCTATACGAGAAGAACACTCTTATATCATTTTCTCTTTTCCCATTAAACAAGATGTCTTCTATGAACTCTTTTTTTATCTATGTTTGCATAATCTTTATGCAAAGCTAAGATACTAATTAATTTCTTACTCTACCATCATCATCATCATTATATATATATATATATATATATATATATATATATATATATATAATTGGATGTATGTATCTATATGTTATTATCAAAATTAAGAGTAACATTTTATTTAGAATAACTCTTTTATTATTTTTGTGGTGAAAAAGGGACAAATGTTATAGCTTTTCAAAATTTTACCTTTAAAATGCAACATTTGGGAAGGCATATTTAAAATTATAGTTGAGAAGCAGAAGAAAAATAACATAAGCCACTCTAAATAAAACTTAAATTTAAATTAGATTCATTGAGCTCAGTAAAATATGTTTAATATTCTTTTAAAAAGATTAATTTTATTTTTATTGAATATTAAGTAAGAGGGTGATAATAAGGTAAGGTGTCGATAACTTATGAAGTATGAATGATTGATGGTGAAGGTATCAATGGAGATGAATGTATATTTTAGTATGAATTAGATAAAAAAATTGACTTTATATGCCTCTCTATAAAAAAATTAGAGATATATGCTTTATATTTATTTTCTTAAAAACATGCTTTAACAGTTCATTTGTGACTAAATACTCATACATTTTGATTAATTAAGTGCTTATTAATGGTTTTTTACAACTAATAGTAGTCTAAATAAGTATTGAACAAGATTTAAATCATATGGGAAAAATGATTAGGTCTATGTTTGAAACATGCTTAAACCTTATTCAAATAATATTCAAATTTTGTTCAAGAAAAGTTTGAATGTGGTTCAATATGAGTTGAACAAAGTTTTATAAAAGTTGAATGACGTTTGAGTATAATTCAAAGATGGATAGACATGAGTTTGAGAATAGTTTGAGTATGGTTTGAACATGAATTAAATAAGATTTGAACAAGATCCAAGCATTATTCAAATTAAATTCAAAGAACGTTCATATAAGGTTCAAAGAAGGTTTTTAAATATGATTTTAACATGATTAACTATCATATATACAAAACATCATAATATTTATAACATAGTTATAATAAAATGCAATATATTATAAGAGCTTTAATATAATAACATAATATGAATACCTCAATAATTCAATATCTATACTACAACAATCATAAAGGATAGGTGCTAATCAGAAGTTATAATATAATGGCCATAGTAGTACAAAATGCATTTTAAGACATAAGACAAAAAATTTGAATAGAAATGATTAATCCAAAATAAATATTTACAACTAAGATAGATAATATTTACATTCAATTAATAAAAGAATCAATAGACATTCTTTTTTGAATGCATCTGTGGATTATTATGAATTAAATTTACATATAAATAATTCCTGTAAAATTATATTCTATCAAAATAATTTTCAAAAGATTTTATTTTGAAAATAAGTATACGATGGGTTGTATTATAGTCACTATATAGTCACCGTTGCTAATAAGAAGTGATGTCTTATTAGACTATATATGTAAAAACTACTTATATTACTTCAATTTGTATTAAATTTTAAAATGCCTTATCTACTTTACTCTTAGGAATCACATTTATGATGGTTGTCCTCCACATTTAAGGAGATTTAGAAAAAAAATTCTATTTATTACCAAACAACCCTAATAACCAAACAACCTAGAAAAGTACTTATAAAATGGAGTTTTTATTGCTTAGAAGGTCTACATTGAGATGAAAAAAGAATTACAATCATACAACTTCATGGCTTCGTAAACAGTGAGATCTCACATATTAATTAATTAGCTTTATATTTATTCATTAAAAAAAATAAAAGAGCATTATTTCAACCAATGACTTGAAAAATTTTTACTTTGTAATGACAAACATCATATCATATCTAAGCCACATGAATAAGTCCTTTCTCTTTGATGTTTCTTATTCTACATCTCTAATCGAATAACTTATCAAAAACAATAATGCTTGATTCATAGGTTTTTCAGTATCCCTTTTTTATTAAAAAAAACATAAACTATCAAGACGGTACGTAAAATAGAGTTAGTGTAAAGAAGATTCAAATTCTCACACTTATATTTTTACATTACTATCTAACCAAATTATTAGATTATTTAATTATTAGAGACACATTGTACTTCTATTACTAACTCTAAATTCTTTCTTTTAGGAGTTCTTAATTGATCCTAACATCCAATAATTAAAGAAAGACCACTGCTCTTCATTGATGTAGTTGAGTCATGAGTGGATTAATGAAATATGGATTTGTGGGTATACTTTTTTCTAATTCATTTATAAAATCTCTTGTCAAATACATCTTATACTTTTGCAGCAATCTTTTAAACTCTAATAATTGTATATTATTGTAATATATAATGGTAAAGAGATGGATTGACAACCCATGCCTTCTAGACCTCCTAATTTATAGGCACATTGGCAAGGGATTAGTCTCTGATCTCTTCAACCTCCTCCCTCCACCTCATAATCCACATCCATCTTTTTATGTACCTTATCACTAATATTAACTAAGTATAGCTTGAGTTAGTAGTGGGCAGATTCGTATCCTACTTACTTTCTTGCTCCTCCTTTTTATAAGACTCTACAGAAGAGTAGTTGAAGCATCTAATTTTTACTCCAATCTTATTGGATTATTCTTGAGCGTAATTTAGTTGCTCCTTAACTTATGAATGATGATAAAAAAAACAACATTAACCCTTCAAATTATGGAATGGATTGACCTATAGTTGATTGTGCTTTTGATATTCCTCCCTCCATTTATCTTAAAATAATGAGGGTGCTAGCTCTTTTCTTTACAATTATAGCTAAGATAGACTAAGTATAAGTATAATAAACTATACGCACAATAAACTCATAAAATTCCTTTTCATTAGCTCTATGCACCAATATAGGATTAACAATCATTTATAAAGAACAAGTAATAAAGGCCTATGAGTTAAATTATAAAAATAACAATAATGTCTAAATTTAAAAAAAAATACACACTTTTGCCTTTATTCATAACCAATGTCAAGAAATTCGTATTTATGAGCACCTTATTATTCTTTCAACATAGCATTCAATTTCTTTTTCTCTAATGAACATAGCACATATTTCCCCTAGTTTTGGGATGGCTTTATAAGCTCAATACTATAATAATATAATATATCTAGTTATAATGTTTTGAGCAAGTGTGTTTTTCTAGGCAATAGTCTCATCATGCACTACGTCTTTTATTTTCTCTTAATCTCCCCTATTATGACATCCTGTCCCAAAGACATAAAAAAAGACCTAAAAAGTATATTTGTAATGTATTTGCCATGTTTAAAGAGAACACCATCTACAAAGAAGTATTACCCAAGCTTCCATCTATCATCTCTCAGTGCACCCTCAATGCACCATGAGAAAACTCTCTATAATTGTATATTTTTAAAGTTTATGTCTCCATCCTAGTGGTTATTGTGCAACCTACTACTTATGTTCATCCTCTTTCACTTCTTATTAGATGAAAAATTTTAAAGTGCACCCTATTGACTAAAGAAAGTTCAATAATTCTAAATAATGTGTTTATCTTCTAATGCTAGACATAATGGTGTATTTATTATTTTAATCATTATCAACCATCCTTGGTATTAATTGATGAACATTGGCATTGTAATACTCTATTTTGGAAGCTTTGAAGGATTGAATACAGAGGAATCTATGAGCATTAACAATGATGATATAAGTTTCAAACTATCTAGTCAGTTTCTCAATAACATCCTTAACTTTATATGTAATACAAGCATTATAGTGCATCTCAATCAGCTGATTAGACTTTCACATTTATAATAAGACAACTCAAATGAGTTAATTCTAAAATAAATAATGAGTAAAATTTTTTTTCAAAATCTTATTTGAAGAATGATAAACCATCATGAAAGTATTTTGAATTATAACTGAATAAATATCAAATTATTTTTGAAACATAATTGAATAAAGATCAAATATTATTAAAATCATGAACTATGATCGAATTAGGATTGAATTTTATTTGAAGCATCTTTTAAATGATTAATAGATCTTTAAATAAAGATCAAATAATATTTGAATTATAATTAAATAAAAATTATTATTATAAGATATATAAAATTAAGAAATTTTAAATATTAAAATATTATAGAAATAAATATAAATATTTAATAACTGTATTTATTTATAATAAATGAGATTGAAGGTTAAAAAAAAAGGGGGATTGAAGGATCCGAATGCCCACTCTAACAAACTAAAATGAGGGAGCCACCGGAAAGCACCGATGTCGGAGTCGGACCCGAACTGACGTCCGAAATATCGTTAATTACTCGCAGTTGAGTCCGCTGCTCTTTCGACCCTCCCTCTGTCCTGACTCCTGTGTCGAGCCCTTCGGACTCTCTCTGCCTCGAGCTGACAAACCCTTCTCGCCCAAAAAAATCCACGCTTTTTCTGTTCCTCTGTTTTCCCCTCTCACTACTGAACTCACTCCAAAAGCATCCACCGTGCCGCCACACCCCCACCGTCTGTCGATCGTTACCAAATTCCTCTTTATCTCCTTGAAGCCTGCTCGATTGACTACTGTCACATTTAATTTGCGCCAAACCTCGATGATCAGGAAAGAGGTTGTTTTGGATGATGAATCTACTGATACTGACGAGATCTAGAAGGATCCCTACCGCTCAGTTTTCTGCGTAGGCGATACAATTCTCTCTAAAAGTTTCTCATTTGTCGCTGGCTGGGTCTTGCCATGGAGTATGGTCCTTCTGACAGCAGTGGTGAGTTTGGTTATCATATCATGTACTTCTCTGCAGTAATTTTTCTTACTATTTGTGGGTTTTTTTCTATTGCTGTTATTTGTGTTTGCTGGTGAATCATGTAGTTCTTTCTGTTATGGCTTGTGTAAGTGTTGGCGCACCTCCTTGTTCGGATTGATAGTTTGAAAATGAATAAATTCTGCCTGCCGATGATTAGGTTTTCTCTTTTGAAGCTTTTCAGCGCTCAAAAGCACGTTTTCCGTCTTTGTTGGCTGCTAGTAGTCTTTAATCAATGCTGCTGAAATTAAGCAATATTTAGGATTATTTTTTTTAGCTGCACAGAAGCCCAATTATGGGTTAAAAAGGAGGTAATGATGCTCATAGTGCCTTTAGGGGTCGAGAAGTGGACGCATTTTCTTCTAGAGCTGAGCGCTTGCTTGATGCAAGTTGTAAAGTAGATAGAAGTTGGCTTGTTTGGTGGAATGTGGATGGTAGTGGCTTCCTATTTTGAAACGCAGCTTCATATAATTTAGGAATTTCAGTTGATAGAGCTTGGAAGTCACTTCAACTTTGCTTTTGCACATATTATTAATTAAGTTGTAAAAAAATTAATGGAGGATTAGTTATATAATGAGAATTCTTGCTGATCAGGGATCAATAGAATGATTAAGATAGTAAATTATTTAATTAACCTTTTCTTTTTAGCTCTTTTCTTCTCAAGTTTTTTGAATAGCAATAAAATTATTATTTTCCATGTACACATTCTCGACAACTTCATGATCTTGCCGTTCATATTTTTATGTTAGAGTATGATGTGTACAGCACACAAAAAAGCAAACATCAACATAACTGTGTTATTTAATCATAGATTAATTAAGTAATGATAAGTTAGGTTAATAAATATCATTTGATATTTATAATAAATTAGACTAATTGGGACCATTTAAACTAATTATTAAATTAACTAAATGTCAATTAGATTAGTCCAAAAAGGATTAATTATTTCTTATTATATTACATTTATTTATTTTATTAAAAAATGGGGTATTAATTTGGCCAATACAATAACAACAACAACAACAACAAGCTTTAATCCTACTAGGTGGGGTCGGCTATATGAATCCTTCGTCTCCATTGTGTCCTATTATGTGTCAAATTCTCATTTAAATCAAGTATACTAAGATCATTTTTTATACATCTTAACCAAGCCTTTTAGGTCTACTCTACCTTTTAACATAAGGCAAATCTAATGCATCTACTCTCCTGTCATTCATGGGATGGACGCTTTATGTGGCCAAACCATCTAAGGCGACTCTCCCAATCTTATCTACCATTTGGAACTCCAACTTTTTCCAATATACTCATTTTGCATTCTATCTCTAGAGTAAAGCCACTCATCCACCTAAGCATCCTCATCTCATTAACACTTAACTTAGTCTTATGCTTATCTTTTTGGTAACATTCGCACCATAAGTCATTCAGTCTTACCACCATCTTATAAAATTTTCCTTAAGTTTAAGTGGAATTTTTTATCACATAATAGGCGGATGCATTCCTCCACTTCAACCATCCAACTTGAATTCTACTAATAACATCTCCATCTATTTCACCATCATTTTGAACAATAGAGCCTAAATATCTCCGCTCTTATTAATGACTTGTTCAATGTCACATTATCACTAGAACTTCTACAACTAAAATTACACTTCATATATTCAATTTTAGATCTACTTAAACGAAAACCTTTAGACTCTGAGTTGACCTCCATAATTCAAATTTACGTTGGACTCCCTCTAGTCTTATCAACAAGAAGAATATCGTCAAAAAAGCATACACCAAGGTACATCTTCTTGTAAATGCCTAGTAAGAACATCCATAACTAAAGTAAAAGATAAGGGCTTAAAGTGATCCTTGATGTAATCCAAGAAATAGGAAAATATTTTGTCAATCCTCCTTGTGTTTGGACACAAATGCGACTCTAGTATACATATCCTTAGTAACTTGAATATAACCAATATTAACTCATATCTGTTCTAGAACTCTCCAAAGAACATCTCTTGAAACTTTATCATAAGCATTCTTTAAATCAATAAATATCGTATGTAGATCCTCCTTACTTTCTCTATGCTTCTCCATCAAACCCCTTAACAAATGTATAGCATCCATAGTAGATCTACACGGCATGAAACCAAAGCGATTGTGAGAAACTTACGTATCACATGTAACTTGCTCAATTACTCTCTCATAATTTTAATGTATGACATTAACTTAATTCCTATAATTTGCACACTCTTGTGCATCACCTTTATTCTTAAATATACCAACAAACTCTTTCTCCACTCATCGACATCTTTTAGTCTTTAAAATGACATTAAAAGATTTGTAATAAAATTCCTTGATCTCCTAAACATTTCCACACTTCTATTGGAATATTATCAGGATCCTGCTCTCATTCATTTTCTTTAAAGCTTTAACTTGATTACTAATCTGACGATAAAATGAAATTCTCTATTTTGTTTAGGGTATTAAGGTTCTAAAATCAATTGTACTTTCAAATCCTTAGTTGAAAAGTTTATCAAAATACCCATCCACCTATTTTTATTTTGATATCGTTTTAAAAAAAGTATTTTATTATTTTAAATCATTAATACATCAATGTCTTTCTTCTCTATCTCTTTGGTTGACTAATTTATCTGTGTCTTTTGGTATCTAATCTATTATAAATCACTAAAAAAATTTAAATTTTTCAGTCATATCTTCTTTCTTAGAATCTCTACGCTTTATATCTTTTCCTCTCAGTTTTTTCTAAACCAAGTTTTATAACAATCTTGCTTATTTTTATCTTTTCTTTCTGCTCATTTCTTTATTAAAGAAGCTTTTTCCTTTTGATTCTCCAAGTCTTTAGTACTTAATTTCACTGTATTTTTTCCCATAATGTTAGCTTCCTGTGACATCCCAAATTCTCTGTAGCTTGCTCTTAAAAATATTTTTATTTGTATTTTTAAGTGTCTCAATTCAGACAATAATTTGGTTTATTTTTTTCTCTACAACCTTTCATCTTAAAATCTAAAACTAACAATCGATGTTGGGTACGTAGATTTTTACTTGGAATGATCTTACAATTTTTACAATCTAAACGATCTATTTTTCTTATCAGAATGAGTTATTTAAATATTAGGATGATATTTTTCTAATTATTTATAAACATTTTAGTTAATAGATTTACTTGATTAAATGCTACTTAGGCTAATTATTTATTTATTAATCATTAGGATAAAGAGTTAAACTTTTTATACATTTTGTTTGGCTTAATTATGAATATATCAAAAATAAGGATGTTACTTGTTCTAGTTAATTTGATTTGTCATCATTAAGTAATGATTTAGTAAAATAAATTTGATTAATCAAAGAGTGATTAATTGATTAATTATTTTTGAAGGAATTGATGTCTTTGATTATTACATAATTGTCAAAATATCCCTTTTGTTTGCTTATTGTTTGAATATAACCTTCTGGTTTGGTGTTATCTTTCATATTATTATCATATTTAAATTATCACATGATCTAATTAGTTTTAGTAAGAATCTAAATTATTTATTTTTGTATTATTTTTTCATTATTGAGGATATTCTCCTTTGTTGTATTTTTCTTTATTATGTTCTTTTACTTATATAGCCACAAAAATGGTTAGACTTGAAAGATAATTTAGTAAAAATATTGTCCTTTATAGTTTTCTCTCTTGTAATGTAGTATCAGGGCATTCTAATTCTCTTTTCACATTGTCCTCTGCCCATCTCCTTGATGATCAATGATGTCAATTTTAAACAATCAAATTTTAGTATGTTTTATTATAAAGCTTGTTCTCCATCAACACAAACAAATTATGTTAACTTGATGCTCATGATGTCTTGATGCCATGATATCCCAATGTATTACCTCATTCCAAGATTCTGTAGCCTCTAATTTGTTGACCTCTACAATCTACATATGTTCTCCAATGGTGACTACACTAGTGGATTTACCCTTATTACGCTGATCTTCTTATTGCTCTTATTATATTACACTTTGAATTTATTCTCCTTTGATATTGTTTTGTCGATGCTCACTATTAATACTCTTCATCAATATCCTTCATTGATGGTTTTTTTTTTTGTGTACTCTATCATTACTTTCTATTAACATTCTTCATTCATAACTCCATCAATGCTCTCTATCTTTTGTTTAATGATCTTATTTGTGCCTTTTTTGAGATATATCTTATCATTAATTTTGTGCATTCGATTCACTCTACTTTCCTTTTCAAGAATTGATTGTGCTCTTCATGCTTACCTCATAACCTCTGGGTAACAATACTTTTGACTATTTTTATCTTTGATTATTTTTTTCCAAATTGAAGTTGACATATTCTACATAATCTTGAGTTTGCATGGGAGTGTTACCATATATAAATTATCACATTTGCTAAATATTTATATTAGGCATATTCACTATTTGTGATGATAACATTTCTTTATTATTAAGAGTATTCTCTTTTATTGTAGTTTTTATTGCTTTCTCCTCTTGCTTATTTATTGACACATATTTGCTTATGTTAAAAAACAATTCAAGAATGATGTAGCTTGTTATAATTCTCTCTTCCTTCTAATAGGTTTTTAATGTAAAGGTTTGAGATTTGAATCCTTGCAAATAGTAATTATTAGGATAATTATGTATTATTATTTATTCTAAATTGTTGATCTTAATTAATTGTCTATTGTCATGTGTGTTTATGGACTTTGCTAGTGCTAAAGACTTATGGCTACTTGAATACATACTTCATCTTATTTTAAGGTTTTTAAAAAAATTATTTCTTTTAGAGGTGGTGGTGTTGACATCCTCTTTCTCCATGAGACTTTTTTTTATAGGAGATGACAAGAAGGGGTTCCAAATCAGTGTCAATGATTATATAGGCCATATTTTAGTTGTAGATTTACTTATTCAAGATTGATGACATTTAGGCAAATGCCACACCATTAGCGCTACATCTTAAATCAAATGTGTGTTTGTTTGTGCTTCTTATTTTCATAAAGCAGGTTGAGATGTTGCTATTAGTAAGTTGCTTTATGAAATAGTTTTAATATTACTTTCTAAAAGTAGATTTTAATTCAATTATCTTGAAAAGTTGTTTGATAGTTTTCGTTTGTATAAGATGCATCTACTTTTTGACAACTTTCTGCTACCATCAAGGAGGTAAAAAGTTTGAAACAAATGCACCATAAATGATGCTTATTATAGCCCAAAGTCACCCAATTGTTTATGTTCTTTGAGCTACGTAAAGCCAATCATATGCTAAAGCCACCTCAATACTAGTCTTCTTGATATGTGCCAAACCACTTTTGCTAGCTCTTAATACTAAGGTATATCTCTAAACCTCTTTGTCCATGGCTTCTCCCAACACTCTTAATTTGCAGATGTTGTAGCCGCACCATTGTGAATCATGCTTAGGACTCTTAGCAAACAATGATCCATTCAGAGCAACTCATGAGTCTACTTCTCAATGAAAATTTAGGCAACCTAATGAGACTAACTCATGCGGCTTTTAATCAGTTGAAACTACTCTAATGAGGGCCACTTCTTGAACCAATATTCAGCAAGAGTTGAAGAATTTCCATTGCGAAACACATCTGGGACTGTTAGTCAATGACTATTGTAACCACCTTATCAGAAGTCACTCATTGGATCTTTGATTAGTAAAGGATGAACAATCTTATGAGAAGCTACTCCTATAGCTAATGTGTTGACGGTGCACTTTACTAGAGATCACTCATGGATTCTTATTTATCAAGGGTCTTTCAATAGTCCCATTGATTTACTTTTTTTGTTTAAGAGGTGTAGCAACATGACCACAATTGTAGCTAGGACATATGATCCTGGAGCCGAAAGATACTCGGGACAAAATAAGAGTCACTTCTGTTGTCCTCTTAGGATGGTCTTACTTTATCATGGATGTTGAACTAGGCAGATAGTGGTGGACCTATGCATGGATTCAAATAGGTCACTAGAATGGTTGGGGAGTAGGCTAGGTTATTGTTCTTGTTGCTGGTCATGACAGAACATCTTGCATGATTTTTTTTAGGTTTGTTGCTACCCTCCACAACTATGTTGGATGATCATAGTTGCTTACTGTTGTTGTGATAGACTTATGTTTGGCAGCAGGAAGCCTCTTCTACTCCATTGCAATGCTCAACAGTTGTGGTATAGGATGTTAAGAGCAAAAAACATCATGGCTTTCAATTGGTCTTTGTGCGTGGCGTGGTTGGAGCTTATCCAACAAAATAGTGAGACTGCCCAAACAAAGCCAAAATCTATTTGTAGCAAGTTCTTGGGTCATTATGGTCTATGATAAACTAGTCCTTGACTGGCAATACATTGCTCTTTTAGCAGATGATAGCTAACATAGGTGCCATGGAGGGTTAAGAGGTCATCACTGCATGGCAGGATCAAGGTGAAGGAGATTTCTAGATGGCCCTGTTTTCTAAAGCTTTAAAATGCCATTCAAATACTTGTCTGAGTTTGTCCATATGCTGATAAGGCCATTTTGAGATCCATGCACGTTTTAACTCTTTGGATCATCTTGGGGTTTTCTATAGACCTGTTATTGATCTTTATTGTTGGTTATATTTGATTTCCGTAAGAGATGCTTGGCATAACCATCAGTGAGATATTATGTGAGGGAAAGCTAGAGTAGAAGTATAACACATGAAATTTTTTGTAAACTTGCTTTCACTCTCAAGAGTTGTAAAGCAAATTTTGCAACAAAAACTATATATGCATACGCTATCTTCATACTCTTAAAAAGACAACCAAGTCTCCTATTAAGCTGTTGCATTATCTATTTTTTTGAGTTTATTAAGCTACTGGTTGTTGCCTATGAAATATTTGTGCTGTAAAAAAAACTAGATTTGTTTACCAAGATTCAACAGACAGTCGTAGTTATTTAAGTTCCTTTGTGAGGTTCTGTGCTGCCACAATGAGCGTTTTTTTCCTTCAAAGCTCAAAGCATAACTAGATTTGTTTTGTTAGCATTAAAGTTACTGGTGCGATTTAATTATCTAAGCACTTCTAAGCTGTTGTTTTGCATATGACATGTTAATGTTTCAAAAAGCAAAAGCAGACTTGTTTGCGAGTAAATAGACTACACTATTCTGTTGTTGAACCTATTTATTGCTGCTTCAATTTGGGATTTTTTTTGGGCATATTGCTCGCGTTTGAATAGAAAACAAAACTGGCCTGCTTTCCATCAAAGCTTGTGCTGTTCAGTTGTGTGAGTTAATTTATCCAATCATGCTGTTAAGCAATCTGCTAATCTCTATAGTTATGGCACCTTATTGCAATTTCTCCTAATCTATTCCTTATATGCCATGCTAAGTTTGTTAACCATGTGACTTAGTGTGCATTATTAGACTGTAAACAAAAAGAGAATTTTAAGCCATCTAAATGTTAGCTCAACGGTTCAACAGAACATTATAAAAATGCTTATGCCTAATGATTTTGATGTGGGAGTATAACTTAATTAAGTATTTCCAATTTGATAACCAGAATAGATGCATAGTATTTTGTATTAAAGTCTGCAGAAATCACATGTACAAGGTCAAATTTTCCTGCCTCATTTTTATTCACATGTCACATATCAAGAGGAAGATGAGAACACAAGCCAATATCACATATCAAGAAGAAAATGAGAACACTAGCCAAGGGTTTGCCTTGTGCACATATGTCACATATCAAGAGGAACATGAGAACAAGCCAAGGGTTTGAAACTAGGCAATAAGACTGAGTTTTTTGCTCAGAAAATTCCAAATAAATTAAATTGATTTTTGTAATCACATTTTCTTTTGATTGTGTTAGGATAATATTTTAGGAGGGAAGCTTAATGATGTGCTGGCCTTTTGCCTCTTTACGTAGTGACATGAAGCACAAATTTACAGCAAAGTGCGCATGTCTTGCACCTTTTGTTTCATGTCTTAGCACCATGTACTTGTCTTTGACTCAAAAGGAAATTCAGGTTTAGATTTCATGGTTCAGTTCAACATCTACTGCAATGAGTAGGCACAAATACTTGCTTATCCTTGTTGTTTCTTGTAGTTATTGAGTCATTGCTCATATGATTTCACATTCTTTGATGTTGGAGCTAGTTATTTTTTTGTGATTTCTTTCCATGTTCTCATGCTTGCTAGTTTTCATATACACTTTTCATTAATTCTTATTTTTAGCGCTAGTAGCTTTTCACTCACATGCTTTTTCCAAAAAAAATATTTTTTTGATGCCTTATTTTCACTCTCTCTCACTTCACATTACCTCCACCTCTTAGTTTCTAGTTAGTCATTCAATCTCTTGAGTATTATTTCATCACTTTATTATTGATATTTTTAATTTTTTGGGATAGTTAGAGATAATTATTATTATTGAAACTATCACTATATTTGTTGAAAATTATTACTTAATGTGGTTTAGGTTTTGTTAATTAAATGATCATTATATGTACATGGCATATGTATATATGATATGTAAGTCATGAATGCTCTAATTTGTTAGGTGTTATTTCATTTTGAGCATTGAAGCAAAAGTGGCCCCTTACATATTGCATTGCGCTCTGTATAGCGAAAACATTGAATAGGATATGAAGAAGTTGTTTCTAATGGTTTGATTATTATAATTATCATGGTGATATTAATGTTGATTTCCTTGTTGTCTTTTGGCTTTCTTTGTAGGCACTGATGATGATCTTCCACCGCCGCATCAAAATCGGGGTACAAGGGGGCGTATCACAATGAATGGGAGAACTGGTGTTGCCCTTCCATTCCCAAGGGCCCAGGTTGATATGGAGACTCAAATACATCAGCTAGAGCAGGAAGCATACAGTTCTATTCTCCGGGCATTTAAGGCTCAATCAGATACGCTGACATGGGTATTCATGCACAGGCTATCTGCGTAGTATCCAAAAAGTTAATTTTTTTTATCTTCTCCTCTGTTTATTATCACAAACTAACTCCTGAAATTAACTCTTCAGGAGAAGGAAGAGCTGATAACGGAACTAAGAAAAGAGCTAAAAGTATCTGATATAGAGCACCGAGAGCTGTTAAGCATGGTTAATGCCGATGACATGATTAGGAGAATAAGGTATCCTGATGATCATTCCATCAGACGTACTTGTGTAAGTGTTATTCATTCATGTACTTCTTTTCTTAGTTGTAACTTGAATTTTTTGGTACGTAAAAGGGAGTATAGGCAAGCAGGTGGGAGGCAACCTGGTTTGATGAACAACGCACAGCCTCCCCATGATTCATTGCCCAGTCCAAGTGTTTCTGGGTCTCGCAAGAGGAAAAATATGTCTCAATCAATACCTTCTTTGTCTCTCAATGGGCCATCGCCTGCAATGCATTCCCAACCGGTTGGTGCTTCCATGCAGTCATCAATGTCAGCTCTAAAACATGGAACCTCAGGAACCAAGAGCAAGAAACCTAAACCAGTAAGTT
The DNA here is from genome assembly GCA_021442155.1 of Cymbidium sinense. NCBI lineage: Eukaryota > Viridiplantae > Streptophyta > Magnoliopsida > Asparagales > Orchidaceae > Cymbidium > Cymbidium sinense. The sequence continues at coordinate 103,049,200 of CM038222.1, forward strand.
TATTGTCCAGACTATTGCAAGATATGGATGTATAGTTGGGCTACTTTGCTAACTTCTAAGTAACTTTTCTTGTGCTTACTATTATCTGTTATGGCCAAAATATTAAAAACAAGAACTCTGCAGATTCCCTCAGGCCTAAATGGAAGAGGCCATCTTACAAATAGAGTCACCCCTGGTGTTGTTGCAGTGAAGGGATTGGCTGAAACTGCAGCATATGATCCTCTGATTGGGAGAAAAGTGATGACTAGGTGGCCCGAAGATAATAACTTCTATGAAGCTGTAATTACTGACTTCGATGCCCAGAAGGTGTGTGCTTCTGTCACGATTACAGTTATATTTTGCTACTGTCTGGAACAAGAAATCTCTGGCATATCTGAGATTTTTTTTTTTCATTTTCCAGGGTCTTCATGCTCTTGTTTATGATATAAATACAAACAATGAGACGTGGGAATGGGTCAATCTCAAGGAGGTGAAATTCTTTATCCTTTTAATAAGACAACTCATAGTAATCTACTTATATTGGCATGCGTCATTGCCAACTATATAAATAATAGCTATAATTTTTTTCATTCGGGCATTTGTAGTTAACTGTTGTTTAGCACTTCACTTGCAAGCCAATTTAATTGATTTACTATGTATCATATATTTCATGTTAGTTAACTATGACATTTGATGGTAGTTTGAGTTGCACCAATTGTGCTAATAAATGGACACCCATCAAGCCAAAATAGTTTAAGTTCAATGGCTAAGCATTATCACTGGTATATTAAGTGTTTTTTTTTTTTTTTTTTTTTTGTTTCAATGCATCTAACACTACCATTGCCGGTCCCAAGTCCGGATGCAAAAAGTGGAGGGTTGTGTTAGGTAGTCGACAGCCAGCGTAAAATTTGTCGAAATAATCATGACATGAATCCTTTAAATCTGCAATGACTTATGGTGCAGAATGTTGGCCAATAAAAGAGAAACATAAGTTAAGTGTTAAGATGAGGATGCTCGTGGATGAGTTTACCCTTAGAGATAGAATGCAAAATGAGTATGTTGGGAAAAAGTTGGAGTAGCTCCAGTGGTAGATAAGATTAGGGAGAGTCGCCTTAGATGGTTTACATCATGCGTCGGCCATCCGATGACGTAGGAGAGATGCATTAGATTTTCCTTATGTTAAAGGTAGAGGTAGACCTAAAAGACTTGGTTAAGATGTATAAAAAATGATCTTAGTATACTCTTAAATGAGAATTTGACACATAATAGGGCCTTGATGGCGAATGATTCATGTAGCCGACCCCACCTAGTGGGATTAAGGCTTGTTGTTGTTGTTGTTGTTGTTTGTTTCAATGCATCATTGGGGATTTTTAACCTCTCATGTGCATTTCAATGATCTTATCTTGACTTCACATAAGAGCTCTCCATATTGATTAATACTTTCTATCAAATAGAAGATTTTTTAATGTCATTAATTATTGTGCATCAAGAGTCCACTCAGTTATATGGAGCTTGTATGGCACAAACTATGCACACTTTAGCTGAACTATATATTTTGATACTGCTCATTAAGGTGGTGGAGCACCAAAGATCCAAATTGAGTCCATTGCTAATAGATGAATTTCCATCAACACAAAATTAAGTTAATATGTGTTGGTCACTACTAGTATATTTGAGAAGTCAGTGCTTATTTTACTTCTAATATGGAATTATTTATTTCTGCACATTTAAAGTTATCTTAACATGGCACACTTTGAGATCTTATTTAAAATGATCATATTACATGATTTTATGTAGTTGGGAGAGTAATAAAATGGCCTATAGCTAGGGTGAAATGATATACAATTTGGCACACATATTATTAGGTTAAAATGAATTATATGAGTTATATTTGAGTTAATTGGGTAGTATTGATAAAAAAAGAATTATATGATCATATAATAAACTTTTAGGTGGACTGAGTTATCAAATTTAGGTCAAACATTTTGATCAATATACTAAATAGGTCGGGTTTGGGGGTTGGGTCAACTTCAGCTTAGATAAACCCAACCTATTAAACCAAATTGACACTTTTAATAAATGATGCATTGAATCCTTATAAAGTTTTATGAAGCCTATTTATATTTGATATATGAAAATATTTTGAATAAAGTTTTGTGCACAATTTATTATTAATCTTTTAAATATTAACATAGCATTTTTGTACTTTTGTAAATCGTCTTCTAAATTGGTGGTGACATGGGTAATCATGAACTCGTCTTATAAGAACTTGTTGAAATTTTAGTTTCATGCATGATGCACTCTCAACTACTCATAGTAAATTTATAGTACACAAACTACTTACAACTATCACATTTCGCATTGGTGAACCACACCAATTTATATATGCAACTTAGTTTTCTTAAGGATATGTGTTTCATTAGTAACAACACAATCCTATAATTACACACAAGGAGTATGAAGTCTTATGTATTTGATTAGGCACCTTGAAGTATGGCATGTAAATGATTAACAATATTTTTGATTCCTTAATTTGGGATGAGATATTATCTATTGATGTCTAAATAAGTGGAAAAAAAGGCTGAATTTAACATATCTTGATATGGTCTCGTTCATTCATTGATTTATTTGAACTTTTATCTGTTAGAACAAAAATAGTGATGGTACTGATTTGTTTCTTCCATTCAAATTATAAATATGAACACAATTTTTAGTGTTGTTCTAACACTACCATATTTATTTTAGTTGGCTGGATATTGAATTTAGATCTTTTCGGAAAGAGTGTCACTTACATAGACTAATGTCTGTTTGTCTAGACATGCAGAAGGAAGTGGCTTCATTAAAACTTGCCTTGGATTTTATTAAGGTTGTGAAAACAGACTTGGTAAGGAACTAGGAGTGATTTAAAGTTTAATGGTTTGATGGTGATTGAATTAGAGAGTTGAACTAGATGATATAATACATATTTAAATTATTAAATATTGTCTAAATGATGTAATAATATAAATATATGGTACATATATAATAAAAAAATAAATAGAATACATACATAAGTAATATTTTTGATAATTATAAATTAAAAAAATTGATATAAAGCTCGTTAGGATTTAATTATGTGTATTATAAATCTATATATATGTATATTAATTATATTTTAAAATTAAAAAAAAATATAATATAGATTTATAGGTATAAATATAATTTATAATAAGAATATAATGTTAAAAATTAAAATATCATTTTGATATTATTATATCCCTCAAATAATTAACAATAACTTTTGATTCCTTAATGTAGGATGAGATATTGCATCTAATGATGCCTAAATAAGTGGAAAAAAGATTGAATTTAAAATGTTTTGATATGATCTCGTTCATGAAATCATTCATTCATTGATTAGTTGAACTTTTATGTGCTAGAACAAAAATAGTGATAGTATCGATTTGTTTCTTCCATTCATATTATAAATATGAACTCAATTTTTTGTGTAGTCTTGACATTACCATTTTTATTTTAGTAATTTAGATTTTGTTTGGAAGATGTGCCACTTACATAGGCTGATGTTTGTTTCTCAATAAGTGAAACTTGCCTTGGATTATATCAAGGTTGTGAAAATTTAAGAAACTTCAATGGTTGATGGTTGAATTAAACGATATAATAAATATTTAAATTATTAAATATAATCTAACAATGTAATAATATAAATATATGATAAAGATGTAATAAAAAATAAATAGAATACACACATAAGTAATATTTAAATAATTATAAATTAAAAAATTGATTAAAGATCATTAGGATTTGATTGTTTGTGTATTATAAATCTAAATATATTAAAAATTAAAAAATTATAATATAGATTTATAAATATAAATATAATTTATAATTAGAATATAAAGTTAAAAGTTTAAATATTGTGTTTTATTATTCTATCCTAAAGCTTATTTAATATTCCTAAAGTCTAATCATGTAATTTTATTCCTCATTCTTGTAGCATAACTCAAGTTTCAGTATATTCACAATTTTTTAATACCACATCATAAGTGAAAGTTAGTGTTGTACTATTTATATAGAAAAAGACGCTCTAAAGTATGAGCTTATAACCTATCTGGATGGTGTCTTGGTGAGTATACTATGAATTAGTTTGGCTAAGCTCATGTTAATAATAGTAGGATTTTTAGAATTTATACGATTTGTTTTAAAAATACTTAATTAAAATATTATATTTAACTTATATAATTTTCATAAGAAAAATTTAAACCATTTGATTGGTAATTAAATATGATTAAAATGGTTTAATTTAGATTAGATAGTTTTATATAACTGGGATGGTGATTCAAGCTGGTTTTCACTAGTTTAAAATGATCATCGATATTATTAGAAAATATTAATACATTGCCAATATAAATTATAATATATGGTTAGCATGGAGGAAGATTTCAGTAATAATATTTTAAAATTCACTTGGGGTATTTTTTTTAAACAAAAATATATTACACTTCATTCATAATGGCCGAACAAAACTGTAAATGTTGTTTTATAGTGATCCTCTTCCCTTTAATTTGGATTTGCCAATATCCTAAATTGAGATTAAAATTTGAAAATACTATGGCTTTAGATGATTTAAAGATTTTTTTTTGTTGAGAATAGGATATCTAATCCATTTTACACTTGATTAAGTGGTTTAGAATTTATTTCTGATTTATCTTTATCTCACTCTTTTTTGTAGCATTTAACACATAAAATGCCATGTAACTCTATTGAGAGTGTATTTTTGAATAAGTTTTTACATAGAAGGTCGTTAATTTCATTTCTATCGAATCCTATGTATACTGCATTCATTTGATAAGGTTGAGCCTCTGTGGGAGTATTTTTCTCATCAAAGTGATCAATGTAAGGAAGAGAGACATAATGTGTCTTCCTATTTTATAATGCTGTGGGGTTATCTCCACAAATCTCATGAAGGAAATCTTTTGAAACTAGATTTATTTTTTCTTGAATTTTTTATTTTAATTTTTCAATAATTGTCTTAATGTTACTTCTTTTAAAGAGTTAATATGAAATTTCTGTTTTTGAATTTTATTATTTCATTTATTATAATTTTTTAAGCGCGAGTAATAAATAAAAATAAAGATTTTCTTAAATTTGTTTGATCTATTTTTTTTGTGATTGGTATAATTTAATCTTTTCTAGTATCACATGTTGGGAAAGATCTTTTACCATCAAAAAGGTCGAAATACAAATATCATCTTTGCATATAGCTGTAGAAGATACTTTGTATTTAATTTTCATTTGATTTCTACTAGCAGATGTCAAAATTTGAGTAGGTTTTTTAATGTATTTGGAAGTAATTGTTCCTTTCTTAATTCAATTAACATCAGTGCCATTACTAACTAATGCTTTAAGGTTTTAAATAATGAATTCTTGATTTGCAACTAGGATAATGGTTGTAAACCATTTGTGCATAATTACCTTCTATATGGAATTAATAGAATTATTCTCGTCTATGTTTTCTTGAAATGTTACTTGCTCTACTTTTTGGTGAAGCAGTTTGAGATTGGTAATCTTATTTGTTATTCTTGCTTATTTAGATTTAGCGAAATAATTTGGTTGTTTATTTTATTAATTTCATGTTTAAGATCAGTGATAGTTGTAGGATATTTCTTTTCTAAAGTGCTTTTGAGACTACCATCATTGTTGATCAAAATTTGTTATTTAAGGAAAATTTTCTTATTTGAATTTCATCATCTTTGACTTGGTTAAAAGGGTTTTTTATTAAATCTTTCTTTTGAGTATCACTCAAAGTGTTAAGTCCGCTCATTTCCATTATATATTTGTAATAATTTCTTCTATTGCAGTGATCACAGTAGTTATTGTCTTCATATTTAGAAGATCCAACTTTCTAAAGAAGAGTTTTCTTTGAAACTTTTGGTATTAGAATGTTCGGAATTAAGTACAACCTTTGTTAGGATTTACTTGAGTTCATCAATATCTAATTCATTAATTTTCTTTTTGTAGGTACACCTATTAGGGTATTGCTCTATTCTGTCACATTCGGAACATTTTATTTCTTTTTATTTTTATTTTTTTCTTTAACTGGGATTGATCATATGGTTCAGAATATTTATTATTTTTAATCCATTTTTTAGGATAATTTTTTTTAGTTGATTTATTTAATCTTGATATTTTTGGCAAGTCAATGGCAATTTATTTGCAAAATGCTCTTAATTGTTTTTGCTCGATAAATTTTTCTTGTTTTGATATCTTTGCATTGTGGGCTCCGAAAATTCGCCATTGACCTCTCGATGAAGAGAGTAGATTAAATGTCGGACAAACTTTTAGAAGACAGATGGAATAGTAGATAAGACATTACCTAGAGATTTCGCCCTCATTTTGTGAGGACTTTAGATCTGGTTCCAAGTTTCCTATAGGCGCAAACACCTATAGTTAATTACCTCTCTCAATGCTGAGAGAGAACTTTCGACAAGGTTGTTAGATCGTTGAATCGTGCATATAGTATATGATGTGAATGGAATTTAAATTTATGAAATTCATTATCCTTTAACTTTGATGGATGGTTGGGGAATGATGATGCTAATCAAGATCCCATGGTTTACATCTCTGATTGCGGTCCCTACCTACTTAGTCGGAGAATAATTAACCGAGGTGATTGTCGCGATCCATGAGTCGTCAAATAATCTTTATATACACGAGATGGTGTCATGGGACAACTTCAAGTCCACCTTATGTCGAGGGCTTTTCTCTATCAATCGCATATATGGTACATCTCGAAGGTATTGGGAAATATACGGGCTATAGTCGTGATCATAATATAATGATGTCATTTAGCGGCAGTCACCCGATCAGAGGACTCTGGTCTTAACCGCATTATATGTGGAGCTTACTGTCCAAATTACATGCCACGTTCTTACTGATTTGATTGTTTGAGAGTAAACATAATTGTGTACATGATTTGACATTAGTTCATTTATGAGCTAGAATTTTCTTAATTTGTCACATTCGACAAATAGTTGCGGAAGGTGGATGAATTGAATTTTATTTTATATTTTTTTAGATTGATAATTTTAATTTAGACATTTAAATTAAGCTTCTTTTATAATTTTTTTTTGTATTTGCATGAAATTTGAATTTATCTGATTTGACATTGAATCTTAAATATAAGTGGATAATGATATCCCCTCCGATTGAAATCTCCATTCAGCACAATCATCATTGGGGTATATAAGTCTGCTTGATCATTTAGTTTATTGTTTCAAATCCGACATAAGATCGACCATCCAATGACGTAATTAATATATTTTAATAAGTTGAAATTTTATAATATTATTATTGGATTTTTAGATTTGTTAACGACTCTCCCTAAGACCCAACCGGAATCAACCCGTAAGATCCTCGAAAAGTTTAAGCATTCAACATAGTGTCGGGGCCAATGCGGGTTATTTAATTCAATATTGATTTAAGCTTAAGGGATTTGAATAGTGTTACTTATTTTGATTGAGTTTCATTGCAAATTTTAGGATTTTAGATAAAATTTTGATAGCATTTTGGCAGCCTCCTAGCGTCATCCATGTATAAGGGGCTATATCGGGAGTTGGGTCTGCCCACCATGCCTAGAAAGACATATTTGAGTGGTGAAAATACCATGGCCGAATGCGTCATCCCACAATGCCAAAAAAGATATGTATGAGTCAAAGACCTGCGTATACGATTTTCCGTCACGCCGGCGTATAGGTACTTATAAACCTGCAATATCAGTTTAAACAATTAATTTTAACTTTGTAGTTGACTTCATTTAGTTTAGCCTCCTAGATAAAAATTGATTTCGAACATCTGGCCATCCCTGTAAGAGTTACCTCGAGTATGCTGGGCCTACCCACCATGCCAAGGAAGGTATGTATGAGGCTCTGAAGTATCTACATACAACACGAGTTTTCTCGCTACGCCAAGAAAGACATGTACGGATACTTATGTACCTGCAAGCAAACACAACTTTTCTCGTCGCATTAAAAAAGGCGCATACGAGTACTGAAGATTTGACGGCTTAGTATCTTTTGTCCCCATCGTGCTACAATGAGCCGCGACGGTTTACCGGTGGCGCCACCGCCTACCAGGTTTCTGAGCATTCGGGTTCCACTGGTCATGCCAAATGCATCGCATACTGGGTTTTAGGGACGCTATACCTATAGGAAAAGAGCAGACGGACAGGGGCCTTCAGTCATGCGGCTCGCCGAAAGAGGACGGATGGCTACGCATGGGCACAGGTGCGCACGTGCGCGTGCAGCGGGCGCGAGCATCGAGCGAGCGGATGCGAGCGCTGGCTCGCGAGTGCGCGATGGCGAACGCGCACCGGCGCGGCGAGGGGCTGACGCGGTGGTCGCACGCGCATTGCTCACGCGGAGGAGGCCTGAGGCAGCTCGGTGGAGAGGGAGTCGTGCGACGGAGGATGAACGAGAAATCGAGGGTTAGGGTTGACTATGGGACTTTTGGGGCTGTGTGGAGTTATGGTTAGGGAATAAGAGAGGTATTTATAGGATTTTTTATTTAATTATTTAATTATTTAATTAGTCCTAATTCAGATTTTTGCACCGACATTATTACATGGGCAATATATATGTCGATTTTAGGTTATTCGATGACCGCATAACAGTAGCTTCTTGATGAGTTTGGTTCGTGACGAATCGGGTCAATTTCGTTCAAAATTGTGTATCATTGCTGACCGCCGATATTAGCGCAAACTCGTCCAATGGCGTGAATAGTCATTTGATGCCCGATGACATCGAATTTTGAACGAAAGTCGCCGCAAAGATCATCACGCTCCGATCTCGATATGCGCAGAAGGCACGGATTTTCTTCGATTGGTCGGCCGAATTGTGCAATATGTATATTCGATGTCGACACCGAAAGAGGTAGTTCGTCGATTAGAGGTCATTTTAAGACGGCCACGCATGCGTCGATTTGTATCGTTGTATCCGATCACTTGATATTCGTGCAGATTCGTCCGAATTGAGCACAGACAGTCTCATTTGATAGATTTTGATGTTAACGATGCGATCGATTTCGCAAATGAAGGTCGTTTGGGCATCGCGCCCGACCTCGATATATGGTAGCGCCCAGATTTTCTTCGACGGTCGACACCGAATAAATGTACTCGATCAATCTCGACGTTCTAAACGCGATGGCTAAGTCCGTTCGTCGATTGAAGGTCATTTCGATTGATTTCGGCAATGTCTCGCACCGATTTGATGCCGTTGTATCCGACGCTCGATCCGCTTCGTCCAATTGAGCAAGCCTCATTTGATAGGTTTTGACGTTTTGACGCTAATGACGTGATCAATTTCACGAACGGAGGTCGTTTGGGCACCGTCGTAGTCTTCCGACTTTGATATGCGCGTAGGCGCATTGACGGATTTCTTTCTTGGTCGGTCGACCGTCGAATTGTGCAATATGTATATTCTAATCAATTTACGCTCAATGCGAATGAAGTTCGTCACAATCAAGATCGTTGACTGATTTTGGCGACGCCAGATTTCGCTTTGATTTGCATTTGTTGTACTCGAAGTCCATCGAATTCAGCTCATGAGCTCGACTTAACTGATGGAGCATGCGAGGAGGTCAACATGCATAAGGGTTTGTAAGGAATTCTTTTTAGGAAAGGGTCTAACAGTTGTCTTTTAACCTTTTCGGAAAATAAAATAAGCAATCATTCAATAATTTTTTGCTCCTAATGAATGCTATTGGCATTAACTAAAGCTATGGCCATGCACAAAAGAATATCTTTGTTCCACCTAAAATGAGTCAGTGATGGACAATAAAGTTTTTGCAAAAGAGTCCTTGTTCTCCTTACTCATACATTAAACTAGTAAATTATTCTAATATATTAATAATTACTTTGCACACTACTTCATTATTAGGTTAAGACACTTGGTCTTATTTGGTTTAATTTAGTAACTCTTTTCGTTGCTGGTCCGTGAGATAGTTATCTTACCATTTTTCTAATTTATCTGTGAATTTGCAAGTAATCATTTGAATAATTTTGAGATCTGAATTATTACAAGTTCGAGCATTTGAAGTGTAAATCAATATTCTATGAATGACAATCTGAATTTGCCTATCAAAGTAATCGTTTATTGATCATTAGTAGATGTAAGAAGGAATATTGTTAAATTAGAATTTATCATAGTCTTCTTTATATAGAATATCCATGCTGGTTGGTTGAGAATAATGGCATCTTCTAATCTGCCAAGTATCATGTTTAGGTGATTTAGATTTTTTCTAAGAAGATTTTTGTATTTTATGAATCTCAAATGAAGGTTCTTAGTCTCCTAGTCTAAACTGTTCTTGAAGTTGATCAATGTTTAGATCTGTAGAGTTTATTTCAGTGTCAATGGAATTTTTTTTTGAACCAACAAGGTGATATTAACATTTGTTTTAATTTAGATAATAAATCTTTATAATCTTTTGACGAAGGTCCTAAATTAAAAGAAGTTGTAGATGGTAGCTGGATAGCATTGCCTTTGCTGGGTCCCAAGTCCCGGATGTGAAAGTTGGAGTGTTGTGTTAGGTAGTCGATAGCCAGCGTAAAATTTGTCGAAAAAATCACTACATAAATCCTTTAATACATTGTGTTAATGCTAAAGCGTTCCCTAAAAGCGACACACTCTATGGCTTGAATACAGTGAAGTGTGCAAAGGCCACTGTATTAGCGCCTGGGTGCAGTGCTAAATAAGCAAGGGTTTTTACATTATGGACGAATGTGGGCAAAGAAGTTAGTCCATGAAATTAGTATTAAGTTAGGAATCTGGAATATAGATACTCTTACAAGTAAATTAATGGAGTTAATTGATATTATGATTTATAAGAAGATAAATATCTTATGTTTTCAAAAAACTAAATTGGTTGTGGAAAAAGCCAAAGAGATTGATAATTTAGATTTAAACTTTGGTATTCAGGTAAGAGTCGGATTAGAAATGGTATAAGTGTGATTATTAAATAAAACTTTGAAGGATAATATTATAGATATTAATAAAATTAACGATAAAATTATAGCTTTAAAGATTATTGTTGATATTAAGATTATTAATATTGTAAGTATTTATACTTTTCAAGTATGTTTGAATGTAGGCTGAAAAGAAAAATTTTAGGACTTAGAAGGATTAATACAAAGAATAACTTTTGAAGAAAATGTATTTATTGGAGGAGATTTAAATTAACATGTTGGTAGATTGATAATTTTTTTTGAAGTATTCATGGTGACTACGGATTTAGAGTTATTAATGAAGAAAGTAGGATTATATTAGATTTTACTTTAGCTTATGATTTTTTACTTGTTAATATTTTATTTAAGAAAAGAGATGAACATATCATTACTTATAAGAATGGATCTAGTAAGACACAGATTGATTATTTTTTGGTTAGAAAAATAAATTATTTAGATTGTACAAATTATAAAGTTATTCCGTGTGAAAGTTTAAATACTAGCATCAACTGTTAGTTTAAGATTTTAAAATGAATGATTGAAAGATAAAAAATAAATCGAGTCATTATCTTAGGATTAAATGAGGACATTTAAAAAACACTAATAAAAATATTTTAAGAGCAAGTTACAATATCTTAGAATTTAGGTTGTTCATGAGGAAGTTAATATTATGTGGAAAAAAAATATCAAATGAAATTAAGCAAATTGCAAAACATGTGCTTGGAGAATCAAAAGAAAAAATTTTTTTTTAATAAAAATAGTTGGTAGTGAAGTCAAATTGTGCAAGAAAAGAAAAGATATAAGAAGTTTTGTTTTAAAATTTGATTTAGATGCCAAAACTCAGAGAATTAAGAAAAATATAAAGTGACCCATAGAGATTCTAAGAACGTAATATGTGATGCAAAAAATTTAGTTTTAGTGATTTATATAATTGATTGGGTATCAAAGAAGGTGAAAGATGTATGTATAAGTTAGTTAAGATTAGAGATAGGAGAAATAAAAAATCTAGTTTTAAGTGAGGTGCATTAAAGATGAAAATCATAATGTGTTTTTCTTAGAAAAGAATATTGAACATAGGTGAATGAGATATTTTGATAAATTTTTCAATGAAGGATGTGAGAATACGATTGATTTTTACAAGTTTAGTACTCTAAATAAAAATAGAGAATTTTATTTTTATTATCGTATTAGGGAATTTGAAGTTGGAGAAGCTTTAAAAAAATGAAATGTAGAAAAATAGTAGGACCTGATAATATTATAGAAGTGTGAAAATGCTTAGTAGATCAAGGAATTTGTTGGCTTGCTAATCTTTTTTTTTTAATGATTAAAAAGATGCTAGATGAGTGGAGAAAGAGTTTGTTAGTTCTTATATTTAAGAACAAAGGTGACGCACAAGGGTGTGCAAATTATAGAGAAAATTAGGTTAATGGGTCATTACATTAAAATTATGGGAGAGAGTAATAGAGTATAGGTTACGATGTGATACAAAAAATTCTCAAAATTAGTTTGGTTTCATGTTGGATAGATCTACCATGGATTCTATACATTTATTGAGAGGTTTGATGGAGAAGTATAGAGAAAGTAAGGAGGATCTACATATGATATTTGTGCATATGATAAAGTTCCAAGTGAAGTACTTTGGAGAGTTCTAGAAAAGAAAGGAGTTGATATTGGTTATATTTAAGTTATTAAGGATATGTATACTAGAGCTGTTACTTGTGTCTAAACATTAGGAGGATTGACAAATTATTTTCCTATTTCAGTTGGATTACATCAAGGATCGGCTTTAAGCCCATATTTTTTTGCTTTCGTTATGAATGTTCTTACTAGGCATTTACAGGAGGATGTATCAAGGTGTATGCTTTTTGCTAATGACATTCTTTTTATTTATATGATTAGCGATGGAGTCCAAGATAAACTTGCAAAAAGCAAAACTATCAAGCCTTATATTCATATATCTTATTTATTTAGTTAGAGTATTAATTTGAATAACTTTTTTCGTTCTTCTATAGAAGTATGATTTATATGCCAATTTCTAAAATTTTTATATTTAGGTTATAAATGATTTTTTATTAAAAGACTCTTAATAGATTTTATTAAGTCAAACCCCATTCAAGTTAAAACTAGCTTCTGAATGTATTGGAGAGGATTTCTCTCATAAATGTGGGTGCAAAAGCTAATTAGTAGATGACTTCACTTTTTTTTTTAAATTTCTAAGTGTGTCAAGGTGGGGATTCTTCTTGAATCTCCTTTGAGTCAAACTATTTGAAGAAATTGATATTCTAGGAAGGGGGATTGATCGCTTAAAGTTATGTCTTATCTTTACATCTTCATTTGTGTAATTTTAGTTGTAGAAATTTTAGTGGTAGTGTTGTGACTTTAGGTGATCAAGTCATTAATAAGAGTGAGCGATTCAGATATTTAGGCTCTATTGTTCAAAATGATGGAGAAATAGATGGAGATATTATTAGTAGAATTCAAGTTGGATGGTTGAAGTGGAGGAATGCATCTGGCCTATTATGTGATAGAAAAGTTCCACTTAAACTTAAGGAAAATTTTATAAGATGGTGGTAAGACGCAATGACTTATAGTGCAGAATGTTGGCCAATAAAAGAGAAACATAAGAGTAAGTTAAGTTCTGAGAGATGAGGATGCTCAGTGGATGAGTGGCTTTACCCTTAGAGATAGAATGCAAAATGAGTATGTTAAAAAAGTTGGAGCTCCGGATAGATAAGATTAGGGAGAGTCGCCTTAGATGGTTTGGCCACATAAAGCGTCGTCAGATGAGACAGAGTAGATGCTTTAGATTTTCCTTATGTTAAGAAAGTAGAGGTAGACCTAAAAGACTTGGTTAAGATGTATAAAAATGATCTTAGTATACCGAATTAAATGAGAATTTGACACATAATAGGACACAATGGAGACGAAGGATTCATGTAGCCGACCCCACCTAGTGGGATTAAGGCTTGTTGTTGTTGTTGTTTGTTGTTGTTGTTGTTGTTGTGAATTATGGTATTAGGAATTGTCCCAGATTCAAGCAATGTCATTTCATTCCATCTAATAACTCTATTGGTTGCTATATGTGTGACTAAAAGATTAATTTCGATTAATATAGTGCATATTATAGGATGAACTATTCATTTAATATTAGGACAAACAATAAGCTTAAATTAGAGAAATTATTAAAATATACTGGACCACGGCATAAATTAGTTTCTACAACTCATTAATGATTATATTCAAGTAATACATCCTTCGTCTCTCAGATAGACTAAAATTTATGCATTTAAACCTCTAAGAGTTAAAAGCTTAAAAACCTGTTAATCATCTTCGAAGTAATGAGATAATTATCTCATTATCATTTATAGTAATTGATTGTTGTACAGTTTTTATACTTGATTTTCTTTAAAAATCAAATATACCAATTTTGTAAATAGTAGATTTTCAATTCATCGAATAGTCCACTGATTTATATGTTCTTCACTTATAGCATACTTAACTAATTCATCATTTTTAATATTACCATTTTTCATTGAAGAGGTCCTTTTAATGAAAATATTGTTATTAGACGAACTAGAAAGTTCTGAAGCCATAACAAGTTTGCACAAGAACGAAACTTTTTAATTTAATAGAATTAATTAATGAATAAGTTAGAAGTTATATGCCACTGTATAATGATGATAAATAGATGATTCATAGTCAATAGGATTTCTTGCCCTTAGGCACATGCTATTTAGGACTACTGTCTCGATGAAGTAAAACTTTTTATATCTCAAATACCCAAGAGTATTTAACCATTAAAGTTTTCTTTCATAATTTATAAAAGTCAGTCAAGGGATTATATGGCCAACAAATATGGTAAAACCTGACTCTATTTTCATATATTATTATAGAAGCTATTAATTAATTGTTGTTAAACAATTCATCAATAGAGTCCATGCAACTAATTTAACTGCTCATGGGTTTGATGCTTGATTTCAACTCCACAAGGAGGCAAAGTATGCAAATTAAAAATATCAGTTTTTTCATCACAAACTATCAAGCTTTTTTTAAAAACATACAATGGCGGATGAACGCTGAGATTCACAGCTTGCAGATACTTTGGATAAATTAGTGAAGCCTTAGCATAGACAACAATCCTTGTTTATATTATATATTGGATTTCTGATTACATTTATTTGTGAGAGGAATTTTTTTCGCCTAAAGAAAGGTGTTTTTTTAAAAGAGAAACGGACTTTATTTTTTAAAAAAAGGAATTTTTTTTTTCAAAAGAAAAGTAGCTTTCCTTATTCTGGACTAGTGGGATTTGTTGGATTCTTTAGTGGGCTGTGTGCTTGATTTTTTTCTTGCCATGTAGCTGGTTGTTTGTGTGAATTTTCTTTATTTGTTTTGATCCATGAATTCTTGAATACCTGTTATGTCTTCTCCAGCTGTGATATCGTCATTGTTAGTTCCTAGTGACATGGGTCTTCTTTTGGATTAGAGGCCTCAATTGCAACCAACTTATTAAATTACATTTGATATTTCTGTAGAACTCGCTGCTTGATCTATTCTTCATTTTTGTGAGGATATTTCCTCCAAAAACTATTTTGAATGGATTTTAAAGAGTAACTCATGATAAGAATTTTCTTGAATTTTTTTAATTGATAATTGATTATTTATATTAATTAATTTTCTTATATACTTTTCTTTTTTTGGCTCATCAATTTGTGATTATCACTAACACACCACTAGATCTTTTACAACTAAAATTACAATTGAATATATGGAGTGTAATTTTAGTTGTAAAAGATCTAGTGACTGGGTTGTGATATTGGGTGATTAAGTGATTATAAAGAGTGAACATTTTAGATATCTCAAGTAGATTGTTCAAAATGATGGTGCAATAGATGGGGATATTATTAGTAGAATTCAAGTTGGATGGTTGAAGTGGAAAATGCAATTTACCTATAGTGTGTGATAGAAAAGTGCCATTTAGATTAAAAGAAAAATTTCATAAGATGGTGGTAAGAGCTGTAATGATTTATGTAGCAGAATGTTAGCCAATAAAAGAGAAGCATAAAATTAAGTGTTGCATAGATGAGGATGCTCATGTGGATGTGTAGTTTTACATTTTGGAGACAAAATGTGGAACGAATATATGCATGAAAAGTTTAGTTATTTGAAGACCCAGTTAGAAGAGTAGATGCATTAGATTTGACTTATTCTAAGAAAGGAAGAGGTGGACCTAAGAATAGGGCTGTTAATGAGCCGATTTCGAGCCGATCCAAGGCTGGCTCGAAATCGGCTCGAAATATTTTCGAGCGGCTCGAGATTGGCTCATGGCTCGAACCATTCGATTTCGAGCCAGCTCTACTCGTTTTCTAATCGATTTTGTGCTGGCTCGTTTTGATTTCGAGCCAGCTCGAATTGAACATTTAAAATTTTTTTTTTGCTTGAATTTGAATGGAGTTGACTCATTTTGAATGACTAACTAGAATTTAATAAAATGATTATTAAAAAAATTTTAAAATATTGAATTAAGTGTATGAAATAAAAAAATATGATTTTCAAAGAAATATATATTTATTTTAAAAGATTGTAAGCTATAACTCCATACATTTAATTTTAGGAATAATTTTATTGTTACAAATTTAGAAGTATTATATATAAATAAATATTTTTAAGAGCAAGCTACAAGAAATTAGAATTTGGGATGTTCATAGGAAGTTTAACGCGTTATGAGAAAAAATATCAAGTGAAATTAAGAGTTCTAAAGACTTGGAGAATCAAAAAAAAAAACTTCTTTAATAAGAATAGAAGTGTGTAAGAAGAAAGATAATAAATAACAAAGTTATAAAACTTGATTTATATGTAAAATTCGGAGAATTGGGAAAGATATAAAGTGGTAGAGATTATAAGAAAAAACAATATATGACGAAAAATTTAGTTTTAGTGATTTATACAGATAGATACCAGAAGGTGAAAGATGTATGTATAAGTTAACTAAAGAGATAGGAGAAGTAAAGAAGTTCAAGTGAGGGTATTAAGGATGAAAATAATAAAGTCTTTTCTTAGAAAAGATATTGAAAATAAAGGATTTTGATAAAACTTTTCAATGAAGGATTTGAAAGACGATTGATTTTAACAAACTTAATACCTTAAACAAAAATAGAATTTCATTTTATCGTCAGATTAAGTAACGAAGTTAGTGAAGCTTTAAAGAAAATGAAATGTGAAAAGCAAGAAACGGATAATATTCCAATAGAAGTGTGGAAATGTTTAGGAGATCAAGGAATTTTTTATTTACAAATCTTTTAATGCTATTTTAAAGACCAAAAAAGATGTCGATGAGTGGAGAAAGAGTTTGTTAGTTATATTTAAGAATAAGGTGATGCACAAGAGTGTGCAAATTATAGAGGAATTAAGTTAATGTGTCATACATTAAAATTATGGGAGAGAGTAGTTGAGCATAGGTTACAATGTGATACAGAAGTTTCTCACAATCAATTTGGTTTCATGCCAGGTAGATCTACTATGGATGTTATACATTTGTTAAGAGGTTTGATGGAGAAGCATAGAGAAAGTTAGAAGGATCTACATATGATATTTATTGATTTAGAGAAAGCTTATGATAAAGTCTCAAGAGATGTTCTTTGGAGAGTTCTAGAACAGAAAGGAGTTAATATTGGTTATATTCAAGTCATTAAGGATTTGTATACTAGAGCCGTTACTTGTGTCCAAACACAAGGAGGATTGATAAAATATTTTCCTATTTCAATTGGATTACATCAAGGATCAACATTAAGCCCTTATCTTTTTACTTTAGTTATGGATGTTCTTACGAGGCATTTACAAGATGTACCTTGGTGTATGCTTTTCGATGACATTTTTCTTGTTGATAAGACTAGAGAGGAGTCCAAAGAAACTTGAATTATGGAGGTCAACTTTAGAGTCTAAAGGTTTTCATTTAAGTAGATCTAAAGCGAATATATGGAGTGTAATTTTAGTTGTAGAATTTTAGTGGTAGTGTTGTGACTTTGATCAAGTCATTAATAAGAGTGAGCGATTGATATTTAGGCTCTATTGTTCAAAATGATGGTGAAATATATGGAGATGTTATTAGTAAATTCAAGTTGGATGGTTGAAGTGGAGGAATGCATCGGCCTATTATGTGATAGAAAAGTTTCACTTAAACTTAAGGGAAAATTTTATAAGATGGTGGTAAGACCGCAATGACTTATGGTGCGAATGTTGGCCAATAAAAGAGAAGCATAAGACTAAGTTAAGTGTTAAGAGAGATGAGGATGCTCGTGGATGAGTGGCTTTACTCTTAGAGATAGAATGCAAAATGAGTATGTTGGGAAAAAGTTGGAGTAGCTCCAATGGTAGATAAGATTAGGGAGAGTGGCTTAGATGGTTTGGCCACATAAAACGCCTACCGTCCACGATGACAGGAGAGTAGATGATTAGATTTATGTTAAGAAAGGTAGAGGTAGACCTAAAAGACTTGGTTAAGATGTATAAAAATGATCTTAGTATACTTGAATTAAATGAGAATTTGACACATAATAGGACACAATGGAGACGAAGGATTCATGTAGCCGACCCCACCTAGTGGGATTAAGGCTTCTTGTTGTTGTTGTTGTTGTTGTATATATAAATTTAAATATTTTAATAATACATAAATTCGATCCGATCTCGAGCTGGTTCGATCCGATATATGCCTGGCTCGAGATCGATTTGAAAAAAGGTTCTATCTAAATTTTGGGCTCATAGCTCGACTCAATATAATTGATTCGATCTCGATCTGATCCAAATTTTGATTCGATTTTCGAGCTAAATTAACAGCCTTACCTAAGAAGACTTAGGTAGTATAAAAAATAATCTTATTTTATTAAAACTTAATGAGAATTTGACACTTAATAGTAGTAAAGAAGAAGGATTTATGTAGCCGACCTCACGTAGTTGGATAAAGACTTGTATCAATTTGTGATCATCTTATAAAATTTTTTTATTGTAAATATAATTAATTTAAATAAATTTTGCTAAAAATAATATTCTGTGACCATATCAATGAAATTTGACATTCATTGAAGATATATATGAGACTTCATCCTTTAATTTGTTTTTCATATTAATTACCTAAATAATCATGGAGGGCTCTACTCATAAATTATAAGTTTCTTTTATTCGTGTTGGTATGATTTCTAGTTCCCCATCAAATTTATCCCACCATCGGTAGAATCATGATGGAATTTTTTTGAAGCTATTTTTTTTTAATGTTCCAATCTAGTAATTTATTGAAATTATGTAGATTTAATAATGACTTACTCTTCTTGAAGAGGATTAAGTCTTCAACCTTTATGTTGTAAAATTTATATTGTAGTATACTTGCTATAAGCAATTGCTTTATTAGAATCATTGGAGTTATGTAAATTGTACACACTTGAGAGAGGTTAATTTTTTTTCATAAGTGGTTATAGTTAGAAATGATTCATGTGGGTATGAAAAGTTTTCAAGAATTGCTTCATGAGTCCATGGGAAATAACATTATAATATTTTGGATTAATTTCAATAATATTTTTAGTAGTTTTTTTCTTCTATGAATTAATGACACTCTTCTTTTCATGTTAAGCATATAAATCCATGTCACTCTTTTCGTGCCAAGCACATGAATTCGTGCAACAAATTTTCATATATTTTGCACATGAATCTATCATTCATTTCATTCTTTATTTAGTGATCCTAATACTTTCGATGTTCCCTCTCAAACTAGATGGTAGAGATCTACCATTCTAATTTTACTTAAAGTAATTTTGAATGCAGGGTTAAAAGGTTTTTTGATAAATATGTTGACTAGTTGACTTTCTTTTAGAACATTTGGAGTGCAAATTAATCTATTTTCATATTTCTTTTTTTATGAATTGCCTCTCTACCTACACATGTTTGGTTCGATCATATTGTATTGGATTGTTGGCAATTATGATGGTAGGCATATTATCATAGATATTTTCATTGGTCATACTTATTTAATTTTTATATTTTCTAGTATAATTTTAATCCGTAGAAGTTCATAAATACCTTGAAGAATTGCTTGGAATTCACTTGACCTTAAGATAATAGGTTATTTCCATATCACTGGATTTCCACATATTTGAGAACTCTTATAAGTAGCTTAAAGGCTATACTCGTGAGTCTTGTATGATCAAATTTATCCTAGTGTTATTTGTTGATGTGAATGTACGACAATAAAAAAATTTTGGAGGAAGTTTAGGGAGAAAATTATTTGTGGGAAAAAATCAGTAAAATAATTCAAAGGACTTTTGAAATCAATAACTTTGAGGGTATTCTATTAATGAGATATGTGGAGATTAGGATAACTTCTCAATTTTTTTTTGTTAATATGATTTTGGAATAGAAGAGTCGTCCTGACTTTTAGGAGGTGCCTATTTGTTTTTTCTTTTCACTCATTTTGTTTCGGGGTGTCAAGATTGGAGAATTGATGAATATTACTTTTTTTATTATTGAGGTAAGAAGATATAGTTTGATTAAAATAATTTTGAGTATTATCAGACTTTCTAACATTGATACCAAATTGATTTTTAACCATAGAGACAAAATTGAAAGAATATGACTAAAATAGATTTTTTGTTGGATAAGATAAAGAGTCTTTTGAATGCAATCATCAATAAATATTATAAAATTTTTAGCTCTAAAAATATTAGGAGTCCTTGAATGTCCCCAAATACTAGATTAAATTATCATAAAAGGAATAAGGGATCAAAATTCACTTTCAAGAAATTAAACTTTATGAATTTTAGTAATTTTACAATTATCATTAATGAAAGTTTTCAATATCAATAGTTATAAAATGTGAAGGAATTATATATTATATAATTTTGAATGAGGGACGTCCTTAGTATATAATGATGGTCCCAAATAGTATCTTTATTTAGAGAATATTTGACAGAGCATAATAAGTGATTATTGTCTTGCAGTATGTATAGTTCATCTTTTTCTCTATCTTGCCTAATCGTTTTCTCTATCATGAGGTCTTTAAATAAACAATGATCAGTAAAATATGTTAGCTCACTACTATGATCTTTGGCAAGCTTATGAATTGACAAAAAAATTATTACTAGGTTAGAAACGTGCAAACTATTTAGTCTCTGGCAAGCTTTGATCTCAATTTTAGAAAATTTGCCAAATTGTTTTGTGAATTGCTATATAATAAACAAAGACCAAATATGTTATAATAAGACCTATGGAAAAATACATATCAGATGTTTGATTTAGATGATGATATAACCAACAACAACTACAAAACTTTATCCCATTACATGGGTCGCTACATTAATCTTTTTTCTCCATTGTGTCCTATTAAATGTTCTCATTTAATTCTAATAAATTAAGATCATTTCTTATACTTCATAACCAAGTCTTTTTAGTTCTACCTCTACTTTTCTTAATATAGGCCAAATCTAATATATCTACTCTCCTAAAATCATGAAAATAAAAATTTAATTATGGCATCTACATTAGGTGAGGGGATATGGATCCTAGTAAATTTTCTGATTGGTATTGTGTATGATCCATGACGTACTCTTATGCATCAATGTTTGTTGAGGAATATTATGAGAAGCAATAAATTTTGTTTGTTGATTGGAATGTACTAGGCAGAAAGTAGTACAAATAGTCATGCTTCTTTGTCAACATTGCCCCACCCAAAAAGGTGATTTGGAAACAAGTGGAAGATGACAGGAGGTAAGATCCACTTGCATTCCTTGAGCAAGTCTAATTTGGGGACAAATTTTATTTTTAGGAGTAGAGATTGTTAATGTTTTACTTGCCAAACCATCCATAAGTTAATTTTCTTCCCCCAGCTACTGTTCTTTTTGTCCAAACTCTAGGATTCTTTATAATTATTTTTAGCGCTAGGAATCTATTTATTTATTTATTGTTGTTCAGAAAGTTGAATTACGTCATTCCTTACTCCGTGCTTCCTCAGAATTAACCTTCTGAGCAAATTAAGTTTTGATTATCAAGCAGTATTAAAGCAAAATGCAACCACCTAATTTCACAAACTTGGGACTTGAAGCTGGTGACTATATATTCATGACTGCAACATTTTGAGCATCTGATTTACGTGCAGATTTCTCCTGAGGATATCAGATGGGAAGGTGATGATCCTGGTTTCACCGGTCGAGGAACTCGAGCAGTAGCTGGCCGAGGGATCAAGAAGGTTCCTGGTAGCAATAATGCCATTCCACCGGGTGTTGTAGGAAGGGGAAGAGGACCATTAAAGCATCAGTCCAAGAAAGACCTTGGAGTATTGCAAAATGGAATTGGAAAGAGAGATCCTGATAACATTGAGATACTGCACACTGATACTCTACTAAAAGAGGTATATGTGATTCTATGGTTAAAGCTTTGTGTGCCAAATGCCATTTATTTCATTCATTCATTCATTCATTTCTGTACCGATTGGCGTGTTAGGTGGAGAGAGTTTTTAGTTCAAGTCACCCTGATCCAGCAGAAGTTGAGAAGGCAAAGAAAGTGCTTAAGGTAAATATCTGTTGTATTCTCAATTTGGCTCTAGTCTTTAATCAAAATGCTGAGTGTGTTTTGTCTCTGCAGGAGCATGAACAAGCATTGGTTGATGCAATTGCTAGGCTTGCAGATGCATCTGACGGAGAAAGTGGTAAATATGTATAGTTGTACTTTATTTTATTTTAATTTAATGTTTCATGTGATGTTATGTTGGCATCAGTGTAGGCGGTGTTTTTTTTTTCTGTAAAATTATACACAAAAAAACTGCATTTCACAAGTTGCTGGAATACTGATATGAAATTGAGCAGATTTTGTTCCCATTTCCAGATTTCTTTCAAGTAATTTCTAGGAATACGTAAATGGCAGTCAATCCAATTAATCTTTTGCCTATGAGTCATTTGTTCGGAAGCATTAGGAGTATGTATATTTTATGTATTTTTTATTTTATTTTATTTTATTTTTGCATTCAACTCTTTTAGTGTTTGATTTGAAGTAAATGAAGTGCAAAATGAAACTTTGAGACATAAATTACCCCTAAACTCTTTGTTTGTGTTGCATTTGAAATCACTGAAACAGGGTGATATTTTTTAGGCCTGTACTGCAGCCGCTTGTGATTCCTGTCTTAACCCTAACCCTACTTTTTTTCTCAATGCATTTGTAATTCATAAACATAAAACATTTGATTTGTATCCAATCATAAAAAGTTCAGATTTTTAAAATATATGTATGTTAAAAGCACAGACTTTTAGGGCAATTAGTTCATGATGAGTTTACTATGCTTATGCTTAGAATAATAAAACTGTATTCATTTGTATGGAAACTTCTAATTATGTAATCATTTCTATAAAAAAAATGATAATCTTATAATTTCATAAATTAGGATAACAATGTATCCTATTGTGTAATTAAAGATGAGCAATTTCATCTTGTCATTTTTTTTTTTTTGAAACTTTTGTATCGTCAATAAAAGCAGTTAAATCCTGATATATTAATTAGGTTATACACTAAGACAGGTTGTATATTAAACTTTAATAATAATATTGTTTCGAGTAATAATTATGAATAATGTTAAGCTAAAGCCGACTCTTCTAGCATTTTGTTAATTGAGCATTGTTTCTCATATTTAAAATATTTGGTTATTTATGAATGTTATTAAAGGCATGAATTTGACTAATTTGAAATATTAAAATGAATCAAACAAGTAATTTTGATTCAATTACGGATGACTTAAAATATAATTATTTTTAATATTAATTTGATTAATTCTAGCTTAGATAAACGTACAAAAGGTAGTATCTATTAAAATTTATAATTTTGATATAAATTAAAAATTTTTCACATGAAAGCAAATTTTGGGCTAGGCTAACAAGAGTTAAGACACTAATTTGTAATCATTTTTTTCGTCATTTATTAAGGGTTCATAAATATTTTTATTTTAATAAATTTTAAAATAATATAATTTAATTATTTTATATAAATTATTTTATGGTAAAAATTTAAATTAATATTTTAAAATTAAACTAAATCAATCAAATAAGATAAACTCTAATTTTTTAATTTGTATAATGCACACCTTGTCATATATAATAAAAATTGAATATTAAAAAACTCATCACATCTTTTTATAATATAATTTTTTTAAAATATTAACAATATAACTTGAATGAATGAAATTGAGCTGTATCAATTCACATGCAGCCAACATTATTGAGATATGGACAGAATTGCAATAATTTTGTTTTGTTTTTTTTTAAAATTTCTTGTTTAAATAATGAGTAATTCCCATTCCTTATTGATCTCAAGCCTTCTGTGCATTATTAATGTGCTATCATTAAAGAAATTTTCTTTCTCTGCAGCCGACTGAGAACAGCCATTTCCTATCTTCCTGATAGCAGCAGTGGAGAGGATGGAGTTCATTCACCAATGAATTAACTCAAGAATTTATTTGATGATGACTATATATCATGTACCAGTTGTAAAATTATTATTCAGTGACATGCAACAATATATACTATTTATAGTTGCAATTAATGGACCCTGGCCTGGATTCATTTTGTTTACAAAAAAAGTTTAATTTTTATTTTCTGAGATCTTTCAATTTGATCTTCCATCATCAGTATTCCATTTTAAGCTATGACTTCCAAGTAGAAATATTGTCAATTACGATTGAAGATCATTTTCAAGTGGATCGAAGAACCTGCTTTAATAGCAGTTGCAGTTTCCACTGGTTACAGAATGGCAAGTTTACATGCAATAAAATTTGATTCATGAAAACTGTAGTGTACAACATTTGCTGATAGAAAAATAACTATAAAACTCACTCAGTAAAAGTGCAAACAATTCTATTATTATATTCATATATTCAGATCATGGTTGGATGCATAGTTGCAAAGAAATGAACCGAAAAAGAAAAATGGAAGAACTTCCAAAATGATATTATAACACCTTACTATTATGCTGTGCTGTGAAATTCGAACTCTTACCAGAATTCAGAAGGAACTTGACCACTTCCATCATAAGTGGAGATGCTGGTTATGGCTACTTGGGCAATGTAAAAACTAGAATCTTTCACTAAATATGTTGACAAAGAAGTCATCTGGTATAAGAATGATAAATGTTACATTTTTTTTACATGTAATATGAAATAAAATCAACATAATCTCACATAAAATTGATATCTAAGGAATCCCATTTTCTTCTCAAGTTAAAGAGAAAAAGATGGTGCTAAATGTTAAATTTCGACTAGCTTTTAAAAAAGGTAAAAATTAAGCATGAGAAAGAAGGTAATGAATGATGCCACTGTTTTTTTTTTTTTTTTTTTTTTCTTCCAATCCACTGTAACTCTTAAGACTGCTGTATGTTTAACTCCCGGGTATTAGCATGATACATAACAGTAAAATAGAAACAAATGTTAGATCTGTGTAATCATATGATAACCTGAAAATCTCCATGTCGGATGTTGGAGGCATGTTTTGGTGGTTTTTTTAATTTTTGTTCAGTTAACAGAAACACATTTGGATGTGTTCTATCGTATTTTTTTAACAGATGTTTTGAAAACGAGTGAAAAACATACACAAATTTATTTTAAAAACAATAAAAACGGCAAATAAAAAAAATTTCTTAACATAAGAAGATGTTTTTGAAAACAACACAAAAAAATAAAATAAAATAAATAAAAAATGGTAAGACAAGTGTATTTTTCAACGGAAGTCAACTGCTTAATTGGTAAAGACATTAAAAGTTGCTGCTTAACTTTTGAGATTAAATTCCTCGTATGTTAAATCTGTGCAGATGAAATATCAAAGTGCATTTCTAGGGAGGCTAGTCCCCAGCACGGCAATCCCTTGACAACTAAACATTTGCTTAATAAAGCTCATCAAGATTCTACAGACCTGATAAAAAACTTCATGAAATCAAGTAAAGCCTTACATCATGGGACAAGGTTTTGGGGCAAAGTTAAAAACAAAGCTTAAAATTATGCAATTAAGTATTGAGAGTTTTCTCGTCGGTGAGGTGAGGCATAAGCCTTAAGGCGTTTTGAGGCTTAAGCCTCAGCATCAATAAATTGCACAAGATTACATATCAAAGTTCGAAGCAAGAAGTTATATATTAATATTCTAACTTATTAACATGATAAAATGTAATACATTAATATCATAATATTATAGAAAGTAATAAATTATATAAAATATAAAGTAACATATTAATATCTTAATATCAAATCATAAAGTAAAACATGTTATGCTAATATCAAAATAATATAAGATATCAAATTAAGAACTAATGTTATAATAATTCAAAAATAAGTTTTTCTCTCTCACTCTAATTATCTAATATCAAAGTAAGTGCATCACAAGTAATGATGATGTCAATGATGACTAGCATTGCGCATATGGTGCGAAAAGGGTACAAGAGGAGAGACGCTTGAGTAATATTCATCACGAGATCAGTTACGTGTATATTAGGGCATTTGTATTATTTGGGCAATTAAAATTTATATTTAATTTTTTAAACCTAAATCTAAATGCGTGCTAAATTATGCACCCGGGGGCAGTGTTAAATAAGCAAGGGTTCTCACATTTTGGTCGGGTGTCCATGAAACTAAAATCAGGATAAGAATTTGGAATATAGGTATTATTACAAGTAAATTATTAGAATTAATAGATATTATGGTTCATAAGAAAATAAATATTTTATGTATTCAAGAAACTAAATGGGTTGAGGAGAAGGCCAAGGAGATTGATAGTTTATATTTTAAACTTTGGCATTTAGGTAGAAGTCGAATTAGAAATGACGTAGGTGTGACTATAGATAAAAGTTTGAAGGATAATGTTATAAATATTAATAAATTTGGAGATAATTATACTTTAAAGATTATCACGATACCAAGATTATCAATGTTATAAGTGTTTATGCCCTCAAGTAGATTTAGATGAGAAAAAGAAATTTTTTGGAATGAATTAGAGGAATAAATACAAAGATATCTCAAGAAAAAGTATTTATTGGAAGAGATTTAAATGACACGTGTTGGTATAAAAAGATTTTAAAAATATATTTGACTATGGATTTGGAGTGAATAATAAGAGGACTACATTAGATTGCTTTTAAATTTACGATTTTGTAATTGCTAATACTTATTTATTTAAAAAAAGATGAAAGATATTATTACTTATAAAATGAATCTAAGAAATAGATTGATTATTTTATAAGAAAACTAGATCGTTTAGATTGTAAATATTATACTGGCCATTCCGAGTGAAAGTTTCGACCGATATCGATTATTAGTTTTAGATTTTAAGATGAAAGATCAGATGAAAAATAAATTAAATTATCATTCTAGAATTACGATTTAAAGAATACTAATAAAAATATTTTTAGGAGCAAACTACAAGAGGTTAGAATTTGGGGTGTTCATAAGAAAGCTAACATTATGTAAGAAAAAGTAGTAAATAAAATTAAACAAATTGCAAAAAATGTGCTTGTAAAATCAAAAGAAAAAATTTCTTTTAATAAAAATGGTAGTGCAAAGAAAAAAGAAAGAAATAAGCAAGATTGTTATAAAACTTAATTTGGATGTAAAACTCTGGAGAATTGAGAAAGATATAAAGTCATAAATTAAGAAAATAATATATGATGCAATAAATTTAGCTTCTAGTGATTTATACAATATATTGGATACTAAAGAAGGTGAAAGATGTATATATAAGTTAACAAACCAAAGAGATAGAAGAAGTAAAAATCTACTTCAAGTGAGGTGTATTAAAGATAAAAATTATAAAGTACTTTTCTTAGAAAAGGATATTGAAAATAGGTGGATGAGATATTTTAATAAACTTTTCAATGGATCTGAAAATACAATTAATTTTAGCAACCTTAATACCCTAAACAAAAATAGAGAATTTTATTTTTATAGTCGTATTAGTAAATTTGAAGTTAGAGAAGCTTTAAAGAAAGTGAAATGTGAAAAAATAATAGGACCTGATGATATTCCAATAGAAGTGTGAAAATGTTTAGGAGATCAAGAAATTTCTTGGCTTACAAATCTTTTTAATGTTATTTTAAAGACTAAAAGATGTCGATGAGTGGAGAAAGAGTTGGTTCTATATTTAATAATAAAGGTGATGCACAAGAGTGTGCAAATTATAGGAATTAAGTTAATGTGTCATACATTAAAATTATGAGAGAGAGTAATTGAGCATAGGTTATGATGTGATATAAAAGTTTCTCACAATCAGTTTGGTGTCATGCTAAGTAGATTTACTATGGATGCTATACATTTATTAAGAGGTTTGATGGAGAAGCATAGAGAAAGTAGGGATGATCTACATAAGATATTTATTGATTTAGAGAAAGCTTATAATAAAGTTTCAAGAGATGTTCTTTGGAGAGTTCTAGAAAAGAAATGAGTTAATATTGGTTATATTCAAGTCATTAAAGATGTGTATACGAGAGTTGTTACTTGTGTCCAAATACAAGGAGGATTGACAAAATATTTTCCTATTTCAATTGGATTACATCAAGGATCAGCTTTAAGCCCTTATCTTTTTGCTTTAGTTATGGATGTTCTTATTAGGCATTTACGTGATGTACCTTGGTGTATGCCACGATGATATTCTTCTTGTTGATAAGACTAGAGAGGGAGTCCAAGAGAAACTTGAATTATGAAGGTCAACCTTAGAGTCTAAAGGTTTTCATTTAAGTAGATCTAAAACTGAATATATGGAGTATAATTTTAGTTGTCGAAGTTCTAGTGGTAATGTTGTGATATTGGGTGAACAAGTCATTAAAAAGAGTGAGCGATTTAGATATCTAGGCTCTATTGTTCAAAATGATGGTGAAATAGATGGAGATGTTATTAGTAGAATTCAAGTTGGATGGTTGAAGTGGAGGAATGCATCTGGCTTGCTATGTGATAAAATAATACTGCTTAAACTTAAGAAAAAATTTTATAAGATGATGGTAAAACTTGTAATGATTTATGGTGCAAAATGTTGGCCAATAAAAGAGAATCATAAGACTAAGTGTTGCAGAGATGAGAATGCTTAGGTGAATGAGTGGTTTTACTCTTAGAGATAAAATGCAAAATGAGTATGTTTGGGAAAAAGTTGAAGTAGATCCAATGGTAGATAAGATTAGAGAGAGTCGCTTTAGATGGTTTGGCCACATAAAGCGTTGGCCGTCCGATGACCCAGTTAGGAGAGTAGATGCATTAGATTTGCCTTATGCTAAGAAAGGTAGAGGTAGACCTAAAAAAACTTGGTTAAGTGTATAAAAAATGACCTTAGTATACTTGAGTTAAATGATAATTTGATACATAATAAGACAATAGAGAAGAAGGATTCATGTAGTCGACCCCACATAAATCTAAATCTAAAAGGGTAAGCCTCACAAAAAAGAGGTGAGGTGGGCCTCAGATCATGTGAGGCATAAGCACTGAGGTAGGTTTTTTATTATGCAAGTTTAAATAAAGGTTAAAAAAACTCTAAAATTTTTATGTAATCTCGATTCTACTAATCTTGAATTTAGAATCTAAAGGATTGGCTCATTGCCTTACCCATGAAAGCTAATGATCCAAAACATAATGTATTACCATCCACTCAATCTTGAAAGAAAGGGTGGCTAGACAGTTCCAATAATAAGGCCATTTTGATGGCCTCAAGTCTTAGAATGTCAGACAAGTCTCCTAAGTATTGTAGAAGAAATTTAAGTAGATGAATAGATAAATACACAATCTTTTGCAACATAGTTAATTTTTCAATCCATTCGAAATGAGAGTCAGCTTTGATTATTTTGAGGTATTAAGTGATACTCAATAGAGGGAGAAAAGCATAGGAAATAAAGAAATATAAAGCAAAAACCTAGAATTGATAATCTTATCATCCTTGCCTCTTTACCTTGAAGATCCTTTGCCTTTTTGCCTCTTTTCTTTATTTATTATTTATTATTTTATTTATTTATTTATTTTTGCATTTAATCATACCTTTTTTTCTTTTGGTCTTTTAGTCTTCTACTCATTATTATTTCCTTTGCTATGGAAAAAAGATTAAAGAGAGAATGCATACCAAAAGAATAAGAGAGGAGAAAGACAAGGATGCCCAGAGCAAAGTTTGAAATTACACAATTGAATATTGAGGTGACTTTAATCTATGAGGCAAGATAAGGCTCATGTTAATTTGAGACATAAGCTTTAGAATAAAAATATTAAGCTAATAAAAAATATGAAGTACCAATATTAACATTAAAGTATGACTATAATGAGTCAAAATAAGATCATATCAATAAGTATCTCCAACTCCCAAATCATCAAAATCAAAGTCTAAGCTACTAAGATTATAATTTATGAATTTAGAAGTCTTCCCCTTTCTCATTACTTAGTGGGTCTTCATTAGAATTATTATTATAATGAATCGCTTTCTCTCCTCTCTCATCATCAGTTATGTCAATATCCTCTATATATTTCTCTTCTTTGATGTCACCCATCCTCATCCTCAATTAATAAAAACCACTAGGAATATTAATTTAAAATTAAGACAATGACTATGTTGATAAAGACAAATTCAATTACATATATATATATATATATATATATATATATATATATATATAATTTTTTTACTAGTATTAGCCTTTCTTCCTACTCCATCAAAAAAGACAAAATCGAGATCTCTCTTACAATTCTTACAATTATAATGGTGTAACTTGATTGTCATTCTCTACAACTAATTCACTATCTGATGATACATTATTACAAATTAATATATCTTCATCATCCTTCAAAATAATTTTCTTCTACTGTTTATCTTTCAATATCTTATTATACATAATATATAAACCTATGAGTTCATCTTTAAAATAATCAAATGATCTCTCTTCTTAGAAATAAATTCCTTATATAGACTCTAATTTCATTTACACCTTCATGAAAAACATGTAAGACAACACTTTGATTGCAAATATTTACAATTTTAAAGTGCAATCTCCAAATCGAATTCACCACCCAACTATTTTTTTAAGAAAACACAAGTATATAAACATGATAGAATTTAACTAGTAAAGGTTAAAAGATGATCTAAGAAATGTTTTGCTATTGTGTCATTTAGCTTGTTAAAATCCAAAAAATTATTCCTTATTTCTAAATACAAGTTAAAGATTAGCCTTTAGGCTCTCACTTGAGTTAGCATTTAATCGATCTATACAATACTACAAATTTGATTTGATTTCTACATTGATCGACTAGTTTACAACATAATAATATTAAAAATTCAAATAATAGCATAGTGTGCAATGCAACTAAATCTCCAATTTTTCATATATGATTTTATGAGATGATGGTGAGCCTTGTAAATCTTTAATGCATAGAATGTTCGCCAGTAAAAGAGAAACATAAAATTAAGTTAAAGTGTTATAGGTATGAGTATGCTCAGGTGGATGAGTGACTTTACACTTAGAGACAAAATATGAAATGAATATATACGTGAAAAGGTTGGAGTAGCTCTAGTGACAGATAAGATTGGAGAGAGTCGTCTCAGATAGTTTAGTCACTTAAAGCATTGACAACTCCAATGACCTAGTTAGGAGAGAAGATATATTAGATTCAACCTATGTTAAAAAGGCAGAGGTAGACATGGTTAGGAGTATAAAGATGATCTTAATTTATTAGAATTAAATGAGAATATCACATCTAATAGGACATAATGGAGAAAATAATTCATGTAGCCGACCCCACGTAGTGGGATAAAGGCTTGTTGTCATTGTTGATTTCCCAAATATCCTTATAATTGAATTAATCTTCTATGTTCAGGACTATACTTTTTTCAAATTCAATGCATTATAAATGAAAAACCTATATCAAGCTTTTTCTCCACATCAATAATCCTTTAAACAAGAACTAAGAGTTTAGTTGTTGTAATAGCATAAGCCACACTTAACTAGAATCTATAACTCAAAATAATCTTCCTGAGTTCTTTACATTTTAATTTTTTAGCCAAAGCATAATTTAACCATAGTGTGAAGGTGAATATAGCCTTCTTTGGTCGTCTTGCTTCTAGTATGCTTGCTTTGTAAAGTTCAGTATACTATAGCAAATCTCGAAGCAATAGGTCTTACTTTTTTTTTCTTAGAAAACTTTCTCGTGAAGGCAAAAAGCCAACTATGATCATAAATCAACTTGTTAATCTTTTAAACTTTAGTCAAGGCATTCTTATCCTTAGGCAACTAACCAAATGTTCAAGGATTAAGTCAATATAATGTAATATCACATAGAGTCAAGTAAATATGCCCTCTTCTCCATCAACTTATTTCTTGCCGCTTTGTAAGGATTAGCATAGTGAGTAAATACTTGCACCACTATGTACTCTTCAATCTCCTCTATAACACCATCAGTAAGCCAAAAAATATACTATGAATCTTTCACCTTATCTAATGCTTCATTAGACTTCAAGTAGATAAAATTATAGAGATCTTTTATAAAAATGTTGATCAATCTCTTACTTCTAATAGCAGACCAACCACTATAAAATAATGATTGTAACTTCAATCTATGCCCAAGTTCTCTTGATCTTCTTGGTAGTTTTCTTAGTGCTATTTAGTTCTTCCTTCAATCTATGCCCAAAGCATAATTTAACCATAGTGTGAAGGTGAATATAGCCTTTTTTGGTCGTCTTGCTTCTAGTATGCTTGCTTTGTAAAGTTCAGTATACTATAGCAAATCTCGAAGCAATAGGTCTTAAAATTTTTTTTTTCTTAGAAAACTTTCTCGTGAAGGCAAAAAGCCAACTATGATCATAAATCAACTTATTAATCTTTTAAACTTTAGTCAAGGCATTCTTATCCTTAGGCAACTAACCAAATGTTCAAGGATTAAGTCAATATAATGTAATATTACATAGAGTCAAGTAAATATGCCCTCTTCTCCATCAACTTATTTCTTGCCGCTTCGTAAGGATTAGCATAGTGAGTAAATACTTGCACCACTATGTACTCTTCAATCTCCTCTATAACACCATCAATAAGCCAAAAAATATACTATGAATCTTTCACCTTATCTAATGCTTCATTAGACTTCAAGTAGATAAAAGTATAGAGATATTTTATAAAAATGTTGATCAATCTCTTACTTCTAATAGCAGACCAACCACAATAAAATAATGATTGTAACTTCAATCTATGCCCAAGTTCTCTTGATCTTCTTGGTAATTTTCTTAGTGCTATTTAGTTCTTCCTTTAATCTTCAAGCCCTTAACTCATAAATGGACAAATGCTTAAGGCCACAATCATGAAAATCCATACAAAGAATCATGTTAACAATGCCACCTTAAATGAAATTGCATTGCAATAGAATATTTATAGAAACCGACTTGTGAGCCTCTCTTACATTTTGTAGAGATATTGAATTGGCTACCCTCATACCATCATGCTTGTCATCCTCTATATTCATCATATATTGATCCATAATTCCCTCCATATTCTATTAGACATTTGTGATAAAAAAAAGAAGAATCTTTGCCACCATCCCCATTGCCATAATAAGTTCCCTTATCAAACATATCAACAAATTGTAGTTGTGTCAAATGCTTCGGCATTGTCATTTTTCGTTCACCGCTTCAGGCATTTTGATGCATGATGCAATATTATTATGAGAATCAAAAAGATATTAATTTGTTTTAGTTACACCACCTCAAACCATTTTATCATAATAGTTACACTTCAAATAGATGCATCTTTGCATTGCATTTAATTTGCACTTGCATAGTATGCTTTCATGTCGATACTTTTCTATTTCTATTGAGCTTCTCTTAGAAGCTTCTAACCTTTTAAAAAATTCTAAACTAAAAATTTTCATTCAAAAAGGACATCGGAAAATATAAGTAATTAAAAAAAGAAAACTCTAGGAAAAAAAATAAAATTTTTGTTGACCTTTGCATAAGTTCCATAAGTTAATTCAAGCATCCACGATGAAGTCGACAAATATTAAATGTGATGCCACACAAAACCTTGTGATCGCAGCAAAAATAGATTCACAAAGTAGACTGCGCTGGTGCATCCAAAATGCTGAAATTACTTAAAATGGGTCACTCACATCGTCACATCCTAACCCTATAAAAAGGATAAATCGCAAGTACAATTCCATGCATATAGGAGTCAAAAGGCCTTGATCCGCTCATGAAATTAACTACGCAGGTGTCGTCGAAATGTTGAAATCTATTAAACAAAATCTTTCGCAATCAATTCAATCAAGTTTGTGCAAATGGCGAGCAACAAATGCGACATCGCGCGATTTGAACTGAAATCATGTTAATCGACGCCAAAGTTACCCAAACGACCTCCGATGGCAAAGCAAACCGTGCCATTACATCTGGAGCATTGAATTTACCTACAATAGACACCCATATCGCAAAGGCATTGACACAACTGTGAAAAATCAAAATCGGCACGTATTTTGAGAAAATGCTCTAATTAATCCCATAAAGACAAAAAAATTAAATTTTTTTGTTGACCTTCGCATAAGTTCCATAAGTTAATTCAAGCAATCACGATGAAGTCGACAAATATTAAATGTGATGCCACACAAAACTCTGTGATCGCGACAAAAATCGATTAACAAAGTATATTGCGTTGGTGCATCCAAAATGCTGAAATTACTTAAAATGGGTCACTGGCATCGTCATATCCTAACCCAATAAAAAGGAGGAATCACAAGTACAATTCCATGCATATAGGAGTCAAAAGGCCTCGATCCACTCATAAAAAATTAACTGCGCTGTTGAAATCAAATCTATTAAACAAAATCTTTCGCAATCAATTCAATCAAGTTTGTGCAAATGACGAGCAACAAATGCGACATCGCGCGATTTGGACTGAAATCATGTTAATCGACACCAAAGTCATCCAAACAACCTCCAATGGCAAAGCAAACCGTGCCATTACATCCAGAGCATTGAATTTACCTACAATAGACACCCATATCGCATAGGCATTGACACAACTGTGAAAAATCAAAATCGGCACGTATTTTGAGAAAATGATCTAATTAATCCAATATAGAAAAAAAATTAAATTTTTTTTTGTTGACCTTTGCATAAAAGGAGATTGATAGTTTAGGTTTTAAACTTTGGTATTCAGGTAAAAGTCGAACTAGAAATGATGTAGGTGTGATTATAGATAAAAGTTTGAAGGATAATGTTATAAGTATTAATAGATGTGGAGATAAATTATACTTTAAAGATTATGGATACTAAGATTATCAATGTTATATAATACGCTCCTCAAGTAGGTTTGGAGCTTCAAAAGAAAATTTTTGGAATGAATTAGAGGATTAATAAAAAAGATACCTCTTGAAGAAAAGTATTTATTGGGGGAGATTTAAATGGACATGTTGGTAGTGGTAGAAGATTTTAAAGATTCATGCTACATGGGGGTTAATTAACAAGAATGAGACTATATTAGATTTTTTCCTTTTATGATTTTGTAGTGCTAATATTTATAGAACATATTATTACTTATAAAATGGATCTAAGAAAACACGATTGATTATTTTCCCGATAAGAAAAATATATCGCTTTAGATCAGAAGATTGTAAGGTCATTCCAAGTAAAATTTTAAATCAACATCATTAGTTTTAGATTTTAAGATGAAAGGTTATAAGAGAAAAATAAACTAAATTATTGTCCAGATTAGATGGGGACATTTAAAGAATACAAATAAAAATATTTTTAAGAAAGACTACACCTAAAATTAGAATTTGGGATAAGAAAAGCTAACGCTATGGGGAAAAATATCATGAAATTAAGCGAAGTAAAGATGTGGAGAATCAAAGGAAAACTTCTTTTAAGAATAGTTAGTGGTGGAGTCGAATGAAAAAAAGATAAGAAATAAGATTGTTATAAAACTTTTTAGATGTAAAACTCGACGAATTGGGAAAGATATAAAGTAGAGATTCTAAGAATCAATATATGATGAAAAAAATTTAAATTTTTAGTGATTTATATAGTAGATTAGATACCTGAAGAAAGATGTATGTATAAGTTAACCAAAGAGATAGATAGAAGAAAGACATAGTCAAGTGTATGGATGAAAAAATAATAAAGTCTTTTCTTAGAAAAGATATCGAAGGATGAGGTATTTTGATAAACTTTTGAAGGATCCGAAAGTATGATTAATTTTAGAACCTTAATACCATAAACAAAAAGAGAATTTCAATTTTATCGTCAGAAGAAATAAGTGAAGTTTAAAGAAAATGAAATGTGAAAAGCAGAGACCGGATAATATTCCAATAGATGTGTGGAAATGTTTAGAGATCAAGGAATTTCTTGGCTTATAAATCTTTTAATGTTATTTTAAAGACTAAAAAAGATGCCGATGAGTGAAGAAAGAGTTTGTTGGTTTCTATATTTAAGAATAAAGGTGATGCACAAGAGTGCAAATTAAGAATTAATGTGTCATACATTAAAATTATGGGAGAGAGTAATTGAGCAAGTTACGATGATACGTAAGTTTCTCAATCGTTTGGTTTTTCACGTGTAGATCTACTATGGATGCTATACATTTGATAAGAGGTTTGATGGAGAAGCATAGAAAGTAAGAAGGATCTACATATGATATTTATTGATTTAGAAAGCTTATGATAAAGTCTCAAGAGATGTTCTTTGGAGAGTTCTGAACGAAAGGAGTTAATATTGGTTATATTCAAGTCATTAAGGATATGTATACTGAGTGTTACTTGTGTCCAAACACAATGAGGATTGACAAAATATTTTCTTATTTCAGTTGGATTACATCAACGATCAACATTAAGCCCTTATCTTTTTACTTTAGTTATGGATGTTCTTACGAGGCATTTACAAGAAGTTGTACCTTGGTGTATGCTTTTTCGATGACATTCTTCTTGTTGATAAGACTAGAGAGGAGTCCAAATAAAGTCTAAAGATTTTCGTTTAAGTAGATCTAAAGCGAATATATGGAGTGTAATTTTAGTTGTAAAAGTTTTAGTGATAGTTTTGTGACTTTAGGTGATCAAGTTATTAATAAGAGTGATTGATATTTAGGCTCTATTGTTCAAAATGATGGTGAAATAGATGGAGATGTTATTAGTAGATTCAAGTTGGATGGTTGAAGTGGAGGAATGCCCCTATTATGTGATAGAAAAGTTCCACTTAAACTTAAAAAAATTTTATAAGATGGTGGTGGTAAGACCGAATGACTTATGGTGCACGTTACCAAGAGAAAGACTAAGTTAAGTGTTAAGAGATGAGATGCTCGTGGATGAGTGGCTTTACTCTTAGTGAGATAGAATGCAAAGGAAAAAGTTGGAATATTCCAGTGGTAGATAAGAGGAGAGGAGATGCTAATCTAATCGACAGAGAGTAGATGCATTAGATACCTTATGTTAAGAAAGGTAGAGGTAGACTAAAAGACTTGGTTAAGATGTATAAACAATGATCTTAGTATACTTGAATTAAATGAGAATTTGACACATAATAGGACACAATGGAGAGAAGGATTCATGTACCCACCCATGGGATTAAGTTGTTGTTGTTGCATAAGTTCCATAAGTTATCCAAGCATCCACTATGAAGTCGACAAATATTAAATGTGATGCCACACA
Source organism: Cymbidium sinense (assembly GCA_021442155.1). Taxonomy (NCBI): domain Eukaryota; kingdom Viridiplantae; phylum Streptophyta; class Magnoliopsida; order Asparagales; family Orchidaceae; genus Cymbidium; species Cymbidium sinense. The sequence goes on from CM038222.1 coordinate 103,086,810, forward strand.
AAACCGTGATCGCAAAGAAAATCGATTCACAAAGTAGATCGGTGCATCCAAAATGCTGAAATTACTTAAAATGGGTCAGGCTGCCATATCCTAACCCTATAAAAGGATGAATCGCAAGTACAATTCCATGCATATAGGAGTCAAAAGGCCTTGATTTGCTCATGAAATTAACTATGCGTGTCGTCAAATGTGAAATCTATTAAACAAAATCTTCGAATCAATTCAATCAAGAGAAATGGCAACAACAAATGAAATGATTTGGACTAAAATCATGTTAATCGACGCCAAAGTTACCCAAACGACCTTCGATGGCAAAGCAAACTGTGCCATTACATCTGGAGAATTGAATTTACCCACAGTAGACACCCATATCGCATAGAAATTGACACGACTGTGAAAAATCAAAATCGGCACGTATTTTGAGAAAATGCTCTAATTAATCCCATATAATCCTCTCAATTGTCCACCAAATCTTATCCCACCAACCAAATTGAGTTAAATCCATACCCTTCACGTGCCCAACCTCCCTATCTTTCCCAAAACTCACCCCATTCTTCACACCAAAACCCAACCTCTCTCTCTCTCTCTCTCTCTCTTTCTCTCTCTTATTTCTCTCACTCTTCCTATTCGAACTCCATAGAGCCTTCATGATAAAACTCGCTCCTCGCTTTTTCATGTCGACTCGCTCCCTCACATGTCACTATATTCTGATCCCTCCTTTCTCTTTCAACCATCTTGATCTCACATAACACACTATTTGGACTTCGCTCTTCCTATGGTAAGCCGTCAACTTGAGCCTTTCACCAACACATGCAGCTCTAGCCTAGCTCGTTGAATGATTCGACTTTATACTCCTCCCTCACTTCTTAAAAACCACACCTAACCCTACTCAGTCCTTCCCCTCTCTCGTTTTCTATTTGCATAGCAACTCCTCTCCCTCTCTCTCATCTCTCCTCAAACAAGCCTCTCTCCACCCATGCTCTATTACAGCCCGTGTTTAACCCAACCCCTCATCTCCACAAGGCAGCAACCAACCCTCAAAACTATCAACCTCTCTCCCGGCCGATCACCTCATCCCAGCACCTCTCTCCCTCTTTCTTGAAATTTGTGCAACTCATTGCTGCCTTGATTTACACGTAAGGTATCAAATGCCCCAAACCAAAATCCTAATTGAGGGGCGTTTAGAGCGACGAGCGAAACCCATGGAAGAGGAAACTCGTATGCGATGCTCGCAGTGCAACAAATAAGCCCTGAGCAAGCTTTTCTTAACATGATGGGGAAAATATAAATTGCAAGTTTATGTGCAGGTACTTTATGTATACCTTTCTTGGTATGGTAGGTTTTGGACGATTATGGCCATGGGGTCTTACAACATTGATCATGTGCATCTTTCTAGGAGCAATGATAGGCTCAGACTCCCGATGTAGCCTCTTGCGTAAGGATGACACCGAGAGGCTGTTGAAATGCCATCAAACATGACATCAACACAGGATTTGAACAGAACCAAATAAAATATTATTGAATCTAAAATTGACTCAAAATTAGACTTAAATTGAGTATTAACTCAAAATTAAATTTGCATATAAGAATTCTAAAGATTTAAAATACAATCGACTTATAAAAACTTTGACTTAATTAACACTTATAAAAGACTCAAAGTTGATTTGAAAGTTCGCTCATAAGCAATGAGCAAAACTTTTTCGCACCCAGATCTTTCAAAAAACTCAGGGAGTTGGGCAATTTTAAATGAAATGAACTGAATCTGCCCCCTCTATTTATAATTGAAGAAAGATGCCTTATAGGACCCACCAAATAAAATTTTAATCATATAAAAACAAATATTGTCACTTTTGAAAAATAAATATATAAGCTTAAGACTAATTGGTAGGTACACCCTCAACCAGTAACTCACGTTCATAAGCAAAAGGAGGTCATTTTGAAACTTTAAAGTATCATTTTTACGTGACACTTAACAATAAAAGTCTAATATAAATTTTCAAAATTTGAATGAATGTGAGGTTCATGTGAATTTAAAGATTATTTTCAATCTAACAACCATTAGATCTGCACTCTACGAATGCAAGTGGACAGAAGATGTTTATTTGAAATTTCAAAAGAGAGGCTCCATGTGTACTTTAACGATGAACTTCCATACGAATAACTAAATCCAAATTATTTAAAAACTTGCATGAACTTCATTAGATGATTATTTAGTTTAAATATTATACATCAAAAGTCGTGCAAGTCATGGTAAGAAACATGCAAGTATATAATGTAGATGCACTAAAACATATACAAATGTCACATAGTGTATCGTAAATCATGCAAGTGCATGACATGAGTGCATTGCAATAGATGCTAATGCACGATGCAGTCACACTAAAATTCGTGCAAGTGTGCTATGTAATTGCGACAAATATTATGTTAATTTGTAACATTAATGTACTAAAATTTGTGCAATCATATGATATAAGTGCACTGAAAATCATGTATGAAAGCTTAAAAACTCACATGGGTCCCAACACATAAGCTAGAAGCTTATTTCTTGTGTACGAGGATATTGCGTAGAATAAGCATAAAATAAACTTAAATTACTTGCATTGGTTCAATACATATATTAAATGTTTAATTTTAGTGTCTAAGAATGCTGCACAGGTTGATTCCTAATTGAGTCTCCAAATTGGGTCCAAATTAACAAAACTTTTTGATATAATTATAACATTCTCTCTTTGAGAGAATATTTGAGAAGCTAATTCTATCATATAACTGTAGATGACTATCTCTAACTATCCCCAATATTGATGTATTGATTGTAGATTTCAACCGTAGGGTGTTACAATTATTAAAGTTTTCAAATATGCTAATGTTAAATTATCTCAAAACTAAATTCTTAGAATATGTATCCAAGACCCGATCCTCTATGAGCAAATAAGCAAAATTGACAAGATTTAAATATCCCAATGATGACTATGTTAATCATAGCATGGATTTTAGTGGGAGGGATTATTACTATCAAGATTTATATAATTTTCAATATTAAATCATCTCAAATCTAAACTTCTAAAAATAAAAATCTAAAACATTTTCTTCTACGCTCAAGCTAGAGTTGATAAGATTTATAAAATATTCAATCATCAAACAAATTTCAAGTCACAATATATTATAGTCTCAATCTTATGCAAGCTTATAAGTAAAGTTAATACAGTCTAAATCCCTAATGATGGTCGTGTTGATTGTAGATTTTAACTGGAAGAAATTATTATTATTAAAATTTTTGAAGTGCTAATATTAAGTCATCTCAAATCTAAATTCTTAGAATGTGAATCCTAAACTCGATCTTTTGTGAGTAAATAAGTAGAGATAACAATGTCTAAATTCTCCAATGATGGCCGTGTTGATCATAGATTTCAACCAAAGGAGGTTATTACTATCAAAATTTATATAATTTTTAATATTAAATCATCTTAAATCTAAACTCCTAAAAATAAAAATCTAAGACTTGATTCTCTATATGCAAGTTAGAGTTAATAAGGTCTGTAAAATAATCAATCATCAAATAGATTTTAAATCACAATATATCATATACTTGATTCTCTGCAAGCTTATAACAATGTCTAAATCTCAATTGATGGCCGCGTTGAATAAATATCTTAACCGGAGGAAATATTATCATCAAGTTATATTTGAAATTCAATGTCAAATCAATCTAAGTTCAAATTTAACAAAAATACAAAGAATGCAAAAGATAATAAATTTAAAATACTCAAATGAAAGTTATCACCTAAAACTTAAAGCTAAAATCCATCCACTCATCTACAATTATTTGTCGAAGTTCATAATTTAAGAAAACTCTAATTTACGAAAGAGCTAATATCAAATTGAGTGTATTGCTATATTCATACTCAAACAATCACACCAAATAAGAACATGGCATGTGTCCATTGTATGCGTGATATTGCCTACTATATGAAGTTGTAGTTATGACTAGAGCCTTTCGATAGAATGATTTATTGCTAAATAGAACTATTAAATTACAGTCGCGACTGTAACCTGTATATTCCTCAATGATTTTTCTTCTTGTATTGTGAAATATAGTGTATACCTGATAGAATAAAAAATCCTTTATCAGCTAAGGTGGACTTCAAATTATCCCCTTAAATAAACATCAACCCAAATCTACGTGATTCCCTTGGACGAAATAACTCATGGCTGCCGAAAAGAATCTTTTGATCAAATTAGGCCAACTAACTCCATTGGCTATGTGGATTAGAGACTATGAGAACTCGGAATGACAGGACAATGTGATCTTGATCAGGCTCATCATCATTTCCCTAATCATATGCCTTAAATAATAATGATGAACTTCTTAAATTTCAAACTTAATCTGATGCTACTATAAGCTAAGCAATTAGCAACTTAACGACTAGACTTAATTGAAAGTTTTCTTTTACAATTGGGAGGTGTAATTAATTATAAGTGCTTACATCTATAAGAAACCTGAAATCAAATTTAAAGTTCTACAAAATGAGAGTGAAATCTCTAAGTAGTGTCTTATCTATAATTCATCTGTCTTCTGAAAATTTGATTGCCACCAAATTTAAACTCTTTTCATCGAAAGGCAAAGCATGAATTTTGTAAGCCCACAATTTCAAGTTTAAGAAAGAAAAAAATGTAGATAGGTTAGTGGGATAAACACAGATAGTGGAGACCATTATTGACCAAACTAATAGTGGTGGTGATGCAGGGACTTAGGTTAGTGGGATAAACACAGATAGTGGAGACCATTATTGACCAAACTAATAGTGGTGGTGATGCAGGGACTGCTAAGTTGTAGTGTGTAGGTGAGTAGTAATGCTTGGTTGGTGAAGAGGGTCAAGCAAGAGCACGTGTGTGGGATAGGAGTGTAAATGAGTCGAGTCAAGCTCGAGTCACACCTAACTCGAGCTCAACTTGCCACCTTGCTCGCTGGCTCAAACTCGAGCTCGAGCTCAGCTCGTAGCAATAATGACAAGCTCACGAGCTGGCTCGTTAGCTAGAGCCAAAAAGTTGTTGGCACGAGCTCACCAAAAATGCATCAACATGGCCAACACCATGAACTGAAGAAAAAAATACAATAAAAGCTCATCTGAGAAGGCGTCAACATTATCGACATTATGAGAGCTCACTGGCGATGAAGATGTTAGCATGAGTTGGCATGACCAGTGAAGAATCCTGTGGGAGAAGTCACCGATAAAAAAACTTGCTTGTGGAAGAAGAAAAGGAAAGGATGGGGACTGATGGCTTGCTTGGGGAAGAAGAAAAGGCAAGAGAAGTTGAAAAGATAGGATAGCCTAGCATTAAATAAAATATAAAATATTAATATTTTATAAGTAATATTAAATTTAATAAATAAAGTGCTGGTGGATTTTGTAAAAGACAAGTCAGCTTATATTTTTTTTAATAGAGTGCCAGTGAATGTAATAAAATGAGTCTAAAATCGAGTCGAGCTTGTGAGCCAATGAGCTGAGCTAGCTCAAGCTTGAGCTCGAGCTCGAGCTCGTGGCTTGATAAGCTCAACTCACGAGCTTGTAAACAACTCGAACTCGAGCCAGCTCGGCTCACTTACACCCCTAATGATGTTGTCACGAAGAGAGGCCAAAGGTCCATTTAGGTTTAGATGGAGTCAAAATAATAAAATGAGGATAAAAATAATTTTTATTTATAAATTAATTTTTTAAAATCACCAAAAACTACAACATTTAAAGCTTATGTCTTTTATTTATTTCATAAAAGTGCACTTCACAAAGACACATCTTGAGACAATCCTCAGCCTTCTTGAGGTGAATTTTCTCAAAAATGTTGAGGCATAACTTGCGAAATTTTAAACATGGGATAGAAGAAAGAATTTTGTGGAAGCCAATAGATTTAAAACCCTAATATAGGCTATAGAAAAATATAGCAATTATTAAAATTCAAATTCCTGAATTAATCCCTAAATATAAAAACTTAAATAAATATTCTCTTGACATTAAGGAAACAAAATCTTAATTATCTTTAATTTCTCATGTGGGGGTTTTATCTTTTTATTATGCAATTTAAGCTCCCCTACTCTTTTCCTCTTAGCAATTCATAACTCATAATTAAAAAACTTTTAATTTTATTAGAGGTAGATAAGAACATTATGATAATGTTGTATAATTACTAATGTATTTTATAATTCCATGTAGATGTGGTAACCATAACTTTGCATTTGAATGTTCATAGCCTCTTCGATCATGGCTCCACTGTTTGGCTTCAAACTTCTCTTGAATTTGAATATCCTTAGGTGGGACCTTTGTTGACTTCATGGAACTGCATATGAAATTTACATTTTATGTTCCTATAAGCTCTTCTTGGTACCTCGAGCTTCTTGGCAGGAACTAAGATGGCTTTAGTTGTGGCAAGTAGAAAGAATTGAAGTTTTAACAATTGTTGATAACCTTCTTAAATGGCTTTGTTGTTGAATCCTTTAGCTGTGGTTTTCATTGGTGCATTACATATTGCTTCCCTCTTTTTAAAGCACATAGTTTTGTTTCTTCTGAAAATGCATACAATTCCAATTCCGTAAGCATCGGTTGCTTAAGATTTATGAGATACATCCAGTGGCATTATACGATATGTTATCACGTTATCAATTGCTTGGTCAAGACAAACTTCCCAATATACTATTTTATAATTCTAAATTCAATGTCCTTCCTAATCCACCCTAAGATATATGATTTTGGCTGGGGAGTGGTGTCTAGGCCTAGTTTTCAACCAGGGCTTTGTAAATAAGGTTTCTTTCCACTTCATTAGTGTACAGTTCCACCAACAAATGTTAGATTTTACCTGTATATTTACCTTCGAGAATTTCTTTCTTAGCTTGTCCTATCACTTTGCATGAGATTCGTCTTAAATTGACGTACTCTTTTATTGGCCTCATTTCAGGATGAATTCCTCATAATCTTCGTATGCACGGTATCAATAATAATTGGCATCCTCTCTTCCTTTAGCTTATCCTCTGTTGCTTTGCTACACTGTTAAGAAAGCATTGCTAATGGGAATAATTGGATTCTTTATCTCAATAGTTATTACTTTGGAGCTTACTTTTGATATGTTCCTTAAGAGTAAATAGACTCATGCTTTGACACTAACGTCTCAACATTATCACTAAGTCTATAATAAGAGGCTAGAATAGATAAGTAGGGTTTAGGTAATTCTTTTGGAGGAACCCTAGAGATGTATGAATAAAGGTGCCACGTTTTTTTTTTTCTTGCTATAGATAGCTTCTCTCATATTTGTCTTACTCCTGTTATGGACAACAAATTCCGCTTTTTATTTTTGAGTTATCCTGCTCTAAATAGTAACAAGCCACTATGTCTTTTTTTTTTTCGTTTGGCTGGAAATAGAAATTAAAATGTTGCCCCCTTGCTGGACAGCTACATAAATTACTGCGTGAGTTAAACAACAGGCAGATTATTATTCTGGAAATTTTCCTCTCAACGGCTTCAGTATGGCAGAATGAAGGCAACCAGATGACTGGACAACTGACAATTTCTCTGGTGGCTACAAGAGACCAAAAAGAGGCTAGTGACAGCAGCCATAAATAATTGTAGAGGATGTTGCCCAGTGTAGTTGCAGAAGTGAGAAGGCAGAGTGCAGCGCTAGCACGTTTTGGGAGGCTGTATGAAGGGAAATATAGGAATTTCAGCAGCTGTTTGATCCCATCGGAGAGCTAGCGGCAGATTTGGAAGGATGCCAATTGATTTCATTGCTGGAGTCGAGCCTATTTATAGGCTAATATAGATAAAAATTAATTCAAATCATTCTTATATTTTTCTCAACTGATTCCATAATTTATAAGGAATCTTATCTTCATAAACTAACTCCATAATTCAAGAAGAATCTTATCATTACTAAGCTAACTCCATAATTCAAGAAGAATCTTATCTTCATAAAGAGGATGAAAGATGTATGCATAAATTAGCCAAATACAAAATAAGAGAGGTAAAGATTTAGTTTAAGTTAAGTGCATAAATGATGAAGATCAAAAAGTGTTTTTTAGAAGAGGGTATTTAACTTAAATGGATGAAATATTTTGATAAACTTTCTAATGAAGGTTTTGAGAATATGTTTGACTTTAGCAACTTTAGTACCAAAAATAATATTAGATGCTTCTATTTTTATCATAGTATTAATAAAATCAAAGTTCGAGAGATTTTAAAGAAAATTAAGTGCAAAAAAGTAATAGGACCTGATGATATTCTAATAGAAGCATGAAAATGCTTAGGAGATCAAGAAATTTCTTAGCTTACTAAGCTTTTTAATATTATTTTAAATATTAAAAAGATGTCTGATGAGTGGAGAAAGAGTTTGTTGAATCCTATTTTTAAGAATAATGTGTAACACAAGAGTGTGAAAATTATAGAAGAATTTAATTAATGTAACATACATTAAAATTATGAGAGAAGATAATTGAGCATAGGTTAGGACGTCGCACAAAAGTTTCTTAAATCAGTTTGGTTTTATGTCAGGTAGGTCTATTATGAATCTTATACATTTGTTAAGAGATTTGATAGAGAAATATAGAGAGTAAGGAGGATCTACGTATGATATTTGTTGATTTAGAGAAAGCATATGATAAAGTTCTAAGAGAAGTGCTTTGGAGAGTTCTAGAAAAGGAGTTAACATTGCTTATATTTAAGTCATTAAGGATATGTATAATGGAGTTGGAGTTGTTACTTATGTTCAAACACCAAGAGAATTAACTAAGTATTTTCCTATTTCAGTTGGATTATATTAAGGATCGGCTTTAATCCCATATCTTTTTGCTTTAGCTATGGATGTTCTTGCTAGACATTTATAGAAGGATGTAACTTAGTATATGTTTTTTGTGGATGATATTCTTCTTGTTGGTAAGACTGGAGAGAGAGATTAAGAGAAACTTAAATTATAGAAGCCAACCTTAGAGTCTAAAAGCTTTGTTTGAGTAGATCTAAAATCGAATATATGGAGTATAAGTTTAGTTATATAAGATCTAATGGCGGTTGTAACATGGAGTGATCAAGTCATTAAAAAGATTGAATGTTTTAGATATCTAATATCTATTGTTCAAAGTGATAGGTGAAATAGATGGGGATGTTATTAGTATAATTCAATTTGGATGTGAAGGAACTCATCTAGTCTATTGCGGAATAAAAAAATACATTTTAGATTTAAGAGAAAATTTTATAAGATGGTGGTGAGACATGCAATGATTTATGATGTAGAATGTTGGCTAGTAAAAGAAAAGCATAAAAATAACATAAGTGTTGCAGACACGGGGTTGCTCAGGTGGATGAGAGGCTTTACACTACAAAATGTGAAATGAATATATACGTGCAAAGATTGGAGAAGCTCCAATGGCAAATAAGATTTAAGAGAGTCACCTTAGATCATTTGGTCACATAAAACGTATGTCATCTGATGACTCAGTTAGGAGAGTAAATGTATTAGATTTGACCTATGTCTAGAAAGGTAGAGACCTAAAAAATTTTATTAGAAAATATAAAAAATGACCTTATTTTTTAAAATGAAAATTTGATGCTTAATAAAATGCAATGAGAATGTGATGCTTGTTCTTAATTTTCATTCTATTTCGTTGAGGTAGTTTTGCTATTGTGAAATAATTATTCTTTACCCCAATGGAAATAGCTTTGGAGCCTATTTTTGAAATGTTCCCTAGAGTTAGCAACCTCATGATATGATGCTAACATCTCAACATTATGCCATAAGCCCACAATAAAAGCTAGAATAGATAAAAAATACTTGGGTAATTTTTTTGGAAGGAACCTTGTAATGTATGAATCAACATAAAGGTACCATGGGTGTAGTTTCTTGCTATAGAATGCTTCTGCACTCTGATTATGCCTTATTCTTGTTGTGGACAACAATTCCTCTTTGATTTTGACGTATCCTCTAGACAGCAACAAACTGTTTTTTTTAATGATTTTGCTGGAAATAGCAATTACAATGTTGCTTCATCATTGGACAACAGTCAGATTGTTCTTTTGTTTCCTGTTTGCTATAAGTAGCAATCAAGACTTGATTTTTTCTCACAGCAGGCGTTAATATAGCAGCATGAAGGCAACTAGATCCGGCAAGTTCTCTGGTAGTTGTTAAGAAGCAAGTGACAGTAGCCATAAGGGGGTCCAATATCAGAAAGAGCTTGTTAGTGGTTGTAAGAGTCAAGACAGTGCAATGCAAGTGTGTTTTGAAAGGCTGTAGGTGGTGACAGATTGATCCCAACAAGGGGACAACAGGAGAGGAGAAGATAAAGAACATTTGGGAGGCATGGAATTGATTTCATTACAAAAATCAAGTTTTTTTTATAGGAAATCTCAAAAAAATTAATTTAAATAATTCTTTTTTTTTAACTAAGTACACAATTTAAGAGCAATCTTATTCCTTTTAAAATAACTTCATAATTCATGAAAAATCTTATCCTTCCTAAACTAACTCCAAATGATAAGAAAATTTAGGTTTAAATGAAAAATACAAAGTTATCCAAAATAAATTTATAATTCAAGAATTTATCCTAATGTTGCTATCCTCTAGATCACCATCAAATTGTTTGGATTTTCTCTCCTATTCATGATCTCCAAGACTTTGATTGACAACTTACCACCTCCAGAATCCTAATAACGGAGTCGTCGATTTAAATAGTGTGATCTAAGAATCATAATAATTGTCAGACTCCATTAAGACCACAATTCTTTTAATCCTTTCAGGATCTAACACCAAAATCGCAATTACGGTTGATTCAATTGATCATTCTTTAAATTAGAACCCCAAGCCACTAGTTAGATTTAGAGGATTTCAATCAAAAGAAATTATAGCTCTTGATACTAATTTCTTCTTTTAAAATTAAAACTAAATCTAAACTTGTTTCAAACTTCAGAGACAAGCATACACCATTAATTTTGCTCTTGCTTGTATACACCTATAAATGTGAGAAAAATAATAGCAAAACAAGTGATGCCTAACCTAACAAATTCATCACTATTTGCACATTCCTTCATTAGATTAAGAACATGCTCATTATTATATATAAAGTTCGATAAATTCATAGCTTTTCTAATAATACCCTTCACTTGATTAATCATCCAAATATCCTCCAACAATAGATCTATGCAATAGGTTGCACAGAATGTGAAATACAAGTGCATCTTGATATCATAAGAAATTGATCTATCAGATTACTAATTTTTTAAGAAATTAAGATGCATTCACAATACATTGATTAACCATAATATCTTCCCTAATGGGCTTGTAAACTTTAAAGCATAAGTCACAATTCCAAAATAGTCTTGACGATGACTTTCTTAAGTTTCTTTTCCTTATAGTCAACACCAAATCTGAACTTAATCCTATCTTCAAAGATAAGCATATGCCTTATTTTTTTGGTTGTGTATTATGTTTGGAAGTAGTAACATGAGTCATACTCAACCCACAAATTCCATACTTGTGTATTTCCTCACATTAACAACAAACCCATGATTATATATGAAGTTAGATAACTCCACAGGTTTCTTATTAGTGCTCTTCACCTAATTAATCTTCCAAATATCCTCCAACACTAGATCTATGGAATAGGTTGCACATAATGCCAAATATGGGGTGTGCTTTCTTATCTACAAAGTTTTATTTATTAGATCAAGAATTTTCATTAAGATGCATTTACAATGTATTGACTAATCTTAACATGTTCAATAGTGGGATTGTAACCTTCAAAGCATTGGTTGCCATTCCAAAACAAAAACTTGAGGATGATCTTCATAATTTGTTTCTATAATAATCAATACTAAAGCTAAACTTAAACTAATCTTCTGAGACAAACATATGCCTTCAATTTTTTTTATGTTTTTGATGCCTGCAAACATGAGGTAGTAAAATGAATATTACCCGACCTCAATAATTTTGTACTACTTGTACATTTCCTCAGCATATTAAGAATAAGTCTATTATTATAAATAAAGTGAAATAACTCCAAATCTTTCTCTTGATTTATCTTCTAAATATCCTCTAATATTAGATCAATATGATAGTTTGGACATGATGTTAAATATAAGTGTGTTCTCTTATCCATAAATATTTGATCAATTATATTAAGAATTTTCAAGAACTTAAAATGCATTCACAATACATATAAAAATTAAATATATAGAAATAAAACACTATCAATTACATATAACTAACTGAAAAACATATAATTAGATTGGGTTTAAGACCAAATTGATCCCTCAACTATTTATGAAGAATTTTATACTAAATATGGTAATTTGGTCGAATTTTGATCGGGGACCAGGGGTCTTTGTTTGAATTTAATGGAAAAGGTAAATAATGACTTATAGGCATTTTCAAATATCAAAAATAAAAATAAGTATATAACTAATAAACCCTACCTCTTCTCATTTTTTCATTCACATATTGCATCAGGAATTCAATTTATAATCAAACAAGAGACCAAATTGGTCCTCGCTGAGACTAAATCTTCATAAATAATAGTTGAGATTTGGTCTTAAACCGTAATTAGATTGGTTATCAATAACTACTTGCACAACATTATCATTTTCAATAATTTCAATTTGTGCATTAAGATGCTTAAAACAATGTTGATAAGCCTTCAAATATTCACTAAAATATGAATCTTATTGAGAAATAAAAAATCTATCAATTTGTCTAATAATGGAAACGTTAACATAAAAAGTAATAGATTACTCTTATGACATGGAAATGAAATAATTTCATGTGTTTAAAATATTATGATCTATAAGAATAATATTTTAAAAGCTTCATATATGATATTATTAAAAATTAGAATTCACTAAAATATAAATTCACCATTAGTATTGAAGAAAAAATCCTAGCACTCCAATTATAAATCATCTATTAAATCCAACATCAACTTTTATCCAAATCTACTAAGACTTGTATCTAAATCAACAAAGTTTATAACGATTTGATATATCAAGCATAATAGTTTATGGAGGAAGCTTAAGTGTCTAAATCAATTGTCTTTATAATGCTTTTAATGCCAACGAGCTTATTATCAGAAATAAAAAATTATCAACATGACTATATATCTTCATTTTTTTATGTCCACTATTTTAAATAGTCTTCAAACCTAAAATTACACTATTTATTGTGATCTACAACATGAAAATTATATTCAATAAAGTTTTATTGAATTTCATATTTTTAAGGGTGGAGAAAGAAAGAGTTGTTGGTTCTTATTTTTAATAATAAAGGTGATGCACAAGAGTGTGCAAATTATAGAGGAATTAAATTAATGTGTCATACATTAAAATTATGGAAGAGTAATTGAGCATAGGTTACGATGTGATACAAAAGTTTCTCAAAATCAGTTTGGATTCATGCGGGTAGGTCTAATAAGGATGCTATACATTTGTTGAGAGGTTTGATGGAGAAGTATAGAGAGAGTAAGGAGGATCTACATATGATATTTGTTGATTTACAGAAAGCATATGATAAAGGTTCCAAGAGAAGTGCTTTGGAAAGTTCTAGAAAAGAAATGAGTTCATATTGCTTATCTTCGAGCCATTAAGGATATGCATACTAGAGCTATTACTTGTATTCAAACACAAGAAGGATTGATCAAGTATTTTCCTATTTTAGTAGGAATACATCAAAGGATTGATCAAGTATTTTCCTATCTCTTTGCTCTTGTGAAGGATGTTCATACTAGACATTTATAGGAGAATGTACCTTGGTGTATGCTTTTTGTGGATGATATTCTTCTAGTTGATTAGACTAGAGAGGAGTTCAAGAGAAACTTGAATTAAGCATATCAACTTTAGAGTCTAAAAATTTTCATTTTAGTAGATCTAAAATTGAATACATGCAGTGTAATTTTAGTTTTAGAAGATCTAGTGGTAAGGTAATGACATTGCGTGATCAATTTATTAAAATGAGTGAATTTTTTAGACATCTCAGGTCTATTGTTTAAAGTTATGGTGAAATAGATGGGGATGTCATCAATAGAATTCAAGTTGGATGGTTGAAGTAGAGGAATGCATCTAGCATGTTGTGTGATAGAAAAGTGCCACTTACACTTAGGAAAAAAATTTATATGATGATGGTGAGATCTACAATGATTTATGGTGCAAAATGTTGGCTAGTAAAGGAGAAGCATAAAATTAAGTATTGCAAAGTTGAGAATGCTCAGGTGAAAGAGTGGCTTTATGATTAAGGACAAAATAAGAAATAAATATATGTGTGAAAATATTGGAGTAGCTCCAATGGTAGATAAGATTAGAGAGAATCGCTTGAAATGATTTGGTCACATAAAGCGTCGGTTGTCTGATGACCCAATTACGAGAGCAAATGTATTAGACTTGACCTATGCTAAGAAAGGTGGAGATAGATCTAAAAAGACTTGGTTAGGTAGTATAAAAAATGATGTTATTTTAGAATTAAATGAGAATTTGACACTTAATTGGACACGATAGAGAAGAAGGATTCATGTAACCGATCTCATGTAATGTGATAAAGGCTTGTAGTTATTATTGCTGTTGTAAACCATTGTCAAGCATGAGAAAAAATCAGTATGATTGAACAACACATAGAATACTTTTTAATAGTCTAATTTTACCCATGTATTGCACCAATGAAAACCACTTAGCTCACAAGCTAGTTATCATGCCAATTTAGCCAAAAACCTCATTTAGATAGAAATAGACTAGTCCAAATTACATCCCAAATGCTCACTAAAAATAACAAAAAATAACAATCTCAAACTTAGTTGGGAACCTTGCAAACTCTTACAATCTCACTTCCTTTGGCAGGACTAGGGAAACCAAGGGATTTCCAAGTTATACAAAATAAATATCATTATCTTTACCCTCATCAGTAATGAACAATATGTATATTATTTGTAAGTGACAATATTTCATAGGCTTGTCTACAAGCTTAGCAATGGAGAAGATTATAAGAAATCAAAAAGGTAATCAAGCGTGATAATCAAAAGATAGGAAAAGAAAAGAAATACAAATTAGATCAACCTTTCAAGAACTATAATATACATTACCTTTATTGCTTAATATTCCTTCTGCAACATAAGTTCATGCAGTATACAATTAAATTCCACCAAGCTAACTAAAGAAATGCAGTCATACATCATAAAACATACGAATATTACTATGCATGATGCAGAAATAAAATAAGCAAGATGCATAAATATTATCTAACACAACAAACACCTTGGAGTTACTCCCTAAAACAAGCAGATAACCCACAGAATTCAGTTACCATTATGATCCCAGACACTTGGATAAAACCATATATGCAGCAGCCTACAATCACGCAGCATATAAAGAATTCAGAAAACAAGAAAAATGGTATAACTATAGAAATATTTATCTTGACTACATCAATGAAAGAAAACCAGTAAAGATAACATAGATAAAAAGGCAAGCCAATGAACAATTCAATTCTACATGAATCAAACTTTGAAAATATATAATTAAGCTTTGGTACTATAAAAATAATCCACCCTAAGTCTTTGGTTGTAAAATGCCTTAGATATATTTATCCAGCTCTGAATAATTACAACAGGTGTTTCAGCTTGAAGCAACAAAATATGATAATAAAAATCTCACGACATGCATATTTTATATTTAAGGAGTATAACCTCTAACCTCCACTTTATACATCAAAGGCAAAACCATTAAAAAAAATTGTGATAATTTTGTAACATTCTGGAGCATTATTCTCTACACTAAAATGATAATTGCAATAAGATCTATTTTCTAAACCAAGGTGCAACTGTCAACAAATTTACCAGAGTTTAAAACTTGAATATAATACTAGTGTGCAAGTTTAGCTAGAGAATAACAAAAGGCTGAGAAACTCACATTGAGTGGTTTATCTCGCTATTCAGGATTCTCTATCATTTGCTTATTATGGCTAAATTTAAAATATATCTCTGGCCATAGGAACTATTAGGGTTAACAAGGCCACCTATTTATCAAAATCTATCTATTATTCTCCAAAATAAAAATCAACGAAAAGTTTATCACCATCTTCATTAACCTTATCCTAATTACTTGGGGTTGCTTCACTAATCTTCATTTTTCATTCATTATCATTGAATGGTTTGAAGTATTAAATATATTTTTCACAAATCATTTTGAACTTCTGCTATCCAACTAACCCTCTGGTCTACCACTTCTTCTTCTTAACACTATAATATTAATTTTATCTATTCATCTAATAAACATATTTTTTGTATTATTTGTTGTAAATATCCAAAATCATTGAAGTAAATTTTAAATTAAATCATCTTCAATAAATATCATTCGAATCATTCCTCCAAGATAATCATTTCTTAATTTATTCTTCATATTCTTTCCACACACTTATCTTAACACTCAATTTTTTCACTCTCAACTTACATATCAATGACATGTTTTATTTCTCAACATTCATATTCGTACAATGACAATATAATTGTGGCTTTATATCATCCCATCCCTCTTCCCTTCCCAGGCCACTAACTTGACACTGCCCCCTCGAACAGCAACTCCAACGACATAGGAAAATGGAATCGAACATCAAGCGACAGCTGTATTACACCTTCACTTTCATTCACCCAAGGATTGCAAAGGGAGAAATAACTTGCCACGTTAAACAGCACATGACAACCTAATCACGGAGTACATTCGACAAAGCAAGATGCACGATCTTGTCATTTCTATAACAAATTATAAAATAATATAGAAATGCCATAACTGATAAAATCCACCGCCGGTCCGCCACAACGGTACAACAGCGGAAGAGTAACGCTTATCTAATTACAGTGACAACAATACATGATACAGAACACGGAGCTTGCGCGATACAAGAAACTAAGCAAAGCAGTTTAATTGAATTAGTCCAAATTTGCAGCTTTTTTGTGAGAATAAAAAACCCATTATAACGAAAGACATATCCATGGAGTAAGTCAGGGTAGTTAGGGATAAGATATTTACCCGCGGAGGATGATCTGCAAAGGAATCGGATATGGAGTCAGCAATAGTGAAGACGTTCTAGATCATTGTCAATCCAGTGAGGGACTGTCGGACCAGAATCACATGTGTCGAAAAGTCGCCACCAGAATTCCAATGAGCCATTGTCCTCAACCCACCTTCAGCAGCTCCCTGAATGCCTGCAAATGATGAAGGGATTTCACGATCACCACTAGCTTGATCCCCAGATCCGCCGGGTCTTAAACAACCTCCCACTCAGCTTCGATCCCAGGCTCTGGGAAGAGAGGACGCGGAAGAGGAGCACGAGGATGGAGACAGAGATACGATTTGGGCGTTAACGAAGGGGGCATCGGAAAATGGGAAATTTCGTCGGTTTCTCAAGCCATCGTCCCTACAAGGAAAAGGGCGTAAAGAAGAGACTGAGAAGTTGGTCTAATGTTTTTTTTTTTTTTTTGGTTTTTAAATTACTTATTTTATTCATTTAATATATAAAATTTTATTATTATCTGAATAGACAAAAATATATCACACTTACAAAATAAAAAAAATGAGTTACGGCCTTTTTTTACATAGTATACAGGTAATAATGAAATTTTATATATTAAATGAGTAAAATAGGTAATTTGCCTATGTATATAAAAATCTCCTTTTTTTTAGAATGACTAGGATCACATTTAACATTAACATTAAGTTAACGATGTCTTATAAGAGATGATTAAAGGAGATGCCAAAAAATAGAACAATATTAAAAAAGATTTATCTAAATGCAAAAATAAAAAATAAAAAATAAATAAGCAAGTAAAATTAAATTTATATACATTAATGGGGTTAGAAAACCCCAGTGACAATAGGAGGACTCCATCCAAGATAATCCAAAGCAGAAAATGTCAAAATTAAAGACTGAAGAGCTACTTCCAATATGATAAGAAAATCCAGAGAGACAAGCAACATCAAATAATTAAATTTGTAGAACCGTTAAAAGTTGGATAATTGGTTGAGTCCTCCTTTGAAATGTTGGGCTTTATCATTGCTCCAAAAAAAAAATATCAAAATGTGAAATGCAGCTTATAGACCACAAACTATGAGTGTATCAAGTGTAGTATCTGAATGTAAAATATGATAAAGCGAAAATAGTGCGCAATATAGTCTTTGAAAACCCTTCCAGTAACAACATAGTAAAGTGACATCATAACAAGAAGCAGCATAAGGAGAAATTGGAAAATGTCATAAGTTAAAGAGAGTAAAGATTAGTAATAATAGGAGGCCATTTGATACTTTTTTTGCTTAATAGTAAAAAGAGTTTTTTCTTTATAATATTTGGAGAAGATCCACATCTACAGATAACTCTGCAATTCCTTTCTACCCATAAATAGTGGGACGTAATATGAAATGTCAAAAGAGAGAGAGAATTTCTTAGTAATAATACAATCAAGTGTATCTCGATGATTCAAAACTTGAGTTAAATTATAGCTCATGTGAAAAAAGCTTCCCAAAGGAATGCACTCTTTAAGGATGTTAAAAGAGAAAGGACACTCAAAAAATAAGTGAGAATGAGTTTCATTTTGCTCACTGTGAAGAACATAAATAGGATTAACATCGAAGCCTCTAAGTAAAAGGGCATCTTTAGTTTTAAGTCCACCACAAGAATTTTTCAAACAGTAGCAGCATATTTAAAGGGGTGGCCTTTAAACTAAAGTAATTTGCTCTACTTAACTTTTGGGTGATCAGCATAAAGAAATGATAAGACATTTTTATGTGAATATGAGTTTTTTCCTTGCCATAAACAATCCAATGTGGAATCCACAATGGGAGTACCAGGAATGAGGTTTTGATAGTTGGCTAACAAGTCATTGGTGCGATGAAGAACCCAAGTATTGTGAGAGATCAAATTGGAGACTTTGGTATAAATAGAGTAGTTAAACCAAATAAAAGTCTCACTTCCAAACTTTTCATAAAGGGATGCCCCATTTAGCCAAGGATAAAAAAAAATGATAGCTTACTATCTTTATTTACTTGGAATAATAAGCATCTCCTAATTCTGACTACAATTTGCATCAATGCTCGCCAAAAAGGAGAAGATTTTTGTTTAAATTTGTACCACAAGAAACCATAAAAAGATTGACACTAGTTAGAGAGAATAGAGTTAGTGTTATAGTGTCTTCATATAACTTTGTATGTGCACAAAAGGTTGATGGTGTTAAGATTAAACAGGCCAAGGGGACCTTGATCTGTGGGCTTTGAGATAGTATTCCATTTGATGGTGTGCATTTTTTTTCTCAATGCCATTATGATGGAGGAAATTATTAATAAGAGATGACTTTTTTTTTCTTCTTAGTCCTTTTGGTATGATAGAACATCTAAACCAATAGCAGAGGTAACTACAAATAGTAGATTTAATTAGTTGGAATCTATCAGTGAATGAAAGAACCTTTTGTTTCCAACCACTTTGAAATTTATCAATGTTTTTATGGAAACCGACAACTTTAATCTTGGAGGAGTTAATAGTAATGTCGAGATGTTCCCAAAGGAGAGCTTTGACCTGAAATCCCAAACTTTCATAGATTTGTAACTTTAGTTGCTCATCTACAGGTTTAGAAAAATAGATAGCAGATTTATCTACATTGATACAAAGATTTGATGCCATTTAGAATTTGTGCAACATAGAAGATAAACAACATGTTGTGGTTATGATCGCCTTACCAAATACTAAAAGATCATCAACATAAATAAGATATGTTACATTTTGATTAGTAGTCATAAAATGTTAATGCATAAGTTTAGAGAAGGCATCCATGATAATAGTGAAAAGGTATGGAGAGATGAAGAAGGGTAGAAGAAACCATGAAGCTTGCTATTAATGATTACATAAAAATGAACTTGCTTAGTACAAGCCTTGATACAACTAAGAAAAAGAGCATGGAAGCCCAAATGAGACAATCGATCATAAAGAAATTGTCAATTGACTCTATCAAATTCTTTCATTTAGTCAATTTTAGAGAAAAACACTTTAAGATGGGATGAGGAGTTGAAACCTTGAAGGAGCTCATTAGCAAGAATAATATTATCCACTATATCTCTACCATGAATGAATGATGATTGGGCAATGATGGATAATAGTAGGCAGAATAATTTTAAGTCTGCTGGCAATAAGTTTAGAAATGATCTTATATATGGTGTTGCAGAGAGATATAAGTTTGGAATCATTAAATGTCTATTGTGGAACTTCTTAGGAATCAAAGTGATAGCTGACTATTTTATCCTATTAGGAAACTTAGAGGTAGAGAAGAAGTATTTAATGGCTTGATTGCACAAAACACCTATGATATCCTAAGTATCTTTAAAAAATTTAAAAGTGAAACCATCAGGACTAGGAGCTTTATCAAAAGCAATACTAAAGAAGGTGTTCTTGATTTCTTCATCAATAAATTCAGGAATAAGAGATGTACAATATTGTAGGGTGAGAGTGTGAGCCACAGAGATATCCTCTAAAAGGTCACAAGATGAGTTCTTTGAACAAATAAGTAGGGAAGAGAAGTAAGCAACAACTGCCTTGACCATATCAACTTGAGTCTAAATGCTAGTATTGTTGGAAACAATCTCTCTAATGTGATTTCTATTATTTCTAACCCTTATTCTTTGATATAAGAATTTTATATCATTCTTTCCTTTAGTGAGCTAAACACATTTAGCTCTTTGTTTGATCCATTCTATTTCACATTTAGTGGCTTCTGTAAGTTTGTCTTGTAAAGAGATAGCCTTGGAAAGAAGATCTCTATTAAGTGGATTAAGCTCAAGTTCCTGCATAACATTTGCTTGTTAATTTTTGAGTTCAAAAATAGTGCTAGAAATAAACTTTGATGAATACCAGTTAGTATTCTTAAGAGAAAATTTAATTTCCTTGAGCTTGTTGCAAAGGGCAAAGATACGGTTACCATGTACATGAGTACACTAAATGTAAGTGATAAAATTAAGAAAATTATTACATTTACTCCAATAGTTCTTATACATGAACCTACATTTGGGAATACAATTATTTCCCATAGAGCTGATAATAGGAGAGTGATCTGAAGTAAGGGATTCTAAAACTTTATAAGAAGAGATAGGGAAGTGCTTCATCCAATGATTGTTACAAAGAGCTCTATCAAGAAAACACCTAATTGGGTTGTCAATTTGGTGATTAAAATAGCTGTAAGTGAACAATATTTTGCAAATCAATAAGGCCAGAGTTAAAGACACATGTGTTGAAGTCAACAAGTTTGCTGGAAATGGGAGGAACACCTCTAATCTTTTCTTTAGGATTACAAATACAATTAAAATCTCCCAAAATGAGCCAAGGTTCATTAATAGTGGTAGCAAGATTCTCAATAGAGTTCCATAAATCTCTCCTTTTGATGGCTCAGTTATCAACATATACAACTGCAACTAAAATCTTTATACTATAATAAAAGACCAGCAATCCATGAATATATTGTGCATTCCTTACCAAAGCAATATATTGTGCATTCCTTACCAAAGCAATAATAATAATAATAATAATAATAATAATAATAATAATAATAATAATAATAATAATAATAATAATAATAAAGAAAATAGAGGCTGCATTCCATTTTATCCAGATCTGATCATTTGAGGAACAATGAAGTTATTGAGAGAAGCTTCATTAGGAAATAGCAAAAAGTGGTTGAGGGAATAAGGGTCAGAAACCAAAGAAGAGTTTAATTTGGTTTCAAGTAAACAAAGAATGTCTAAGTTATAGGTTTTGATAAGATTTTTGTCGTCAGTGAAATGTATATCACTATTAAAGCATTGAACATTCCAAGAGAAGATTTTTAGGTGGAACATAGTTATAGTTACTGGGAATAGGGATTTCCCCCACTTTTTTTGGCTTGGAGGAAGAACGATTATTTTTTTTTGGGTAGAACAAGTTGGTGTAATCTAGCTGGCAAAAATTTAAAGATTATTTTTTTTTTTGAAAAAGATTGTTCAAAAATTTGGAATTATATAAGCATTCAAGTTAAAAAATTTAATATATAAAGGTGGAAGAATTTTAAAATTTTGATTTTATATATCTCATATTAGTGAAATTAAAGAAATATACTCATTAGTGGCTTTCTTGAAAAAATATGTTTAAAAATTTATTTTGAGCTAAGTTATTTTACTTTTGTACCATAGAATATTTATTAGTTCATCGCAATTAATATTAATTAAATAAGTTTTGAACTATATAACAATAATATTTAGGTTTGTGTATAAATAATGTTGGAATCATATTTGACTCATACTTGAATCTTACTCGAACTTTCTAGTAAGTTTTGAACATGATTTGTATATGGATTAAATAACATTCGAATAAAAGTTGAGCATGGATCTAGTATAATTTAAGCATAAATTGATATGGGTTCGAGAATGGTTCTTGGACCTAAACAATATTCAATAGAAATTTGAACATATTCAGAACAAGATTCAAATATGGTTTAATGAAGTTTACACATATTTTCAAGAAGGTTCAAATAAGTTTAACAAAGATTCAAATATATTTCAAAGAAAGTTTAAGTAGGATTCAAATGTGATTTATAATACTATATAATAATATTTACAACATAATTATAACACAACAACTACAATGCATTAGATTCAAAATTATTTTATACAATAGTATAAAAAGTATAGTACAACTCTAACACAATAGATTAGAAGATATTTAATGTAGTAGCACAACAGAGACAACCTAGCTATAACATATTAATTGTAGCACAACAATAATATAGTGAATTGCAACACAATATTGTAATTCAAGATATACGGTATAATTGCTATAACACAATATTGTGTTTTAAGATATATAACACAATGATCATAACAAAATATAAAACAACTCAAAAAATAAAACATAATGGCTATAATACAAAATAGTATAATTTATAATAAAAAATACAACAAATTTGAATAAAAATGATTAATAAAAAATAAATAAATTAATATTTGCAGTTGTGATAAACAGTATATATTAGAACATCTAACATCTACTCAAATCTTATTTAAGTATGCTCTTCACTAATTTAGTGGCTTCTCAACTCCTTAATAATAACAAAAGTAGCTTTAGCTTTTTCATCTGATGAACTGGATTGACTTACTACTGACTGTGCTTTTACTATCTCCCTTACTCTTTCTTTAAAAATATGGTTATTGTTTTCTTCATTTAAATTTAACTAGAGTATGCTAAGTAAGAATAAAAATCCTTCTCATCAATTTATGATGGATAATATTTGCCAAGAATAAATAAATGTAGCTTATAAGTTAAATAAATGTTTGTATGCATGTATGTATGTATGTATGTATGTATATATGTATGTATGTATGTATGAATGTATGTATGTATGAATGTATGTATATAAATTGAAATATTAAATCAATATAATCTTATCAATACATAAAACTGCTAGATTCAAACAATAATAGAATTAACTTAATCAGCTTAAACTATATGAATCGATAAATCTTAATGAACTTAACAAATATTTAAATATAAACTAAGTAAAATATTGAAACATTAGATGAATTCCAAATTGAAGAAAATTTAATCAAATTGAAAAATATTTATCAACTTAAAGTAAATACTAAAATTCAAAATACATAAAATTTAAATAATAATTAAACCAAATTAATCAACATAAATCATTAAAACCAATGGAACCCAATAAACTTAATGAATTGAAGTTTAAATAAATCATATAAAAAAAGAGAAAAGAGAAGAGGTAAATAACAAACCATAAATCAACCCTTAATCCACTTAAATCGAACATTAATAAGGTAAACCTTAATAAAAATATAACTATTAAAATCAATTAAATTAATTAAATTAAACTTATTGTAATTATATTACTATATAAATTAATATAAAGTAATGAAATTTAAAGATCCTAATAATGGTCTAAATGTAACTTAAGTAAAAGTATATGAAATATCAGTTGAAATTCAAATTAAAAAAATAAATTTAATTAAAATTGAGAAAATAATAATCAAATCAAAATCAAAATATTAATAACCCACCTTAATGAAATACAAAGGTTACCAAACTCAAATAAAAAGTGGAAGTGATTTAATCAACTTAAAACCAATCATTAATAATTTAATTTTAATCAAGTTATGATACACTTAAGTAAAATTACAAATAGATTAAAACAAACACAGTTTAACTCATAAATTTTAAATATTAAGTTAAATTTCTTAAAATTAATATAATTTAATTTAAAACCCATAAGTTAAAACAAATCTTAATTGAAATTGAGACTAAACTGAAACTCTTCATAATAAGTAATCACAAGATAATCTGGATATTGGTCCAAATGAGGTCTTAATACCTTGAATTACTAGTTTAACAATGACATGTAGCTATGAGAGCTGAATATGAAAAGAGATTAAATAAATAAGTAAAATATTAATATATTTAAAATATAAATTATTAAGTTCAAGTCTTAAGATAACTTTCACTCTTTAGTGAAAATCTTATTAGGAATATTATGTTAAGTAGATTAAAACTTTGCCATAGGCAGGGCTTAATCTCTTTTTTTACTCTTTAAAATCTAAAATTAATCTTAGCATAAAATTAAAAATAAAAATATAACTATAAATTAATTAAATATTAAAGGTGAAATCACCCAATGGTAAATTGAATAAATCTTGGACTTGAATCAAACTTAAATTTAAAGAAGCCTAGTATAGACTTGTCACACTAGCCCTCTTTTCACACACTTGAATATTAAACCACTAACCCTAGACTTAGGTTATGTTAGTGCTTTATTGTAATGTATTAATTTTTTAAATTTTTGTGATGTAGTATTTTAGACTGGATATTAGGATTGTTTGTGCGCTAGTCTTGATGGTAAGATGTTATTTATTAAATGAAAGATATTTTCTGTAGTGGGATGTGCTTAATTAAAAGTTTCACTATAATAATAAAAATAAATTGAATGCTTTTGCATGCAGGTGATGCTTTCCCTTTTAACATAAGCCATTAGGATAGTTTGACTTGGCACCTGTGGGTGTTATATATGATATATGACTGCTTAGTATGCATCATAGCTAACCTCTATTTTGTAAGATTTCTTTTAAAATTTGCAAATATAATTTTTGTAATAGAATATGATTAGAGCAATGGGGTTTAGGATGAGTAGAGGCTATAAGGATTTGACCTGGGAGACCTTGTGATGCCTGAAGGATCTAAAGTTTGGAAGGTCAAGTGAAGATGAGACCCCCATGGCTTGTTCAAATTTCATTCATGAAATTATAATCCGGGTAGTATAAGCTTTGAGCTCAGCAACCCACCTTTTTCTTTTTTTTGGGGTGTATTCAAGAATCCGGCTGCATCTACCTTTATAGTTCTTTTAATCTGATTGATTATTTGGTGTGTTTACTTTGATTATGCATTAGAAACTACATGTTTTTTCTAGGTTTCTTAAAGTGTGATGATTGCTGTATAGCCTAGATTTTGTTTAGCTCTTTAAAACTTAAAATTTCAACCTAATTAAAATAAATAACTTCAACTTAAAATTAATACAACTCACAACCTCACTATAAAGTCATAGTAGTTAATCAATAAAATTGATTTATATGTTATAAGTTTGTGATGAATGTGGATAATAATCTTGTATGCATCTTGTCTTCTATTCTTGAATACAGGGGATCTTCACTCATTGCATGAAAGAAAAGTGCAAGACTATTAACAACAACCTCTTGAGTGAAGACCACCCCTCTAGTGGATTGGCCTAAAACCTTATTTCATCATGCATGTAGGCATAACTGCCCACCCAAGCCTGAGTCTAAATGATGAGTCAAAAGTAAATAAAACATGTAAATTTTTATTGCATTATTTTAAGATATATTTTCATACGAACCATGATCTAGGCTCTTAAGGAGCGAGTTTAGGATTTTAGACTCTTTCTTAATAAATAACAGACTAATGATCTTGCATTCATGAGACTTAATCATATAGTTTTAAAATATAGGAGGTGTTTGCTAGTAGCCATTCTAGGTGGTTATAAATCAAGAAGTGTAGGGATATGTTCACTCTCTCTAGTGGAAGTGAACCAACACAACCTAATATTCTCGAGTAAAATTAAGTCAAGCTCTTAACTTATGCTAGATCACTTTAGATATAGATTCATAGGTAGCCCATTTTTCTTCTATTACGAGTATAAGTTCTCGCATCTTAGACATTCTCATAATCTTGTGTTGTTAGAATATAAGTTTAGCTTTCTAATAAAATATCTACTTATACAATCATAATTTTCTATTTGAAAAATATAAAGCCTCACCATAGGATAGATTGAAGTGCTCACTATGCTTCCTAGTATCATGAGCGTTTCCTACTTATTCTCCTTTGGATTTAATTAAGAACTCTTTCTAATTGAGTATTTCCACTTGAGTCCCAACAATCACTAATCGTTTAATACTAAGCTTTAAAATCCATAAAGATTTAGCCAATCAGTTTAATTAAGAGTTTTCTTAGAAAACTTTATTTCCAAAGATGTAATTAACTATGAGGCTTGACCATATAGACAACTTTAGAAATCTACTTAAAATAAACCCAGCTTTACCTAGTCCATGTAAAGTAGGAGAAAAATCTCTCGTATATGTAGACCTATTGGTCTTAAAAGTCCTTATTAGATGATTGAGTCCATCGTTTGGTAATGTTTCTACTTTTTGAGGTAGTACCTCACTCATTGATGTCATACTTAATCATTTCAATAAGTGCCCCATAAGATCTACGTGGTGTCTCTCATCACCAATTTTAAACACCACGATAACTAACGAGGAGGAAGAGGTGGATCTTCTCAATAGTGTTTTGTATCTTTTAAAATGAAGCTACCTTGGTCAATTAATCCACTAAATGTTGGCTCTAGAAAGGTATAATTCCCAAATCATTGATTGACCATAGAAGTTAGGTCTTTTGTGAAGTGATTTGGTGTTTTACATGAATCAGGCCCCTCCCTTGTAATCCTTTTTAGATCAGTTTGGAGCCTTTTCCAACAAGAATTTGACCTTGGTTGGCTCAGATCAATTGGTGAAAGACGAATAATATTCATCTCTTATTGAAGGTTAAAGATGAGTCATGCATCGTCCATTCTATGTAATTATAATGGATGGTTGTAATTATTCCACGCTAGAATCTCTAATTTAATCCCTTTTGAAATCATAAATTTAATCATAGCCATTTGATCAAATTATTTTTGAAATCATGAGTTTAATCGAAGCCATTCAATCTTTGATAAATAACTTATATCAAAATTGCATCCATTGCCATCTGAGTAAGTGCTATGAGGGATGGTTTAAATAACTAATCTCATTATATCACACGTAAAGCATGGCTGATTCAACGATGACTATGTAAACTATTTTAATTCAGTTTTAAATAGACAAATCTTTATAAATTCATAATTAATTGTAGAAAAAAATTTAAAAATTACAAATAAATATTTTCTAGAACCTGTGAAGAAAGGAAAATTAAGGAAAAATAAAATCTTAATTTTTTGTCTATTAGACAAAGAATAATTAGGGTTTAATTAAAATTTTTATTTTTAAAATTAAATTTAAATTATTCATTTAAATGATATGAAATTTTTAAGGAACATTTTTCATGATGTTATTTATCTCCCATAATTATTTCATAACAAATTAATGAGTGGATTAGGAGTTGTGTATTTTAAATGCTTAATAACTTAATTAGCCTAATTACCTAAATTAAAAATTATGAAATTTATAAAATGGGTGTTTTATTGTTCAAGCACACTTGCTTAACATTAGAGTACCTATGAAAAATAATTAGGACCTTTTATCATATTTAAATCATAAAATCTATAGTAATTGTGCTAATTAGTCATTAATTGTTCATTAAGTGGCATATGACTTAGAAAATTCATAACTAATTGTGTAGGTTTCTAAAAATATGATTGTTCCTACTTTGTGCTCAACTAAGAAAGGGGTTTTCAATGAAATTAGAAGCCCTAATCGATTTGAGGTATTTTGTATGTTATTGATAATTAAAGGTTTTCCTTATTTCATTAATTAATCATAAAATATAAGCTCAAATGCTTTAGCATTTTAAGGATGTGTTTTATTTATAGTTATACACTTTTTTTTATAATTTTCATACTTTTTGGAATGATGTTTCATTCTTAATTAAATTTTTGAGTTTCTTTGGGATTAACTGCATTAAATAATTATTAAACCTTACTAAATCATAAAAATTATGTCTTAAACTTTTGTATCTTTTAATGAATAGAGATGGTCATGGGATAATTATAGAATGAGTCTAATCTCAGATAATGGTTTTAATCAATGGCTTAATTGAATTGAATTATGTCTAAAGAGCATTATGGTCATATGCCAATGCATGCTTGGTTGAGTTTTCATTTGCATCTATTTTAAAATTAAAAGTCTTATGCTTATGTTGCATAAATCTTCTTAAGCTATTATCACTATTAAATCTAAAAATCAATTACTTTATTATATGAATTTAAATTGATAAAAAAAGATAATAAAAGCTAATAATCATATGTATGATCAATGCAATCGTAAGGTATATTTGGTCTAAAAACTCGAGATCGCAGGGATACTGGCTCGAAGGAGGTTTTATCTTACACTATTGGTATAATAATGACACTTACCTATGGAAATGCAAAGAAAATACATATGTGAATTCGAATTAGTTTTTGAACCATTATCATTGCTATATTTCAAATTTAATTTTTTTGTTACATGCATGTATGCATATATCTACATATACAGAACTAGTAGTATATAATACGAAAACTCGAGATCATAGGGCAGTTGGTTCAAATAAGGTTTTTATCTTATATTTTTGGTTTAACAATGACACATATCTTAGAATATAAAATGTTTATGTATATATACACTCATGTGTGAATGCTTAATTTTATCTAATACATCATGCATATAGATATACATTATATTTAAACTTTTTAGCTTTTAATATAATAAATATATACACATATGCATGTATATTTGATTCATTATTTTCCTAAGTCATAAGATGTTTATATAAATGATCTTTCAAAAAAGAAAAATAATATTTTTTCTTAAGATATAGAATAATATAATTTTTTTAATTGGAAATGATATTAGGGTGATAAAGAAGAAGTAGCTAATTATCATGAACGAATTTTCTAGCTTATCTCTGTCATTCTAAAATATGTAGCATAAGATCATAACATAATTTAAGTTTGATTCAAGCTTAGAATTTAATTAAAATTTAATGCTTCATTAAATTATCTAAAAGCCATAAAATTCACCCTTTAGACTTCACTAGGAGCAGGGTGTAAAAAGAAATTTGTTCTACCTCAAGTGGAATTAACCATGTTTTATACTATTTAAAATATTAAATGCAACTTAAATTACAATCAAATGCATAATTTAAAACTCATATCTAAGACATTAAGCACTTAAATTAAAATCACTATTTATTGATAAATTGAATTTCCTCGCTAAATGATAATGTAAACATTAAATCCTAATTTTATCTCACCACACTAGCCTTTGCACAAATATTAGATTGATAGTTCACTAATGCTAGAATTAGGTTAGGATGATGCTTTATTATCATGGGTTGATTGTTTTTTTGTGAAGTAATATTTTTGAGAGGATGTTAGAATGCTTGATCCATAGACTAGATGTTAAGATGACATTAGACTAATATTATTTTCTATATGAGATTTGCTCAATAAAAGGAGACACCATACTAAATTTAAAGCTAATAAGTTTACTTCTAGGTGTTTTTTCTTCGAGCATAACCTAAAAGGATAGGTGGGCTCAAACACCTATTGGTGTCAATCCCCATTGAATGGATTATAACTACTTAGTGAGTATCTGATTGGTGGGATTAGTTAAGTTTTATTTTTAGGATTAAATATAATTAGGTTAGAACAATAGGTTTTATGATGAGTAGTCGCAAGAAGGAATACACCTGGGTGTGACGCTTGGATTATCTACATTATTGGAGCTGAAGATGAATATCCCATTGGCTTATCATTGAAATGCTTAGTTTTACGTCAGGCTATATAAGAGTAGAGCTCCATTGCCAATTTTATTTCTTTTTTTTTGGGTGTAAAGTGGAGTCGACCACATCAGCCTCTTTTATTATAATATTTTGACATGTTAGATGTGTTTATATTGATCGTATAATATAAATGACTTGATTTTAATAGGTTTCTTTCTTTAAGATATATTATTATATGTTGGTCTAGATTTAGTTGGCTCTTAGGACTTAAATTTTCTACTCTGACTTAAAAGTCAGTTTGAATTTAAATTAATGTAACTCATAACCTCAACTTAAATCCCAACATTCAACATATAAAATCAAGCGTTCAAGTTCAATTGTTTAAGAGGCTCTGGTAAGGTAATAATACTAAAAATCCCATAAAATATGGGAAATTCATCATATGGGGATTATAACATATTGTTTTAGCATCTTATTCAATGAGCTCATGCTATGACACATTAGATAAAAAAAATCCCATGTAGAAACTATTGAGGAACTAAGAAATATTTCAATGAGGATATACCTGGAGAATGATTAATAATTAAACTTAAGGAGGCCCCAAAGGAATTCGAAGTAGGAAATCAAGCCACTATTGATGAACTTCAGAAAATTAACCTAGGTACTGAAGTGGAGCCTAGACCGACCTTTGTTAGTGCTAACCTCACATTAGAAAGATTGGAGAAATTAAAAGTACTACTATATGAATATAAGGATTGCTTCACATGGAATTACAGTGAAATGCTAGGCCTATCACTATATGTAGCTGTACATAAGCTTGTCATTAAACCTAATGTATAGCCTATAAAGCAAGCATCAAGGTGAATACAATTAAAAATTAAAGAGCAAGTAATATCTAAATCCAAAAAGCTTATTAAAGCAAGATTTATCTAGGAGGAAAATTATACTGACTGGATTGCCAATATTATCCCAGTAAAAAAAAAGAACAGACAAATATATATATGTATTGATTTCAAGGATTTAAACAAAGCATACTCAAAATATGACTTTCCACTACCTTATGTAGAACTCATGGTATACAACACGTTAAACTATGAAATCCTCTCCTACATGGATGATTCATTGGGTTATAACCAAATTAAAATGGTTCAAGAAGATGAAAAGTATATGTCCTTTTGCACACCAATCAACATATATTACTATAAAGTGATGCCATTTGGTTTAAAAAATGCTGATGCTACATATGAAAAGGCAATGAATCGCATCTTCGATGACCTCATACATAGCTATTTAGAATGTTATGTTGATGATTTGGTTGTCAAGAGCAAGAATCAAAGCAAGCACATAAGTAACTTAAGAGTTGCATTTGATAGAATTTGAAGTTTTAACTTAAAGATGAATCTGTTGAAATATGCTTTTGGTGTTCGAGAAAGTTCCTGGGTTTTATTGTGCATCATAGAGGGATTGAAATTGATCCCTTTAAAATAAAAGCAATAATAGAAATGCCCGTGCCTAAGACCTTGAGGTAACTACATTCACTACAAGGTAAATTGGCTTACATTAGAAGATACATTTCTAATTTTTTTTGGGAGATGTCAACCTTTCACCCGATTGATGAAAAGGATGCATCCTTTAAATAGGATGATGCTTATCAAGAGGCATTTAACAGTATAAAATAATATTTGTTACATCCCCTAATTTTGGTTGCACCAATAACAAGAAAGCCATTGATATTGTATACGGTAGTTTTAGAAGAGTCTTTGAGAGCTTTGCTAGCTTAGAATAATGAAGAAGGGAAAGAAAATTTCCTATACTATATAAGTTAATGTATGATGAGAGCCAAAATAAAATATTTTTCTATTAAGAAGGAATATCTAGCATTGATATTCATTACTTAGAAACTATGACATTATATGCAATCACATAAAATAAGTTTGATATCTAAAGTTGACCCTCTTAAATTCCTAATGACTAGACCTACCCTAACCAATTTCTTAGCTAAATGGGTAGTCCTATTACTTCAATTTGATATAACATATGTCCCATAAAAAGCTATAAAAGGCCAAGTTTTGGTTGATTTTCTAGCTACTCATCCCTTACTGGTAAACTCCTCACTCAACGATGAATTACCTGATGAACAAATCTTCGAAGTAGAATAAGATCAATAATCATTAGAATGTGAACTCTATTTTGATGGGACTTCATTAATAAAGCTACCTAAACCACCTGATTTACCTATAGTACACATCATAATTGTCTTAATATTTGTGACACCGCAATTCGATATTCTCTGATATGCTTATAGTTTAACAAAACCTCAAATCAATAATGAAGTTGAATATGATGGGTCTAGAGCTAGCAATTAACATAAAAATTAAGAAGCTTTATATTTATGAAGATTCTCAACTCATAATTCGATAAATAGTTGGGACGTTCAAGATAAACAAGCTTGAATTATTGCTTTATCGTAGGCACATCTTGGAGCTTTTGAAACAAATCCCTGAAATAAAAATTACAAGGATGTCACATCAGGATAATGGTAAAGCTAACACATTAGCTAAGTTAGCTAAAGAAATAACAGACCCTTAGGGAGAGCTAATTACAATAATAGTATAAAGTAGGCTAGTATTGGTACCATCCCTCCTACATGTCTTTAAAGCTAAAGAGAATCAAAATATTTTAACAATAATAGAAGAAAATGACTTGTGAGAACCATTCATCACATACCTTAAAGGCGACGGTGAACACCAATCCAATCCTAAAATGAAAATTAAGATAAAAAATGGTAATGACTAAAGTCTATGAAGGGTTATGTTGTGCACACCAATCTAGTATTAAAATGAAAATTAAGATCAAATAAATGGGATATTATTGACCCAAAATAGTTCAAGATTACATTGAACATTCAAAAAGATGTCATCATTGTCAATTATATGCAAACACGTTGCATTGAACCCCTAATCACTTATATCTAATAGTGGCGTCTTGGCCATTTGAAAGTTGGGGAATCAATATAATAGGTCCAATAGATTCTCCATCATCTGGGGGACATCATTTTATATTAGCTGTCATTGATTACTTCTCTAAATGGGTAGAAACAATCTCATTAAAAGAAGTTAAAGTAGACAATATGGTGGAATTTTTTGAGACCATATCGTTTATGGATATAGAGTACCTTAAAGAATTATATCTGATAGCAGCACTGCCTTCAAGAATACAAAAGTCTATTATTTCTTTGAGAAATACAAGATAGATTAGTGATATTCTTCAATATACAATCTAAAAGACAATGGTAGAAGCATTCAACAAAATATTAATTAAACTTCTAAAGAAAATTCTATCTAAAAATAAAAGAGAATGGCATGATAAATTAATAGAAGTCTTATGGTCATACCACACTACATACAAAACTACTACACAAGCAGCACTATACTCTTTAGTCTTCAAATCATAAGTAGTACTACCTCTTGAAGTAGAGTTACTTTCACTCCATGTAGGAATTCAAAATGAATTGATAATGGAGAAAAGTATCCGAATACGACTCGAAGAGCTTGAAGCTCTAGATGAATTTGATTACAGTCCTAATAAAATTTAGAAATATATAGGGCAAGGATGACTCAAGCTCCTGACCGTATGGTTCTCCCAAAAAGTTTCAAAGCAGGTAAACTAGTATTAGTACTTAGACGGCCTATTATTCCATATCAACGAATTGGTGGAAAATTTGATCAAAATTGGGAATGGTCATGTATCATTGAAAAAGTATACGGAGGGGGAACTTATCAGCACATTGATGCAAAAGAGATAAGGCCTATTCCCCCTATAAATGGACAATATCTTAAGAGAAATTATGCATAACTAGTAAAGATGTCATACT
Organism: Cymbidium sinense; assembly: GCA_021442155.1. NCBI lineage: Eukaryota > Viridiplantae > Streptophyta > Magnoliopsida > Asparagales > Orchidaceae > Cymbidium > Cymbidium sinense. Next base: position 103,120,726 of record CM038222.1, read on the forward strand.
TTACAAATGCAAGAGTTAAAATCAATGCCAAATCTATCAACTAAAGAAATACTCTTCATTTAAGTATGAGAAAAATGCACTCATCTCAAAAGAAAAATTCCTTGTTAATTTATAAGCCTTGCAATGTAAGAAAATTCTCTATCAAAGAGAAACTCTCTCTAATCAAAAGCCGTCTTAAGGCAAGATCCATCATGCCAAAGGGGCTAGATCTAAATGTAAATTAAGATATATCATGCCCAAAAGGTCTATCACATCCACCATGCCTAAAGGGGCCACATCTAAATTTAATTAAAACATCCACCTTGCCCAAAAAGGCTGGATTAGATCCATAACGCCCAAAGAGATTGGATCTAAATTTAAATCAAGATCCATCATATCCAAAGGGGCCAAATTTAAATTTAAATCAAGATCCACCATGCCCAAAGAGGATAGATATAAATTTAAATCAAGATCCATCATGTCTAAAGGGGCTTGATAAAATCTATCATGCCCAACGGGGTTGGATTAGATCCATCCCGCCCAAAAAAACTAGATTTAAATCCAAATTTAGATTCTATTATTTTCAAAGGAGTTAGATCCAAAATATCCATATGGGAAAAATTTAAGTCTAAATATAACCAATATAACTAATATACCTAAAAGGGGAAAGTCTAAATACAAATTTGGATTCAATATGTTCAACTTAAACTTTGTGAAACTAGAGAAGATTGAACCAAAATCTTACAAGCATAACACATTTACAAATTCAGTTATTACTGCTTTTTATAGTGCATATGAATTTTATATACTTCTCTTATTTAGATTTGTTATAGATTTTCTATAATGTTTACCTGAAAAAGGCCAGAAGATATTCCTCTTACTGAGCCCACTAAGAACCAGATATGGGTCACTATTGAAGCCCATGATCTACATTGTGCAGTTAGATTATAAGATTGGTTCTCATGGCATCAAGATATGTTGATGGACAGGGATATCTTTAAGAATTCATTTGCTCAATCATCACGCACTCTACCTATTGATTCAGCGCTTCCATCGGGTCATGATTCTGCTAATTGGGTGATCAATCTAAAGCTGAGACATAGTCATGATATTCCTTTATAGAGGGTTACATATCACCTTAGCTTTGGGGATCATGATGTACTTCAACCAGTCATAGATACTACACCTTCTATAGGCACAATCAAACTTTTGTGTTATCACATATTACACCATGAGGTAGAAGATTGGGACCCAAAGTCAGTATTTAGCACACCCTTATTAACTATCAGTGGTTATGTATATTGGGTGCGCCATCACCTACAGATGCATGGTGACATTCTCAGGAGGGCTGGTATATATCACACAATGTATGCATCACTTTTTGACTATAGCCACCTTCCATTTACTTGGATCTAGAACATAACAGAGGTTGGGATAGGATCACCAATACCTACTAGATTGTTCCATATGAGATGACAATTACTTTGGCCGATATGTAGGATATAGCAGGTCTCCATACTATAGGAATTTCCTATGAGGAGTGCATGCCTCCATATCATGAGCCCTTTTAGAATTAGCCAGCTAGTTTGTGTAGGAGAGGCAGTCATATATGTTTCTCAAGTCACCATTGTGCTCTAGCTCAGTACTAGAGATTATTCAAAGAGTGGAGATCAGGTCATAGGCGATGGGGCACAATTACTCTAGACACATGGTTTGAGAGTTTTCTTGATTAAATAGTATGTTCACCTCATTTCGCATGATTGGAGGGTCAGTTTGATATGGGATTTTATTCAGCTGAAAAGTCATTTAGTACCCAATTTGAGCAAGTAGGAAGAGTCAATTTTTAATGAAGCTTAGCATAGGACATTGATGAGGAGCTATCTTTAGTGGCTTTCATTGCCACTTGGTTGTCCTATTTCATAGTAGACTTTTTTTGTCCTTTCACTCTCTTGATGGTCAGCTTGCTTGCTCGTGGTTAGAGGATAGCACTATCACCAACATCATTAGACTACCTATACCATAGATTAGGTAGAGTGAGCATGATGACTGACTCACGATGCTATGATGTAGATGCTCCTTGGCATTACTTACATGGATGGATTCATGCACATATCTCAGGAGTTTTTAGTCATTCTAAGATGCCATCCTATTTCAAAGAGCAACATTTCCCTATGATCATGTAGCTAAGTAGGGCTACAGTCACCTTAGATAGAAATCATATTTGAACCTTCATGTTTATGCCATCATGCATGATAGATCAATTTTAGATCAATCATAAATCATCTTTTTATAGTCTTGCTGCTGAGAGCTTGGGATAGAAATTCACTAATTCTTTCACTAATAGAGAGACACCATTACTAGCATCAAGACCAAGAAACATATGCATATTATAATATTTAATTAGGCTAAGACCTACTTAGCTTAGTTACTAGCGTCATGAGAATGTGATATTGGAGGGATACAATCCTATCAGGGTGGCTAGGCAGTATGGCTTCACTAAGACTATCCTTGTATATAAACTACCATAAATATTGTATATAACAGATACTCATTCCTTAGGGACACTTCCACTACCTACTTGATTAGTAGCAACTTATACAACATGGGCTTTCTTATTTTGTTTAGGGACTGGTTCAGGTTTCTATGTAGCTTCACAGAAGACTTACATAGGAGTTAATCACCTATGGTTACTATGGATCTATCATACATACTCTTCCTTCTTAGACATAGGCTTTTGTATATATAGCAATATATTGGGGAGAACTAGACAGACACAACACTTGCATTCACCCCAACACATGACTCATGCTCCTAAGAGATCATCAGATGAGTAGGGCAGTAGTAGGAAATGATGACAAAAGGCTTCATCGGGTCAAGAGAGAGATGAAAGAGATATTCATAGTCATATGATAGTTGGTCATGATATGAGAGTAGTAGGGATAGATGACTCTAGTCATATTTCCATCCCACCAGTAGAAGCTGAGCCACTAGCAGGATAGATGGGACAGTGTTGTCATTATGGAATTATCGACAAATGCTAGTGCTTCTTCTATAGTGTATACTTAGCATGTTAGTAGTGACCATATGCATATTGAAAAAGGCCCATACAAAAAGGAATTTGACACTTTGATGACTAGCCATGATCTACTTTTGTCAGATTTGACTTGGGTGATTGTGAGTTCCACTCAAGATGATTTCTCAGATGTTGAGTCCTATGCAGAGAGTCATCATATTCTTAGTTTGAGAGATACAACTCAAAGCCTATCCAGTCTAGAGATCTCATGCTTTGTCTACAGAATATGCCCCAGGCCCTTAGATTCATTACATTGCAGCTCTTCAAATAGCCTATATTATATAGTGACAACATCATGTCACTTACTTTTGAGTGTTGATCTGAAACTCTTGCTTGAGCTTTCTAGCTTCTATATAGAGGTGAACTCTTTATTAGATTGTGATGCCATTTTGGGTCTTGAAGAAAAAGAGCTATAGCTTTGGGAATCCTAGTGTAGAGATGTCAAGTTTGGGATATTCTTATTACATAATATTTATTAAGAGATTCTATTAGATACAATCACTATTACAAAGACCTCACTTAGCAGCACTTCACATAAAGTCTCTTTAGTTCGCCAAGACCTCGAGCACAGTCTAAAATCCTTAAGATCCTACCAGAGAGAGCTTTCTAGAGCATATATTAGGCTCTTTGACATATCTACTAAATTAAGAGAATTATAGATGAGCAGATAGTATCTGTTAGAAAAGAGATCTATGGTTAAATAGATTATGATAGTCATAGAGGAGGACTGCTCACAGACAGACGCCCAGGTAACCAAACTTGAGCATATCCTTTCCTCATTAGTCCATGATCAGGAAGTTTCCCTTCAGCATCTCCATGAAGCTAGAGAGAGGTAGTCTACTATGACATATATGGCTTATACAACTTCTGCTTGTATTAGAGAAATTCATGCTAAATATTTGTAGTTGTAAGCTCTTTTATCTCACTATTTTGTATGATAAATGAAAAAGTGATTAGAGATTTTCAAAAATTATATTTTCTCTCTTCTCATTATATTACTACATATAATCATAAATAAAATAAATAAAAAAGTAATGAATGCATCATGTCCAATCGACATGACACATTTATTACAGGGCAATTTTGTTACTATTTAAAAAATGATGATGAAATTGAAGTAAAATGAACATCCAGGCTTAAGGGCACCACAACACTGCAATCACAGTGCCTAGGCACAGTCGCCACCTTATAAAATCTAGAAGCTTAAATCGCTCTGATGGTTGCCTACTTAAATGATACAGTACCATGGCACTCTGATGCCAACGATGAGCCACTGTAATGATGACCTTCAATTTTAAAATAAAAAAAATAACTACCATTTCTGCCTAGCAGTTATAACAGCTTCGGAAGGGTGGGAGAGGGAAATTGGGGGAACGATTATATAGCACAAAACTACCCTCATAGTGGGAAATCCACTATAAAAAGGGCTAACATTCCCTCTATCCCTTCTTCTTCTTTCTCCCTCACTCTCAGTCTAACCCTATTCACTGTTCTTGCTCCCAATTATCTACATTCTTAATAGCATGCTTCCCGTTGCTACAAGAGTAATCTCCTCATGCAAAAAACAAGATCGAGGCTTACTCTCATCGGTTTTAGGAAAAAAAACTTATGTTAATGCTTTCTTTACATTATTTTCTTTTTGAAAATTAAGTTTAACAAGATTTCCACCAACAATCTTGAATCTAGTAAGAAATAAAAAAGTATATCTGCATCGACCTTAGATCAAAAGTGAGAAAAGAAAGCCCCATACCCAAAAATTTTAGAATGTTGAAATATAAACACCTTTGCCATTGAACTTGGTTCTGACGTGAGAAGAAAAACCCTCCGTCCATCAATCTTAGATCCAAAAATGAGAGAAGAGTATGTTTGCACAAAATAAGTAAAAATTTAGCACTACTAAGGCATTATGGCATTAAATTTGCACAAAAGAAATTATCAAATTATGCAAGAATCTAGTTCAAAAATGGAGTTCCCACTTCCTGCATCGCAGACCCGAGGCACCATAGTCTCGAGAATAAAACTCTTGGTATTCTGTATCATAGCACCAAGGCACCAGATATGTGGCATCGTGGTGCTAAGTGCTTGGGTTTCATATCTTTATAGTGGTTCTACCCTTCGTTGATATTGGATTTGGAAAAAGGCAGAAGAGTGACGGTGCACTAAAATCAAGAAATCTAGCAGTGCTAAGACTTTATGTTGCCAAAATTTTAAATATCTTTAGAAATTATTAAATTTTAGGCACTCATGAAATAACACCTAGGTGCTGTGGATCCAGCATCAAGGCACTGAGCTTTTGAGTTGTATGGGAAAAATCTTCTCATTGTGCCATGGTAGTATACCTCAAACACTACAATGCTAGATTATTCTCATAATTTTGAAACACTTGGAATACTAACTATGATAAATTCTAAGTCCAAGACTTGTCTACCTAACACCATAGCACCACATATCAAGCACTGTAGCACTGATCCCTTGGGTAGATTGATAAGAAATGGATATCTTAGGAGCATTACAGTACTGCATATCAAGCATCACAGCGTGGACCCTTCGAGTAAAAAAGAGAAGACATTTCTATCTTAAGAGCACCACAGTGCTAGGCTCTGAGGTAGTATGACAAGTTTCTATCTTAGTGAGCATTGCAATGCTAAGCTCTCAGGTTTTAACCTTTAGTTCTATAGGCTTGCAGTGCATAGGGCTGCATTCTCAACGTCTAGATGCTACTATTACAGTGTCATTTTAAGATAGAAAATTTTCATTATTTTAAATCTTGGAGCTTTCAAACAATAAATAGAAGACATATAAACAAAAATGTAAAAAAAAAAATATATATTTTTAATATAAAAATGATTACATGAAATACAAAAATAAAAAAGGGGGGGGGGGACTAGTATTTATATTCATCACTCTCCTCTTCTTCTTCTTCTTCTTATGCCAGTGGGGTACTCACATAAGTTAGATATTAAGGCATTGTAGGAAAAGAGGTCTGACTCGAACCCATAAGGCCAAAATTTTATAAAGCAGGTGATAGATCAAAATCACACTTCTCCTTTCCATTGTTAATTATTTCTACATGATTCACACTCAATTCATCTTTTAATTCATTACATTTAAAATCTCACCATCATTAAGAACTCAAAATCCAAAAGAAAGTATACTTTAGCTTTAAGAAATTTGATTGCTTATCTACTTGCGATAAAGTACAACCATTCGTATCTCGAGGAGCTAAACCATATTCCTTCTCACTTCACAGATTACTCCTTTCACACATTCTATAATGAGAACTGGCTATGGGAAATATTTATGACACCACATAGAATTTAAGAATTTCTTATTTGGATGATCAAATGCATCATTAAAAATTAAACATATTATCTCAAAAGATAAACATGTATCCTATAATGTATTTGATCATTTAATAAAAGACACCTAAGAGTAATGGATCTTCAGTGTACCATAGAATTTTTCCCTGAATAGCATGAAAAGTAGAAAAGGGTTTATTTTAAACTGGGTTTATGGTTCCTTATAAGGGAAAGTCTTTATAGTTAATTACATATTATAAATGGAGGACCTCTTCCTAAAAAAACTCTCGATTAAAGAAATAGGCTATTATTTCTATAGATTTTAAAGCTAGTTTTCAAAGGGAAATGATAATTTGAAATTTTAGAAGGGAACGATCCAAAGTGGAAAGAGTTCTTTTGAAAGTCAATAGGGATTAAGTAGGAAATATCTACAGATACTAGGATAGCTAGTAGGCATTTCAACTATCTTACCATTGGGCTTTAAATTTTGGAATTTAATAGAATTTTGAGTTGATATTTCATTAGAAATCTAGGACTTAGATTCTAGCAGCACAAGATCGTAGAAATACATAGGGATGAAAACTTACTCCGACGAGGATGCTTCAGGACCTAAGTCTATGTGTGCTTTTGATATAAATCAAAGGCTCCACCTAGTTTCACTTTTGGGAATTATTGAATCTTTCTCTCACTTTAGAAAGAAAACATGTCCCTAACACTTTTGGACTTATAATCGGCCTGGAAGGGCTGCTAGTTAACACCACCTAAGTGAATTTTAAATCCATAATGTTAAGTCTCATGAATGTAGAATAGTTGGGTTATTGCATTTTAGAAAAGAATCTAAGAACCTAGACTCACTCTTTAATCCCTAAGATCATGTTTGGGTATGATATGCACCTAATCAATACAATATTTTTGAACTTTTAGAAGTTTTGACTCGTGATTCATTTAAAGTCTTGGGGTATGCATTTTATGCCTAAACGACATGCAATTTGAAGTAGTCATGAGGCAAATCAAGAAGAAAAGACAGACTTCCCTAGTAAGGTGGTCATCCTCAAAGGTTTGATGCCCCTTATGTGCAATGGGTGAAGCACCTAATTCATGAAGTTAGAATAATATGCTAGCATGATTCACAAAAAACTAGTTGTTTCTAGTTGATTTTAAGTTATTCTTAAGGTTTTAATTTATGTGAAGTTTCAAGATTCTTTATTTTTGTTTAAATTGATTAAATTTAAGTTGGGTATAAAATCTAATTTTCCTAAGAGCCTAACATCTAGGCATTCATCACAAAAGAGCACTACACAGAAATAAACCTAGAAAACCAGGTTGATTCTATTGTGCACCAAAAGTAAATCAAGCTAACTTAAAAAAATTAAAGAATAAGCTATTACCACTGTGTACCGCTATACACCCTAGCAGAAAAAGAAATGGGCAGCTTAGCTCTGCCTTTATACAACCTGACTTTGAACCACATGTTTAGATCTATGAGGGTCTTCTTTCCAAGATCATCTTTTTTTTTCAGGGACCTTGATTGGGCTTCATATGAGACCTCTACACCCATTTGCTGGTAGGGTTAACTCCTGTTATTTCTAGACCCCATAGATCCTAACCTAATTTTAAGCATCAAATTAAATTTAAAATTTTAAAAATAAATCTTAAACCATGCAAAAGAAATATCAGGAAATGCAAATAGTACATCAATAGTTATATTTGCAAACATATGAGCATAACACTAGTTGCTTGCCAAGCCCACTTAATCTATTGGGCTATGCTTAGAGATTTAAGCATACCTGTAAGAAAATGACAAATTTATAATTTATTATGGCAAACCTTTGAGCACATCCCCTTGCAAAAGAAAATGTTAGTTCTAAAAGACTGTCCTACCATCTAGTCTAATGGGCAAACAATCCTAGACATCCAATCTAAAATAATACACCATAAAATAAGAAAAATACATCACATCATAGAATATCATAGATCGACCTAACCTAAGTGTATGGTCCATGACCTAATAATTTAGTGTGTGAAGAAATTGGATTTGTGTGGTAAGACTTTGCTAGGCCTTTTTAGATTCAAGTTTCAATTTAAGTTTTGAGATTTGTTTGATTTACCTTTGGATGATTTCAATTTAAATGATTTAACAATTTGTGATTATTTTTTTCATTTTAAGTCCATTTTTATGTTAAAATGAATTCTAAGTTTTTAAGAATGAATAGTAAAATTGATTCCACTTTGGGTGGAACCCATCCTATTCAACATCATAAATCCTAATAGAATGAAGCCTTCACCCTAAGATGAAGATTCATTCTAAAGTATCTTAATTAACCACCTTTTGATTCATTTAAATGATTTGGGGTTGAGTTTAATTTAGATAAATATTTTAATTTTATCTTGGAATTTAATTCTTATTTTCTTTTCTTTTGATTTGATTATATGTTTTTGAGTTTGGATTATTTTCAATTTGATTTGATTTAGTTTAATGTTTATTTTATCAATGTTTATGTAAGTTTAATTTATGTTTATTTAATTTGAATTATGTTAACCTAATACATTTAGGTTAATCTTTTAATCCAATCTTAATTTGAATTGATTATGTGTTAAGATTCCATTAATTGATTTAACATGAATTTAATAATTTATTAACTCTGAGGTTTAATTAGAATTTGTAATTTTGATGGTTTCCATTAAACTTTAAGTTTGTAATTGATCAAATTATTTGACTTAGAGTGCCGAAAAATTGTCCTTAGGTCCTTTGATGTTGATGAAGATGTTTCAAATTAATTTATGAATTTTTATAATTTGTTACAATTTTTTGATTTATTATTTCATGCAAATTGACCTAGAGATTGGAAATTCAATAACTTCCAATCTAAAGGTCAATTAATCTTGAAATTTTTATGGCAATTGGAGTTCCTTGCAAATTTGATTTTGATAAAATTTCATTCTAATCAGATGTGTAATGTAGGATTAATCAAAGTCTTAAATATTTTATTAAAACCTAAATTAAACTTAATTTAGAAGGAATTATTTAAGGGTTTTATTTTTCTTAGATTCCTCTCTAGAAAATGCATCCATAGAGGGTTTATTTAGAATTTTTGGAATTTTAGTTGATTTGATATGATTTTCCTAACTTCACATTGATTAATTGGATTAATTAATTTATTTGGTTTCAATGAGTTTTAGTGGTGTTTTTGGGTTCATTAAAGTTTATTATAATGATTTAAGGTGACTTTATAATTTTTCATGATTTTCTTAATTTAATATTAATTTTTTCATTAAAATTATAATTTGAAATTAGAAATTCAATATCTTTTGATTTACTTTAGAATAAATCATGAAATGTTTTCCAAATGTGTATTTTAACCCCAATTTCGGTTCCCCAAAGTTTGATATTAATTGGATTAATGATTTGTGATTAATTTGAGTTTTATTATTTTCATTTGAACCCAAATTAACTCAAAATTATTTAGTAAAAATTAGGGATTTTGAATTTAATGGATTCTTCTCATTAAGATGAATCCATAGAGCCCTTAATTGTATTTTTTGGATGTGTATTTTATTTTATATGATTTTTTGAAATTCTATGGATTTTTTAGCATTTTTTAATTCAAATAGATCTGAATTTTCTGTTTAACCTAGAGAGCACTGAGTCATTATTGACTGGGCATCATTTTCTGCATGTCGACCATGAGTTGGGCCACATGGGATCTATGCGGATCCCACATCAGAAGGTGATGGGATGTGAGTTAATAGGAGCCGTCTGATCACGGATCATACGACTCAAATTTGATCTCGATTTCCTTAAGGGATTAAATTGAGCGATTTGGCTTGATCATAACAGTTCATTCCAAATAAAAGGAATAGACGGTGAGGATTCTATCCCTATCCTCCCGTTGGAGAACCGAGAGTTGTTGGCTCTTTGGCCTTGATTGTCAGTGATTGCAGTGGTTAAAGAGTGCAGTTTTGATTACAAATTGATCAAGGTGTTCCCTGCAGTTTGATCTCATTGGAGATCAATTTCTCTTCACAAAGGATTTTATCATTGTCCTCCCATCAGAGAACCGAGAGCTGTTTGCTCTTTGGACTTGATCATCAGTGATCAGAGCAGTGAAAGAGTGTAATTTTGATGTCAAAGTGATCCTTATAGTTTGATGTTAATGGAGATCAACTTCTCTTCACAAAGGACCAAACAAAAATGCAAGGGTGGCCGATTTTGAGACATACCATGCCGACGTAGGGTCTCGACGTTGGGGGGCAGCTTGTACACCTTTGTCTCGATGAGTCAAAGCTATGGTGAGAAATCTCTATTTGCCTCCCCATGGATCACTGCAGAGACCAAGGCATGATACCTTTCCATGAGGTTTGATGAATTTTGCAGCTTACCGATGGTGACATGGTCAAGGAGAGCCTCATTCAAGTTTACCTACACGTCTAGAATGTGTAGGAAAGTCCAATTTGGGTGGAGGAATACTCCTTCCTTGTTTGCATAATAAAAGAAGCTCCTTGTCATCGACCATGGCTAAATTCAAGCCTATCATTGGCGAAAGGATCAGGGAAGGCTTTAAGTCTCCTTCTCTTCACCCGAGGTGCATGTAGGAGTGATTGGTTTCATGAGGGGAAGCTCCTTTCCTCACTTTCCATATATGACCAAGAGCCATATGTAGAGAGCTTTAGGTGGCCAGAATCTAGCCACCAGCGACAAAGACCTCAGCCAAGGGGGATGATTTGGTTTATCTTTCTCTTGTGATTGTGTTGAGATGAAGTTCTTGATAAAGGAAGCCTCTTCTTCCATTTTCTCTCCTTGGCCATGAGCAAGCTCATGGAATCCAAGGAAGAAACCAAGTTTTCTTTACTATGGTGATTACCCCTCTTGGAGGCTAGCTCCAAGGGGTGGTTAATTGAATGAGAAGAGTCCAAAGCTATGAGGATGAGGTGGGAGAAAGAATCAAAGAGGGTATCATGGATTGGGGAGAGATTTGTTTGCTCATCACTCCTCATTTCTCCATGTGAAATTCCCTCATTTTGGATGCATTTGGACCTTCGTAAACTTCATGATTTTGGCTGCCATTCATTTTAAACTCACTTTAGAATGTATTTAAGTGAGTTAGGATAGGATTAGAGGAGGCTTTAGGGTAAAATCTCCATCTTTCATCAATTTGGGTTTGGCTTAATTTAAATGTATTTCTTGATTAATTTTTACTAAGTTTGGGTTCAATTATATTTAATTCATGCTTTATAATGTTTTGATTTGATTACTTGCCCTAGGTTTTGAGTTGAATTTACATTTCATTTCAATTTAACCCATTTAGGCTTAAATGGGTTAAGTTGATTTCAATTAGGTTCAAATGACCCATTTGGCTTAATTGAATATTATTTAGACTCTAACCATGTTTAATTACATATACTCAGTGATTTAGAATGATTGTCTTCAATTGGTTAAAAGTTAATTTCAATTTTGACCCATTTGGCCCAAATTGGGTTTAATTGGTTAAATTGGGTTCAATTGGGGCAAATGACCAAATTGGTCAAATTTGACCAAATGATTGATTGGATTATATTTCATAATCATTTTTAAATGATTTTGAATAGTCAATTTGGGTTGGTTTTAACTTGGTTTATATTTTAATCCAAAAGAAAGTTTATTTAAGCCCATTTAGATCTAATGATCTAATTAGCTTAATTAAGACCTGAATGGGATTATTTTTTTTAATTTCATGTTTAGCCATATTTACTTTATCATTTAGATTAATTGAAATGATTTTATTTGGTCAAATTTTGGTAGGTTGACCTTTGACTTGGTGGGACCCACATAAATCAAACCCTTTGCCAAAAGGGTTGACCACTTTTTGACCTTGATTTGGATATGGATTCATTCATGTTCATGTCTTGGTTTCATGCTTTTCATTTAACTTGATTTAGATTTATTTTGATTTAATTTTGAATTTCTTGGTTTATGTGATTTTTAGCTTAAATAAGGTAATTATGTTTAATTCCCGAAATTAAACCTAAGTCGAATTAAATTCAGATTTCAAGTGGTGTATGTTTTAATTTAGGTTTGAGATTTATGTTGAATATACCTAAACCCATTAGGTTAGATCAAACCCTGGGAAGGATGCACTAGTCACTAGGTGTAGTGTCTTGAGTGTCTAATTAGGAGGCTTCTAATCTTGGATTAGATGTTTTAATTATTAGTTTAGGGATGATGTTAATCTCATCTAAAAATGAGAACAATAAATGGACCCTCAATATGTGTAGTGGACTGACCATAGTTCACGACACATATTGATGTTGACCGAACTAGTTAACACTACAAGCATAATCTTGAAGGAGTTCAAATTTGATTTTAAAATTTAGAATTTTGATTTCAGATTTGTGTTTTGGCTTTGATTGTAAAAGATAGGTATAAACATGACTAAATTTGTTCTAATTTGGAATGGTTTATTCTTGGGAACTTGAATTTACTAAGTTCTAAGAAGAATATAGATGTCATTAGGAGTAGACTCAAAGAAGGGTCTAATCCTAACACAGTCATTATAGTAAAGAAGATGCCTTCAAGGGACTTACTCCTATCTGAGAATAGTAGTTGGAGAGAATGCTAGTATAAACAAATACTCCTGATCTAATATACATGAAATTTTTACCAGGGAAAGTTACCATTAGGGGATTTACTCCTATCTGGTTAGCTATTAGGAAGGGGTCTTCAAAGATTTGATTTCAACCTAAATAGCTAAGTTGTAGAGAAGGGGCTTTACCTTAATCCTAAATCATAAGATTTTGACTATTAGGTAGGGGTCACATGCACTTAATTCTTTGTCTAAATAGTCCATAAGAATAGAGCCTTCAATGGCTTATTTCCACTCGTTAATTTCTTTTATTTTGCACTAGAAAAGGAATTAGAAGGACTTGAGTCCTATTCTAATGAAGTTTAGCTAACAGGAAGGTGATTTCAATGGCTTAATTCCAACCTCGGTAGCTTGAAAAGGAAAGGGTTCATAATGACTTTATCTTATCCCTAAAAGGATGCCTACTAAGGGACTTACTCCTTTATGATTGGCAATTAAGAAGGGACTTCAATGGCTTAATTCTTTCTTGAGTAGTTATAATGAGGAAGAGGGGTCTTAATAACTTATTTCTAAACCCCAATGATTTTGGTTAATAGGTCATGACTTATTCCAAACCTAAGTAGCCTATTTAACAAGAAAGGAGTCTTAATAACTTTATCTTAGCTTGTTATATAGAAGGATGTCTATTATGGGGCCTACTCCTATTTGATTAGTTATTAAGATGGGGCCTTCTATGGCTTAATCCAACTTAGATAGCTAAAGAAGAGGAAATGGGTCTTGGTGACTTAGTCCAATCCTCATATTCTGGTTAATAGGAAAGGGTTCTTCATGAATTTATCCTAGCCTATGTCTATTTGACAGGGAAGGGGTCTCAGTGACTTAATCTTATCCTTATCTTCCAAAAAGAATGTCTACTAAGGGACTTACTTCTTTTAACTAGCTATTATGAATGGGCCTTTAATGACTTAAACCACTTAAATAGCTTAGGTGGAGGAAATGGGTCTTTGATGACTTGATCCTAAACCTCACATTTCGACTAATAGGAAAGGGGTTTTAGTGACTTAATCTTAACCATGTAGTCTATTTGACAGGAAGGGGGTCTTAGTGACTTAATCCAATCCATGTCATCTGAAAGGATGCCTTCTATGGGACTTACACCTGATTTGTAAGGATGGTGCACAAAGGCTGACTCCATACCCAAGGTGCTACAAAGGGCTTGCTCCCAACTCAAGGTATATATAAGAAAGGTGCCACAAAGGACTAGCTCCTAACATATTGATGATATGAGTGAGGAAAAGGGGTCTTCGGTGACTTAATTCTTAATCCTCAAAATTTTTGACTAATGTGCAAGGAATCACGTAATTTTTGTCCTAACTTGATTAGTCAAACTAGTGAGAGGTGCAGGAAAGGTTTGCTTCTATTTCTTGGTTTAACTAATGCTTCTTACACATGAAGAAATTTGGCGAGAAAGTGTTGTATTTTATTTTGGATGTCGGGTGAACACCACGTAGATCTTAGGGGGTACTTATCGAAGCGATTGAGTACGATATTGAGGTATGATGTACTATCTCAAAAGATAAAAACATCACCCTACATTAGACCTAATCACCTAATAAGGACCCCTAAGGCATGATAGGTCTTCGTATGTACCAGAGATATTTCCCCTAATTTATATGGAAAAGTAAAGCAGTATTTATTTTATGCTGGGTTCTTTAGTTCCCTATGGGGGCAAGCCTTCATATCTAATTACATCCTAGGAAATTGGATTTCTCAAGAATACTCTTGATTAAAGTAGTCAATCTATTATATCCAAAGATTTTATGGTTAGGCCATCAATGAATTGGTTATTTTGGAAAATCAAGTGGGAATGTTCAATTGAAAAGACTTACTTTGGGATCCAAAGGAGAAGAAGTTGGGAGCACTCATAATACTAGGAAACCTAGTGAGCACTCTAATCTATTCTAAGGTAAGGCTTTATATATTTGAAAGAGAGAGTTTGTTTTAATTTGAATTATAATTTTATTAAAATGCTAGGGCTAATAGTTCAGCAACATAAGATTATAGAAATGCCTAAGAGGTGATGATTTATACTCGTAGCCCAATGAAAACTAGCCACCTCAGATCCTAAATCTAGAGAGCTTTAGCACAAGATAGAAGCACGACCTAAATCTAAGCAGAAAGGGGACATAAGAGTTCACCTCCACAAGAGAGGATAAACTCGTCTGACTCTTCTGGACTTACAATCGCCTAGAGTGGCCACCTGTTAACACCTCTTACGATTCAAAACTATGTGGGTCGGTCTTTATATAATTGCAAGATAATTAGGGTGTTATTTAATTTGAAAAGAGACTAGAATCTTAAACTCACTCCCTAAGAGACTAGATCATTACTAGTGTGAGTATAAGACTTAGTATAAATGCAAATTTTACAAATTTTTATATCTTTTTGACATAATATTTTGGATAAAGGCTTAAGATATTTTATGCCTAAATTCATGATGAAATTGAATTTTTGGCCAAATCAGAGAGAGAGAGAGAGAGAGAGAGAGAGAGAGAGAGAGAGAGAGAGAGAGAGGGATCTCTATCATGAGGGGGTTCTCTCATAGGTCAAGTGCTCCCCTAAAGTGCAAGAATGAAGACCCTTATTATTTCTGAATGAGGAAAACATTCTTGGTTTTAATATCTTGATTATAAGCATTAGAAAGTTGTATTAAAATTTTATTATGAATTGTTAAATGAGTAAAAAAATTAATTTTATCCTAAGAGCCTAATGCATCCACGCTACACATTCAAACATCAAGCTTTAAGAAACTATGAAGATGCAATTTATATTATTTATTTAAACATAATATTCAAAATATGTATAGATTCCCTAAAAGAATAAAATACCGGTGTGGCCGAGTACCTCCATATACCCTGAAAAAGAGAAAATATGGGTAGCCAAGCTCTACCCTTATACAACCTGAATTATAAAAGAATATTACAATTAAAATTAAATGAGATGCTATGGGGTCTTCATTCCTTGCTTTTCTTCATTCTTCATTCTTCTTTCTTTGATTTGATTTTGCTTTAAGGCTTCACATGGCCTCCCAAGACTATGACTTCTAGCCACTGCTCATCCTAAACCCATATCACTAATCCTAATTCCTATTGAAAAATTAAATATTTATGGAAAAGGTAAAAGCTAACTACACTTGCAAAATTAATGTTAGCTAAACATACATACATCCCAAGCAGTTATATTTCATAATTTGGACTTAGCACCCAGCACATGGGTAACCAAGTGCACATATCCTAATAATGAATTATTCTTATGGACATAAGCAACCTGCAAGTAGAAGCATTTATATTTATTTAGTAGCCCTTTTAGCATAATCCCCTATAGTAAATAACATTAGGCTAACAACTGCCTAACATCCAGTCTACGAATCACAATCTTAACATCCAATCTAAAATAATATATCACAAAATAAAATATAATATCATTATATACACCATCCTAACCTAAGGCTAGAAGTGGTGCCTTAGCATTCTAATGTGTGTGTTTAGGCTTAGTGTGATATGTCTAGCTAGGCTTTTGAAATTATGATTGCCTAAAGTTTTGAATTATTCAATTTAACATGATAAGTGGTTTCATTTTAAGTTGTTTAAAGGAGTTGGAAGTTTTGATTTTGTTTCATTTGGTATTTACTTAGCAACTAAGTACTGTAAAGAGAAGAAAGAGGCTTACCCACTTTCATCCATACCTTAAGTTATTTTCTAAAGCATGTTGTTATGATTTGATTCCTTTTAGTGAATGATTTATTGAATATTTTTATTGATCCTAGATTTGGGTTAACTTTAAAGAATCTTATTCAAACATGAAAGACATTTTAAGATTAATGGAATTGGATCACTGACATCGAGGGTGTTGTATTATTTCTTTTCATCATCAACATTATACATATGATTTCAGACTTAATATACCTATACATGCAATATATTTTGGCATACTTAAATGATTATGAATGCATATTTTCAAGTAGAAAATAAGAATTCTATTCCTTGGCTAAATACACACATACCTATATTAAAATCTTAAGCAAGTACGTGTTGTTATTTAAACTACAGATGTGAGATAATCAATGACCTTCATTGGGCTACTTAAAGTCTCGTATTCCTGAGATGTCCATACTATATACTTGCTATTCTTAAATACATATGAATGAATATACAACCAAAAAAATGAAAACCATGTAAAAATTTTATTTTAGTGAATCATTTACACATGCAAAGAAAAGTTCTATCCAAATTCTAGTACGAGCACACATAAGTATGAAATCAAATAAGTACATGCCTTTGTTAACAAGGGAAGTGAGATAATCAATGACCTCCATGGGGCTACTTAAAGCCTAGTATTCCTGGGATGTCCAGACTATATACTTATTATCATTCAAGCTTATGTAAACCTATACATGAATCATAAAGATAAAATAATACATTAACATGCTTAAGCTATAAACACATGCAAATTGTATAGAATATTCATAGCTAATCACCACTCTAAATTTTCATTATCAATTTATAACTTTTAAAATTACTTTGAAATTTATTAGTGATAATAGCCACATATATAATTGGGTTAACCAACATATGCAACTTGCACATAAATAACCTCCATTGATTCTTTTATTTTTTCAAACATGTATGCATGATATCACATGGAATACAATATTTACAATGATTGAAAAAAAATAATTAAACATAGCCACATAATACATTCAATCACATTAATTCTTAAGGACAATCAAGTTTAATAAAAACATTTAAAGAAAGCCAAAGATTCTTATACAAATTGGTTTTGGGTTTGAATTATTAAACTCAAAGAGGAGAAGTGATGTTTACTATTTTTACCCCCTCCCATGTTGGTAATTTAGTGTGTTTAAAGAGAAGTAATTAAGTGAATTTTATGAGTTAGTTAAGTTTGAATCATTAAGCAATCCATTTAATTACCCTTTCCCATGCTTCTTTAATTTAATTAACCACTTATTCATGAGCCTTAAATGATATACAAATGAGAAATTAAAATTTCAATGCTCCTAAAAGACTTAATACAATAGGCACATGCTTAAGTGTTAATTAGATTAAGAAAATAACTAAGTTAAGTACTCTTACGATTTTCCCACACCCATGGGTTAATCATAATTTTCTTAAATATCTTTATGTTATTGAACACATAAAGAGGAACCCATGAATTGAATGTTAACTATCTGAAGTAATTATCATTTCAATTTGATTAATTTTTATTATTAACTGCTTAATTAATTCCTTAATTAATCTATGCATTAATTAACCCTCCTTATGAATGGATTTGGGAAAATAATTAGGAAAGAGGTCCTAATCATCTCCCCTTCTCATTTCACTATTAATTAGTGATTAATAATTATTAATGATTTAATTTTTAATATTTGGTATTTTTAATAATCATTAATTTGCTTAAGAGGGTAATTAAGGTTTGAATTTCCAATTCTCCTAATTTCCTAGCCAATAAATCTCAAGAAAATTATGGGAGGCAGATGACATCCCATTAAATCAACATTTTAAATTTGAAGTCAATTGGCCAAGTAATTAGAGCTTAATTAAGATAATTAAAAAAATTTTAAACTCTAATTAAGTTCTATTCATAGTTCAAAATTTAATGAAATTATTTTTATTAAAATCTTCTCTCTTTACCCTTTCCAAAATGGGTTTACATGTATTTTTATGATTTTTTTATAATTAATTATGAATTTTTGACATTCTAAAAAATTAATTGCATTTTTAACCTTAATTAATCCCTAATCCCATTGGTGTCACGTGGGAGCTGACGTGGCGATGCATTCCACATGGTGCTGTGGGATTGGCCAGTTAAATAATTTGACGTGGCATGCCGAGTCAGTGGTAATGGACACGCTTTCGTCCCGTCCCCACTGTCCGATCTTGAATCAGATGGTAGGGATTAATCCTGTGTTTGTTAAGGGATAAATCAAATAAATCTAATCAGATTAACCACAGTCGTCTGTTCCAATCAGGTAGAATGGATGGCGGATGATCCTTCGTCCCCCGAGCGATGTAAAATGAACACCATCCACCCTCCTTCATTCAATCAGAGCTCACTAGAGTTCATGAGGCATCATATTGACTCCAAAGCATTCAAGGGATAGATCAAAGGAGATCTTATGGTGAAAAATGCATGAAATCATGATTTATTTTACAAAAAGCCAACACCTTAAGGGATTTTTATAGTTTGCTAGAAAAATACCTCACTGAAGCTTAAAACTAGTGGTCTAATGACTGAGGTAGCTTCATCTTAAAGAGATGAAGCCCATTGAGAACCTCATGACTTGCCTCATTGCCAATGGCTTCGTGGACCAAGCATCATCAGAAATATCACCAGAGTTGGTCTAGAAGTGACTCAAGTGCTCGAATTGATCGAAAATCAATTCATTTCACCTCGCTGGAGCTTAGGGAAGGTGTGAGTGAAATTAATTTAGATTTGGAGGAGTTTAGGCGAAGTTGGATGGAGTGGAGGCTCGCTTTCATTGTGGTTCAATCTCGCTAGTGATGGGAGACTCAGGGGAACTCAAGAAGGCTTTAGGGAAGCTTATATCGACTCACTGAAGCTCTATGCATGATTGGAATGATATAGGGAAAAGTATACTCTGCTTCCCAATCGATCCATTAGCTCATATCAAATTAGCCTTTGGTAGGCATCTGACCTGCGCAGGAGGCTGAAGATGGTAGGGAGGTGCTTAGGTCATGCGCCTTGAATGGCGGAAGGTGATGAGTGGGCTGACAGGGGTTGAGGTGGAGTGTACCACCTCTTCCAAGTGTTCTAATAGGACAGCTTGGATTAGCTTACCTCTACTTGGGTCATGGCTGACCCAATCAGCTTTGGGTCAGGTGAGCCAATGGTCCTCATGTCCCATTTGAGCTTAGGGTGGCTGCCAAAGCGAAGAGTGGGTTTAACCATCCAAATGGGGATTTTGTCCCATTTGGAGGGGTTAACCCAATGGATTTTGGGCTAATTTGGGTTTAAGGTGGATTGGGTTTGATTTGGGCTGACCCATGGTGACCCAAGGATAGGTCATGCCAAGTTTGGTTGGGTTTGGAGTTGGCTTGGTTACGTTTGGCTCAATTTGACCCATATAGGTCAAATTTAGGTTGACCAATTAGTAAAATTGGGTCAAACTAAGGGTTGAGTCAAGTTCAAATGATCATTTGGGATGTTTAGGTTTAATTGATTTGGGTTGATTTGAAGTGGATTTGAATTTGGCTCATATGGGTTCATATGGGCCAAATGGGCTAAGTTGACCAATTTGGTCAAGTTGACCAAATTGGCTTGAGTTAGGGGTTGGTTTAGATTTAATTGATGATTTGAAGATAATTGTAGGTGTTGGTTTAAATTAAATTGGATTTAGGAATGATTTAGACTAATTTGACCATTTAGGTCAATTTGGGCTAAATGGGTCAATTGGGTTCAATTGATCAAATTGGATTCAGTCAAGGCTTGGATCATGTTCAATAATCAATTTGTGATGGAGTTGAGTCATTGGTTTGAGTCAATTTGGATTGGATTGAGATTTGATTCAATTTGGCCCTTTAGGTCAAGTTAGGTCAACTTGGGCCAAAGGGGCCAAATTGGCTTGGCTAGGTTAAATTGGTGGTCAAATCATATTCAATACTCCATTTATAATTGATTAGAAGTAGGGGTTTGAATCAATTGGGTTTAGAATGAAGTTTGGCTCAATTTGGTTCATGTAGGCTAATTGGGTCAACTAGGGTCAAATGACCATTTGAACTTGGTTTGACCAAATTGATTGCAATTGGACAATCAAGAGTGATCAACAATCATTATAGAAGGTTTTGGATGGGTTGATTCAATCCAATTTGGGTTAGATTAAGGTTTGGATCAAATGGGTCCTTTAAGCCACTTTGGGTCAAGTGAACCAAATGGGTCAAATTGAGTTGGATTGGGTTGAATTGAGTTTGATAATTAATTTAAGATTGATTGACGGCTTCGATTGTAACTAATTTGGGTTTAATTGGATTTTGGTTCATTTGAAAATTTTGGGTTCAAATGGGATAGGTTAGGTTGATTGAAATGGTTTGATCAAATTAGTTTGATTGTAGGCTTTGGAAGGATTTGAAATGGAGATTTGAATGGTTGAAGTGTTTTTGTGAAAATCAATTAGGTTTGCTTTAATTGAAGGAGCTTAGGTTTGATCCATAAGATTGGGTTATGGAGATCGGTTGAGAATTGATTTCGTGTCAAGGACACGAAGGGAGTTCTGCTGGGGATTCACACAAGAGTTTAATTGGATAAAGATTTGTTCATGCCAAGGGCATGAAGGGGGAGATCCACTTGGGGATTGAGATTTGATTGAGTTGGTTGATTTGGGTTGATTGGGATCCGCTAAGGATATAGGTTTGAATTTGTTTGATTTGGTTTGTTGTTTTGATTTGATTTTCTAAGGGAGGGACCCACCGGGGATACAAATTTGGATTTTTTTGGTTCTGTTTAAGCCCAGGTTATGGAAGGGAATCCGCTGAAGATTGAGATTGTGATTGGATTTATTTTTATTTAATTGGAATTGATTTAAGAGAGAGTGAGAGATCCATTGGGGATATAAGTTTGAATTTATTTATTCTGGTTTGTTGATTTAATTTAATTTTGATCAATTTAGTTGATTAATCTTGATTTGGTTTGAACTTGGGTTTCATTTTGGTTTGAATTTGACTCCACGGGGGATGGAAGTTTGAATTTGATTTCATTTTAATTTTTGGTTTTGGTTGATTGATTTTAATTTAGACCCAATCAGTTTACGATGAACCCTACAAAGAAGTGGCTATACAAGCTTGGACCTACCTTAAATTTACTTGTCCAAAGGGGTAGCATACCAACTAAAGAGTAGAGACTATCCAACCAAGGGGTTGCCCATTGGTTTGCAATGACTGGGCTAGGAAGAAAGCTCAGTGACTCACATCTTCCATAGCAGAGATAACTATTGGGGTGACCTATTGATGGCATAACAAGTCAAGCCTGACCTAGAGCAACTTCTGAGTTAGTGCCACTGCAGGTCTTATCATAACTTAAGAGTAATCAAGGTAATTCCTATAGGAAGTTTTTCTAACACTACCCAAAAGATATGATGCCTACTTGGGAAAAGGTGCTTCTGGGGGTCTTATCCTAATCCATAAGAGATTTCATTTTATTTTTTTTGTTTGTTCATCTATTTGTTTGTTTAGCATAGACCTTGTTGGTTTGCAAGGAGCCACACTAAGAAGGAGCCATGGGGGCTTTGGCCTCCCTTAGATTTACCAGTCCAAGGGATAGTTTGTACATCCGCAGTATAGAACTTCCAACCATAAATATGGCTACTAGGAAAGGGGAACTGTCCAATCTGGTAGTAAATGGGTCATAACTAGATGGAGTTACGAAGACATAGTCCAAATAGAATGCCCATAGGGAAGGTGCCTCTAGGGGTCTTATGCTAATCCCTGAAAAATAAAGCCTGTAGATATATAATGGCTGACTCAGGAAGAAAGCGAGGGGATCACATCTACCTGAGCAGTGTTATCCACTGGGTGGGTTACCATCAGGAAGGAAAACACCAACCAACCTAAAGTGTCCATCAATTTGCAATGATCAATCTAGGAAGAAAGCATCGACGATTCACATCTTTCTAAGCAGAACTGATCACCACGATAGTCTATTATCGGCTAGACATCTACTATCCAACATAGGGCGATTACTAAGTGGGGAGTAAAAAAGAAAGACTATACCAAATCTTGAAGTAGTCAAGAGGAAGGGGAGTCATTGGGGGACTTACCCTAGTCCATAAACATAAATTCAGACCCAGTTAGTGCATGGCAGCTAGTTCAAGAAGAAAGCTTGGGGACTCACATCTTCTTAAACAAAGTCGACATTAGGGAAACTTATTGGTCATGCAATAAGGCTTACCATACTAATAAGGCACTCATTAGTTTGCAATGGTTAAGCTAGGAAGAAAGCACATGGTCTCACATCCTCCTAAGTAGAAAGAACATTACGGAGATACACTAGCTACGTAGTGAATCAAACCCGACCTAGAGCAGCTACTGAGCGAGGGCCTTTGGGGGACTTATCTAAATTCAAGGTAGCCTAAAGTAAATGGATTTGTGCTTGATTTGTTTAAGTTTGTGTGCAATTTTGTGTTTTTGATATGCTAATGAAAGATAGGATGCTGCTCGGGTTCTTTTATACCTACCCTAAACACACTGCGAGAATTCAGTAAATGGAAAGATTTCAATTTGAAGACATGTTTGATTAAAAGAAAAATTTTATTGATGAAAATTTTTTTTTGAACATTATTTATGAATAATATTTCTTAAAGTAAAGTTCATTGATTGGAAGCATTGGGCATTCTCCTTTGTGCTTGATGAGTTGGTAAGATCCATCTTGGTAGGCCTTTTCTATGGTGAAAGGGCCTTCTCAAGTGGGTTCAAACTTGCCTCCCATCTTGCGATGGGAAATAATCGGTCATCTTAGAACTAAAATAAGCTCCCATACTTAAAAAAGCTCTAAAATGGACTAACTTGTGAGCTTGAACCATCTTTACCTTATATAACTCAAGGTTTTGGCATGCTCGTAAGCATCTCTCTTCTAAACCTTTGAGCTCTTCTAACCACAGCTTGGCATTCTGGTTGGTTGTTATTTTGCTACCACTATCCTTAGTGATGGGAGTTAGACTTCTAATGGTAGAACGACTTCATACCCATACACTAAGAAGAATGTGGTAGAATGTATTGGAGTTCTGTAGGTAGTACGATAAGCCCACAAAGTTTTAACTAACTGCTCATGCCACTATCTCTTATTGTCATCGAGTGTCTTCTTGAGTACTTGAATGAGAGTTTTGTTGAAAGATTTAGCTAAACCATTCTCTTGTGGGTAATAGATGATAGAGTATCTCCAACCTATATTGTGTCTCTGGACAAAGTTAATAATTTTTGTGCTCTTGAAAGCGGTATAATTATCAGATATGATTTGATGGAGTATCCTAAATATATATATGATATGGTTCTTAAAGAACTGGAGCACATACTAAGCTTTGACCTCTATGAGCAGAATCGCCTCTGCCCACTTGGAAAAGTAGTCTGTAGCTGCAAGGATGAAGTGCTGCCTCCAATCCATTTCTTCATCCTTTTTTGGCAGCAATAACCTCCTCTTCAAGAGAGTATTTATCGATGAGTTCAACATCAATAAGAGGCAAGACTTGTCTATTGTGGACCTCTATTGATATGGACTCATCTTCTGGATATGCCAACTCTTTGGCAAGCTTTGCTAAGGCATCAACTATGGCATTTTCTCTTTTAAGAATCTTGTGGATTATGATCTCTAGAATTTGAGCCAGCAACTCCATAGTGTACTTGTGGTAGTGATGGAGTTTGGGCTTCAAGACCTTGTAAGACCCAACAATCTAATTGACAACTAGCTGAGAATCTCTAAAGATGTTGATGTTCTGGATGCCTAGCGAAATGGCTAACTCTAGACTGTTGATTAAAGCCTTATTTTTGGCTTCATTATTGGTGCAAGGATCAGATAGATGATATGAAAATCTCATCATATCATGGTCTGATGTTAGGAGAACTATTCCTACCCCTACCTTTCTTGAAAGAATATATTGTGATTCTTCTCCTCTTTGAGAGAAAGTTGCACCATCAAAATACATCTCCCAATGGAAAAAGCTTGAATCCCCCAAGTTCATGATTTATTCATAAAGGAAATCATCATTGAGCGGAGAATCAACAAGAAGTGGATGTGCTGCTAAGAAATCCTATAGTGCTTGTCCTTTCACCGCACAAAGGGGTATGAATGTGATATAAAATTGCAATAATATCATGAACCATCGTGCCAACTGTTCAGATAGTGTCGACTGTGTCATGAGATATTGTAGTGGATTGATTATAGAAATTAACTTCACTTTATGAGATAACATATAGTGCTGTAGCTTTTGGATTGCAAATATTAAAGCTAGGCAATGCTTCTCAATGTGTGGAAAATTTTCTTTAACAGGTATTAGATGATGACTGATATAGTAGAGTGTGTTCTCTTTCAGTTCATCGTTGGCTTGGGCCAACAAAGCACTAATGGAGTCATCTAATCCAGCAGTGTAGAGTATAAGGGGCTTTCCCAAGATAGGGGTGGCTAAGACTAGTAGGGTTTGTTTGATGCTCTTGAAGGCATGCTGGTGCTTATCATCCCACTTGAACTTAGCATCCATCTTAAGTAGTGCTAAAAATGGTTGGCATCTGCTTGATAAGTTAGATATAAAGTATCTTAGATATGCCAACCTACCTTGGAATGATCTGATTTGGGTGAGACTTTTAGGGAGTGGCATTTCTAATATCATTTTAATCTTCTTCAGGTTAATTTCAATTTCGTAGTGTTGAACAACAAACCCAAGAAACTTTCCTGAAGATACTCCAAATGTAAACTTTAGAGGGTTCATTTTGAGGTTGTATTGCCTTAACCGCTCAAAATTTACTCTCAAGTCAAAGAGGTGGTCTTCCTTTTCTTTACTTTTAATCACGAGATCATTGATGTAGCATTCAACTTGGTGATGAATGAGTTGGTTGAAGATTCGAGTCATGGCCTACTGGTATGTGATACCAGCATGTTTAAGGCTGAAAGAAATAATCTTATAGCAATAATTTCTGATTGGGGGTTCTAAAAGTAGCATTCTTTTCATCTTCAGGTGCCATCTTTATTTGATTATATCCAGATGAACCATTCATGAAAGAGAAGACAACATGAGATGAGGCAATGTCCACCATCAGTTCTAGTATTGGTAGTTGAAATTTGTCTTTTGAACATACCTTATTAAGATCCCTAAAATTGACGCATATATGAATTTGACCATTCTTCTTCTTAACTGGGACGACTAGCCAACCATGTAGAGTATTTTTTTCTCCTGGATGAAATTAGTATCGATCAATTTCTTGACTTTAAAAATGACATGTTGTTCAATGTATAATCATATATGTTTAGGAGCTTGCTTGATAGAGTTACCGTCAGGCTGTATTGCTAGCTTATGGATCACTACGTTAGGAGCTAATCCTGACATTTCTTTATAACTCCATGCAAAGTAGTCTTTAAACTCAGTGTGTAGCCTAACTAAGTCATTGGTTTCAATTTTGTTCAATAGGGAGTTGATGTACGTCGAGCGTGGATTATTTTTAGTCCCTAAGTTAATTTCTTTGAGTTCGTCGATGGTTGATTTGATTTCTTCTTCAAATTTTAAAGATGTATCTTTAACTTGGAAATCATCTGGATCATCTGAAGTTTTTAAGCTCACTTCCTCATATGGGTTAATGTGATTTGAAAAGAACCTATCAGATTTCAAATGATTGGTGATGACCAAGCAATAATCATCATCATCCAATGGACCTTCTGTGCCAAAGAATAGTCTAGGTCTTGATTAAGCATTCTTGCATTTGTTATTCCATAGCCTTTCAAAGTATTCTAACCTATGTTTAGACCATGCATGCGAAATTAAACCTTTCTTTGCTAAGTTAAGAACACAAGGAGAGTATCAATTAAAAGGTAATTCTATTAATTCTTTTTATGAATTATTCTCAAGTTTGACATTAACTTCTTGACTTGAGAATGCTGCTCCTAGATAGAACTTGTGGCTCTTTTTGGTTGTACATGCTTTAGGGGCTTCCTTAATTACCAAACCATCAACTTTTTGTGAGAAAAGTGGGGTTAGAGCTAAGGTTCCCTTCGGATGCCTGATAGTTTCACATAATGAAGACTTTGATACACTCATGCTTTGCTTAGGAAGTGGATCTTTATCATTATCTTGCTCGAGTGTTACCTCCAACAAGATCTACTATTGAGAAGAGCTGACCGGTGTGCTAACTACATAAGACTCATCATCTGAACTAGATTCTAAGTATATGTAGATAGCAGGTGTACTCCTAGATGTTGGGATGAATCTCTTGGTAGGTGGTAAGTATGGAAGCCTTCCACCTCTGGGACTCCCTCTGGACTTGCCTCTTCCTCATCCTAGTGGAGGTCGGGTCATCCTCCCCACTTATTCGAATGGAGTAAAGAACTATGGGTGGAATCTAATCTCAGGCTCCACACCCTCCCTAAAGTCTTATTCTCATTCCCTTCTCTTTTCTTTTTCAATTTCTTTTTATTTTTATTTTTCTTTTCTTTCTTTATTTTCTTTTTCTTTTTCATTTTGATTTTGACTAAGGTCACGAGAGAAGATATTTTATTTCTTAAGGAGATAGTAAGCTGCATCCTCATATGTCTCGACCTCATGAACTATAAATAGTTTATGATCTCCTTTGACACAATACTCAATTCCACCTCTAAGAAACTTGATGCACTGATGTAAAGAGGATAAAATCATATTGTTCTCATGTATCCATGGTCTCCTAAGTAAAGCATTGAAAGATGTATCCGAGTATATTATGTGAAACTTGGCCTGTGTCTTCCACTCATGTATCTCCAAAGGTAACACTATGGATCCTATGGCCTTCTCTCCTTGTTCATTGAATCCTTGCAACATCATCCTCTTTGCTTAGAGTTTAGAGATCTCAATCCTTAAGTAGGTAAGGGTTCTTAGACTCCTAATGTTAACAGATGCACCTGGATCAACTATAACTCTGGATAACATGAATCTACCAACATCCAGTGTCATGTAGAGGGGATGGTTGTGCTCGATCACCCCAAGAAGTAGGTCTTCATCAGTGAATGTAAATTATAGTACTTCTTCTGAAAAACGTGCCTCCTCTCTAGTAGCAGTCAACTAAGCTAAGCATATTTTTAGATCAAACAAAGCTTTGATTAATGGCTCCCTCATTTCTTTAGATAAGATAAAGGCATCATATATGCTTAACTTAGCTGACAACTTTCTAAGGTGTGTAAGGACATTGTAGTGAACTTTAGGCTGGTTCTCCACAAGAAAATCCATGGGTGGAGCATCCTGTGGTGGGGCTATTTACTCACTGGAACCAATGACCTATTTTTCCTTATCTTGAGGTGCTACCCTAGGAGGTAGAACTTTGCCACTATAGAGGTTGACTTTAGTGACTTCTTGAAATGAGGGGTTTGTGAAAAGTTCTACCTGCTCATCAGGTATACCTACAACTTCTCCTAAAGGATCATCAGAGTCGAATGACTCTAAATCAATCTCAAGAGGTGACCCTAGAAGATTCAGAAAGGAAAATCCATTTTTGAATCGAAACACGACTGATCAAAATTATTTAAGTTATTATTTTAACTTGGAGAGCTTTCAAACTTTTTCATTGATTTCTTTAATTTTGGGGGAGGCCCATGATAGAAATCAAGAAAAGTAAGTGGGATTAAGGGTTTGGTGTCCTCATTCACTGATACAATGCTCCTGCTAAAGGTGGAGGAGCTAGTGGAGGTTATAGCTGTAATGGTGGAAGGAGTGTTGGACTTGGACGGTGGTTGTGCTACATATCTATCCCAGGCAAGTTAATGCTACTGCTAAGCTTCCACCCTCCCCGAGTTGTGTCTTACAACTGGCAAACCTTCCTTGATATTGGAGTTTTGAGCTGAGTCAGGCACCTACAAATAAAATTTCTTGATTTGAGAAATTATTTTTTTTGAGGTATGGGATAAAGAAATATCCCAACCTTCTTTTATCTTAAGAGGATCAAATTTATCCCTATACAGAACTAAAGATGGTTCTGCTAAGTATTTCTTAGGGATAACTATTGCTTCTGACTTGTAGCTATGCTCAAGCCAATTTTTAAAAGTGAAATAATCCTTTAAGACATGGCTAAGCATGTGGTGGTAGGGGCAGTAGTTAGGACCATCACTCTTGCCCACTTCCTCTAGCTTTCTAGGCTCAGATAGTTGAAAATTAAGCTTCTTAAGAAGATTCTTAAAAATTTTACTGGCTACCTCCCTCTTGAATGAGTATAGTTTGTTTAATTTATTGACAAGAGTAGGTGAAAAGTAGCTACCTGGTGGTGGATACTACCCTCAGTGCTATGTTAGCTACTGTGGTGGTGGTGGCCATTGTGGTGGCCGAGGTAGTGGTAGAGGACGTGGTAGCGGAGGCTACTAAACTTGAGGTCTCTCAAACTGTACTCTCGCTGGCTACTTTCCCTTATCAACTGCCACTATAATCCTTAGCTTCTTCTCAAAAACCTTATGAGGCTTTAGCTTGGATGATTGGTCTGAGAAAGGAAACTGTTTGGCTTCCTCTTGTAGGTTAGCCGCCTTGCTGATTAACTTCTCAAATGTCTTAATGGAGAAACCTTTAAGAATGAAGGTGACTGGGCCATGGATATTCTTGAGTAAAATCTCAATGGTATGTTATTCTTGCAGTTGTGATTCATATTTCATACTCAGATTGCTTCATCTAAGAATGTAATCAACAAGGGACTCGTTAGGCTTTTGCTTCTCTACAACAAGGTCACCCACAGTTACCCTTTATCGAGCTCTTATAAATATCTTAATAAAGAGATGCTCTAACTCTACAAAGTACTTCATCGAACCTTTGGGAAGTTTGGCATACTAATCGAAAGCTACTCCTAAAAGGCTACTGATAAACTACTAAAATAGTAATACGTCACTGCCACCAGCGTTGCAACAACTGGCTCAAAAATGTGTTAAATGTTGCCTTGTGTTCCTACTTCCATCAAAGATCTTGAAGGATGGTGGCACAAAACCCTAAGGGTATTGAACTATATCAAATTTCTCTGGGTAGGGTCTACCCTTTGGAACATATGAACTCCATCGGGCTTGCGCCAACACTTCCTTCACTTGCCTATCCACCATTTTTTGATGTCCTTTCTTACATAGAGGTACTATCTGTGACCTTCCTATGCAAACTGTCAGCATCCTCATCAATGGAAGTGCACTTAGGATGATCTAAGTTATGTACTAGCTCAGGCCGATCGGCCTCCATAGGGGAAGGTTCTGAAACTGGGGCTTGGTTCTGCAAGGCTAGAACCACTGCCATCAACTCCTCTACTCTTCTCTCCATCCGATCAGTTTGATCATCCTTTTGCTTAATTTATTGGAGGAAGCATTGAGTTAAGTCTGATGCCTCACCTTCCTCAACTACAACACCTTCCTGGCTAGGTTGCTCCCTTTACAAGGATCCTCAGGTGTTTATTATGTGGACTTCTACTAAGTCATCCAACATGTTATCCTCATCGACGTCAAAGTCTACCCAACCCTTCTCTTGGTCAGACTAATCATCCTTGACTATTTACCTCACCATGGCATGATAGTCCTCCAAAATTCCATCCAAGGATTGGTCATCCACCTAATCTGGTGCTACTAGAACATAAGTTGAATGGTGACTAATCGCTAGATGGAGCTCCATGGAAGCTTTGCACTGAATACTCTAAACAGATGGAGTACTGTCCTTGACTGACTCAATAACCAAGGGGGTTACCTTGGTATCCCCTCCCTTCTCCTCCTCCAACTATAGTGGTGGAGCGACCATGACTCTCTTGGGCCACCACTCCTTCTTTACCACTATTAGGATAGAAGGCTGAGCAGGGGAGCTTGACCTCACCTCAATGGGTGGAGTAGATGAAGTGGGGTCCTTGGGTCATAACCGGATCACCAAGGGTGAAGCTCTCTCTCTAGATGGTGGCTTATAAAACTTGGTGGGGACTACAAATGGTGGAACTTGAACTGGTGAAGGTGGACGACAAGTGGAGTGGTGTAATGGGGGTGACACCTGCTGCCTCTTTGCCAGAGATCTCCTCTTGTGACTACTGGAACCAGTGAGAATAATCCTATCAGAATGATCAGCTTTGTTAGCTTGCCAATCAGAAAGGTCAATCAAAGTAAATGCCATCAATTATCTGATGAACCTCTACTCTCTCTCTTGCCGCTTAGGCAGCAACTTTAGCCTCAATGGCTATTTCTCTATAAATTTGATCCCTAACACTTCTAGGGATCAACCTCCTCAAATCAAGTAGTATGCCAGACTCCGAGCGTCTGTGGGCTATCCCAACTTTCTTGAGCATAGATCATAGACCAGCATAGGGCCTCCTTCTATCCCTAGTCGGTGTCTCATTCTCTGCAGATGGTGAGGGTAATGCAGATATCTTCCTGTAGTCCTCTTCTCCCTCTGAAGCTGAGAGGGGTGAAACATACTGCCACCTAGAAGGGGAGAGGTCTCACAAGGGGACCCTTCTCAGCCACATGGGAGGCATCCTTTACATCCTTCTCCACATGCTTATAATATCTCTTAATCTTTCTGTTCTTATTTTGACATTGGGTTTTGGTTAGTGGAGTCGGACAGGAACTAGAACCGACCTTAGAAGTGGGGGAGACTATCTCAGAAGCTGAGATAGCCTACCCCTTTAGGGCAGGAGCAACTATAGAGGTGGTACTAGCCCATACTGAGACTACGATGGGCACAATTGGCAAAATTAGCAACACTGCCTAGGAAACCTCTACAACCTTCCTCTTCAAAGAGGGGAACTCAGAATCTGAGTGTAGATCAAACTGCAAAAGTGGCTTCTTATCTATCACCTCTTCTTTACTGATAGTGGTGAGGGTGGGTCCCTCATAGGTGACTTTGAAGTGCTCAAAGCTAAGGTTGAACTTGATAATGGGGGCAGTGGTGAGTATGGCCTGATCTAGGGCTAAATCCACACCAAAGGAGAATGAAAAGATTAGATTGCTGGAAGACATGATGAAAGATTGACTGAAGTAAGAAGAAAGAGATGGGACAGGAATCTTAGCTGAACTGTTGAAAGAGAACATGAGTTAGACTTTTTGCTTTGATTTTTATTAACTTTTGATTTAATTTTTAATTGGAACCCTCATTTAACAAATTTGATTATGCTAAATGGGGTTCATTGGTATGTTGAAGAAGTTGAGAACTGGACTTTTGTTCTTGATTATTGTTGTTTGATTTTTGACTGTGAATTGGAACCCTCATTTAACAAATTTGATTATGTTAAATGGGGTTCATTGGTATGTTGGAGAAGTTGAGAATTGGACTTTTGTTCTTGATTATTATTGTTTGATTTTGATTGTGAATTGAAACCCTCATTTAACAAATTTGTTATGCTAAACGAGGTTCATTTATTTGTTGGAGAAGTTTGAAATTTTGGAGAAGATTCTTCTTGCTTTTGCTTTGGACTTTATTGGAATTTTGTAGAGTGTTGGATGAACCTTGCTTCACCAAGCTAGTGGTGAGAGGTTCTTAATTTTGTTTAGTTTGTATTTTGAATGATTTATTTTCTTTTACCTATTGGAGGTCTAATAGGGGTTTTAAGACCTACTTAGAGTGAGGTTCTAAAACCTAAAGGATGTTGGCCCCTTGCTTAAGGATGAAATAAGCAAAGTGCCAATGGAAAGAAAGATAGTCTTGGGCTTATATAAAATATAAGTCCACTATCGATGCTTGGAGATAATGATTGACTACTAAAGATGGAGAGAAGAACAATCCCCAGCGGAGTTGCCAGAAAAATTTGTGGTATTTTATTTCGGATGTCGGGTGGACACCACATAGATCTTAGGGGTATTTATTAAAGCGATCAGGTACAACATTGAGGTATGATATACTATCTCAAAAAATAGAAACATCACCCTACAATGGACTTAATCACCTAATAAGGACTCCTAAGGCATGATCGATCTTTGTATATATTAGAGATATTTCCCCTAATTTAAATAGAAAAGTAAAGCATCATTTAATTTATGCCGGGTTCTATAGTTCCCTATGGAGGAAAGCCTCCATAATTAATTACATCCTAGGAAATTGGATTTCCTAAGAATGCTCCAGATTATAGTAATCAATCTATTATGTCCAAAGATTTCAAAGTTAAGCTATCAATGAATTGGTTATTTTGAAAAAACAAGTGGGAATGTTCAATTGGAAAGACTTATTTTGGGATCTAAAGGAGAAGAAGTAAGGAGCACTCATGATACTAAGAAGCCTAGTGAGCACACCAATTTATCCTGTGGTGAGGCTTTATATGTTTGAAAGAGAGAGTTTATTTTAATTTGAATTGGAATTTTATTAGAATGCTAGGGCTTATAGTCCATTAACACAGGATTGTAGAAATACCTAAGAGGTGAGGATTTATACTCATAGCCCACAAAAAATAAGACACTTTGGATCCTAAATCTAGGGAGCTTTAGCACAAGCTAGAAGCATGAACTAAATCTAAGCAGAAAGTGGACATAAGAGTTTACCTCCACAAGAGAGGACAAACTTGTCTGACTCTTCTGGACTTACAACCACCTAGAGTGGCTACTAGCTAGCACCTCTTATGATTCAAAAATATGTGGGCCAAACTTTATGTTATTATAAGATAGTTAGGGTATTATTTAATTTGTAAAGAGATTAGAGTCCTAAACTCACTCCTTAAGAGACTAGATCATGACTAGCATGAGTATATGATTTAGTGTAGATGAGAGAGAGAGAGGATCTACATCATGAGTTGGTGCTCTCATAGCTCAAGTGTTCCCTAAAGTGCAAGAATGAAGACCCACATTATTTCAAGAGTGAAACAAGATGATATGCATGATGTTAGACATTCAACATTCAGTTAAGAGATTACTAAATCTTTTAATTATCTTGATTACATCCTAGGCTTTAGATGAAGTTGAAAATTATTTTAAAATTTTGTTATAAATTATTAATTGGGTAGAAAAATTAATTTTATCCTAAGAGTCTAACGCATGTAGGCAACACATTCAAATATCAAGCTTTAAGAAACTATGAAGAAGATGCAATTTCTATTGCGCAATCTAAACATAACATTCAAAATATGTATAAATTCTATAAAATAATAAAAGGTTGGTGCGACTAAGTACCATCGTACACCCCTAAAAAGAGAAAATTTGGGTAGTCGAGCTCTACCCTTATACAACCTGGATTATAAAAGAATATTACAATTGAAATTAAATTCGATACTATGGGGTCTTCATTCCTTACTTTTCTTCATTCTTCATTCTTCTTTCTTTGGTTTTATTTTGCTACAAGGCTTTACAGGGCCTCCCAAAACTATGTCTTCTAGCCACTTCTCATCATAAACCCAATAGCACTAATCCTAATTCCTATGGAAAAATTACATGTTTATGGCAAATGTAAAATCTAACTACACCTACAAAATAAATGTTAGCTAAACATACATACAACCCATGCAGTCATATTTTAGAATTTGAACTTAGCACCCTACACATGGGTAGCCAAGTCCACCTATCCTAGGATTATGCTTAGGGGCATAAGCAACCAACAAGTAGAAGCATTTATATTTATTTAGTGGTCCCATTAACATAATCCCCTACAAAAAATAACATTAGGCTAACAACGGCCTAACACCCAGTCTAGGAGCTACAATCCTAACATTCAGTCTAAAATAATACATCATAAAATAGAACACAGCATAATTACATACACTGTCCTAACTTAAGACAAGAAGTGATGACTTAGCATTATAATGTGTGTGTTTATGCTTAGTGTGGTATGTCTAGCTAGGCTTTTGATTTATGATTGCCTAAAGTTTTGAATTATTTAATTTATCACGATAGGTGGTTTCATTTTAAGTTGTTTAAAGGATTTGCAAGTTTTGATTTTGTATTTTGTTGGTTTCATTTGGTATTTACTTAGCAACTAAGTATTGTAAAGAGAAGAAAGAGGCATAACCTCTTTCATCCCCACCTTAAGTAATTTTCTAAAGCATGTTGTTATGATTTGGTTCCTTTTAGTAAATGATTTATTGAATGTTTTTATTGATTTAGGTTAATGTTAAAGAATCTTATTCAAACATGTAAGGCTTCTTAAGATTAATGGAATTTGATCACCATCACATGAGGGTGTTGTATTATTTTTTTTCATCATCAACATCATACATATGATTTAAGACTTAATATACTTATTTTGGCATACTTAAATGATTATGAATGCATATTTTTAGGTAGAAAAGAAAATATCCATTCCTTGGATAAATATACACACACATGTGTTAAAGTTTTAAGCAAGTACATGCTATTGTTTAAACCAGGGATGTGAGATAATCAATGACTTCCGTGGGGCTACTTAAAGCCTCATATTTTCGAGATGTCCAGATTATATACATGTTATTCTTAAATACATATGAATAAATATACAACCATAAAAATGAAAACCATGTAAAAGAATTTGATTTAGTGAATCATGTACACAGATGCAAAGCAAAGTTCAATCCAAATTTTAGTACGAGCACACATAAGTATGAAATCAAATAAGTACGTGCCTTTGTTAACTAGGGATGTTCAGACTATATACTTATTTTTATTCAAGCATATGTAAACCCATACATGAATCATAAAGATAAAACAAAGCATTAACATGCTTAAGCTATAAACACATGCAAATTATATAGAATATTCATAACTAATCACCACTCTAAATTTTCATTATCAATTTATAACTTTGAAAATAGCTTTTAAAATTTATTAGTGATAATAGCCACACATCTAATAGGGTTAAACCAACACATGTAACTTGCACATAAATAAATTCCATTGATTCTTTTACTTTTGAAAACTTGAATGAATGATATCACATGACATACAATTTTTATGATGATTGAAAAGAAATAATTAAACATAGCCACATAATACTTTCAATCACACTAATTCCTAAGGACAATCTAGTTGAATAAAAGCATTTAAAGAAAACCAAAGCTTCTTATACAAATTTATTTTGGGTTTGAATTATTAAACTCAAAGAGGAGAAGTGATGTTTGCTATTTTTACCCCTCCCATGTTGGTAATTTAGTGTGTTTAAAGAGAAGTAATTAAGTGAATTTTATGAGTTAATTAAGTTTGAATCATTAAGCAATCCATTGAATTACCGTTTCCCATGCTTCTTTAATTTAATTAACCACTTATTCATGAGCCTCAAATGATTTGCAAATGAGAAATTAAAATTGCAACGCGCCTAAAGGACCTGATACAATAGGCTCATGCTTAAGTGTTAATTAGATTAAGGAAATAACTAAGCTAAGTACTCTTATGATTTTCCCACACCCATGGGTTAATCATAATTTTCTTAAAGGTCTTTATGTTATTGAACACATAAAGAGGAACCCATGAATTGAATGTTAACTATATAAAGTAATTATCATTTTAATTTGATTAATTTTCATTATTAACTGCTTAATTAATTTCTTAATTAATCTATGCATTAATTAATCCTCCTTATGAAATGGATTTTGGGAAAATAAGTAGGAAAGATGTCCTAATCATCTCCCCTCCTCATTTCATTAATCAGTGATTAATAATTATTAATTATGTAGTTCTTAATATTTAGTATTTTTAATAATCATTAAATTGTTTAAGAGGATAATTAAGATTTGAATTTCAAATTCTCCTAATTTCCTAGTTGATAAACCTCAAGAAAATTTCAAGAGGTAGAGGACATCCTATTAAATCAACGTTTCAAATTTGAGATCAATTGGCAAAGTAATTAGGGCTTAATTAAGATAATTAGAAAAAACCTTCAAACTTTAATTAAGCTCTGTTCACTATTCAAAACTTAATGAAATTATTTTTATTAAAATATCCTCTATTTACCCTTTCTAAAATAGATTTACTTGTATTTTTATGATTTTTGTACAATTAATTATGAATTTTTGAGGTTCTAAGTAATTAATTATAATTTTAACCTTAATTAATCCCTAATCTTGTCGGTGACACATGAGAGTTGATGTGTCAATACTTTTCATGTGGCACTGCGAGATTGACCACTGAAAAGATCCGACATGGCGTGCTGAGTCATCGGCGGCTGATGCACTTTCATCCTCGCAATCTGGTCTCAGATCAAACTGTGGGGATTAATCTACATTTCTTAAGGGATAAATTGAATTAATCTATTTGAATTAATCATGGTTGTCCATTCCAATCACGCGGAATAGATGACAAATAATCCTTTGTCCCCCGAGCGATAGAAGACAAACATTGTCTGTCCTCCTCCGCATGATTTGAGCTCACTGGAGCTCGTGAGCTGTCATGATTGACTCCAAAACATTCAAGGGATAGATCTAAGGAGATCCTATAGTGGAAAATATATGAAATCATAATTTGTTTCACAAAAGACCAACACCTTAAGGGATTTCTATGATTAGCCCAAAAAATACCTCATTGGAGCACAAGACAGATGGTCCAATGACTGAGGTAGCTTCATCTTGAAGTGACAAAGCCCCGTTGAGAAGCTCGTGACTTGCCTCATCGTCAGTGGTTCTATGGACTAAGTGCCACCAAAATGTCATTGAAGATGGTCTAGAAGTGATCTCCGATGCTTGAATTAACCGAGAATCAATTTGTTTTGCCTCGCCAGAGCTTGGGGAAGGTGTGGGTGAAGTTCAGTAGGATTTGGTTGTGTTTAGGTGGTGTTAGATGAAGTGGAGGCTCAAATTTGCTCGGGTTTGATCTCACCGGCCAATGGGAGACTTAGGGGAACTCTAGAAGGCTCTAGAGAAGCTCATCTCGGCTCAATGAAGTTATGTGTGTGATTGGAATGAGATAGGGAGGAGTATATTCTCCTCCCCAATTGATCCAATGACTTAGATCAAATCAGCCTTTGGAAGGTGTCCTCAAGACAGGCCTGGCCACAGCGCGGTGATGTGGGAGGTGTCGAGGGTGCACCTTGAATGGCTGAATGTGAGGAGTGGGCTAGCAGGGCTGAGGTGGAGTGTACCAACTCCTCCAAGTGTTCTAATGGGGTGCTTTAGGTTAGCTCACCTCCACTTGGCTTATGACCCAATCAAATTTGGGTCAAGTGAGCCAGTGGTCCTCATGCCCCATTTGAGCTTAGGGTGGCTGCCAAGGGGATGAGAGTGTGTTTGACCATCCAAATTGGGAATTTGTCCCATTTGGAGGGATTAACCCAATGGATTTTGGGCTATTTCGAGTTCAAGGTGGGTTGGATTTAATTTGGGCTGACCTATGGTGACCAAGGATGGTTCATGCCAAGTTTGGTTGGGTTTGGAGTTAGTTTGGTTAAGTTTGGCTTAATTTGACCCATGTAGGTAATATTAGGTTCAAATTGGGTTAGGTTGACCAATTGGTAAAATTGGGTCAAACTAAGGGTTGAGTCAAGTTCAAGTGATGATTTAGGATGTTTAGGTTTGATTGATTTGGTTTGATTTGAAGTGGATTTGAATTTGGCTCATATACCAAATTGGCTTGAGTTAGGGGTTGGTTTAGATTCAATTGATGATTTGAAGATAATTGTAAGTGTTGGTTTAAATTAATTTGGATTTTGGAATGATTTAGACCAATTTGCCCTTTTAGGTCAATTTGGACTAAATGGGTCAGTTGGGTTCAATTGATCAAATTGGATTCAATTAAAGCTTAGATCATGTTCAATAATTAATTCATGATGAATTTGAGTTATTGGTTTGAGTCAATTTGGATTGGATTGAGATTTGATTCAATTTGGCCCTTTAGGTCAAGTTGGGTCAACTTAGGTCAAAGGGGACAAATGGGCTTGGTTAGGTTCAATTGGTGGTCAAATCATATTCAATACCCAATTTATGATTGACTGGAAGCAAGGGTTTCAATCAAATAAGTTTAGAATGAAGTTTGGTTCAATTTGGTTCATGTAGGCTAATTGGGTAAACTTGGGTCAAATGGCCAATTGGATTTGGTTTAACCCAATTGATTATAATTGGACAATCAAGGGTGATCAACAATCATTGTAGAAGATTTTGTATAGTTTGATTCAATCCAATTTGGGTTGGATTGAGGTTTGGATCAAATGGGTCCTTTAGGTCACTTTGGGTTAAGTGAACCAAATGGGTCAAATTGAGTTGGATTGGGTTAGATTGAGTTGAATTGAGCTTGATAATTTATTTAGGATTGATTGCAACTGATTTGGATTTAATTGGATTTTGGCTTATTTGAACATTTTGGATTCAAATGGATTAGGTTAGGTTGATTGAAATGGTTTGATCAAATTGGTTTGATTGTAGGCTTTGGAAGGATTTTAAATGGAGATTTGAATGGTTGAAGTGTTTTTGTGAAAAATCAATTGGGTTTGGTTTAATTGAAGGAGTTTAGGTTTGATCCATAAGAATGGATTATTGGGTCAAGATGGGAAGTTGCTTTGGCTTATAGCTTAGATATGAAATAGTATTCAATTGGGTTTGATTGGATTAGTTTGAGGTTGGATTTGTATAAGTGAATATGCGTAGGTCATAGGTTAGACCATAGGATAGGTAGGAACTATTTACCCTAGGGTATGACCTAAGCTCGGGATATGCCTTCTTAAGTCTCTAGGCTTAAGTTTAGTGTTCACCTAATCACTAGAAGCGTCCTATAAGTAACGAGGTCCTAATATCTAAGATGACTCTAAGTCTAAGATAAGTGGATGAATCCTCACTCCAAAAGTGAGGTCAATAGAAAGGTTTGAAAGAGTTGAAGTATATTTTTGAAGAAGGATTTGGGTACATTTTGGACCCAATGTTTAATATGCCAATTCCATAAGCATAAGATTTCATCATTCTCATTTTGTCTCTCTCTTTTTTTATCTCAAAGTTACATATGGCCATGTTATATGTCTAATCCACTTTAGGCAAGACATCATATGGTATTAACTTGAGAATTTTACCTTTTGAGCTTGCATGTGTTTTTTAATTCTTAGGCAGTAAAAACTAAAGTCAAACAATGCTTCTCAAATGAAACTTTTTTATTGGTATGAATATCTATTTCATGTTTTATTATTTTATTGATATGAATCTATAGCTTATAAGGCTTTCTCTTAAACTTAATAAAGATCAAGAGATTCCCTTAAAGCTTTCAAAAGTGAATGAGAGTCAAGGTAAGCAAACTCTTAGATTATCCTAAAGATATATATATATATATATATGTATATAATTCTTTTATCCTTAATCAATAAAGGAATAGAGAGGGTTAAACTATTCAAGAAATTAGGATCTCCTGATAATTTTGATATAAATTTTTTAAGTTCAATTATTGTTCTTTAAAAGTTTGATTGAATGATATTTTATAGATGGCTTTAATTAATTCTTATTTGTTTATTTTTTATCATTCTAAATTCCACTACAAGGTCCTTAAAATTACCTCAAAGGTATGTTTTTAATTCATTCATTTTTTAGCAAAATTTTCAATAAAACACTTCACTTGATCAAAAGTGAGGTTATCAGAAATCTTGATCATGTCCCTTTGATAAAATATCCCAATATTTTGAAACCGAATGATACAACCACGTAACAGAATATTCTTGTAAGGATTCTAAATGTCGTATGTTTTTAATTTTTTTTCTAGAATTATCTTGATTTGATAATAATCAGATAAATTATCCTTAATGAGGATAATCTTATGCATGAAAGCTTTTTGATTTCGAAATAATGTATGGGTAATAGGAAGCCATCTTCAAGATAAAGATTTGTTCTAATCTCAAGATTTAACACATACAGATTTGATCTTTTCTTTCTCTTTTTTAATTCTTGTTGTGATGATGTTAGCCAACCAAGAAGAATATTTTCTTCTCATGTATGGCTACCAGAGACTAGCTTTTAGTCTATCAA
The DNA here is from genome assembly GCA_021442155.1 of Cymbidium sinense. Taxonomy (NCBI): domain Eukaryota; kingdom Viridiplantae; phylum Streptophyta; class Magnoliopsida; order Asparagales; family Orchidaceae; genus Cymbidium; species Cymbidium sinense. The sequence continues at coordinate 103,161,203 of CM038222.1, forward strand.
CATCTTACTTTTCTTTTGAAGTTTAACCGTACACATCGAGGGACTTAGTTTATTAAGCAAAAAGCCCAAGTTTATTCAAATAAAGTAGTCTTTAAACTCCAAGAGTAGCTTGATTAAGTCATCAATATTCAACTCATTAAAGAGTTAGATTATTGATATTAGTTGTCAATTAACTTTCTATTTGTAGACTTATTTCTTTTAGCTTGTCAATTGTGGATTTAAATTCCTCTTCAAATTTTAGGGGTGCATCTTGAACTTGAAGACTATATAGGTCTTTAGATACATCTAAATAATATTCATTTAATATGTTATAGTGCCTTTGAAGAGAAAGGCAGGACTCTGACTATTTAACAATTCTCATCTTTCAATGGCTCTATAGCATTAAATCTTAAACCAACTTTGGGTTTTAGTTTTTTGAATTCTCTATAGCTTTTCTTGCTTATGGCTACTATATATAAGTTCCTTGCAATGGGATCAAATTATACTCAATTGAATTTTTGATAGGCAAAGGATAAAGATCCTTGGAAAAGAAAATCCATTATCTCTTTGACCTACTATGTGAGCGCACCCAACATGTCAAAGGCCATGATAACAAAGTATCAATCATCTAATTTTTTTTTTATATATAGAAGAGTCTAGGGTTAAAGTACCCACATGCTCAAAAATTTTAGACTTAATCTTTTTGCACTTGGATATAGTCCTTTCATCCATTTTCTTTCTTTCTTTCTTTCTTTCGTCAACATTTCAATAGCATTTCAACTTCTTGTAAAACAATACATTTGATATTTTTCCTAGATACAATATTTGTTAGGACATTGGATGCATTCAACTCTCTGTCCGAATATAACATTTGATACAACATCTTACATACTTGAGTCTTTCCTTATTTTGAGTAATCACATTACTTAGTAAGACATTTCCTAATTCTTTGATTGAATACAAGATTTGATAAGGCATTAAGAAAATTTCAAACTTTCTTCTTTCTTTCTGTGCCTTAATTTATAGAGTTAATAATTCTCTTTTAGCAAATTTGGGTATGCTAATTGAAAGATCCAAATGTATTTCATGTTTTGATGTTTGGATTTTTGAAAAGAGGATATTTACTTAGCAAATTTGGGTTTGCTAAATGAAGGATCCAAATGTATTTGAATTAAAAAGATGATTGTTAATTTTGATTTTTGAAAAGATGAATATTAATTTTGAAAAGATGATTATTGATTTTGTTTTGAAAATAAAATCTTCATTCAATAAATTGAATGTGGATGTTCATTTATAATTTTGGAAAAATATGATTGTTGGTTCTGACTTTGAAAATGATGATTGTTGATTTTGTTTTAAAAAAAATGAAATCTTCATCCAATAAATTGAATGAAGATGTTTATTTGTGTTTTTTGAAAATATGATTTTGGGATTTTATTTTTGAAATGATCCTACATATAACAATCATGAGGCTTGTTAGATGAGGGTGATTTATTAAATTTTTTGTGCAAACATTTTATTATGTGTATTTTGAAAAAGTGCTTTTTGGAAATTGATGTTTTTATAAAGGGTTTATTTCTCTTTATTTTTGGAATAAACCTTTCCTTACCATAAAAATGGTAAGGAGGAAGTCTTTAGTTATTTCTTTTTATTAAATTTTTATTTTCAGCTATTGGGAAACCCAATATGGGTTTGAAGACCTGCACGGAGTGAAGTCCTAAAACCTAACGAAGGTTGGCTAGCTTAGCTTAAGGATGAAATAAACTAATTGCCAAAAGAAAAGAAAGATAGTCTTGGATTTACACAAAGTATAAATCCACTATCGATACTTAGAGATAATGATTGTTTACCAAATATGGAGAGAGGAACCATCCCCAACGGAGTCACCAGAAAAATCTATGGTGAAATTTTTATTCTCATCTTCATCTACCCTTTAGAAGGGATAAATGAAAACAAAAATAAAATACTGCTTGTTGGGACACCACGTAGATCTGCAGATATTCTTATTAGGCTGATAGGGTACGACATTGAGAAAATGTGTACTATCTCAAAAGATGGAAGTCACCATCCTACAATGGACCTAATCACCTAAATAATGACTCCTAAGGACTATGGGTCTTTGCATGTACCAGAGATTCTTCCCCTACTTTACATGGAAAAGTAAAGTAGGATTTATTTTAAATCGGGTTTGTTAAGTTCCCTATGGAGGCAATCTCCTATGTTTAATTACATCCTAAGGAATGAGATTCCTTAGGAATACTCTCAATTAAGGTAAATGATCATTGTCTCCAAATATTTCAAAGATTGGACTATCAATCAATTGGTTTATTTTTAAAAGATCAAGTGAGATTGATCAAGAAGAGGGAGTTATTATCGAAACCAAAAGAAGATAAGTAGGGGACACTTATGATACTAGGAGGCCTAGTAAGCATCCCAAACTATCCTATGGTTAGGCCATACATTTTTGAATTTGAGGAAAATTATCTGTTTGAGTTAAATTTTTATTTAGACATCTAGGACTTACAATTCCATAACACAAGATCATGGAAATGCCTAAGAGGTGAGGATTTATGCTCATATCCCGCAAAAGAAAGTAGCAACCTCTGAACCTAAATCTAGGGAGCTTTGGCGAGGGCCAAACCATGACCTAAATCTAAGGAGAAAATGGGTGTATGGTTTATCTCCACAAGAGAGGATAAATCACCAGACTATTTGGACTTACAACTGCCTGGTGGTGGCCACCAACTAACTTCTCCTGTGATTTTAAATACATGTAGGCAAGTCGTATGCTATTGTAAGATAGCTAAGATGTTATTTATTTTGAAAGTGACTAATTCCTTAAACACACTCCCTAAGAGATTAGATCATGTAGGGCATGATTAATGACTTAAATCTAATGCAAATTTTGTTATATTTTATTTTTATTTTGGATAATTTATTTGACACAGGCTATAGGATTCATATGCCTAATGCATGAGAAATTGGATTATGGGCCAAAATCAGCAAGAAGGGACATGTGTTTCCATCATGGCTCTCAAAGGTCAAGCCAAATTCTCTGGCATAGGTGGAAGCCTTTCATAACAAGAGTGAAACAAGATGCATTTTTATGCATGATGTGAAAATATACAGCATCCAACTAAGGGGTTGCTAAATCTTTTATCTTATTTTATAACCTAGGCTTTAAATGAGATTATGAGTTATTAATTTTTAGTTTTTAGTTGATTAGTTAGATAGAAAGATTATTTTTCCCTAAGAGCCTAATCACATTCAGGCCATTCATCAAAGTAAGGAAGAAATTAGGAAAACATGCCATCTTAATGCACGAGCTAAACAAACATCAAATAATTTATAAAGCTAACACAAAAGAATAAGAGGCCTTTTGTAGTCGGGCTCCACCACACAATCCCGAAAAAAATTGGGTAGCCGAGTTCTACCCTTATACAACCCGGATTACAAATGAATTAATTATAATAAAAAAGGGAATTCATGTTATGGGGGTCTTCATTCTTCATTTCTCCTTTCTTCTTTTCTTCTTTCTTTCTTCTTTCTTCTTTCTTCATTCTTCTTTTGGTTGGTTGGAAGGTGGTTTCCCCAAAGGCTTCACATGGTACATAATACATAGTCTTATGACCAATGTTCATCCTACTCCCCCATAACAATCATTCCAAATCCTAATTGCAAAAATTACATGAAAATGGGAAAAGTAAATCTAACTAATACCTTCAAAATAGATATTAGCTAAACAAACCACACAATCATAAGCATGTATATGAATAAATTGGACTTAGCACCCCACACATGGGTAACCAAGTCAACCTAGCCTATTTTGGATTATTCTTAGGGGTATAAGTTATAGTGCCCCTTATGCACAATCTCCTATAAAAGATAATGGTTAGACTAAGATCGACCTACCATTCAGTCTACGCCTGTACACCCTAATATCTAGATTAAAACATCACAATACAAAATAAAAGCAAACATCAAACCATGCATTGCCCTAACATAGGACTAGAAATGGTGACTTAGCCTAGTGTGTGTGCTATTTAAGGCATGTGTGGTATGTCTTAGCTAGGCTTTAAGATTAGAATTTTCTAAGTATGAAGTGCTCAACTTAGAGGGTTATTCCATTTAATTAATTTAGTTGATTTGGTTGATTTTACTTTATGATTTGATTTGGTTTGAATGAACCTACAATTAAATACTAAGTGTTGTAAAGAGAGGAAAATAGAAGAGAACTTCTCTTTCCTCCTTATTTTAAGTAATTTCTAAGGTAGATTCATTAATGATTTTTTTTTAGTGAATATTTTATTATGTGTTTTAATTAATCCTAAGTTTATATGGACTCTAAAAAAGTCTATTTAATAAGAAAGACATTTTAGGATTAATTAAAGTGAATTACTATCACAAAACACACAACACTTTATTTCTTTCCAACATGTGTAACGTACATATGGATGGATCCTAAGCATATCTATACATGTAAATGGAAATGTTTAGCACACCTTAATGATGAATGCTAAGAGATATTTATTTAAGAAAATTTTGGAATGTTTCATGCATGCATGATTTTTGTTAAGTAGAAAAAGAGAGAGATTCTTTTATCCATTATTCATATGCACATTTGTAAGTATGAAAGACATAAGGGATTATGGTGCCATTATTTTCTACATCGAGGATGTAAGGTACAATACCTACTTGGGGATACTTAAAGTCTCGCAACCCCGGGGTGTCCAGACTAATATACCACTTTTCTTAAATACATGTGCATGCATAGAAAGAAATGCATGGAAAAAAGTCATGCAAAAAGTTTATGTTTGTTTGTTTTGATTTAGTTATGCAATTTACATGTGTAAATGTGAAGGTCCATTTTAAAGGACCCATTAAGCAAGTGTTGTGTTATTTTCGAATGAACTATGCACTTTGCAAATCCTATTCAAAACTATGTTAAAAGAGAGGAGAAGGAAAAGTCACATAATGCACATCTTTATATTATACTCACATGTAAGCTTATAAGTAATTATAAGTAGCATACCCTTCATTTGTAATATTCAATTTATAAGTTTTGAAGATAATTTTAGATTTAATAGTGATAATAGCCATTCATATTCTTGCTTTAGCCAAAATATGCAATTTGACAGAAAGGAAACATTTTATTTTAATTTGATTTTTCAAAAGACATGAATGCATGATTTTCATATGACATACACATTTAACATGCTAGGAAAGAAATAAAGTGATGTAAACATATAATTTCATTCACCTTAATTAATTCCTAAAGACATCCCTATGGAATAAGATCATTTAAAGTGAATGAAAGTTGTTTAAAGAGATTTTTTGTTTTATTTTGAGTTTGATTTAAATTTAGGAAATGTGAGAAGGTTTGCTGGTCCTAACCCATTTCCCACATGTGTGTGTTGATTTAGTTTAATTTTTTTAGAACCATTAGGTTGATTTTATATTTTTGTTTAGGTTAATGTGTACATCAAGTCTATTAATTACCCCTTACCTACACCACTTTAACATATTTAACTAATAGTTATGAGCAAATGTATGACATAAAATCACAAGGAATCTAAATCAGGAATGCACCTAAGAAAGAAAGGAGCATAATACATTTGGCTCACAATTAATGATTAATTAAGCTGAAGGATTTAATTTAAGTACTTTCATAACCCTTCCCACACATATGGGTTAGATATGATTTCTTTAAGCTGCTTAGGTTATTGTACACCTAAGTATCTACCCAAGAAGGAATTGATTAAATTGAAAATAATTTAATTTCAAAATTTTGATTAATTAAGCCATTTAATAAAGTGATTAAACTATTTAATTAATTTGCACCTTAATTAGATTTTTATCAAAATGAAATAAACTTAGAGGAAAAGATTTGGGAAAAAACTCCTAATCTTATTTCCTAAGTCCATTCACTATTCTAAGGTAATTAGAAAACTTAATTAATGAATTTATTACTATTTAATAGGTTAATTAATAATTTAATAAATTGAGAGAGTAATTAGGAGTGAATCAAGGAATTACCCTAATTAAACTAACACTAAATTCCAAGAAAATCATGGGAGGCAGATGTCATCTCATTAATCAATCTGAAGAAGTTTGGAATTAATTGTTGAAGTAATTAGAGAGTAATTAACATAACTATATTCCCAATAAAACTTAAATTATTGAAAATTTATTATTCAAAATCAATTAAACTTAATTTTAGATTATGCCCCTTTGAAATATCTTCAAAATGCATTTGAGTTTGTATTTTTTCTGATTATTCTACATTTAGTTATGTAATTTTGAAGTTTCTATGATTATAAGATAATTAAATTCATAATTATATAACTAATCCCGTTGGCGCCACGTGGACCATTGATGCGGCGTGTGCTTTCCATGTGGCACGATGAGATTCGTCACTTAAGTTATCACATCCCATGATGTGTCAGCCGGTGACGCTATGCGGTTTCTCCCTAGACCATCCAATCAAAGATCAGATGGTCAGGATTAAACCCATGGTTCTAATAGGATAAATTAGATGATCTAATGTAGATTAATCAAGACCGTCCATCCAAAATATGTGGGATGGATGGTCTATGATTTGTCCCTGCGCTCGCTTGAAGGAGATAGTGACCATTCACCCCCCATGGCTTAATCTAAGCTCGATTGAGCTTAGTTTGAGCTAAGATTGAACCCACACCATCAACATACAAGGAGATGAAGATCTAACGATGGAAATCACTTAGGATTACAATTCCCTTCAAAAAGGACCAAGGAAAATTCAATTCAAGCTCAGTTTTGAATAGTACCTCGCTGGAGGCTATCATCCGTGCTCCCAACCATCGAGGTAGCTTCGTCTGGTGGAGACGGAGCCCTGTTGAAGGTTTGAGGACTTGAGGTAAAGTGGATCTTCCTATTGACCAAAGTGGGCTTTAATGGTTTTTGACTTTGATCTAGCACCTCTTTCCCGTGCCTTGGAAGCTTGGATGAAGCTTTGTGTGAGCCTGATTGGGTCGTCTGAACATGCTTGTAAGAGGAATTAAGCTTTGGTATTTAATTGAGTGAGTTGGAAAATTCCTTAGCCTCCCCTATTCTCCGCTTAAGGAAACTAAGAAATGGAGAATGGGAAGAGCTTAGAAAATGCAAGAGAGAGCTTGGTGAGCTTGCCTTAGGTCTCTTTGGTTTGATCGAATGCAAGTCACTTGGATTGAAGTGGAATGAGGGGGAGTATGTCTCCCCCCATAAGGATCGGACAACCGAGCTTGGCTTTGTCATTTTGATCAAATTGATTTGATTGATTGGGTTGGTTAGGCCATTTTGGATGCCATGTGATTCAGTTTTGTCAGAGGGGGGTAGTGGAGGAGTTTCCATTTGTTAAATGAGGTGTGGGAGGTGATCGCATGTGCTCATTTTGAGTGGGGTGGTCAGTTTTTCTTGGGTTGGGTTTGGCTGACCCAAACCCATTGGGTCATATGTACCACACTCATTAGTGTCCACTTGGTCCACTGAGAGGGTGCCAAGTGGCCATGAAAAGGATATGACCAAATTCCAAGTGGAATTGGCCATAGGTTACCCCTTGACCTAGAGGTAAAATGAACATTTGGCTTTGATTTCACTTTGGGAAGATTTAGAATAGTTTAAAATTGGGTTGGTCCAAATTTCAAAGAATTTGGAGTTGATTTGATGTCATTTGGATCATGTTGACCCATTTATATCAAAATAGGTCAACTTGGGTCAAGTTGACCAATTGGTCAAATTGGGTCAAACCAAGGGTTGGTTCAAGTTTATATGACCATTTGAAACGTATTGGCATCATTGGTTTGGTTTAATTTTGTTTATATTTGATTTTGGTTCATTTGATTTCATTTAGGTCAAGTGGTTCAAGTTGACCAATTTGACCCAATTAGGTTAGGTCATGGGTTGGTTTAGATTTGGTTGGTCATTTGAAATATGTTGCAAGCTTTGATTTTAATTAATTTTGGTTTGATTTGATTTTGGCTCAATTTGACCTTTTAGGTCAAGTTGGGTTCATGGTCAATTGGGCTAGGTTAGGTATAGTTGGCCAACTGAGGCTTTTGTCAAGTTCAATAGGTGGTTTAAAATGAATTTGACCCTTTGGTTACAACCAATTTGGCTTAGATCAAGATTTGACATATTTTTGCTTTTTAGGTCAAGTTGGGTCAACCTAGGTCAAGTGGCCAATTGGGCTAAGTTAGGCTCAAATGAGGACTTGGTCATTGTTGGTGTTTTCTCTATAACAGAGAAAAAAATAACACCACATAGAGTTTAGGAATATTTTATTTAGATGACCAAATATGACATTATGAAATAAACATATTATCTTGAAAGATAAACATGCTCTCCTGTAATGGATTCGATCATTTCAATGAAAGACTCCTAAGGCTAATGGCTCTTTCGTGTACCAGAGTATTTTCTCCTGAACTACATGAAAAAGTAGAACAGGGTTTATTTTATCCTGGGATCATGGTTCCCTATAAAGGCAAGCCTCTATAATTAATTACATCTTAGGAAGGGTCTCTTCTTAAGAATTCTCTCTATTAAAGAAATAAGTGGTTATTCCTAAAGACTGCTAAGGTAGCTTTCAAAGGATTGATTTTTGAGAAATTCAATTTGGGAGAGGTCCAAATTGGAGAGAGTTATTTTCACGAGTCAAATGACAACGAGTAGGAAATGTTTATTGATACTGGCATACCCAGTAAATATTTCAACTATCCTATGATTGGGCTTCAAATTTGGGATTTAATTTTAGATTTTCAGTTATCATTTTTTTAGAAATCTAGGGCTTACATTCTAGTAGCACAAGACTGCAGAAATGCCTAAGGTTGAAGACTTATTCCTAAAAAGGATGCTTTGAAACCTAGTCTATAGGTGCTTCTGACACATGTTAGATGCTAGACCTAATTCTAACCTTGGGAATCATTGGCCATTCTCCTCACTTGAGGGAACTAGCCTATCCCTGACTCTTTTGGACTTACAGTCTGCTTGGAGAAGGTTGTCAGCTAACACCACCTAAGCGCATTTTAAATTCATGAAATCAAGCCACATGAATGTAAGATGGCTGGGTTGTTGCATTTTTAGGAAAGGACTCTATGAACCTAGACTCCCTCCCTAATCCCTAAGATCATGTAGGGTATGAAGATGCATCTAATTAATGCACATTTTCTAGATTTTTATAATTTTTGACTCAAGATTCATTTAGGTCATAAGAATACAATTTATGCATAATGAATGTAATTAGAAAAAGGTTATGGGCCAAATCAGAATAGAATAAGGTGTTATTCCATAATAGGCTCTCAAAGGTCAAGCCCAAGTTCTCTGGCAAAGATGGAAGCTTTTCCTTAGTCAACTGTGAAATAATATGATTTATGCATGATTTTTTTACATCCAGCTAAGTGGTTGCTGCATATATTATCTTGCTTTAATACCTAGGCTTTCATATGAGGCTATGAGTTGTATTTATTTTTATGTTTTGATTGATTTAGTTGGGTAGAAAATTTAATTTATCTTATGAGCCAACATCCAAGCATTCATCACAACATAAACATAGTACAAAAAGGAACCTAGAAAAAGTATGATGTTTCTATTGCACACCCAAAATAAATCAAGCCAATTTAATTTAATAAAAATAGGCCAATGTGGCTAGGTACCGTTGTACACCCCAAAAGAACGAAAAATGGGCAGCCGAGTTCTGCCCGTATATAACCCGACCTAGAACTACAAGTTTAGATCTATGGGTCTTTTTTCCAAGAAAGTCTCCTTCTTCAGGGACATCCTTCAGGCTCCACAGGGGACCCACACCAACTCCTGATTAAGTCAGCTCCTGCTAATCCTAGACCCCATCGATCCTAACCTAATTCTAAGCTCAAATTTACATTTAAAAGTCAAAAAGAAATCCTAAGCCATGCAAAATAGATGTTAGGAAATACACACAACACACAAAGCAGTTATATTTCACAAACATATGGTCTTAGCATTTGTTGCTTGCCAATCCCACCTATCCTACGGACTATGTTCAGGGATTTTTAGTACCCGCAAACAAGCAGTAATTTTATGATTTATTCATTACAACGATCCCTTTAACACAATCCTCTGCAAAAAATATTGTTAAATCTAAAAAGAATGCCCTACCATCTAGTCTAACGAGCAAACAAGCCTAGGCATCCAATCTAAAGCAATGCACCATACAGACATGTGAAGCACAACACAACATATCATAGAAATTAAAGAAAATCACAGAATGATCTAATCTAGATCTAGAGTCTGTGACCTAAATGATCTAGTGTGTGTAAAAGAGGGGTTTGTGTGGCAAGGCTTTGCTAGGCTCCTTTAAGTTCAAGTTTCAATTTGAAGTTTGAATTTGTTTAATTTTTACCTTTGGGTGATTTCAATTCAAATGGTTTAGTGATTTAATTCCCATTTTTATTCTATTTTATTTGGTTAAAGTAATGTTTAGGTTTTCAAGAATGCATAATGGAATGATTCCATTTTTGAATGGAGCTCTTTCCATTCAACATCCTAATTCCTAATCAAGTTTCCAAAAATTCTAACTAAGATCCTTAAGTATCTTAGTTCATTTTGATATTTATGTTTAGATTGGTTTTTGATTCTTTTCTTTTTGAATTTTTGATTTGATTTGAATTATTTCATTTGTTTGAATTACATTGTCTGATTTAATTTATTTAATTTGTTTCATTTTGAATTAATCTATGTGGGTTTCATTTGATTTGGTTCATTTTAATTTAAAGAGTTTGGATTAAAGTTTGATTTCATTCAATTTCACTTAAGTTATTAAATCATAAATTTGTAAGCTTAAGGTTTAAGTTCATTAATATGAATTAGTATCTTAGGTTTATTCATGGATTAGGCTTAATCTAAAGTTCTTAGGTTAATTATTTGGTCTGATTTAATTGAATTTAGATTCATTCTTAAATTCATTAGAAATGAGTGGTTTCATTAAATTTTATTAATTCAAAATTTAAGGTTTAGGTTAATTAATAATCTTATTAACCTAAGATTTTATTTCATTAACCTAAGATTGAATTTGATCACTTCAATTGGCTTAGGATGTTTAGATAAGTTCCTTAATGGTTTTCTAATGTTTGATTGAAATTGATTTGAATTACCATTTAATTTAATAGATTAATTAATTTCCTTAACCTAATATTTGGTTAACATCGACCTAAGGATTTAGAAATTTAATAACTTCTAATCCAAAGATCAATTGGAATTCAAAATTTTCTGGCAAGTGGGGTTACTTGTCAACTTCAAGTGTTCAAAGCTTCATCTTGATTATATTTTTAATTAAGAAGTAATTAGGGTTTTAATTATTTCAATAAAACCAAAATTAAGCCTAATTTATTAAGATTCAATTACTGGTTTTATTTTTCATAAATTATTCACTGAAATACCTTTCTAATGAGGGTTTATTCATAATTTTTGGCTAACTGGTTGATTTATTATGATTTAATTAACTTTAGGTTATTTAATTGAATTATTTAATTTATTTAATTGCTTAATTAGGTCAATTGAAGGATTATTGAGTTTAATTGAGTTTAAGTGATGTTTTAATGTTCACTGAAGTTCATTAGGGTGATTTAAGGTTGTTTGATAATAATTCCCTAATTATTCCATTGAGGATTAATTAATTTAATTAAAGTATGAATTAAGCATGTGAAATTGCAATTTCCTTTAAATCTAGTGAATAAAATCCTGGAAAATCACCGAAGGTGTATTCATGCATAATTTCATTTTCCCAAAGTTTCAAATTGATTGGATTATTAATTTGAGAGTAATTAGGATTTAATGTTTTTCAATTAAACCCAAATTAAGGGGAAAATACCCAATAAAAATTTGGAATTTTAATTTCTATGGATTCCTCTCATCAAGATGAATCCATAGAGCTCTCATTTGAATTTTTCTAATTTGTATTTATTTTTCTATGATTTTTAGAAGTTTATGTAATTTTTTATTTTATTTAATTTGTTACTTAATGGTTTTTTTAATGGTTTTAAGTGGCGGGCCCGATGCACGCATGGCGTCCCCATGCATGTCATGCGCATGACACGCAGGTTGGTCCACGCGGAGCCACGTGGCATCCGTGCCAGCCAAGGCCGAAATGCGGGATCTCCTATGGGCCGTCCGATCAAAGATCGGATAGTCTAGGTTACTCCCACGGTTCCTTAAGAGTTTTAAATCAACAGTGCACCTAAATCTGGACCATCCATTTCTATTAAAAGAAACAGACGGTCCTAATTTTATCTCCCCCAACCTCTGTGGGATCCGAGAATCGTTACTTATTTTTTGTCAATTACGAACGATCTAGAGCATGAAATCAAGTGATTTCAATTGCTACACGATCGTTGAAGGAGATCTTATGATCCTATACAGTATGATCTCATTGGAGATCACATTTTCTTTGAAAATGACCACAACTGAAAGCTTGAAGAAGAAAAGGGGGGTCATCAATGGTGTACCTCGATTCGGGGAGTTTCAAAGGTTGAAATCAAATCCAATAGCTTCATTTCTTCAAGAGAAAGCTTTGTGCTAGAGGAATTGAGCCAATTCTTTGTAGTCTGATCCTTAGACCAACCCTTGGATCAAAAATTTTGGCTTTGATGGTTTGCAATGGTTAAGGACACTTGGGAGGGGAAAGGGCTTTCGTTTGGCTTCGGTTTGGAAGTATGAAGGTGAAGGAAGCTTCAATTCTCCTTGGGGAAGAGTGTCTTTGTTTTGCTATTTGATTGTGAGTTATATAGTTTATTTTTACTATTCCTTGGTCGGCTAGAGGTATGGAGATAGCTTGGAATCTTGCTATCTCACTCCCCTTTGTATTACATGTGTCCTTTGAGGAATGAGGAAGAGGTGGGGAGGTGATGAGGGCAAAAGGAATTTTGCCTTCTTCCCTTTGACTTTGCATTTGGCTTTTTCCCCTTTGGAGCTTAGCATGAAGTAATTAAGGGGTTTTATTAGGAGTTAATCAAGGTTCCTAAAATGTTTTCATTGCTTCCCCATTAATTTCTTTTTATTTAACTCACTTCACCCAAATGGGGTTAAGTGAATTAATCTTGATTTCACATGGGTCAAATGACTCATTTGACCCAATTACACCCAATGGGAAATTGGGTCATGTCCCATCATCATCTCCAAATGATTTAGGATAATCATCTTAGGTTTATTTTGATTTTCTTTGGGTTTGAGTTCCACATGACCTATTTAGACTTAAGTGGTTTAATTAGACTAATCTAGGTCTAGATGCACTTAATTATCTTATTAATTATGATCAAACATGTTTATTTGATCATTTGAAATATTTTTGATGATTTAGTTAGGTCAAATTTTAGTGGGTTGACTTTTGACCAAGTGGGCCCACTTGAGTCAAACCTAGGTTGACTAGATTTGACTTTAGAGTTAAATTTGACCTTCCATTTTATTTTGTTAATTTGTTTGAATTGATTCATATTGGATGCTTGAGTTGATCCTACCTAAGCCAAATAGGTTAGATCTAACCCAAGGTGAATTCCCTAGTGCCCTAAGCATTGAATTAGGAAAATCCTATTTGAGATTAGGATATCCTAATTGATAAATTAACCTCATCCAAAAATGAGGTCAACAAATGGTCCCTCAATATGCGTAGTGGATCAGACATAATAGACTACACATATTGGTGTTGACCAGATTGATCAACATACAAGCATAAACTTGGGGTTCCAATTCATGATTTTGATTTTTTGATTTAAATTTCTATATAAGTCTTGATTGTGAAAGATAGGTATATGTATACCTATCTTTGCTTTGGAGGTGTGATTCATTCCTAGAAACTTAACTTCATTAAGTTCTAGGATGAATAGGAATGCCATTAGGAATGAAATCAAATAATGATCAATTCCCAATGCAATCACTATGCTTAAAGAAGATGCCTTTAAGGGACTTACTCTTAATTGAGAATGGTGGTGATCCATGTGATTAGCTAATAAGGTGGGGCTGTTAAGGGCATGATCCATCCTAGTTAGCTAAAAAGAGGAGAAGGGTCTTTAAAGACAAGATTCAATCCTCAAAAGCTATGTTGGGGGGAAGAGGCTTGAAATGCTTGATCCTAATCCATAGCACTTTGACTACTAAATAGGGGTCATCTAGACTTGATCCTATTTGAGTAGTCCAAATAAATGGGGTCTTCAATGGATTGATTCCATTTCTTAATTCTTTGAATAGGAAGCTAACTGGGGAACTTACTCTTATTTGGTTAGAAAGAATGCCGACTGGGGGACTTACTTCCTTCTGATTAGCTAGTAAGATAGGGTCGTTAAGGCATGATCCATCCTAATTAGCTGAAAAGAGGAGATGGGTATTTAAAGACATGATCTAATCCTCAAAATATAAAATAAGATGCCAATTGGGGAACTTACTCCTATTTGATTAGCTAATATGATGGGGCCATTAAGGGCATGATCCATCCTAATTAGCTGAAAAGAGGAGAGGGGTCCTTAAAGATATGATCTAATCCTCAAAATAGGATGCCAATTTGGGGACTTACTCCTATGTGATTAGCTAATAAGATGGGGCCATTAAGGGCATGATCCATCCTAATTAGCTGAAAAGAGGAAAGGGGTCCTTAAAGACATGATCCAATCCTCAAAATAGGATCCCAACTGGGGGACTTACACGTATGTAGAATGTCGACTAGGGGACTTACTCCTATGTGATTAAAAAGAATGCCAACTAGGGAACTTACTTATTTTTGATTAGAAAGAATGTCGACTGGGGACTTACATCTTTCTGATTAGCTAATAAGATGGGGCCGTTAAGAGCATGATCCATCCTAATTAGCTGAAAAGAGGAAAGGGGTCCTTAAAGATATAATCCAATCCTCAAAATACGATGCCAACTGGGGACTTACTCCAATGTGATTAGAAAGAATGCCGACTAAGGGACTTATATCTTTCTGGCTATTAGAAAAGGGTCATAAAGACTTGGTCCAATCTAACTTTCCTGTGTAACATGAAAGGGGCCTTGATGGCTTGATCCAATCATGTACACAATGATAGGATGTCGATTGGGGACTTACTCTTAGATGATCAGAAAGAATACCAACTAGGCACTTATATCTTTCTGGCTATTAGAAAGGGGTCAAAAGACTTAATCCAATCTAACTCACCTATGTAACTTGAAAGGGGACTTGATGGCATGATCCAATCATGTACATAAAAGTAGGAATGGTCCTACGAAGGGCTTGCTCCAAACCTACAAAAGTTGTTTTTCATGGGAATGGTGCACAAAGGCTTACTTCAAACCCAGAAAGACATGAGAAAAGTGCCACAGAGGGCTTGCTCCCATCTCAGGTCATGTATAGGAAAGGTACCACAAAGGGCTTTCTCCCAACCTATAGGTATATGAATGAGGAAAAGGGGGTCAAAGTGACTTAATCCTAATCCTCAAAAGTTTTGGCTAATAAGCAAGAGTCTCAAGGACTTAATCCTTACTTGATTCGTCTAACTTGATGAAAGGGTAATGGAAGGTTTGCTTCCATTTCTTGATTTCACTAATACTCCTTACATATGAAAAAGTTTAGTGAAAGTGGTTATTTTTGAAGGAAGACTTGGGTATATTTTGGACCCAATGCTTTACTATGCCATGAGCATAGAAGTTCACCATTTTTCTTTTTATATCTCAAAGTTACAATGAACCATGCTATATGTCTAATTTATTGAAGACAAGATATCATAGGGTACTAACCTGAGAATTCTATCTCTTTGAGTTTGCATGTGGCTGTGTAGTTTTTTAGGTAGTAAGAACCAAAGTAAACCAATGCTTCTCAAATGGAATTTATTTTTCTTTTTGTTTGGAAATGTATGCTATTTTTAATTTGTTGACATGAATCAACAACTTATAAGGCATTCTCTTGGATTCAATGAAGATCAAGAGATTCCTTTAAAGCTTTCTAAAGTGAATGAGAATCAGGATAATCTTTTGGAATCTCATAGAGACACAAAATTCTTATCCCTAATCAATAAGAGAATTTAAAGGATTAACTTATTAGAGAAATTAAGATTCTCCTGATAAGTTTGAAATTGAATTTCTTTAGTTAATTTATTATTATAGGAAATGAAATCTCATAATTGTCTTTGATTAAGTTCTTATTATTACATTTTTGATCCTTCAACATTTTACTACAAGGCCTTTGAAATTACTTCAAAAGTAAATTTCAAGACTCTATATATAGTACCAAGACTTTCCTTCAAGTCATATTGAAGTTTCTTTTCATTTCTTTTCTTCTTTGATAAGATTTTCAATATAACCCTCTACCTAATTGAAAGTGGGATTAGATGAAATCTTGATCATTACCCTTTTTGCTAAATTATCCCAATATTTTGAGATTGATTGATATGAATCTATAATAGAATATTCTTGTAAGGATTCTGAATGTCATATCATATTCTTTCAATTTTTCTTTTCTAGAATTGTTTTAATTTGACAATTTTCAGATAAGTTATCCTTAAAAAGGATAATCTTATGCATGAAAGCCTTTTTATTTTTTATTTTAAAATGAAATATGGGTAATACGAACCCATTTTCAAGGCAAAAATTCTACCCTAATCCTAAGATGTGGGTCATATAATGATGTTAGCTAACCAAGAAGAATATTTTCTTCTTATGTACAATCATCATTTTCTAGCTTTTAATTTTAGCACAATTTTGCTTTTCTTTTGGAATTTGACCATAGTCATCAAGGGACTTAGTTTAAGAAAATGGCATCAAGCTTAAGTTTATAAATAGTTGTATCTGTAGATCATTGCAATTTATTTCCAGATAAAGTTGTCTTTAAACCCAAAAGATAGCTTAATCAAATCATCGATAGCTAACTCATTAAAGAGTTAGATCATTAATATCATCTTGTAAATTGTGGAATTAGATTTTTATTCAAATTCTAAGGGTGCATCCTGAACTTGAAGACTATATAAATCTCCAGACACATCTAAACAACATTGATGCAATGTGCTAGAGTGCCTTTTGAAAAGAAAATTAGGACCCAAACTACTTAAGCTTTTTAACTTGCAGTGGCTGTATAATTCCATTACTTTTCTTATCTGGAATCAGAGTATACTCTATGAGACCTTTGCCATATAAGAATATGGACCCCTGAAAAAGAAGATCCATTATCTTTTCTTTTAACCTACTAAATGAGGTCACCCAATCATGGCAAAGGCTAAAATGATAAAGTATGAGATATCTATTTATTTTTGTTCAGCTAGGGACAATTTTTTCACTTCTAACCCTACCACTTTATTTTGATGTGGAGAAGTTTAAAGTTAAAATGCCCATTTATATTGGGTGTCTTTAGCCTCATTTAAAATCAAAATATACTCAATATAATCTTTGCCATTCAAAAGATATGGACTCCTGAAAAAGAAGACCCACTATCTTTTTATTTATCCTGCCAAGTGAGCTCACCCAATCATGCCAAAGGCTAAAATGACAAAGAATGAGATATCTGATTATTTTTTATCTAGCCTAAGGATAATTTTTTTTGACTTTTAACCTTACCACTTCATTTTGATGTGGAGAAGTTTAAAGTAAAAAATGCTTAGAAATTTTAGACTTCATCCTTTTGCTCTTGGATATAGCCCTTCCATTCCTTTACTTTTCTTTCTTTCTTTTAGTAATATTTTGATTTCATTTCTTTATAAAAGGTTACATTTGGTAATTTTCCTAGTTACAAGATTCACTAAGAAGATAAATGTATTTGACTCATTTCCATAACATTTTATTTTTTTATGAAATGACTCTACTAAATTACTTGCTAGGAAATTTGATATATTTGGCCTTTTATTTAAACACAACATTTTATTAATTAGCTTTTTGATATGATTCAAGTTTGTGCTTGATTGATCATTTAATATGATCCAACATTTTTATTTCTTTTTCATCTTTTCATGGAACAACAAATCTAGTAAAGCCATTTAAGATTGGAATAATGACTTCCTTGAAAAATTTACACTTCCGAGATCAAAATTTTCTATTGGAATCAAATATTTAGCGAGGTCATTTAGGAATAGCTGAATGATATTTCTAATGACTCAACACTTTAGGATGAATATGAACATCCTTCAATAATCGATATGTTTCTTCTTTTTCTTTTCATTTGATTCCTTTTTATTCTCTTTTCTTTTTTATTTGGGACTGGATAGGACCATCCAAGAACATTTAAAGATGTTTCATGAATTCCTAAGTTGCTATTTTTTATGTTTGAATTTTGGCTTCAACCAATAATGTGATTGAAATCAAGTTCTTTTTCTAGGTTGAGTTTTTAAGATTGAATTTTCATGAAGCTAAAAACTACATTCTTTTTTTAATTGAATTTATATGGCACCATCTTATAAAAGCTTAATTAGAATCAGGCCTATATAAATTTACTTTCATGTTTATATTTAATGTTGATCGATGCACCCAAATCAACATATATTTTGGAGATTTTATTCTTTTAAATTTTCCACATCGACTAAGATGTTATTTAGTTCTTAATAGTCTATCTTCATCATAGACGATAACCCTAGAACTTATTTATAAAAGAATGTCACATCAGGAAGTTGCTTATAGTTAAGTAAGGCAAATTACATGATTATGTAATGCCTTGCTTTACTTTCATTTCTTTCTTCATCATTTTTTTATTTCATATTTCATTTTATTTTATAACAGAGCACTATGATGCTTGGTTTTGCAAGCAACTTCTCTAAGATGGGCAAAACATCACATTTTGGAGATGATTTATTTACCATTTCTTTTCAATGTCATTTGAGGTGGTATGACTTTACCATTTTGAATTTGATTTAAAGAATTTCCCTTTTGATATAAAGGGAAGGTAGGTCTAACTCTATCCTTAATAGATCAATATACCTCATGATCTCTTCATTTATAGGATCATCATTTAAAAGAGGATCCTCTAGGGTAGATGATGTGCTATTAGAAAGTCAAATTTTGACTTGCATTCTTTTATAACACATATAAGATTAAAGGTAATCTTAGCTTACAATGGAATCTTTGGCCACCATACTTGACATTAAGACAATGTCAAATAGGTCATAAGACATTACAAAGGATTATCCTTAGATTTACTTCGTATCGAAAGCATATAATTCCTTAGTCTTGAACACATCTTCCACTACAAAAAGACCACTAGAGTGACACATTGATAAGGTAACATGTTAACTCAACTTAGGGCTGCCTGTCAGTTTATGACAGTCATGCTAGAAAGAATGCGTAGTAGACTTACATCTTCCAAAGAGAAACGACTGTCGGGGTAACCTGCTTATGGCAAACAGATTGAACCTGACTTAAGGGTGATTACGGAGAGAGTGTCAACCCAGGGACTTATCTCGACTCAAGCATAGTCAGACAATTCCTATAGAGATTTGTGCTGACACTTCCCTAAAGATAGGATGCCTGCTTATGAAAGGGGCCACTGGGGCTTGAATTCCTAATCCATAAGAAAATTTATTTATTTATTTTGTTTATTTGTTTAGCATGGACCCTGTTGATTTATGAGGGATCATACTAAGAAGGAGCTTATATCAGCTTAGATCTATCTCAGATTTATTAAACCAAGGGAGAATCTATGCATCTGCTAAACAAGTTCTCCAACCACAGGGGTGGCTACTAGGAAAGGGGAACTGTCCAATCCAAAAGTAACCCAAGTAGTATTTAAACCCCAAATAGAGTGCCCACAGGGAGAGGGATTGCTAAGGGCTTTATCCAAAACCATGGAGAAGGTAATTTGTATAGGTATTTAGTGGCCAACTCAAAGAGAATGCTCGGGGACTCACATCTTCCAAGAGTGGTGTATTCACCAGGTGAGTTGCTGTTAGCATAGAAAATATCAACCAACCTAAGGTGCCCATTGGTTTGTGACAATCAGCCTAGGAAGAAAGCTTAGGGACTCACATCATCCTACTATGGAATTAATTATCGGGATAGTCTGTCTTCAGCTCGACAAGTGCCATCCGACCTACGGTGACTACTGAGTGAATGCCACTAGGGGACTTATATCAGCTCAAGAGTAGTCAAAAGGAAAGGAGCCTCTTAGGGACTTATCTTAAGCCTCAAATATACTCAACCTAGTCAGTGCATGGTGGTTAGTTCAAGAATAAAGTATAAGGACTCACATCTTCTTGAACAAAATTAGCATGAGGTAGCTTACTGGTTGGGCAGTGAAGTCTACCAAACTAACAAGGTGCTCATTGGTTTGCAATGATCAAGTCAGGAAGAAAGCATAGGGACTCACATCCACCCAACAAGTTAACACTGGGGTGTCATACTAGCAAGGTAGCATGTAAACCTGACCTAGAGTAGCTACTGAGTAAGTGCCACGGGGGCTTACTCCCACATCAAAATAACTCGAGGTAAAAGATATGTATTTGTTATTGTGTTTATGCTTGAGGGAATAAGATGCCTCTTGGGTTATCTCACACCTACCCTAAACATGCTGGGGAATTTGATGAAATGGTTCCATGAATGGCAGTTGGGATTCCCACCAAGAAAGGATGCCGCTTGGGTTCTCTTACACCTAACTTAGTTGTGCTAATCGAAATAGGATGCCTCATGGGTTCTATCACACCTATTCTAGTAGCACCGAGGAATTATGTTTAATTGTGTTCATGTTTGTGAAAGAGGGATAGGAAGCCTCTTGGGTTCTCTTACACCTATCTTAAATGCGTCGTGGCAGATCTACAAGACAAACAAACAATGCTTCAAAAGAAGAGAAGATTTTGGTGAATTGGAATGAAATTTTTGTTCCTTTAATCATAATAATTTTCAAACATGATTTTATGGGTAATATTTCTTCAAATAGAGTCCATTTATTAGAAGCATCGACTGTTCCCTTTTATAATCAATATGCTGATAAGATCCTCCTTGGTATGGCTTCTTTATGACGAAAGGGCCTTCCTAGGTGGGTTCAAACTTACCTCCCATCTTTTGATGGGTAACAATTAGTCTCCTTAGAACTAAAACAAGCTCTCATACTTGAAATGATCTAGGGCAGACCAGTTTGTTGTGAGCTTGAATCATTTTGCCTTTGTATAAGTCGAGGTTCTAGCACGCCCGTAGGCGTCTCTCCTCCAAACCTTCGAGCTCTTCTAATGATAACTTGGCATTATGCTCTGTAGTGATTTGACTACCCATTACTATCTTTAATGATGGGAGTTAAACTTTTAAGGGTAGAACGACTTCAGACCCATTCACTAAGGAGAACGGGGTAGAGTGAGTTGGAGTTCTGTATGTGGCATGGTAGGACCATAAGGCTTCAACTAACTACTCATGCCACTATCGCTTATTATTGTCGAGCCCTTCTTTAGTATATGGATGAGAGTTTAGTTGAAAGCTTCTGCAAGGCCAGTTTCCTTTGGGTAGTAGATGATAGAGTATCTCCAATCTATACCATGTCTTTTGGCGAAGCTGTTGATCTTGGTGCTCTTGAATGTAGTACCATTGTTGGATATAATTTATCAAGGCACCCTGAACCTATATACAATATGGTTCCTGAAAAATTGGAGCACATGCTGAGTTGTGACCTCTCTGAGTGGGATTACTTTCGCCCACTTGGAAAAGTAGTCGATGGAAGCTAAGATGAACCGATGACCCTTGGAGGAAGGAGGACCGATAGGACCCACAATGTCGGTACCCCAACACTCAAATGGCCATGAGGCCAAAGTAGGATGTAGAATGTTGGGTGGTTGATGTAAGACACCGTATCTCTACATGATGTAATCTTTCTATTATAGTCTCTTAATCTTTGCTTTTATTGATGTTTGTCTCCAAACAATGATCTGCTTTTGTTTGAAAGACCCGAGAATAAGGTGCCATCCATGAGAGCAAAAGAGAGGGCTCTCTATTTCACTTGATGGGTTTGTGATTTCTCTTGAGGTAGTTTGTCGGTGTTCAAGTAATCTACGAACGGTTGCCTCCAATCCAGCTCCTCGTTCTTTTTGGCAATGACAACCTCCCCTTCAAGAGAAAGTCTTTCGACGAGTTAAACATCAATAAGGGATAGGACTTGTCTATTTTGGACCCTTATTGGAATGGACTCATCTTCCGGATATGCCAATTCTTTGGCAAGTTAGGTCAAAGCATCTGCTACTGCGTTCTCTTCTCGAGGGACCTTGTAGATGCTGACCTTAGGGATTTAGGCCAACAGCTTCATGGTATACTCGTGGTAGTGATGAAGCTTCAGTTTGAGAACCTTATAGGACCCAACAATTTGGTTGATGACCAACTGAGAGTCCCTGTAGATATTAATGCTTTTGACACACATTGTAATGGCTAACTCTATACTGGCAATCAAAGTCTCATACTCAACTTCATTGTTGGTGCAAAGATTGGAGTGATAGTATGAGAATCACATCACATCATAGTCTGGAGTTAAGAGAACTATTCCTACCTCTGCCTTTCCTGAAAGAGTAGATCATGGTTATTCTCCTTTATGAAAGAAAGCCGCACCATCAAAATACATCTCTCAATGGTGATTGTCAACCTCCCCTAAGTTCATGATTTGTTCATCAGGGAGGTCGTTACTAAGAAGAGAATCAACAGGAAATGGGTGTGTCGTTACAAAATATGCTAATGCTTATCTTTTCATCGCACAGAGGGGTACAAATATGATATGAAACTGTGATGGAATCATGGAACAATATGCCAAATGTTTGGATAACATCGATCGTGTCATGAGATACTGTAGTGTATTAACTTAGGAAATCAAGTTTACCTTATGAGAAAGCATATAGTGTCATAGCTTTTGAGATGCAAAGATTAAATCTAGACAATATTTCTCAATAGGTGGGTAGTTTTCTTCAGCAGGGATCAGACAATGGCTGAGGTAGTAGAGAGCATTATGCTTCCCTTCATCGTTGGTCTAGTCCAACAAAGTTCCAAAAGAGTCATCCAATGCAGCTATGTACAGGATCAACGGCCTACCCGGGATAGGGGTTGCTAGAACTAGCAGCTTCACCAAATACTGCTTGATATCTTTGAAGGCATGCTAGCACTTGTCATCCCACTTGAACTTGGCATCCTTTTTGACAAGTGCTGAAAATGGCTTGCTTCTTCTTGATAGGTTGGAGATAAAGCATCTTAGATACACCAACAACCCTTAGAAAGATCTAAGTTGAGTTAGACTTTTAGGGGGTTCATTTCTAAGATAACTCTGATCTTTTCTGGATCTATCTCTATTCGCTAGTGTCAGACAACAAAACCAAGGAATTTTCCTGAAGCTACTCTGAATGCACACTTCATGGGGTTCATTTTAAGGTTAAATTATCTTAGTCGTTCAAAACCTACTCTCAAGTCAAAGAGATGGTCTTCCTTTTCTTTACTTTTGACTACTAGATCATCAATATAGCATTCAACTTGATGATGAATGAGTTCGTTGAAGATCTGATTCATGGTCCATTGATATGTAGCACCAACATTTTTAAGGCTAAAAGGCATAACCTTATAACATCAAATTTTGATTCGGGTTCAAAAAGCAGTGTTTCTTTCATCCTCAGGGGCCATCTTAATTTGGTTGTAGCCAGATGACCCATCCATGAAGGAGAATACTGCATGAGATGAGGCAATTTCCACCATTAATTCTGGTATAGGAAGAGGAAACTCATCCTAAGGGCATGCCTTATTTATGTCCCTGAAATTGATGCATATACAAATTTAGTCATTCTTCTTCTTAAGTAGGATGACACTGGCTAACCAAGTAGGGCATTTTTCTTCTCTGATGAAACCAGCATCGATCAATTTCTTAACTTCAGAAATGACCTATTGTTCAATTTCTAATCACATGCGTCTAGGAGCTTGCTTGATAGGGTTAGCATATGGGTCTATTGCTAGTTTGTGGACTGCTACATCAAGAGATAATCCAAGCATTTCTTCATAGCTCCATGCAAAGCAGACCTTAAACTCAATCAATAGCCTAACTAATTCATTGGTTTCTTCTTCGTTCAGTAATGAACTAATATATGTCGGGCATAGATTTTCTTTCATCCCGAGGTTGATTTTTTTAAGCTTGTCAATTGTTGAATGGATTTTCTCTTCAAATTATGGAAGTGCATCTTTGATTTGGAGATCATATGGATCATCTGAAGTTTCTAAACATACTTTCTCATAAGAGTTGATATGATTGGAGAAGAACCTATCAGACTCCAGATGATTGGTGATAACTAAGCAGTAATCATCGTCATTGATTGGATCCACTATATCGAATCCTAGTCCTAATCTTGATTGTGCATCCCTGTCTCTGTTGTTCAGTAGCTTTTTGAAGTATTCTGACCTGTGCTTAGACTACGTATAAGGAATCAAACCTTTCTTTGCAAGATTAAGAATACAAGATGAGTACCAATCAAAAGGCAATTTCATTAATTCTTTATATGAATTATCCTCAAGTTCTACATCCACTTCTGAACTTGATGATGATAATCCCAATGGGAATATTATCAACTTTGCATCAATGAAAGACTTAGTGGCTTCCTTAACTACTAAACCTTCAGTTTTTTGAGATAAAAATGAGGTTAGAGCTAAGGATCCTAACTGTTGCCTGATAATTTCACAGAAATCTGATTTGAATACATTCATGCTTTGCTTGGAGGCCTAGTCTTCATCATTTTCCAACTTGAGTGTCACCTCCAGTAAAACCCGATGAGAGGGGTTAGCTGGTATACTAATGATGCGAGACTCATCCTCTGATTTGGATTCCAAATCTATGTGATTAGTAGGGGTACTTCTATGAACTGGAACATAACCCCTGTTGGCTGGCTGCCACCTCTAGAACTGCCTCTATTTCTGCATCTGCTTTTATCTAGTGAAGGTCGAGTCATCCTACCCACATATCTATATGATGGAATAAACTGTGGGTGGAATGTGATATGTGGCTTTACTTCTTCCTTGATGTCTTTTTCTGGTTCACTTGAACTTTCATTTTTTTCTTTTCTTTTTATTTTTTCTTTTTCATTATTTTTTACATTTGAATTTTGACCAAGTTTATGAGAAAAGGTTTTTGAGAAAGATAGTAGGTCGCATCTTCATATATCTCAACCTCTCTGACTGAAAATAGCTTTTCATCACCTTTGATGCAGTATTCAATCCCATCCTTTCAGAACTTGATGCACTAATGGAGGGAGGATGGGATCATCTTGTTCTGATGTATGCAAGGCCTACCGAGAAAAGTAGTAAATGAAGTATTCAAATCAATTATGTAGAACTTGGCTTCAGTCTTCCAATCATCTATCTCCAAAGGTAACACTATGAAACCTAAAGCCCCATCATCTTATTCATTGAATCCTATCGATATCATACGATCTCCTCAGAGTGTAAAGATGTCTATCCTCAAATAGGCAAGGGTCTTTAGAATCATAATATTCACTGATGCACCTGGATCAAAAAGAACCCTAGAGAGTCTGAATCTGCCCATGTCCACTGTAATGTCAAGGGGATGATTCTCCATGTCCTCCAGAAAAAAGGTCTTTATCTGTGAAAGTGACTCCTTGGGCTTCCCTAGAATAATGTGCCTCCTCTCCAATAGTAGTTAGCTGAGCTAAACATATTTCAGGATTAAGAAGAGCCTTGATTAATGACTCCCTCTCTAACAGTAGTTAGCTTAGATGACAACTTTCTTAGGTGAGAGAGGACATTGTAATCTACCTTGGGGCTGATCCTCCACAAGCATATCCATGGGTGAAGCATCCTGTGGAGGGGCTTCTCGATCATCTGAACCAATGACTTATTTCCCCTTATCTTGAGGTGCTGCCCTAGGAGGTAGAACCTTGCCACTACACTGGATGACTTCGGTGATCTCTTGTGGCAAGTTAGTGGAAGGTTCTACTTGCTCGTCAGGCTCACCTACAGCTTCTCCTATAGGACCCTCAAAATTGGATGATTCCCAGTCTATCTCAAGAGGTTAACTCGTATTATTCAGAGAAGGAAAGTCTAACACTGAATCATAAAAAGGAGGATCTGAATTATTATAATTGTTGTTTAAACTTAAAGAGCTTTCTAAAAGAGTAGAGTTACACAACCCATCAAAAATTACGTAGATATAATTCAAACTAGCTTTATTCCTTGATTTCTTGGATTTTGAAGGAGGTACATAGTAGAAGTCAAGTAAAGTAAGTGGGGTGAGGGATTTGATGCCCTAATCCACTGATATAAGATTTCTACTAGAGGAAGAGCTAGCTGAAGTAAAGGTGCTCACTGAAGTAGTAGCTGCAACTATGGTGGGCTGACTCGTCGTGGTTGTCTACTTGGCTATCATGGCATGCTATTCTTGAGCTCCTATCTTCCCTAAGTTGTCCTGGACAACTTGCAAACCTTCCTTGATGTTGGAGGTTCGAGCTACCTCAGACACATGTAAGGAAAGTTTCTTGATTTTAAAAATAATTTTCTTTGAGGTTCGAGATAAAGAGATATCCCAATCTTCTTTGGTTTTGGAAGGATCGTAGGTATCCCCAAGGATTACCCTAATAGAATTGGATGGTTGTTCCACAAGGTATTCCTTCGGGATAACTATGGCACCTATCTTGAAGTTATGCTCAAGCTAGTCTTGAATGTAAAGCAATCCTCCAAAACATGACCTAGCATGCGGTGGTAGGGGCAAAAGTTAGGATCATTGCTTTTGCCCACTTCCTCTGGCCTTCAAGGTTTGGGTAGTTGAAAATCAGGTTTCTTTAAGAGATTCTTAAAGATTTTCCTGATTACCTCCCTCTTAAATAATTTTAGCATGCATTTTATTAATGGTTTGAACATTTCAAATGTTTGGTTAGTAGTAGAATTCTAGTGCATTTCAAATACAGAGCTATGCGTATTTGGAGCCATGGCAAATTCCAAATACAGTGATGTATGTGAGGCTCGGATGGTCGTCTATGGGGATGGGCCTGCCCTCCCCTGGTGGGAGGCTGCTGATCGCTGCACCACTGTCGTCATTCGGCCGGCTTCTTGGCTTCATCATGACCCCACCGTGACGTCAAACCTTCAATTTACTTTACATTACATTTTGTCTATAAAAAAAAGTCATGATTGCTCTCAACCAAACAACTATAAAGTAATCCTTTTACAAATTCCTTTTATTGATTATTATTGCATTACAATCAACAATCCTAAATGAATATGGTTTGTTTAGTTTATCCATAAAAGTAGGTGAATTGTAGCTACTTGGTGGCAGGTATGTGTACCATTGTTGCTGTGAATATGGTTGAGGAGGGCTAGCCATGGACTTTGGAGTGATTGATGGTAGAGGAGGTGGAAGTGATGGCTGTGGAGCTCGTGGTCTCTCATACTACTCTCTGGCTGACTGTTTCCTCTTGTCTACTCTTGTCACTGCTTCTGGTTTCTTCTCATAAGCTTTCTGTGGCTTTGGCTTTGTCAGTTGATCCAAAAAAGGCAACTATTTAGCTTCTCCTTGTAAGCTAGCTACCTTGTTGTTTAGCATCACAAATGTTTTGATGGTGAAACCTTTGAGCATGAAGGCAACAGGGCCATGAATATTCTTTAGTAGAATCTCAATGGCATGCTATTTAGACAGCCGAGGCTCGCATTTCATACTCAAATTATGCCATCTGAGCATATAATCAATGAGGGACTCACCAGATTATTGTTTAGCCACAATGAGATCGCATACAGTCACCCTTTGTTGAGCTCCAGCAAGCCAATTAATGAAGAGTTACTCCAACTCAGCAAAAGTCTTCATAGAACTATTGGAGAGTTTAGCGTACCAATCGAAGGCTATGCTTACTAAGCTACTGATAAAAAGTCAGAAGAGTAATGCATCACTGCCACCAGCATTGCAACAGCTGACTCTGAAGTGCACAATGTGCTACCTTGTGTTCCCACTGCCATCGAAGCTCTTGAAAGAAGGTGGCATGAAACCCTAAGGATACTGGATGGCATCGAATTCCTCTGAGTATGGTCTACCCTTTGGAGCTGATGATCCCCCTTGGGCTTGAGCCAATGCTTCTCTCACCTATTGTTCAACCATGGTTTTGATGTCCTTTTCCTGTATGGAGGTATTATCCACTATGTTCCTATACAAATTGGTGTTGTCCTGCTCTACTGGAGGTAAATTCTTGGCTAGATCCAAGACATACAAAAACTCTGGCTGACTAGTCTCTGTTATAGTAGGATGCACTGTCGGGGCTTGATTCTGAAGTGCCAAGACTGCTACTAGCAAATCCTCAAGCTTCTTTCCCATCTTATCTATTTGTTCATCCTTTTACTTTAGTTGCTGAAGGAGGTGTTGGGGTTGAGTAGGTTATGTCATCCTGCTCGGCTACATCACCTTCCAAATTCTACTGATCACGGAGGAGAAAACCCCTGGTGTCTACCATGTCAATTCCCATTGAATCCTCTAACATATCATCCTCATTAAGATCAAAACTAATCTTTTCATCCTCTAAATCAGACCAGGCATATCCTAAGATCTCCTTCTTCACAACTAGATGTTGTGCCATAATGTCATGCAGGGATTGGTCTAATTGAACAGGTACAAAATACTGGGGTTGACTGGTAGTAGGATCACTGTTATGAACAGATAGACATCTAACCTCTGCTACTACCGGAGAGCTAACCCTATGAGGGATACACTCGCTAGAAGAAAGATGCTCCTAGCTATCACTGGATCTGAATAGAGTGGTATTCCTAGGAGGATATATGGGGATGGGGATGACTAAACTGTCTCCTCCTCCCTCTACCACTGCAATCTCCATAGCCTAGGTGGTGGTGGTGATGGGATGACTACGATACTCTAAGGTCAGCATTCCCTCCTCACCATAATTGGGGCAGAAGGTTGAGCTGGAGAGCTCATCCACGCCATAATAGGTGGTGTAGATGGAACAGGATCTCTTGATCATAGCCTGATCACCAGTGGGGTTCTCTTCTCCCTGAATGCAGCCTTCATGGCCTTTGCTAGAATAGTGGATGCTAAAACATGTATTGGTGAAGGTGGGCATGGGAGAGGTGGCAGACTCTCTTGAATAGAGCTCCTCACATGATGGGTAGTACCATGGTAACATCTTGTCAGTCATGACAGAAAACAGTCAAGTGATGTCATCCTCGCTCTAGTAATCTACGCGGACAGGACTGATAAATAAAACAATCGACTCCGATCAATCTCAGGTGTGTGAACAAATCTAAATGACCTCCTATCATTGAGGAGCTGAACCTCTTCTGTGAGAGAAATTCAAATCCTCTCATCCTCCAAAGAGGGGTGAAACTTATTCTCTATAAAGGTGAGAGACTATCACTCCTCATCCCTACAGCTCTGTAGGTATGATATCACTTGATCATTCTATTCTTGTTTCAGCATTGAGTCCTAGTAGGTCGAGCAGTATGTGAACAAGACCCAATCTCAAAGGCAGGGAAGATAATCCCTAGAATTAGGGGAGCCTTCCCCTTGGAAGGTGCCAATGAGTGGGTGGTAGCCTGTACTAGGGCAACAAGGGGAACAACTAGATGAGCTGGCACTGTAGCTGCTACTATTGTGGGAACTGCCACAACCTTCCTCTTTAGTGAAGGAATGTCTGAATTAGATGGTAACTCAACCTGGATGGCAGGCTTTTTCCCGGTCACCACGCTCCTGCTGACTGTTGTGAGGGTGGTCCCCTCACATGTGATCCTAGCCCCCTCAAAACCTCACCCAAAGTGGATGAGGTGGGTGAAGTCATGGGAGGCTAGTCGAGCCAAGTCCATCTCGAAAGAAATGTAATGACATATACTGTTGCCATTGAATTGAACGTGAACGAAATTGATGTCTGCAATGTTGAAAAACAAGTTTGAATCATAGTTTTGCTTTGTTAAATTTTGAATTTTGATTTAGAATTTGAACACACACTCAATAAATTTAAAGTGTTAAGTGGGGCTCAAATGAATTTGGAAGAGAGATTTTTGGATTTAGATTTGAAGAGGGATTTTTGAATGTAGAATCCATTTCTAACAAATTTGTGTATGTTGAAAATTGGTTCAAAGATTTTTGGTGTTTGATGCTTCTATAGGTTCATATTTGAGTTTGATTTTTTGATTATTTGGGGACCTTTCATTTAACAAATTTGAGTATGTTAAAGTAAAGGGTCAATTGATTTTGTTTTGACTTGTGATTTTGGAATTTACTCACTTAGCAAATTTAAGTATGCTAGGTGAGGTGTTTGAAAATAATTTCTTCTTTTATTTGCTTGTTTGTGAATCATGTGTGAAATTGAAAATGAAATATTCACTTTAGCAAATTTGGGTATGCTAAATGAAGAATTCAAATGTTTTTTTTTTTTGAAAAGAGAATCTTTACTTAGAAAATTTAGGTATGCTAAATAGAGGATCCTAATATGTTTTGTGTTTTGATGATTTTGAAAAGAGGGTTCTTAGCAAATTTAGGTATGCTATTGATTTTGAAAAAAGTGGATCTTCACTTAGCAAATTTGAGTATGCTAAATGAAAGATCCAAATGTGTTTTTGATTTTTGATGCTTTGATTTTTTTATTTTTTTTTGAAAAGAGGATTTTCACTTAGCAAATTTGAGTATGCTAAATGAAAGATCCAAATGTTATTTTAGTTTTAAAAAAGAGGATATTCATTTAGCAAATTTGGGTATGCTAAATGAAGGATCCAAATGTACTTCATGTTTGATGTTTTGATTTTGGAAAAGAGGATCTTTACTTAGCAAATTTGGGTATGCTAAATGAAGGATCCAAATGTATTTGAATTAAACAGATCATTGTCAATTTTGATTTTTGAACAGATGATTGTTAATTTTGAAAAGATGATTATTGATTTTGTTTTGAAAATGAAATCTTCATTCAATAAATTGAATGAGGATGTTCATTTGTGATTTTGGAAAATATGATTGCTGGTTCTGATTTGAAAATGATGATTGTTGATTTTGTTTTAAAAAAAAATGAAATTTTCATCCAATAAATTAAATGAAGATGTTCATTTGTGCTTTTGGAAAATATGATTGTTGATTTTGATTTTGAAAATGATGATTGTTTATTTTGTTTTTGAAAATGAAATCTTCATCCAATAAATTGAATGAAGATGTTCATTTATGCTTTTTGAAAATATGATTTTGAGATTTTATTTTTGAAATGATCCTACAAATAATAATCATGAGGATTGTTAGATGAGGGTGATTTATGAAAATTTTTGTGCAATTATATTATTATGTGTATTTTGAAAAAGTGCTTTTTGGAAATTGATGTTTTTATAAAGGGTTTTTTTCTCCTTATTTTTGGAATTAACCTTTATTTACCATAAAAATGATAAGGAGGAAGTCTTTAGTTATTTATTTTTATTAAATTTTTATTTTCACCTATTAGGAAATCCAATAGGGGTTTTAAGACCTACACTAAGTGAGGTCCTAAAACATAAAGGAGGTTGGCTAGTTTAGCTTAAGGATGAAATAAACTAAGTGCCAATAGGAAAGAAAGATAGTCTTGGATTTACACAAAGTGTAAACCCACTATCGATACTTGGAGACAATGATCGTTTACCAAAGATGGAGAGAGGAACCATCCTCAGCAGAGTCGCTAGAAAAATCTATGGTGAAATTTTTATTCTTATCTTCATCTACCCTTTGGGAGGGATAAATGAAAACAAAAATAAAATATTGCTTGTTGGGACACCACGTAGATCCGCAGATGTTCTTGTTTGGGTGATCGGGTATAACATTGAGGAAAGGCGTACTATCTCGAAAGATAGATGCCACCATCCTACAGTGGACCTAATCACCTAAATAAGGACTCCTAAGAACTTTGGGTCTTCGTATGTACCAGAGATTCTTTCCCTACTTTATATGAAAAAGTAAAGTAGGGTTTATTTTAAACTGGGTTCTTTAAGTTCCCTATGAAGGCAGACCCCCATGGTTAATTACATCCTAAAGAATGAGATTCTTTAGGAATACTCTCGATTACAGTAAATGATCATTGTCTCCAAAGATTTCAAAGATAGGACTATCAATCAATTGGTTTATTTTTAGAAGATAAGTGGGATTGATCAAGAGGGAGTTATTATCAAACCAAAAGATAAGTAGGGGCTTATGATACTAGGAGGCCTATTTAGCATCCCAAGCTATCCTATTATTTGGCCTTACATTTTTGAATTTGAGGAGAATTATTTGTTTGAGTTGAATCTTTATTTAAAAATCTAGGGCTTACAATTTCATAACACAAGGTCATGGAAATGCCTAAGAGGTGAGGATTTATGCTCGTAGCCTACAAAGGGAAGTAGCAACCTTTGAAGCTAAATTTAGGGAGCTTTGGCGAGGGCCTAAGCACGGCCTAAATCTAAGGCAAAAATGGGTGTATGGTTTACCTCCACAAGAGAGGATAAACCACCCGACTGTTTGGACTTACAACCACCTAGGGTGGCCGCCAACTAACTCCTCCTATGATTTTAAATACATGTAGGCAAGTCATATGCTTTTGCAAGATAGCTAAGCTATTGCTTATTTAGAAAGAGACTAAGTCCTTAAACATAATCTCTAAGAGACTAGATCATGTAGGGCATGATTAATGACTTAAATCTATTGCAAATTTTATTATGTTTTATTTTCATTTTGGATAATTCATTTGACACAGGTTATAAGATTTATATGTCTAATGCATGAGAAATTGGATTATGGGCCAAAATTAGCAAGAAGGGAGGTGTGTTTCCACCATGGCTCTCAAAGGTCAAGCCAAGTTTTTTGGTACAGGTGGAAGCTCTCCATAACAAGAGTGAAACAAGATGCTTTTTTATGCATAATGTGAAAACATACAACATCCAGCTAAGGGGTTGCTAAATCTTTTATCTTATTTTATAACCTAGGCTTTAAATGAAGTTATGAGTTATTATTTTTTAGTTTTGAATTAATTAGTTGGATAGAAAGATTATTTTTCCCTAAGAGCCTAATCACATCCAAGCCATTCATCAAAGCAAGGAAAAAAATAGGAAAACATTCCATCTTAATGCAGGAGCTAAACAAACATCAAACAATTTATAAAGTTAGCGCAAAAGAATAAGAGGGCTTTTGTGGTCGGGCTCCACTGCACAAACCTGAAAACAAATTGGGTAGCCGAGCTCTACCTTATATAACCCGGATTATAAATGAATTAATTACAATAAAAAAGGAAATTCATGTTATGGGGGTCTTCATTCTTCATTTCTCTTTTCTTCTTTTCTTCTTTCTTTCTTCTTTCTTCTTTCTTCTTTCTTCTTTCTTCTTTTGGTTGGTTGGAAGGTGGATGCTCTAAAGGATTAACATGGTACATAAGACATAGTCTTATGACCAATGTTCATCCTACTCCCCCATAATAATCATTCCAAATCTTAATTATAAAAATTCCATGAAAATGGGAAAAGTAAATCTAACTAACACCTGTAAAATAGAGATTAGCTAAACAAACCACATAATCCCAAGCATGTATATGAATAAATTGGACTTAGCACCCCACACATGGGTAACCAAATCCACCTGGCTTATTTTGGATTATGCTTAGGGGAATAAGAAACCTGCACAACATAAAACATTTATATTTTTATTACAGTGCCCCCTTAAGCACAATCCCCTGCAAAAGATAATGGTTAGACTAAAATTGCCCTACCATTCAGTCTACACCCATACACCCTAACATCCAAACTAAAACATCACATCACAAAACAAAAGCAAACATCAAACCATGCATCGCCTAAACATAGGACTAGAATTGGTGACTTACCCTAATGTGTGTGCTATTTAAGGCTTGTGTGGTATGTCTTAGCTAGGCTTTAAGATTAGAATTTTCTAAGTATAAAGAGTTCAACTTAGAGGGTGATTCTATTTAAGTAATTTAGTTGATTTAGTTAATTTAATTTTATGATTTGATTTGGTTTGAATGAACCTACAATTAAATGCTAAGTGTTGTAAAGAGAGAAAAAGAGAAGAAAACTTCTCTTTCCTCCCCACCTTAAGTAATTTCTAAGGTAGATTCATTAATAATTTTTATTAAGTGGATATTTTATTATATGTTTTAATTAATCCTAAGTTTATATGGACTCTAAACAAATCAATTCAACAAGACATGCATTTTAGGATTAATTAAAGTGAATTGATATCACAAAACACAGAACACTTTATTTCTTTCCAACATGTGTAACATACATATGGATGGATCCTAAGTATATCTATACATGCAAATGAAAATGTTTAGCACACCTTAATGATGAATGCTAAGTGATGTTTGTTTAAAAAAAATTTGGAATGTTTCATGTATGCATGATTTTTGTTAAGTAGAAAAAGAGATATTCTTTTATCTATTATTCATATGCACATTCGCATGTATGAAAGACATAAGTGAGTATGACGTCATTATTTTATACACCAGGGGTCTAAGGTACAAGACATACTTGGGGCTACTTAAAGCCTCACAATCCCGGGGTGTCCAGACTAATATACCACATTTCTTAAATACAAGTGCATGTACAAAAAGAAATGCATGGAAAAATAATCATGCAAAAAGTTTATGTTTGTTTGTTTTGATTTAGTTATGCAATTTACATGTGTAAATGTGAAGGTCCCTCTTAAAGGATAACATAGGAATGGATTTAAGTAAGTGTTGTGATCTTTTTGAATGAACTATACACTTTGCAAATCTTATTCAAAACTATGTTAAAAGTGAGGAGAAGGAAAAGTCACATAATGCACATGTTTATATTATACTCATATGCAAGCTTATAAGTAATTATATAGCATACCCTTCATTTGTAATATTCGAT
Organism: Cymbidium sinense; assembly: GCA_021442155.1. Lineage (NCBI taxonomy): Eukaryota > Viridiplantae > Streptophyta > Magnoliopsida > Asparagales > Orchidaceae > Cymbidium > Cymbidium sinense. The sequence goes on from CM038222.1 coordinate 103,195,940, forward strand.
TTATAGGTTTTGAAGATAATTTTGGATTTAATAGTGATAATAGCCATTCATATTCTTGCTTTAGCCAAAACATGCAATTTGACATAATGGAAACATTTCATTTTAATTTGATTTTTCAAAAGACATGAATGAATGATTTTCATATGACATACACATTTAACATGCTAGGAAAGAAATAAAGTGATGTAAGCATATAATTTCATTCTCCTTCATTAATTCCTAAAGACAATCCTATGGAATAAGATCATTTAAAGTGAATCAAAGTTATTTAAAGAGATTTTTTTGTTTTATTTTGGGTTTGATTTAAATTTAGGAAATGTGAGAAGGTTTGCTGGTCCTAACCCATTTCCCACATGTGTGTGTTGTTTTAGTTTAATTTTTTTTAGAACCATTTAGTTGATCTTATATTTTTGTTTAGGTTAAGATGTACATTAAGTCCATTAATTACCCCTTACCTACACCACTTTAACATATTTAACCAAATAATTATGAGCCAATGTATGACATAAAACCACAGAAATTTAAATCAGCAATGCTAAGAAAGAGGGGCCTAATGCATTTGGCTCACAATTAATGATTAATTAGTTAAAGGGTTTAATTTAAGTACTTTCATAACCCTTCCCACACATATGGGTTAGATATGATTTCCTTAAGCTACTTAGGTTATTGAACACCTAAGTATCTACCCAAGAAGGAATTTATTTGATTTCAAAATTTTGATTAATTAAGCCATTTAATAAAGTGATTAAACTATTTAATTAATTTGCACCTTAATTAGATTTTTATCAAAATGAAATAAACTCAGGGGAAAGATTTGGGAAAGAATTCTTAATCTCATTCCCTAAGTCCATTCACTATTCTAAGGTAATTAGAAAATTTAATTAATAAATTTATCACTATTTAATAGGTTAATTAATCATTTAATTAATTAAAAAAGTAATTAGGAGTGTATCAAGCAATTACCCTAATTATGCCAACACTAAATTCCAAGAAAATTATGGGAGGCAGAGGTCATCCCATTAATCAATCCTAGGAAGTTTAGAATTAGTTGTTGAAGTAATTACAGAGTAATTAACAAAATTACATTCCCAAAAAAACATAAATTATAGAAAATTTACTGTTCAAAATCAATTAAACTTAATTTTAGATTATTTCCCTTTGAAATATCTTCAAAATGCATTTGAGTTTGTATTTTTTTTATTTTTCTACATTTAGTTATGTAATTTTGAAGTTTTTGTGATTATTAGATAAATAAATCCCTAATTATATAACTAATCCCGTCAGTGCCACGTGGACCGTTGATTTGACGCTTTCCACGTGGTGCAACGGGATTCGTCACTTAAGTTGTCACATCCTATGCCACGTTAGCTAGGAGCACTACGCGGTTTCTCCCTGGACCGTCTGATCAAAGATCGGATGGTCAGGATTAAACCCATGGTTCTAATAGGATAAATTAGATGATCTAAGGTGGATTAATCAGGATCGTCCATCCAAAACATGCGGGATGGACAGTCCATGATTTGTCCTTGCGCTCGCTTGAGGGAGATGGCAATCATCCATCCCCCATGGCTTGATTTGAGCTTGATTGAGCTTGGATTGAGCTAAGATTGAACCCACACCATCAATATACAAGGAGATTAAGATCTAATGGTGGAAATCACTTGGGATTACAATTCCCTTTTAAAAAGACCAAAGAAAATTCAATGCAAGCTTGGTTTTGAATAGTACCTCATCGGAGGCTATCACTGACACTCTAACCATCAAGGTAGCTTTGTCTAGTGGAGATGAAGCCATATTGAAGGTTTGAGGGCTTGAGGTGAAGTGGATCTTTGTGGGAGATTGCAATCGTCCATCCCCCATGGCTTGATCCGAGCTCGATTGAGTTCAAATTGAGCTAAGATTGAACCCACACCATCAACATACAAGGATATGAAGATCTAATGGTGGAAATCACTTGGGATTACAATTCCATTCAAAAAGGACCAAAGAAAATTCAATGCAAGCTTGGTTTTGAATAGTACCTCCCTGGAGGCTATCACAGGCGCTCCAACCATCGAGGTAGCTTCATCTAGTGGAGATGAAGCCCTGTTGAAGGTTTGATGGCTTGAGGTGAAGTGAATCTTTCTATTGACCAAAGTGGGCTTCAATGGGTTGAGGCTTTGATCTATCTCCTCCTTCCCATGCCTTGAAAGCTTGGATGAAGCTTTGGGTGAGCTCGATTGGGTCTTCTGAAGGTGCTTGCAAGAGGAATTGAGCTTTGGCATTGAATTAAGTGAGTTGGAAAATTCCTTAGCCTCCTCTATTCTCGACTTAAGGAAATCGAGAAATGGAGAATGGAAAGAGCTTAGGAAATGCAAGAGAGAGCTTGGGGAGCTTGCCTTAGGTCTTTCTGGCTTGATCGAATGCAAGTCACTTGGATTGAAGTGGAATGAGGGGCAGTATGCCTCCCCCCATAAGGATCGGATGGTCGTGCTTAGCTTTGTCATTTTGATCAAATTGACTTAATTGATTGGGTTGGTTAGGCTATTTTGGATGCCATGTGATTCAATTTTTGTAGAGGGGGGTAGTGGAGGCATTTCCATGTGTTAAATGAGGTGTGGGAGGTGATCCCATGTGCTCATTTTGAGTGGGGTGGTCAATTTTAGCCTTGGGTTGGGTTTGGCTAACCCAAAATTATTGGGTCATGTTCACCACACTCATTAGTGTCCATTTGGTCCACTAAGAGGGTGCCAAGTATCCATGAAAAGGATATGACCAAATTCCAAGTGGAATTGGCCATAGGTTACCCCTTGATCTAGGAGTAAAATGGTCATTTGGCTTTGATTTTACATTGGGCAGATTTAGAATAGTATGAAATTGGGTTGGTCCAAATTTTAAAGAATTTGGAGTTGATTTGATGTCATTTGGCTCATGTTGACCCATTTAGGTCAAAATGGGTCAACTTGGGTCAAACCAAAGGTTGGGTCAAGTTCATATGACCATTTGAAATGTGTTGGCATCATTGGATTAGTTTAATTTATTTTATATTTGATTTTGGTTCATTTGATTTCATTCAGGTCAAATGGGTCAAGTTGACCAATTTGACCAATTTGACTTAATTAGGTTAGGTCATGGGTTGGTTTAGGTTTGGTTGGTCATTCAAAATATGATGCAAGCTTTGGTTTTAATTAATTTTGGTTTGATTTGATTTTGGCTCAATTTGACCTTTTAGGTTAAGTTGGGTTCATGGTCAATTGGGGTAGGTTGGGTCTAGTTGACCAATTGAGGTTTTGGTCAAGTTCAATAAGTGGTTTAAAATGAATTTGACCCATTGGTTACAATCAATTTGTCTTAGATCAAGATTTGACATATTTTGACTTTTTAGGTCAAGTTGGATCAAGTGGTGACCAATTGGGCTAGATTAGGCTTAAATGATGACTTCGTCATGTTCAATCATTGATCATGAATTGGTTTTGATCAACGGTTTCAATCAATTTGGCCTATGGTGGATTTTGGCTAGTTTCGGTTTTATTTTGGCTAAGTGTTGACTTGGTCAACCCTTAGGTTTGACTTGGTTTGACCCAATTTGAGTGATTGATCATCTCATGATGATTGTTGCTCACAATGTAAGGCTTAGGTGGGCAAAGTTTAATCCAATTTGGGTAGAATGAGAATTTGGCTCAAAAAGATACTTTAGGTCACTTTAGGTTAAGTGAGCCTAAGTGGGTCAATTGACTTGATCAAGGCTTGATTCAAGTTTGGTTGAACTCACATATGGACTTATGCTTTAAATATAAATCCATTTGCAAGTGATTTGGAGCCAAATGAGTTTTGATTCATTTGACAATTTCAAGTTCAAAGGATGATCATGGGTTTGACTGGGTTTGAGTTTTGAATTTAAATTTGGTTTGATGATTGAAGTTTATATTTATATTTGGATTAATGATTGAAGGATTAATTGAATCATGAAGAAAATCCAAGGGTTTGAATTGATTTGCATTTGATTTGGTGAAGTTCAATAATTTGACTTGAAGAAGCATAGGTTGGTTTTAGGGTAGATTTGGGTTTGAGTTTGGAATTTGGTTTTGGTTATTTGAATTTATATTTCATTCATATTTGTGAATATAAGAATATAAATGGGTTATGAGAAAATCTCTTGAGTTTGAAATGATTTGAATCTGATTTGAGCTAAGTCCATAAGATGGAATCAAAAGGGCTTAGAAAAGATTTTAGATTTGGACTTGAGTTTTGGATTTGGTTATTTGAATTTATATTTCATTTATATTTGTGAATATAAATGAGAATATAAATGGGTTATGAGAAAATCTCTTGAGTTTGAATTAGATTTTAGCTAAGTCCATAAGATGAAATCAAAGGGACTCAGGAAAGAGTTTAGATTTGGAATTCAATCATGGGTTTCACTCATTTGGAATTGGTTCATGATTTAAAAAAATCCATTGGAATTGATTAAAGGTTTGTTTTGGAATTAAAGTTGATTTGAGGTTGATTATTATTTGAGGTTTGACTTGAAAGAAGAAAGTAAGGATTTAGTTCAAGCTATAGGGTAGGCAAATCTTCCTAACACCCCTAAGGCATAACATATTCCTATGGCTAACTCTTCTAAGTCTCTAGGGTTAGGTTAAGTATTCACCTAATCACTAGAAGTGTCATAAGACTAAGGAACTCTTAATGTCTAAGAGGAGTCCTATGTCTAAGATGAAGGGATTGAGAGCTCATTCTAAAAATGAGATCAATAGTTGCTTATCCCCTTTTTTGCATAATCCACATTAGGATAGGTGGGCTTGGTTACCCATGTGTAGGGTGCTAAGTCTAAAATTATGGAATATAATTATTTAGGTTTGTATGGTTGTTTAGCTAATATTTATTTTGCAGGGGTAGTTAGATTTAATTTTCCATAAAAATATAATTGTTGCAAATAGGATTAGGACTAGTGCTATGGGATTTAGGACGAGCAGTGGCTAGAAGGAAAAAAACTTGGGAGGTCCTGTGAAGCTTTTAGAGCAAAACCAAGTCAAAAGAAGGAAAGGAAGATGAAGAATGAAGACCCCCATAGCATCGAATTTTAATTATACTTGTAATATTCTTTTGTAATCAGGGTTGTATAAGGGTAGAGCTCAGCTACCTAACTTTTTCTCTTTTCTGGGGTGTATGGCAATATCCGGTCACACCAGCCTTTTACTCTTTTACAAAATTTATGAATGTTTGATTATCATGTTTAGCATGTGCAATATAAATGACATGATTTTCACAGGTTTCTTAAAGCGTGATGATTGAATGTGTGGCTCTTTGGGATAAAATTAATTTTTCTATGCCCACTAAAAAATCATAACTAAAATTTGAAACAACTCATAATCTCACTTTAAAGCTTAGGTTATAATCAAGATGATTTAGCAACCCCTTAGCTGAATGATGTATGTGATAACAATCATGCATAACATCTTGCTCCACTCTTGAATAGGGAGGGTCTCATTCTTGCACGATCAGGGAATGCTTGACCTATGAGGGCATCCTTTGTAGAGGAGAACACCTCCTCTCATTAATTTAGCTAATAATCTACTTTTATCATGCATATAAGCATAATTGTCCTAAGCCTTTGTACAAATGAAGGTGTTAAAAATGATACAAAAGATTGTAAAATTTTGCATTTAGCCTAAGTCATGTATTCATGCTAGTCATGATCTAATCTCTTAGAGAGTGAGTTTAGGACTCTAGTTTTATTTATAATTAAATAACAGCCTAGCTCTCTTGCATTTACATAAGACCGGCCTACATGGTTTTGAAGGATAGGAGGTGTTAGCTAGTGGCCACTCTAGGCGATTGAAATTCTAGAAGAGTCGGGATGGGTTTTTTCTCTCTTATGAAGGTAAACCACTATGTCCCATTTTCTGATTATGCTTAGGTCAAGCTTTTAGCTTGTGCTAAAGCATTCTAGATTTAGGATCTGAGGCTACTTATTTCCTTCAAACTATGAGTATAACTCCTCACCTCTTAGGCATTTTCACAATCTTGTGTTGATGGACAGTAAGCCCTACCATTCTTATAAAATTTCAACTTAAACTAAAATAAACTCTCTGTTTCAAACATATAAAGCCTCACTATAGGATAGATTTGAGTGCTCACTAGGCTTCTTAGTATCATAAGTGCTCCCTACTTATCCTCCTTTGAATTTTGAAAATAAGTCTTCTAAATTGAACTTCCCCATTTGATTTTCAAAATACCCAATCCTTTGATAGTTTAACCTTGAATTCTTTGAAGATATTAATTGACTACTTTAATCAAGAGTGTTCTTAGAAAATTCTCATTTCCTAGGATGTAATTTACTATGGAAGCTCACTTCCATAGGGGGCTAAAGAACCTGACATAAAATAAACCTACTTTACTTATCCATGTAGAGTAGGGGAAAGATCTTTGGTATATATGAAGACCCATCTGCCTTAAGAGTCCTTATTAGGTGATTAGGTCCTTTGTAGGGTGATGTTTCCAACTTTCGAGATGGAACATCATACCTTAATGTCATACACGATCACTTCAATAAGTACCCCGTGAGATGTGTGTGATGTCCGCATGACTCCAAATTAAAACACCATAATATATTTTTAAATTTAGATTTTTTTCAATTTGATTTGAATTAGTTTAATGTTTATTTTATTAATATTTATGTCCATTAAATTTATGTTTATTTAAGTTGAATTATGTTAACTTAATACATTTAGGTTAATGTTTTAATCCAATCTTAATTTGAATTGATTATGTGTTAAAATTTCATTAATTGATTTATCTTGAATTTAATAATTTATTAACTTTAAGGTTTAATTAAATTTAGCACCCTAAGTTTATAATTAATCAAAATTTTTGACTTAGAGTGTTGGAAAATTATCCTTAGGTGTTCTTATGTTGATGAAGATGTTTTCTATTAATTTTTGAATATTTATAATTTGTTGCAATTTTTTGATTTATTATTTCATACAAATAGACCTTGAGATTGGAAATCCAATAACTTCCAATCCAGAGGTTAATTAAATTTGAAATTTGTATGGTAAATGGGGTTCCTTGCAAACTTGATATCCTTAAAATTTCATTTTGATTAGATGTGTAATTTAAGATTAATTAAGATCTTAATTATTTTATTAAAACTCAAATTAAGCTTAATTTAGAATGAATAATTTAGAGGTTTTATTTTTTTTAGATTCCTCTATGGAAGATGCATTCATAGAGGGTTCATTTGAGTTGATTTGTTATGATTTTCCTAAGTTTTGATTGATTAATTAGATTAATTAATTCAATTAAATGCCAAATTAGATCATTTTATAATTTATTAAATTTCAATGAGTTTTAATGGTATTTTAGGATCATTAAGTTTATTATGATGATTTAAGGTGACTTTATAACTTTTCATATTTTTTTAATTTAATATTAATTAACTTCATTAAAATTAGGGTTTGAGATTGGGAATTCAATATCTTTTGATTTACTTTGCAATAAATCATAAAACATTTTCCTAAGGTGTATTTTAACCCTAATTTCAATTTTCCAAAGTTTCATATTGATTGGATTAATGGTTTATGATTAATTTAAGTTTTATTATTTTTAATCAAACAAAAATTAATCCAAAATTACCCAATAAAAATTGGAGATTTTAGGTTTAATGGATTCTTCTAACTAAGATGAATCCATAGAGCCTTTATTAACATTTTTTAGATGTATATTTTATTTTATATGATTTTTAGAACTTGTGTAAATTTTTTTAGCATTTTTTAATTTAAAAAACTCTAAATTTCTTGTTTAACCCATCCAGCACTGACTGGTGTTGACCTCACTTTTGATGTGAGTTTTCAACTTCCTCATCATAGATCTAGGACTCTTGTAGACACTAAGAGCTCCTTAGTCTTAAGACACTTCTAGTGATTAGGTGAACACTTAACCTAAGCCTAGAGACTTAGAAGGGTTAGCTATAGGAATAAGTTATGCCTTAGGAACTTATGAAAACTTGCTTACCCTATAGCCTAAACCCAATCCACACATTCCTTCTCAAACCAAACCTCAATTTCATACCAAACCAAACCAAATGTCCAAAACTCACAATCAATCTTATGATTAAATTCAAACTCAAGATTTCTCCATGAAACCTCATGATTGAATCCAAAACCCTTTCGAAGCCCTTTGATTTTTTTTTCTTATGGACTTAGCCTTAGCCAAATTCAAATAAATCTCAATTCAATTGATTTTCTCAAAGATCAATTCAATCACTCAAATCAAATCAAATCAAATCCAAATTCAAACTCAATTCCAAATAATTGAAACCCAAATCAATTCCAAGTCCAAATTTCCCTCTTAAGCCATATGACCCACTCTCATAAGCTTAATCAAATATTCACCCAAATTATCCCAAACTTAATTGATTTCTTTATAAATCAATTATTTCTTCATTTATATTCATAAATATAAATGAAACCCACCCTCCAATGACCAAAAATAAATCAAACTAAATTGATTTCTTCCTTAGCCCTTTTGACCTTTCTCCATGAGCTTGGTCAAATTTGCTTCAAAATCACTCCAAACTCAAGAGATTTTATCATGAATCATTTATATTCCCAAATATCAATGAAATATAAATTCAAATAGCCAAAACCAAACCAAGAATTAAACTAAAACTCAATTCATGCCCTTTTAGCTAGTTTCTTGGACTTGGCTAAATCCTATCCAAATCAAGCCAAAACCAATCAATTTTTCTCTTGAATCAATCATCCCTTCAATCATTTACACAAATATAAACATAAACTACAAATATGAATCCAAACTCAAGTCAACCCAAGTCAAGCCCAAGTTAGCCTTTTTGACTTGAAAACTTCAAATGAGCCAAAATCCATTAAACTTTAAATTGATTACAGTTGGATTTATATTTTAATCCTAGGATCATATATGAGTTCAACTAAACTTGAATTAAGCCAAAACCAAACCAATTGACCCCTTTTGGTCTACTTGACCCAAAGTGACCTAAAGAACCCTTTTGAGCCAAGTTCCAATTCAATCCAAATTGAATTGAACTAAGCCCATCCAAACCTTATATCATGATCAACAATCATTCTAGGGTGATCAACTACCTTGAATTGGGTCAAACCAAGTCAACTTTGTCCTTTGACCAAGTTAGCCTTTAGCCCAAATGAAATCTAAACTAGCTAAAATCCACCATACACCAAATCGATTGAAATCCTTGATTCAAACCAACTCATAATCAATGATTGAACATGGCCAAACCCCCAATTGAGCCAAACCAAACCGAATTGGCCATTTGACCCAAGTTGACCCAAATTGTCCTAAAAAGCCAAAATGGGTCAAATCATGATCTAACCCAAATTGATTTCAACCAATGGCTCAAGTTAATCCCAAATCATTTATTGAACTTGACCAAAGCCATAATTAACCTCAATTTGACCAATTGGTCAACTTGACCCAATGTAGCCCAAATTGACCTAAATCAAATTGGCAAAAATCCAAATTAAACCCAAATCAAATCAAACCAAAGCCTAAAATCATTTTTAATTAACCAATTGAACATGAACCAACACATAACCCAACCCAATTTGGTCAAATTGGTCAAATTGGTCAACTTAGACCATTTGACCTATATGAATCGAAGTGAGCCAAAATTAAACCTAAGCCAAATTGATTAAAACTACCTAAACCAAAACTCTTCAAAACATCATTTTAACCTAACTCAAGTCTTGGTTTTCCCAAATTTGACCAATTGGTCAACCCAACCCAACATGAACCCATATGAACCCATTTGACCAAATGAAGCCAAAACCCATAAAACCAACCCATGGGACCATGGTAGCTGACCAAACTTGACCCAAATTAACCCTAGGTCAGGCCAAAATTATCTCAAAAGTAAAGTGGACCCCACCCAAGGGGATTAGCCATTAGAAAAACCTCTTTGCATTGGATTCCTTCCCCATTTGGCCAAGTCCACTCTCCCGTCACTTGGGCAGCCATCCAATTTCCAAATGAGGGTTCACCTAACCCACCTAGGTCACCTAACCTAAGCAAGGTTGGCCATGGACCAATGGGATGTGAATTGACTCACCTCCCATATAAACTGAGCACCTTATGGAAAAAGGAAAGAAGATCTCCCCCATATCAGACCTTGAGCCTCCTCCCAAGTCCTCCTCCACTTCTAGTGAGCAATGTGGACCTGATGGAGACAATTTTGGCAGTCTAACGACAGCTGGCCAGTAAGAAAATAAGATTGAATCCCTTCCGTCCACCTCAACAATTGAGGGGATATACCCCACAATTCAATTGGGAATTGATTGATTCAACTTTGTTTGAACTAGAGAGAGTGAAGGAGAGTCTCCCACAACTTTGTTTGATATACACCTCAATTTTATGTCAAACTAAAATAGGGGAGACTAATTCCAAATACCATTTGTTCAATCCTCCATAAAACTTCAATCAAATTTGCACACACCTTCCTTGGACCTAGTCGAAGTCATATGAATCATTTCTCATGCTCCAAAGCCATCGAAAGTGGGAGTTCAATCAAGATCAAATGCTAAATAGAATGATCTTGGTCTCCAAGGCAATTTACCCCAAATCAAGGCCCAAGCTCCTCAACAAGGCTTCGTCTCTACTAGACAAAGCTACCTCCATCGATCCCATTGCCAGTCTTGAGCTCCGATGAGGTAATTCCTCAAAACCATAGCCTAGGTGATTTCAAGTTTGGTCTTTGTGAAAGAAATTCCCATTAGATGTGCTCTTAGCCGTTGGAGGTCTTCCTCTCCTTCCCTTGATGGTGTGGGATCATTTTGGAATCAATCCAAGCTTTGGTGAGCTCGGATCGAACGGAGAAAGATGGATGACATCCGTCTTTTGTCACTTGCAAAAGAGAAAGAAAATGGGTTGTCTATTCCACATGATCAGATCAGACGGCTGTGATTAGATCACGCCTAGATCCTTAATTATTTTCTCTAAACTATGTGATTAATCATGGTCGTCCGATCTTAGATCAGACGGTACACGAGAAAGAATATTTGTCATTGGCTAACTCACTCGTGTGATATAACAACTTAAATAACCAATCCTGTCACGCCACATGAAAAGTGCACCGCGTCAGCAGTCATGTGGTGCTGATGGGATTAGGGTGTTAATTAGTGTTATTTAATATATTTTTAAGGCTAAAACTTCCAAAATTCATAACTAATTTTAGAAAATTAAAAAAATGCAAATGAGGCTTCATTTTAAAGATATTTCAGAGAAGAATTTAATAAAAATATTTTCAATAGATTTTGAACAGTGAAAAGAGCTTAATTAAGGTTTAATTAAAAATTTAATTAACTTAATTACTCCTTAATTAATCATCCAATTGATTTCAAACTTTTAGAGGATATTTAGGATGGTAACCTCTGCCTCCCCTATGTTTCTTGGAATTTATTAGTTGCTTAATTAGGGAAATAGATTAATTAAGCCCTAATTACCTTCTTAACTTCATTAAGGGGTGATTAAGCTTATGAACATTGATTAAATAATTATTTGGACACCCTATTCATTGTTGGATAGTAAGGAGACTTAGGGAAGTATATTGGAGCCTCTCTCCTAATCCCTTCTCTAATTTTTCCTCTCTTTTCAATTAAAGTCTAATTATTAATTAATTAACTAATTAAAAATTTAATTAGCTAAATTAAATCCAAAAAAGATCAAATCATGCCTAAGTTCAATAGGTGGCTTATGGAATTAGATTGGGACCTCCTTCCCAACCTTTTCTCTTCAGCTCATCTCATTTCAAAAGATAATTATTAACTTTGGCAATTAGTTAAAAGAGAGATGAATTAATGGTTTAATTAATGAAACTCAAACCTATTTAAATCTAATTTCCTTAATCCATTCTTGGGTAGATCTTTAGGTGTTCAAGAACCTAAAGTAGCTAATGAAATTATGATTAGCTTACATGTGTGAGAAAATCATGACAGTAATTAAAATGGTTCCTTAAGCTTAATTATTAAATGGTCATGAGCTAATTGCACTAGGCCAATTCATTTCATAGGAGCATTGCTATTTACTTTTCAATGTATTTGCATATCATTTTAGCTCTTGATTATTTAATCAATTACCTTAAAGTAACTTAAGTAAGGGTTAATTAATTGACTTAATCCATGCTTAACTTAATCAATCCATAAAAATCATCTAATTGCTTCTTATTAAATCAAATTAATTCACATATTTGGGGAATGGGATTAGGATTAGCAAACCTTTCTCACATCTCTTAAATCAAGTTAAATATAAAATAAAAAATGACATTAAGAAGCTTTGGTTTATTTTAAATAAACTTATTTGATATGATTATCCTTAGAAATTAGTTGGATTGAATAAAATTACATGCTTGTGTTTCTTTATTTCTTTCCAATCATATTAAAATGTTGTATACCACATGTAGTCATGCATTTGTTTGTTTGAAAAATCAATTAAAAATAAATAATTTTCTTTATGCCAAATTTGCATGTGTTGACTTAATTAAAAATATGTGTGACTATTATCATTATTAAATCTCAAATGTATTTTTTTAAAAGTTTATTAATGAATAATAATACATGATGTGACATTAGCTATACATACATAGGAGGTGCATGTGAATATAAGTTTAGTGTATGAAGTGAAGTTCCTTTCTTTCATTCATATGTTGATTTGCATAAGTACAAATGTTAGTGGGTATATTAGTGTGGACATCCTGGGGATGCACAGCTTTAAGTAGCCCCATGGAGGTTCCTACCTTACTCCCCTGGTGCAAAATAATGGCGACATACCAATTTGATTTAATTCTTATGCATTTTGACATTAGAGTTTGGATAGATCTTTAATTCATTCACACAAATAAATCAAATTCTACTTTTGCATGGTTTTATACTCTTATAGTTTCTTATACATCCATATGTATTTAAGAATAGTGGGAATAACTAGTCTGGACACCCGGGGATGCATGGTTTTAAGTAGCCCCAAGGAGGTTCCTACCTTGTTCTCCTAGTCAAACAATAGTGAAGTACTTGCTTCGAACTTTCATACATTTTAATGTTTATTTAGCTAATGAATGAGAATCCTCATTTTTTTATGAAACTTATTTATGCATCATGTATTTAAGTGTGCCCAAAAGAAATATACTGCATGTATATATAGGTTTAGGACTTAATCATATGCATGTTATATATGATGGAAAGAAATGAATGGATATGTGTCATGTGATAGAAGTTTATTTCAATTAATCTTAAGATGCCTTTCTTATTGAATGAGTCTATTTAAAGTGAACCTAAACTTATGACTAATTAAAATATGTATTAAGCCATTCACTAAAGAGAATTCATTTAATTAATTTTCTTTAGATGTGACTTAAGGTAGGGATAAAAGAGAGCGATCATCTCTTTTCTTCTCTTAATAATACTTAGTTGTTAAGTATAAACCAAATGAAACAAAAGAAAATATTAAACAAAACTTACAATTCAATTAAGCCACTTAAAGTGAAACCACCCATCAAATTAAATCCTTTCCCTTCTAGAAAATTATAACAAAGCCTAGCTAAGGCATACCACATAAACCTTAATACACACACCTTAGATTAAGTCACCACTTTTAGCCTAATATTAGGGTGGTGTATGGCTTGATGCATGTTTGGTTTTATGATGTATTAATGTAGACTGGATGTTAGGGTGTATGCCATATAGACTGGGTGTTAGGCTATGATTAGCCTAATCATATTTTTTGTAGGAGATTGTGCTTAAGGGGTGCTTAAACTAAATATAAATGCTCTTTTTTGCAGGTTGCTTAACCCTTAAGCACAATCTCTAAGTTAGGACATGTGGACTTGGTTACCCATGTGTAGGTTGCTAAGTCCAAATTATTCATATAATTACTTGGGTTGTAAGGTGTGTTTAGCTAACATTTATTTTTTAGGTGTAGCTAGATTTACTTTTCCTACTCTTAATTTCATTTTGCATTAGGAATTAGGCTAGAAGGCTTTATCCTGGGAGGCCACGTGATGCCTTCAAAGCAAGCAAACCAAATGAAGAAAGGAAGGAGATATGAAGATAAGAAGACCCCCCCCTCCCATAACATTTATTTATTTGTAATTATAATTATTCTTTCATATACCAGGTTGTATAAGGGTAGAACTAGGCTACCCATTTCTCTTATCAGGTTGTACGGCGGTACCTGACAGCATTGACCTATTATTCTTTCACGTTGGGTTTATAAATTTATTGATATTTTGTTTATGATTGTGCAATAAAAATGGCATGTCTTTTTCTAGTTTCTTCATATATGGTGATTTAATGTGTGACCTAGATTTGATTAAGCTCTTAAGGAGAAAATAAACTTTCCATCACAATTATAACTCATAACTAAATTTTTGAAATAACTCATATCCTCACTTAAAGCCTAGGTATTAAATCAAGATAATTAAAAGATTTAACAACCCCTTAGCTAAATGTTGCATGTCTAATATCACACATGCATCTTCTACCACTCTTGTAAAATGAGGGTCATCCTTTTACACACAGACTTGACCTTTGAGCAACTCCTGGAAACTTCACCCTCTTCTCTCTTGATTTGGCCCATAACTCATTTTATCATGCATTTAGACATATAAAAATCCTATGGCCTTTATCAAAATTAAGAATCCAAAATCAAATAAAAATTGAAAAGAATTTCATTAGACTAAGTCATTATTCATCCACTCTTGCTCTAGTCTCTTAGGGAGAGGGTTTGAGGACTTTAGTTTCTTTCTAAATAATAATAACCCAACCATATTGTAAAATAGACTTGATCACATGGTTTTAAAATGTAGGAGGAGTTAGCTGGCTGCCACCCGAGGCGGTTATAAGTCCAGCAGTCTGGTGGTTTACCCTCTCTTGTGGAGGTAAACCATATACCCATCTTCGCTTAGATTTAGGACATACTTTGGCCCTCGTTAGAGCTCCCTAGATTTAGGATCTGAGGTTGCTAGTTCCCTTGAGCTATAAACATAAATCCTCACTTCTTAAGTATTTTCATAATCTTGTATTATGGGATTATAAGTCCTAATCTTCTAATAAAAGTCAAATCCTCCTCAATTTTAAACATATAAATCCTAACCATAGAATAAGTTGGAATGCTCACTAGGTTTTCTAGAATCATGAGCATTCCCTACTCATCTCCCTTCGGCTTCCATAATAAGTCTATCTTTTTTGATCTATCTCGATTGATTTTCTAAACATAACTAATTTATTGATAGTCCTATCTTTGAAATCTTTGGAGACAATAATTGTCTACTTTAATCGAGAGTATTCCTAAGGAACTCACCTTCCTTCAGATGTAATTAACTATGGGGGCTTACCCCTATAGGAAACTTTTGAACCCGGTTTAAATAAACCCTGCTTTATTCATCCATGTAAAGTAGGGGAAAATCTCTCATATGTTTGAAGTCCTATCATGCCTTAAGAGTCCTTATCAGGTGATTAGGTCTATTGTTGGGTGATGATTTCTATCTTTTAAGATAGTGCACAATTCTTTAATGTCATACCCAATCATCTCAATAAGTACACCCTCAGATCTGCATGGTGTCCCTTACATACATATTTAAAAATAAACATCATAGATTTTTCTGGCGACTCCATTGGGGATAGTTCCTCTTTCCATCTCTAGTAGACAAATTATTATTTCCAAGCATTGATAGTGGACTTGTATTTCATATGAGTCTAAGACTATCTTTCATTCCGTTGGCACATAGCTTATTTCAATTTTAAGCAAAGCTAGCCAACATCCTCTTGATTTTAGGACCTTACTCCTTGTAAGTCTTGAAACCCCTATTGGATCCCCCAATAGGTAAAAAAATTAAATTAACTAATGAAAGGAGATGACAAAAATTTAGAACCTCCTTACCACTAGCTTGGTGAGGCAAGGCTCATCTTAATATTCAAGAAAATAAACTCTTTTTGCAAAATGCCACTTTCCAAAAGAACTTTTTCAAAACTTGCATAACAATTAATTTTGCACAAAATCTTCAAAAAGCACAAAATTCATATAACCAACCCTTGTTTAATAATCCCCATGGTTATTACATGGAGCTTCTTTTCAAAATCAAATTTAAAATCATTTTTTCAAAAGTACCTTTTTGAAAATAGTTATCTCCATTCAACATACCCAAATTTGTTGGATGAAGATCCAATCTTCAAATAAAATCATAGCATAAAATTGAAACTCCACTTAACAAATTTCACATATGCTAGAGTTGAAGGTTCCCTCTTTTTAAAAGCAAGAAATCACAAACACAAAATCAAGACATACTTTGGACTCCATTTGACATACCCAAATTTGTAAAATGAGAGTTCCCCTTTTCTTTTGGAAAATCAAAATAAGTTGAACTCTATTTGACACACTTACATTTGTCAAATAGGGTTCCTCTCCTCCAAAGTCTTGAAAATCAAAACACAGGAGGGCTTCATTTCACAAACCCAAATTTCTCAAATGAAAGTCTTATTTTTAAAAATCACAAAAAGAAATTGAACCTTATCTAGCATACCCAAATTTGTTAAATAGGTTTCCCACTTTCAAAAATCATCAAATCGCATTTGACTGTCACTTAACATACCAAATTTGTTAAGTGAGAGTCTCATTTTAAACACAAATGAAATCACAATTGACTTCCACTTAACATACCAAAGTTGTTAAGTGAGAGTCTCATTTTCAAACACAAGTTAAGTCATATTTGACTTTCCCTTAACATACCAAATTTGTTAAGTGAGAGTCTCATTTTCAAACACAAAATACATCATTTGACTTTCACTTAACATACCAAATTTGTTAGGTGAGAGTCTCATTTTCAAACATAAATTAAATAACATTTGACTTCCACTTAACGTACCAAATTTGTTAATCAAGAGTCTCATTTTCAAATAAAAAAATAAATCAAATCACATTTGACTCCCACTTAACATACCAAATTTGTTAAATGAGAGTCTCATTTTCAAAATAAATAAATAAAAAAATAATTGAAAGGACACTTGGTTCTTACTTAACATACCAAATTTGTTAAGTGAGAGCCTCATTTTCAAATAACAAAAACACATATCAAACACATTTGGCCTCTACTTAACATACCAAATTTGTTAAGTAAGGAGCCCCAGTTTCAAATCAAATCAACATATATCACACACATAACCAATCATCACAAGCAAAGATACTTTCACAAAATTTTCAAACACATAAATCAAAACCTTTCTAGCATACCTAAATTTGCTAAGTAAAGGTTTTCCAAATCAAAATTTTTAAACAAGACATACAATACAAATATCTTCAAAAGTCTCTCCAAATATTTGAACCCCACCTAACCTACTTAAATTGGTTGAGTATGAGTTCTAAATTGAAATCTTATGGTGAAGTCTCTCCTCCAAATATCAAAAATCTCTCCAAAATTCAATGAACTCCACTTAGCATATCTAAATTTGTTAAGTGTGGGTTCAAATTCCAAGTTAAATATAAAAATCAATGATTGAAGGCAAGCATCAATGGCAAGGGTCTGACTTAATTATATTTCAACAAATGCAGTGATTCTAGTACAGTCATTCATTTCTGCCCCAATAAGTGCAGTGATCATGGCTCCTAGCAAGTTCATCTTCTCTTTCCCTTCTGGTGTAGATCTAGCCTTGGATCAGGCCAATCTCACCATGACTGATGTCGTACACTTGATCTATTTTGGCCATGCCTTTAAGAGGGTCTGAATCACTTGTGAGGGGACAACCCTCACAACCGTTAGTATGGAGGAGGTGGTGGGACAGATGCCACCCATCCACTTGGATATCCCATCTGACTCTGAGTTTCCCTTGCTGAAGAGGAAGGTTGCAGTGGTTCCCATGCCCCATTCAGTGTCAGTTTCAATACCCGCCCATTTAGTTACCCCTTCCATAGCTCAAGTGAGAGCTACTACTTCCTCATTGGCCACCCCAAATGGGAAGGCTATCTTAGCCTCTAAGATAGTCTCTCCCACTTTTGAGCTAAATTCTATTTCTCACCCTGCACTACTCACTTGTACCCAACACCACAACAAAAATTGAAAGATTGAGTGGGATCATGAGCGGGCAGCCAGAGAGCTCGACATTGCTTCCCATGTTGCTAAGGAGGGTTCTCCCTGTGAGACCTCTCCACTTCTGAGTGGTAGTAGGCTCCACCCCCTCTCGGCCTCAGATAAAGAGGAGGACTATCCAAGGATTGCTGCTTCTCCTCCACTACCAGCATACCATGAGACATCAGCTAGGGAGCATAGAAGGCCCTACACCAGACTTAGGACTAATCTACACTAGGTCGGTAGAGCTTATGGACTCTCAGAATCTGGTACTTTGTTTGACTTATGATATGTGATCCCTAGGAGTGTTAGAGGTTAGATCCATAAAGAGAGAGAGAGAGAGAGGCTGGTATCAGTGGGAGAGCGGCTGACAGGAGGTATGTCAGCGGAGAGCACCTGATGGATTTTCTTGATCATCACTCACATGGGGCTATCACAATACTATTCTTCTTGGGTGTACTGCAAGAGGAGATCTCCGGTTGAAAGGCGGTGCATCGCTCCCTCTCCACCATCGCTCCCGGCATCTACCATTCCCTGCAAGGTTTAGGCCCCATCAGGAAAGACCTTCCCCTGTGATCCACTACGCCAAGGATCTGCTCCATCCATTCCACCTATTGAGGTGAGATTGAGTTCCCTACTTGATCTCCTACTTCAGCTGTGGTCAAGAGGGAGTGGAGACCCAAGAGCATCGTCATTGTACCACCACCACAACATACACAGATAGAGAGGGGAGTGGATATAGACATGGTCCCTATGATAATTGACCCTCCTAATGAGGAAGTCTTGACAGTAGATAGTGTTCACTATGTTGAGGCAGAGAAGTATAGTGCTACGGCTAATAATTAGTAGGTATTTGTCCCAGTCCAGCCAGACATAGTAGACCGATCGATATATGACATATTAGTGAACTACTTTGTTGAAAGAAGGAAAATTATCAAGAATGTCCATTCATATCAGAATGAGGACAGAGTCAGCTTCGATCATGATGAGGATGACATGTTGGATGACATAGCTGAGGTCACAAGGTTAACACTTGGTGATCCTTACAGCGGGATCAGGTTAGCCAAGAAGGTGTCGTGCTCAAGGAAGGTGACACTTATCACTCAACTTAGCACCTCCTCCACCAGCTTAGGCAGAAGGATGTTTACATCTATAGGATGGAGAACAAAATTGAGGAGTTGATGGCAACAATCTCAGCATTATAGAACCCATGCCCTAATTTCACAACCTTCTCCTATGGTAGCTAATAGACCAGAGTTTGTATATACCCTAGATCATCCTAGATGCATCCCGCAGATGGTGATGTTGGTAGCTTGCATAGGAAGGTTAAAAATGGTACCTCCATGCATGAAAAGGATATTAAGCACATGGTAGAGCAACAGGTGAGGGAAGGGATGGCGCAAGCCTGGGGGAGCTCATCTATTCCAAAGGGTATACCATACCCAGAAGAATTCAATGTAGTTCAATACCCCAAGGGTTTTGTACCACCTTCCTTCAAGATCTTTGATGGCAGTGGGAACCCATATCAGTATATTGCACATTTCAGAGTTGGTTGCTGCAACATCGGTGGTAGTAACATACTTTTGTTCAAAATTTTGGTCAGTGCCATAGCAAGGGTTGGATTTGATTGGTATGTCAACCCAACAGTTCATTAAGGACTTTTGCTGAGTTAGAGCACCTCTTCATCAAGAGGTTTGCTGGAGCTCATCAAAGAGTGATTGTAGGTGATCTTGTTGTAGCAACACAAGTTCCCAATGAGTCCCTTGTTAATTATATTCTCTGGTGGCACAACTTGAGCATAAAATGTGAGCCACATCTATCTGAATAGCATGCCTTTAAGATTTTGCTCAAGAATATTCATGGCCCAATCGCCTTCATGCTTAAGGGATTTACCATATGGACATTTGAGAAACTAATCAACAAGGCAGCTAACCTACAAGAGGATGCCAAACAGTTGCCCTCTCCTGACCAATCATCTAGTCCTAAGCTGTAGAAGGTGCTCGAGAAGAAGCCAAGGACAGTTGTATTAGTGGATAGAGGAAACCAGCTAGCCAGAGTCTAGTGTGAGAGACACCAAGCTCAGTAGCCTCCTTTACCACCTCCTCTGCCACCATCTCGACCATCATAGCCAATATGGCCATTCCCACCACATCGACTATCCAGTGAGTATTCCTATCCCCCGCCAGGTAGCTATTACCCACCTACTCTTACTGGGAGATTGAATAAGCCATATTCATTCAAGAGAGAGATAGTTAAGAAAATCTTTAAGAATCTCTTAAAGAAACCTGACTTTTATTTACCGAAGGCCAAGAGGCTGGGGGAAGTGGGCAAGAGTAATGATCCTAAATATTGCCCTACCACCGCATGGTTAGTCATATATTAGAGGATTATATTACTTTTAAGGACTAGCTTAAGCGTGACTACAAGTCAGGTGCCATAGTCATCCCCAAGGAATACTTACTAGAACAACCTTCCAGTTCTATTAGGGTAACATTGGGGAAACCTGCGATCCTCTCAAGACAAAAGAAGGTTGGGATATTGCCTTATCTCGAACCTCTAAAAAGTAGTTTCTAAATTAAGAAACTCTCCTTACAGATGCCTGAGGCAGCTCAAACCTCCAACATCAAGGAAGGTTTGCAAGTTGCTAAAGATAACTTCAAGAACATGGCAGCCTAGTAGTAGTAACAGTAGTCCACCTTACTTGCCTGGGATAGTTCAGTAGCGTAACCACTATTTCAAGTCTAGCACTCCATTTATAGTTTTAGCTACTACTTCTTCCTCCACAAGCTCCTCTTATGCCAGTAGGAGCGTTGTATTAGGGGACAAGGGCATTAAATCCCTTACCTCACTTACTTTGTTGGATTTCTATCATGTACCTCCACCCAAAAAGAAATCAATGAATAAAGCTTTCACTTACATCTTGTCCACTTTTGATACTTTGAATTTTATTTCTCTCAAAAACTTTCCAAGTCTAAAAAATAAAAATAATAGCTCTAGTCATTCTGATCCATTCTCTTCTGATTTAGAATCAGACTTTCCTTTTCTGAATCAATTAGGTTCACCTCTTGAGATTGACTTGGAGTCAACTAACTTCGAGGATCTCATAGGAGAAGCTATAAGTATACCTAATGAGAAGGTAGAACTCTCCACAAGTTCATCATTTCAAGAAGTCACTGAAGTCAGCCTGTGTAGTCACAAAGTTCTACCTCCCAAGGTAGCATCTCAGGATAAGGGTAAACAAGTCATTGGTTCTAGTAAGTAGATAACCCCTCCATGGGATGCTCCACCTATGGATATGCTTGTGGAGGACCATATAAAAGTTGATTATAATGTCTTGGCACATCTTATAATATTGTCAGCTAAGTTAAGCATATATGACGCCCTTATCTTATCCAAGGAGATGAGGGAATCTCTAGTTAAGGCTCTTCTTGATCCAAAGATATGCTTAGCTTAGTTGACTACTACTAAAGAGGAGGTATACAGCTCAAAGGACATCATAGGAGTTACATTCAGTGATGAAGACTTGCTTCTAGGAACGACCAAGCACAACCGCCCTCTTTACATCATAGTGGATGTTAGCAGATACAAGTTATCAAGAGTTCTAGTTGACCAAGGAGTATTAGTCAATATTATAAGTTTAAGGACCCTTTCCTACTTAAGGATCGACATCTCCAAACTCCAAAAAGAGAGGATGATATTGAGAGGATTCAATGAACAAGGCGAGAGGGCCTTAGGCTCAATAATGTTTCCATTAAAGATAGATGATTGGAAGACTGAAGCCAAGTTCCATATCATGACTCAGATACATCTTTCAATGCTTTTCTTGGGAGACTATGGATACATGAAAATAATACAATTCCATCCTCTCTACATCAGTGCATGAAGTTCATAAGAGGTGGAATTGAGTACTGCGTTAAAGGAGATCTTAAACCCTTCATAATTCATGAGGTCGGTATATATGAGGATGCAACCTATTTTCTTCCTCGAAATCAACAAGTTCATTCTCGTGAATCTAGTTAAGATCCCCATAAGGGACAAACAGAAAGAAAAAAAAGAAAAATATAAAAAGAAAAGAAATAAGAAATAAAAAAAGAAAATAAAATAGAGTAAGACATGGACTCAAGGGAAGATATAGAGCCAAATATTAGATTCCACCCACAGATCGTTACTCCATTTGAATATATGGGTAGGATGACCCGACCTCCACTAGACAGAGGCAGTGGATGGTTCAGAGGTACCAGGAGTACACCTGCTATCCACATAGACTTAGAATCTAGTTCAGGGGATGAGTCTTTTATGGTTAGCACACTTGTCAGCTCTTCTCAGTAGCAGATCCCTTTTGAGGTGATGTTTAAGCATGATAGTAATGAAGACTGAGCTCCAAAGCAAAGCATAAATGTATCTAAGTCTACATATGAGACAATCAGGAGTCAGTTGGGAACCTAACCCCACTTTCCTCTCAGAAAGTAGAGGGTTTGGTAGTTAAGGAAGACCCTAAGTCATCCACAGTTGGTAAAACTCAGAGGTTCTTTTTGGGAACATCATTCTCAAGTCAAGAAGTTGATGTAGAACTTGAGGATGATTCATATAAAGATTTAGTATAATTACCTTTTGATTGGTATTCATCTTGTGCTCTTAATTTAGAAAAGAAGGGATTAATCCCACATACTTGGTCTAAACACAGGTCAGACTACTTTGAAAGGTTATAAGACAGCCAAAATAAACATCCTCAATCAAGACCAAGACTAGGATTTGGTACAGTAGATCTAGATGATGATGACAACCATTACCTAGTCATCACCAATCATTTAGAGTCTGAAGTTCTCTTCAAATCATGCTAACTCATATGAGGAGGTGTGTTTAGAAATTTTAGATGATCCATATGAGTTTGAAGTCAAAGATGCACTACCATAGTTCGAAGAGGAGATCAGATCAACCATCGATGAGCTAAAAGAAATAAAATTAGGAACTGAAGACAATCCACATCCGACATACATCAGTTTTTTATTGAATGATACTGAAACCGATGACTTAGTTAGGTTGTTGACTGAGTTTAAGGACTGCTTCACATAAAGTTATAAAGAGATGCCCAGTTTATCTTCTAACGTAGCAGTCCACAAACTAGCAATAGAGCCTAGTGCTAACCCTATCAAGCAAGCTCCTAGATGCATGCGATTATACATTGAACAATAAGTCATTTCTAAAGTCAAGAAATTGATCGATGCTTGCTTTATCTGGAAAGAAAAATATCATACCTAGTTGACTAGTGTCATTCCAGTTAAGAATAAGAATGGCCAAATTCACATATGTATCGATTTTTGGGATTTAAATAAGGCATGTCCAAATAATGAATTTCTACTACCAATACCAGAACTGATGGTAGACATTGCCTCATCTCATGCAATCTTCTCTTTCATGGATGGCTCATCTGGTTATAACCAAATAAAGATGGCTCCTGAGGATGAAAGGAACACAACATTTCAAACCCCATTCAAAATCTTTTTCTATTGGGTCATGCCTTTTAGCCTTAAAAATGCCAGTTCTACATACTAGTGGGTCATGACTAGGATCTTTGACGAACTCATTCATCGTCAAGTCGAACTTTATGTCGATGATCTCATAGTCAAAAGTAAATAAAAGGAAGACCATCTCTTTGACTTGAGAGTAGTTTTCGAATGGTTAAGCCAATGTAACCTTAAAATGAATCTCCTAAAGTGTGCATTCGAAGTAGCTTCAATGAAATTCCTTGGGTTTATTATCTGACACTATGAAATAGAAATTGATCCAGAGAGTATCAAGGTTCTAATTCAACTCAGATCATTTCAAGGGCAGTTGGCGTATCTAACATGCTTCATTTCCAACCTATCAAGGAGATGTCAGCCATTCTCAACACTTATCAAAAAGGATGCCAAGTTCAAGTGGGATGGGCCTTCAAGGACATCAAGCACTACCTAATGATGCCACTTGTTCAAACAGCCCCTATCCTGGGCAAGCTACTCATACTATATACTACTTCATTATATGACTTACTTGGTACTTTATTGGCCTAAACTAATGAAGAAGGAAAAGAAAATGCACTCTACTATCTTAGTCATCATCAAATTCCTGCTGAGGCAAACTATCCACATATTGAAAAGCATTGCCTATCTTTAATCTTTGCTTCCTAAAAGCTATGACATTACATGCTTTTTCATAAGGTGAACTTGATCTCTAGGATCAATCCGCTGTAATATCTCACAACATGGCCTATGCTATCCACATGGTTTGAGCATTGGTCCATGATTTTGTCACAGTTTGACATCACTTTCGTACCCCTCCGTGCGATGAAAAGACAAGAACTAGTAGATTTCTTAGAAGCGCACCCACATCCTGCTAATTTCCCACTTAGTGATGACCTCCCCGATGAACAAATCATGAACTTAGGGGACACTAGCATTCGCCACTGGGAAATGTATTTTTGATGGTGTAGCTTCCTTTCAAAAGGGAGAAGAACCATGATATACTCTTCCAGGAAAGGCAGGGGTAGGAATAGTTCGCCTAACTCAGGATAACAATGTGATGAGATTCTCATATCATCTGTCCAATCCATGCTCCAACAATGAAGCTGAATATGAGGCTCTGATTGTCAGTCTGGAGTTAGCCATTACACTATGCATCTTGAGCATCAATATCTTCAGGGATTCTTAATTAGTCATCAACCAAATTGCTAGGTCCTACAAAGTTCTAAAGCCTAAGCTCCATCATTACCATAAGTACACCATGGAGTTGTTAGCTCAAATCCCAGAGGTTACCATCCACAAGATTCTTCGAGCAAAGAATGTAGTAGCAGATGCATTAGCCAAGCTTGCCAAAGAGTTGGCATGTCCGAAAGATGAGTCCGTACTAGTAAGGGTCCAAAATAGACAAGTCTTGTCCCTTATTGATGCTGAACTCATCGAGAGACTCTCTCTTGAAGGGGAGGTTATCATTGCCAAGAAGGATGATGAGTCAAATTGGAGGCAACAATTTATGGATTATCTAAACATAGGCAAACTACCTCAAGAGAAGTCATTAGCCCATCAAGTGAAGCAGAGAGCACTTTCTATACTCTCGTGGATGGCACCTTGTATCGACAATCCTTAGATCGTATGTGGTTACATTATTTGGACAAACACAAAGCCAATAAGATTGTGACGAAGGTGCATTCAGGTTTATCTGGAGCGCATCAATCCGATTTGAAGATCAAAGCCAAGATCAAGAGACTAGGATACTACTGGCCTTCGATGATCACAAACTGCATGGATGTAGTTAGGAGATGCCACCAATGTCAGGTGCATGGTGTGGTCTGACACCAACCACCCAATATTCTGCATCCTACATTGGCCTCATGGCCATTTGAGTTTGGGGTACCAACATAGTGGGCCCATTTGATCCTCCTTCTTCCAAGGGTCATCGGTTCATTCTAGCTGCCATCGACTACTTTTCAATATGGGCGAAGGCAATCCCACTCAGAGAGGTTACAACTCAGCATGTACTCTAATTTTTCAGGAACCATATCTTATATAGGTTCGGGGTACCTCGATGAATTATATCTGATAATGGTACTGCATTCGGAGACACAACATAGATTGAATATATTCCACCATCTACTACCTGAGGGCAAATGGCTTGGCATAAGCCTTCAACAAAACTCTCATCCAAATATTAAAGAAGATACTTGATGACAATAAGCAACAGTAGCATGAGTAGTTAGTTGAAGCCTTGTGGGCTTACCGCACCACATACAGAACTCCAACTCAATCTATCCCTTTCTCCTTAGTATTTAGGTTCGAAGCTGTTTTACCATTAGAAGTCCAACTCCCATCATTAAGGATAGTTGTGGGTAGCAAGATCACCATGGAGCAGAATGCCAAGTTATGCTTAGAAGAGCTCGAAGGTTTGGAGAAGAGACTCCTCCGAGCATGCCAGAATCTCAAGTTGTACAAAGCAAAAATGATTCAAGCTCATAAAAAGTTGATCCATCTTAGAGCTTTATAAGTAGGAGAGCTTGCTTTAGTTCTAAGGAGACAAATTATTGCCCATCAAAAGATGGGAGGCAACTTTGAACCCACTTGGGAAGGCCCTTTTACCATAGAGAAGGCCTTCCAGGGAGGATCTTATCAACTCATAAATTGTAAAGGAGAGTGCCCAATGCTTCCAATCAGTGCGCTCTACCTAAAGAAATTATCCATGAATCTTGTTTGCAATCAATTATCAATAAAACTTCTCTTCATCTCAAATTCCATTTCTTCATATTTGTGAGAAATATGCTTTGTTGCGAATCCGCTACGATGTGTTTAGGGTAGGTGTAAGGAACCCAAGTGGCGTCCTATCCTTTAGCAACACAACACCAACACAAACTGCACATCACCACATAAAATAAACACATATCTTTTATCTCAAGCTATTTTGATGTGGGATAAAGCCCCTTGTGGAACTTACACATTAGCTACTCTAGGTTGGGCTGACATGCTACCTTGCTAGTGTGTCATCTCAGTGGTTACTTGTCTGAAGGATGTAAGTCTATAAGATTTCTTCCTAACTTGACCATTACAAACTGACAAACACTTTGTTAGTTTGGTAGGCCTTACTATGCGGCTGGTAAGCTACCTCATGATGACTTTGTTTAAGAGGATGTAAGCCTACATGCTTTCTTCTTGAACTAGCTATCATGCACTGATTGGGTCGAGTATATTTGAGGTTTATGATAGGTCACCATAGTGGCTCCTTTCCTCCTGACTTCTTCAAGCCTAGGTCTAGTCCTTACATGGGACTCCCCACTTAGTAGTCACCCTAAGTCAGATAGCACCTGTCCCGTTAATGACAGACTATCCCGATGATCATTTTCATCTGTGAAGATATAAGTCTATAAGCCTTCTTCTTAGATTGATCATTGCAAATCGACGGGCACATTTGGTTGGTTGGTTATCGCTATGCTGACAGTGACCCACCCGGTGGATACACCACTCATGGTAGATGTAAGTCTATAAGCTCTCTCCTAGAGTTGGCCACTCTATACCTATAGGCTTTCTTTTGAGTCCTGGATAAAGCCCCTAGCGGCACCTCCCCTGTGGGCACTTTATTTAGATCATGTCCTTAGCAACCCCATTTAAACACCACCCTGATTACTCTTGGATTGGATAGTCCACCTTTCCTAGTAGCCATCCTTGTGGTTGGAGAATTTGTCTTGCGGATATGCAGATTCTCTCTTGGTCCAGTAAGTCTGAGATAGGACTAGGCTGATATAAGTCTCTTCTCAGTGTGGTCTCTAGCACACCAGTAGGGTCTACACATACATATAAATAATATATATTTTTGCTTATGGATTAAGAGAACACCCCAGCGATACCTTTTCCAAAGCAAGCATCCTATCTTTAGGACAGTGTCAGCAAGACTCCCTATAGAAATCACCTGACTACTTTTGAGTTGAGATAAGTCCCCAGGTCGGCACTCTCTCAGTAGTCTCTCTTAGGTTGGGTTTGACTTGTAGAGCCACCAATGAGTCACCCCGATGGTCATCCTTGCTTTGGAAGATATAAGTCTATTATGTAGTCTCTCCAGCATGACAGTTGCACACTGATGGGCAGCCCTATGTCGGGTTCAATTTATTGTGCTATCAACGGATCACCCTAGTGATTCCTTGTTTAGGGGAATGTAAGTCTACAAGCTTTCTTCCTAGCTTGACCATTGCACATCGAAAGACACCCCTATATTGATTAGATTTACCCCACAGCCGGTAGACTATCCCTTTGGATTTGTAAATTTAAGATAGGACTAGGCTGATATTAGCTCCTTCTTAGTGGATCCATCGCACACCGACAGGATCTATCTTAAATTAAAATAAAATTTAATTATGACTATATTTGAGTTGATATGAGTCCACAACGGCATTCACTCAATAGTCTCCCTAAGTCAGGTTCGATTTATTGTACTACCAATCGATCACCCCAGTGATCCTTTGT
The DNA here is from genome assembly GCA_021442155.1 of Cymbidium sinense. Classification (NCBI taxonomy): domain Eukaryota; kingdom Viridiplantae; phylum Streptophyta; class Magnoliopsida; order Asparagales; family Orchidaceae; genus Cymbidium; species Cymbidium sinense. The sequence goes on from CM038222.1 coordinate 103,223,999, forward strand.
TTAGGAGGATGTAAGTCTACAAGATTTCTTCTTGACTTGAGCACTGGACACTGAAAGGCAATCCTTAGGTTGGTTAGTCTTACCTTATGGTTGGCAGACTTTTCCTTTGAATTTGTAAATCTAAGATAGGACAAGACTGATATAGCCCCTTCTTAGTGGGTCCATCGCACACCTACAGGGTCCATTATTATTAAATCCACCATCCTTCCCCAGTGGAATCTAAATTAAATCCATCCACTCTTATCCCTAGCAAATACTTCCCTTAAGAAATCCATATATTAAGCCCGTCGTATTTCATAGTGAATCCAAGCTCATATTTCTAGTAGATGTGCCCTCAAAATAAAAATCACATCCTTTCCCCAGTGGAGCCCCAAATCATAAACAAATCAAATTCTCATCCCCAATGGATGCTCACAAATTAAATCAAATCAAATTTCTCTCCAGCGAGATGCAAACCAAATCTTATCCCCAGTGGATACATTCAGCAAATCAAACTAATATAACCTGAACCTGCTTCCCTAGTAGAAGGTTCACATGTTTGATCACTCAGTGGATCCTTTCTTCCTCTCCTATGCGCTTGGAATATGTTGAGTTGCATTGCACTAAGATCTTGATTCCTTCTACTTCTCAAGTTTAGGGGTAGATCATTTTCATTAGCACTTGCTATCCTTCGGACTTTATTAATCATCTCAGTCAACGCCAATACGTGCGGTGTGCCTTGTTAGTTACACCACACCTATTGGGGGTTCTTTTGTTGACCTCACTTTTGGAGTGAGTTCTTAACTTTCTCATCATAAATTTAGGACTCTTATAGAGACTAAGAGCTTCTTAGTCTTAAGACACTTCTAGTGATTAGGTCAACACTTAACCTAAGCCTAGAGACTTAGAAGGGTTAGCTATAGGAATAAGTTATGCCTTAGGGACTTAGGAAGACTTGTCTACCCTTTATCCTAAACCCAATCCATGCTTTCCTTCTCAAACCAAACCCAAGCCAAATGTCCAAAACTCACAATCAATCTCATGATCAAATTCAACCTCAAGATTTCTCCATGAAACCTAATGATTGAATCCAAAACCCTTTCTAAGCCCTTTAATTTTATCTTATGGGCTTAGCCTTAGACAAATTCAAATCAATCCTAATTTCATTAATTTTTTAAAAGACCAATTCAATCACTCAAATCAAATCAAATCGAAATCCAAACTCAATTCCAAATAATTGAAACCCAAATCAATTCCAAATCTAAATTTCCCTCTTAAGCCTTATGACCCACTCTCATAAGCTTAATCAAATCATAACCCAAATCATCCCAAACTTAATTGATTTCTTTATAAATCAATTATTCCTTCATTTATATCATAAATATAAATAAAACCCACTCTCCAATGACCAAAAATAAATCAAACTAAATTGATTTCCTCCTTAGCCCTTTTGACATTCCTCTATGAGCTTGGTCAAATATGCTTCCAAATTACTCCAAACTCAAGTGATTTTCTCATGAATCATTTATATCTATATTTATATTCCCAAATATAAATGAAATATAAATTCAAATAGAAAAACCAAACTAAGAATTAAATCAAAACTCATTTTAAGCCCTTCTAGCCATTTTCATGGACTTGGCCAAATCCTATCCAAATCAAGCCAAAACTATTGGATTTTCTCTTGAATCAATCATTCCTTTAATCATTTACCCAAATATAAACATAAATTATAATTATCTAACCACACTCAAGTCAACCTAAGTCAAGCCCAATTTAGCCTTTTTGACTTGAAAACTTCAAATGAGCCAAAATCCATTAAACTCCAAATTGATTGTAGTTAGATTTATATTTCAATCCTAGACTCATATATGAGTTCAGCTAAACTAGAATCAAGCAAAAACCTAACCAATTAACCCCTTTCGGACCACTTGACCCAAAGTGACCTAAAGACCTTTTGAGTCAAGTTCTAATTCAACCCAAATTGAATTGAACCAAGCCCATGCAAACCTCATATCATGATTAACAATCATCCTAGAGTGATTAACTACCTTAAATTAGGTCAAACTAAGTCAACTTGGTCCTTTGACCAAGTCAACCTTTAGCCCAAATGAAACCTAAACTAGCCAAAATCCACCATACACCAAATTGATTGAAACCCTTGATTCAAATCAACTCATGATCAAAGATTGAACATGACTAAACCCCCAATTGATCCAAACCAAACCCAATTAGCCATTTGACCCAAGTTGACCCAAACTGGCTTAAAAAGCTAAAATGCATCAAATCATGATCAAACCCAAATTATTACAACTAATGGCTCAAGTTAATCCCAAAGAATTTATTGAACTTGACCAAAGCCATAATCAAGCCCAATTTGACCAATTAGTCAACTTGACCTAACCTAGCCTAAATTGACCTAAAAGGTCAAATTGGCCAAAATCCAAATTAAACCCAAATCAAATCAAACCAAAGCCTATAATCATTTTTAATTAACTAATTGAACATGAAACAATACCTAACCCAACCCAATTTGGTCAAGTTGGTCCAATTGGTCAACTTGGTCAACTTAGCCCATTTGACCTATATGAATCCAAGTGAGCCAAAATCAAACCTAAGCCAAATTGATTAAAACCACTTGAACCAAAATACTTCAAAACATCATTTGAACCTAACCCAATCTTGGTTTGACCTAATTTGACCATTTGGTCAACCCAACCCAACATGAACTCATATGAACCCATTTGACCAAATGAAGCCAAAACCTTTAAAACTAACCCATGGGACCTTGGTGGCTAACCAAACCTGATCCAAATTAATCCTAGGTCAGCCCAAAGTCATCCCTAAAGCAAAGTGGACCCAACCCAAGGGGATTAGCCATTGGACAAACCTCTTTGCATTGGATTCCTTCCCCATTTGGCTAAGTCCACTCTTCCATCACTTGGGCAGCCATCTAATTGCCAAATAAGGGTTCACCTAACCCACCTAGGCCACCTAACCCAAGCTAAGTTGGCCATGGACCAATGGGCACCTCCCATACAAATTGAGTACCCTATGGACAAAGGAGAGAAGATCTCCCTCATATCAGACCTTGATCCACCTCTCAAGCCCTCTTCCACTCTTGGTGAGGCACGTGGACCTGATGGAGATAATTTCGACAGTCTGACGGTGGCTGGCCGACAAGAAAATAGGATTGAATCCCTTCGGTCCACCTCAACAATTGAGGGGACATACCCCCTCAATTCAAACTGGAATTGATTGATTCAACTTCGTTTGAGTTAGAGAGAGTGAAGGAGAGTCTCCCACAGTCATTCCCCAAGCTCCCAAGCTCCCCCATTTTCTCTCTCTCTCTATTTTACATCAAATCGAAATCAAGGAGACCAATTCCAAATCCCATTTGCTCAATCCTCCACCAAACTTCAATCAAACTTGCACACACCTTTCTTGGACCTAGTCGAAGCCATATGAATCATTTCCCAAGCTCCAAAGCCATCAGAAGTGGGAGTTTGATCAAGACCAAATGCCAAATAGGATGATCTTGGTCTCCAAGGAAATTTACCCCAAATCAAGGCCCAAGCTCCTCAACAGGGCTTCATCTCTACTAGATAAAGCTACCTTCGTTGATCCCACCGCCGGTCTTGAGCTCCGTCAAGGTAATTCCTCAAAACCATAGCCTAGGTGATTTTGAGTTTGGTATTTTGTGAAATAAATTCCCATTGTATGTAATCTTAGCCATTGGATGAGTTCCTCCTTCCCTTAATGGTGTGAGATCATTTTGGAATCAATCCAAGCTTTGCTAAGCTCGGATCGAATGAAGAAAGATGAACAACATCTGTCTTTCATCGCTCATGAAGGAGAAAGATCATGGGCCATCCATTCTATGTGATCAGAATGGATGATTGTGATTAGATCATGCTTAGATACTTGATTATTCCCTCTAAACTATGGGATTAATCATGGTTATCCGACCTTAGATCGGATGGTCCATGAGAAAGCATGTCTGTCACCGGCTGACTCAGCCACGCGATGCGATAACTTAAATAACCAATTTTGTTGTGTCGTGTAGAAAGAACACTGCATCAGCAACCACATGGTGTCGATGAAATTAGGGCTTTAATTAGGGTTAATTAATATATTTTTAAGGCTGAAACTTTCAAAATTCATAACTAATTGTAGAAAAATTCAAAAAAAATGCAAATGAGGGTTCATTTTAAAGATATTTTAGAGAAGAATTTAATAAAAAATTTTCCAATGGATTTTGAATGGTGAACAAAGCTTAATTAGGATTTAATTAAAACTTTAATTAGCTTAATTACTCCTTAATTAATCATCCAATTGATCTCAAACTTTTTGAGGATGTTTAGGGAGATGACCTCTGCCTCCCCTATTTCTCTTGGACTATATGAGTTGCTTAATTAGGAAAATTGATTAATTAAACCTTAATTACCCTATTAACTTTATTAAGGGGTGATTAAGCATATGAACAGTGATTAATTAATTATTTGGACTCCCTAACCACTATTGGACAGTAAGGAGACTTAGGGAAGTTGATTGGAGCCTCCCTCCTAGTCCATTCTTTAATTTTTCCTCTCTTTTCAATTAAAGCCCTAATTATTAATTAATTAACTAATTAAAAATTGAATTAGCTAAATTAAAATCCAAAACACATCGAATCATGCCTAAGATTCAGTAGGCGGCTTATGGAATTAGATTGGGACCTCCTTCCCAACATTTTCCCTTAAGCTCATCTCATTTCAAAAGATAATTATTAGCTTTGGCAATTAATTAAAAGAGAGATGAATTAATGGATTAATGGTTTAATTATTGAAACTCAAACCTATTTAAATCTAATTTCCTTAATCCATTCTTGGGTAGAGCTTTAGGTGTTCAAAAACCTAAAGTAGCTAATGAAATTTTGATTAGCTCACATGTGTGAGAAAATCATGAAAGTAATTAAAATGGTTCCTTAAGCTTAATTATTAAATGATCATTTGCTATTTGCATTAGGCCCCTTTCATTTCATAGGAGCATTGCCATTTACTTTTCAATGTATTTACATAGCATATTAGCTCATGATTATTTAATCAATTACCTTAATGTAACTTAGGTAAGGGTTAATTAATTGACTTAATCCAAGCTTAACTTAATCAATCCATAAAAATCACCTAATTTATTCTTATTAAATCAAATTAATTCACACATTTGGGGAATGGGATTAGGATTAGCAAACCTTTCTCTCATCTCTTAAATCAAGTTAAATATAAAATCAAAAATCACATTAAGAAGCTTTGGTTTATTTTAAATAAACTTATTTGATATGATTATCCTTAAGAATTAGTTGGATTGAATTAAATTACATGCTTGTGTTTCTTTATTTCTTTTAAATCATATTAAAATGTTGTATGCCACTTGTAGTCATGCTTTCATTTCTTTATAAAATCAATTAAAAATAAATGATTTCCTTTATGTCAAATTTGAATGTGTTGACTTAATTAAAAATATGTGTGGTTATTATCACTATTAAATCTTAAATGTATTTTTCAAAAGCATATTAATGAAATGTTATGACATTAGCTATACATGCATAGGAGGTGCATGTGAATATAAGTTTAGTGTATGAAGTGAAGTTCCTTTCTTTCAATCATATGTTGATTTGCATAAGTACCAATGTTAGTGGGTATATTAGTCTAGATATTTCGGGGATGCATAACTTTAAGTAGCCCAAAGGAGGTTCCTACCTCACTCATGTGGTGAAAAATAATGGTGACGTACCCATCTGATTTCATTCTTATGCATTTTGACATTAGAATTTGGATAGAGCTTTAATTCATTCACATAAATAAATCAATTAAATTAAATTATACTTTTGCATAGTTTTCTACTCTTATAGTTGCTTATACATCCATATGCATTTAAGAATAGCAGGTATAACTAGTCTGGACACCCGGGGATGCATGGTTTTAAGTAGCCCCAAGCAGGTTCGTACCTCATTCTCCTGGTCAAACAATAGCGAAGTACTTGCTTAGAACTTTCATACATTTTAATGTGTATTTAGCTAATGAATGATAATCCTCTTTTTTATGAAACTCATTTATGCATCTTGCATTTATGTGTGCCCAAAGAAAAAACATATTGCATGTATAGATATGTTTAGGACTTATTCATATGCATGTTATATATGATGGAAAGAAATGAATGGATATGTGTCATATGATAGTAGTTCATTCCAATTAATCTTAAGATGTCTTTCTTATTGAATGAGTCTATTTAAAGTGAACCTAAACTTAGGACTAATTAAAATATGTAATAAGCCATTCATTAAAGAGAATTCATTTAATTAATTTGCTTTAGATGTGACTTAAGGTAGGGATAAAAGAGAGTGATCTTCTCTTTCCTTCTCTTTATAACACTTAGTTGTTAAGTGTAAGCCAAATGAAACAAAAGAAAACATTAAGCAAAACTTACAAATCAATTAAACTACTTAAAGTGAAACCACCCTTTAAATTAAATCCTTCCCCGCTTAGAAAATTATAACAAAGCCTAGCTAAGGCATACCACACAAGCCTTAATACGCACACCTTAGATTAAGTCACCACTTTTAGCCTTATGTTAGGATGGTGTACTACTTGATGTATGTTTGGTTTTATGATGTATTATTGTAGACTGGATGTTAAGGTGTATGCATCATAGACTAGGTGTTAGGCTATGATTTGCCTAATCATGCTTTCTGCAAGAGATTGTGCTTAAGGGGTGCCTAAAATAAATATAAATGCTATCTTTTGTAAGCTGCTTAACCCCTAAGCACAATATAAATTAGGACATGTGAACTTGGTTACCCATGTGCAGGGTGCTAAGTCCAAATTATTCATATAACTGCTTGGGTTGTATGATGTGTTTAGCTAACATTTGTTTTGCAGGTGTAGCTAAATTTACTTTTCATATAATTAATATAATTTTATATTAGAAATTAGGATTAGTGTTATGGGGGACTAGAATGAGCAGAGACTAGAAGGCTTTATCTTTGGAGGCCCCCTAATGCCTTCAAAGCAAGCAAATCAAATGAAGAAAGGAAGGAGATATGAAGATAAGAAGACCCCCCCATAGCATTTATTTATTTTTATTATAATTACTCTTTCATATACTGGGTTGTATAAGGATAGAACTTCACCCATTTCTCTTTGGGTTGTGCACCATGCGACCTATCATTCTTTCATGTTGGGTTTATAAATTGATTGATATCTTATTTATAATAGTGTAATAGAAATGGTATGTATTTTTCTAGTTTCTTCATATATGATGATTTAATGTGTGGCCTGGATTCGATTAGGCTCTTAAGAAAAAAATAAACTTTTTATCCCAATTTCAACTCATAATTAAATTTTCTAAATAAGTTATAATCTCACTTAAAGCCTAGGTATTAAATCAATATAATTAAAAGATTTAGTAGCCCCTTAGCTAAATATTGTATGTCTAATATCATACATGAAACTTCTACCACTCTTGTAAAATGAGAGCCTCCATTCTTGCACGCATGGGAACTACTTGATCTATGAGAGCAACTCCTACTGATGGAGCTTCACCCTCTTCTCTCTTGATTTGGCCCATAACTCATTTCATCATGCATTTAGACATATAAAAATCCTATGGCCTTTATAAAAATGAAGAGTCCAAAATCAAATAAAAATTGAAAAGATTTTCGTTAGACTAAGTCATTATTCATACCATTCATGCTCTAGTCTCTTAGAGAGTGGGTTTAAGGACTTTAGTTTCTTTTTAAATAATAATAAACCAACCATCTTGCAAAACATATTATTTGACCACATGATTTTAAAATGTAGGAGGAGTTAGTTGGCTGTCACCCCGGGCGGTTATAAGTCCAGCATCCAGGTGATTTACCCTCTCTTGTGGAGGTAAACCATATACCCAACTTCACTTAGATTTAGGACATACTTTGGCTCTCACTAGAGCTCCCTAGATTTATAATATGAGGTTATTATTTCCCTTGGGCTACAAGCATAAATTCTCACCTCTTAGATATTTTCATAATCTTGTATTATGGGATTATAAGTCCTAATCTGCTAATAAAAGTCAACTCAATCAAATAATCCTCATTAATTTCAAACATATAAATCCCAACCATAGAATAAGTTGGAATGATCACTACATTTCCTAATATCATGAGCGTTCCCTACTCATCTCTCTTTGGCTTCGATAATAAGTCTCTCCTTTTTTATCTATCCATATTAATTTTCCAAACATAGCCAATTTATTGATAGTCCTATCTTTAAAATCTTTGGAGATAACAATTGCCTACTTTAATCGAGAGTATTCTCAAGGAACTCACCTTCCTCAGGATGTAATTAATTATGGGGGCTTGCCCTCATAGAAAACTTTAGAACTCAATTTAAATAAACCCTGCTTTATTCATCCATGTAAAGTAGGGAAAAAATCTAGGGTATATTCGAAGACTGACCATGCCTTAGGAGTCTTTATTAGGTGATTAGGTCCATTATATGGTGATAATTTCTATCTTTTGAGATAGTACACCATTCCTTGATGTCATACCTGATCACCTTAATAAGTACGCCCTCAGATCTGTGTGGTGTCCCCCATATACATATTTAAAAATAAACACCACAACTAGGCACCACTTTTTGCTTGTCGATCTCGAGTTGGGCCACGTGGGATCCATGCAGATCACACGTTAAAAGGCAATGAGATGAGGGGTTGATAGGAGTCATCTGATCACAAATCGAATGGCTCAGATTTGATCATGATTCTTTAAGAGATTAAATTGAATGATTCTACTAGTTCGTAGCGATCCATTCAAAATAAAAAAAATGAATGAGGGATTTTATCCCTGTGTTCCCCTCGAAGAACCGAGACCTGTTGGCTCTTTGGCCTTGATCGTCAGTGATAGGAGTAGTGAAAGAGTGCGGTTATGATTGCAAATTGATCAAGAATTGATTTACAAGTGATCCTTATGGTTTGATCTTAATGGAGATAGACTTCCCTTCATAATAGACCAAACTAAAATCTGAAAGGTGGTCAGTTTAGTGACATACCTCGCCGGCATAGGGTCTCTATGGTGGGGGTGGTTCATACACTTTCATCTCGATGAGTTGAAACTATGGTAAAGAAATCTTTATTAGCCTCCCTATGGATCACCTTGGAGACCAAAGAACACCACATTGTCATCGGGTTTGATGGTTTTTTGGATCGTTGGTGGAGATATGGTTAGGGAGAGTTTCATTCAAGTTCTCCTCCACCTCTAGAACTTGTAGGGAAGTCTAATTTGGGAAGAGGAATACTCCTTCCCCATTTTAATATTTGGAGAAGCTCCTTATCATCAATCATAGCAGAATTCCAACCTATCATCAGTGAAAGGATCGGGGAAGGCTTTGAATCTCCTTCTCTTCACCCAAAGGGCATGTAGAAGTGATTGGTTTCATGAGGGAAGCACATTTTCTCTCTTTCCATATATGGATAAGAGCCATATGTAGAGAGCTTTAGGTGGCCAAAATCTGATCACCTGTGGTGAAGACCTCAGCCAAGGGGTTAATTTGGTTCGTCTTTCTCTTGTGAGTGTATTGAAATGAAGTTCTAGAGGGGAGAAAGCCTCTTCCTCCCTTTTCTCTCCTTGGAGATGATCAAGCTCATAGAATCCATGGAGAAAGCCATGTTTACATTGTTATGGTGATTAGCCCCTTGGAGGCTAGCTCCAAGGGTGGTTAATTGAATGAGAAGAGTCCAAAGCTATGAGGATGAGGTGGGAGGAAGAATCAAAGATGGTATCAGGGATTGGGGAGAAATTTATTTGCACATCGCTCCTCATTTCTCCATGTGGAATTCCCTAATTTTGGATGCATTTGGGCCTTCATAAACCTCATGATTTTTTCTGCCATTCATCCTAAACTCACTTTAGAATGTATTTAAGTGAGTTAAGATAGGATTAGTGGAGGCTTTAGGGCCAAATCCCCACCTTTCATCCATTTGGGTTTGGATTAATTCAAATGTAATTCTTTGATTGATTTTTTTAATAAGTTTGGGTTCCATTATATTTAATTCATGCTTTATAATGTTTAATTTGATTATTTACCCTAGGTTCTGAGTTGAATTTGCATTTCATTTCAATTTAACCCATTTAGGCTTAAATGAGTTAAGTTGAATTCAGTTGGGTTCAAATGACCCATTAGGCTTAATTAAATTTTATTTAGACTCCATTCATATTTAATTACATATATGGAGTGATTTGGATTGGTTGACTTTAATTGTTTTGAAGTTAATTTCAATTTTCACCCATTTGGCCCAAATTAGTTTTAATGGGTTAAGTTGGGTTCATTTGGGTCAAATGACCAAATTGATCAAATTAGACCTAATGATTGATGATATTATGTTTTATAATATTTTCAAATAATTTTGAATGATCAAATTGGGTTGGTTTTAACTTGGTTTAGATTTGAATCCAGAAGATAGTTTATTTAAGCCCATTTAGATCAAAGGATCTAATTAGCTTAATTAAGACCTTAATGGGTTTATTTTTCTTTAATTTCATGTTTAAACATGTTAACTTTATCATTTGGACCATTTGAAATAATTTCATTTAGTCAAATTTTGGTGAGTTTACCTTTTACTTGGTGGGACCCACATAAGTCAAACTCATTGCCAAAAGGGTTGACCACTTTTTGACCTTGATTTGGATATGGATTCATTCATGTTCCTGCCATGGTTTCATGCTTTTCATTTAACTTTATTTGGATTTATTTTGATTTAATTTAAATTTCTTGGGTTTATGTGATTTTTAACTTAAATAAGGTAATTAGGTATAATTCCCCAAATTAAACCTAAGCCTAATTAAATTCAGATTTCAAGTGGTGTATGTTTTGATTTAAGTTTGAGAATTGGGTTGAATCTACCTAAACTCATTAGGTTAGATCAAACCCCTGGAAGGATGCACTAGTCACTAGGTGTAGTGTCCCGAGTGTCAAATTAGGAGGCTTCTAATCTAGGATTAGATGTCATAATTACTAGTTTAGGGATGATGTTAATCTCAACGAAAATGAGGTCAATGGTGGTGACCAACTTAGGCTACAATAGAGGTTACATAGGAAGAATTAGTTGGATAGGTGGAGCCTTCAGCTCATTATCGCTACCCCTTGGATACGTGGACAAAGCATTTTGCATTACTCGAGCTAAAGATTGATAGACACATATAGGAGCAGGGAGCTTATTGAACATAACACCAATAACAGTGCATAGAATATTGGGCTTAGTTTTAAGTTCAATTTGATGCTCACCATGGTATGTTCTAACCAACACCATCAGATGAGGGACCTTAAGAGTTTTAGGTTATTTTCTTTTGAACTATAATTTATGTAACTTTATATTCACCATTTGATGTACCTTCTAACTTTTTGCTATCTTTTATCATGAATTTCTTGTTAGTTGCATTAGTTAACATATATATATATATATATATATATATTAATGTACTTTATATTAGCATTTATTGTGTTCTACAAATTTATGGTTTGTGGATTTAAAATTGATGCATTTTAAATAACTTCTACATTTCTTTTTATAACTAAGAATTATTTAAAATTTAAATTGTGGGTAGTTAAAGTATGCATCATTAACTCAATGAAACATCCTAAAAGATTATCTATGATGATGCACATATCTATTTAAGGTGTGAATTTTCTTGTGTAAATCACATCTCTTTTGTTACTCTATTTCCTTTTATATTTTGTAACAAATTAACTTGTGCATAAATATTAGTGTAAATGTATGTGATATTACCATTTTGTAGAATGAATTGGGTAACAACAACCATGAGGTTGGAATGCTCAAATTGGGATTAATGCTGAATAATAAAAATTATCCAAAGTGGGTAGTTACCAAAATGAAAAAAAAAATTCCCAAAGTGGGGAAGTATAAACAAATATTAATTCATGTTTCCCGAGTTCGACATTAAGTGACCCATCATAATAGTTGTTTGTTTCCTTGATTAATGCAATAGCATATATGTTCATCTATGAAATTTAAGCAACACTTTATTTTTGATACAAATATAATTAGAAAATTAAGTAAATTGATTGATGCCATTTATATAAGTTATGAAGTATCAGTTAACAAAAATGTTTCATATAAGTAGAAATATTTGAAAAGATAATTAGGAAATAGTTAATAACACATATAATACTATCATTGATTAAATATTTTAAATTTAGTTGTTTTATAAGAATACACATTTAGAATAATTAAGAAAAACAATTTTGATTTTAAATTCACAAATTACCACTACTGTTTGATATGTTTGTCTTTTTGATCGATCCTTTTTAATGTGTCAAAATGGGAATAAGATTAGTGTTTATTTGCATCTTCTTGATCTTTATTTTGCATCTTTTACATTTTTTTTTGAATATTTTTGAGGCATAAATTGAGGGAGAGTTATCTCATTTTCTACAATTTGTTAAACTCCCAAAAGTCAACCAAAAATAATTACCATCATCAAAAAGAGAGAGATTGCTAATCCAAGAACCTTCAAGTAAAACTATAAGTTTTGATTATCATAAACAATATTGGCTGAATAATTATTTTCACTGATCAGTTGTTAGTGTAGGCTATAGTGTACTCCAATTGTTGGAACTATAATTAAGTAGCTTAATGAAGACTACAATTAAAAAATAGGTGATCTAGGTTTTTTTTTTTTTTTTGTTATTGATCCTAATATTTACGTTATATTTTGTCTTTATATATTTTTCATGAGATTGATGAATAACAACCAAACATACACACACACACACACATTTGAGAGAATATAACAAAAAATTTCTAAAATTAAAATTTGAAAGAAAATCATATTGTACGATCTAAATCATACTGTACAATGAACTTTTTTATTAATTATTTTTCTACCATAGCTAACCCAAGATTGCACTAATCATACAGGATGATTATAATCATATTGTATGATTATTATTTTCATTAATTTTTTAGGTGACATAATTAAGTTGATTAATCATGAAAGTTATCAAATTTATTATTAATGTACATAATTATTATGCTCGTATTGTATGATCCATTTTTGTTAATTATTTCAACCACCAAGATTAAGTCTATTAATTATAAATTATGCTTGATTTGATTGATCATATAGTATGATGGTAATCATAAAGTATAATTTATTTTGGTAATCACTAGATTTTAATCTCAAATTTGAGGGATTTGATTTTTTAGAAATTTTCCTTAACTTGTTTGTACTGTACATTTCATTCATACAAGATAAACAAATAGAGAGCTAATTTTAATTTTGTACTATTCATGCTATTCACACAATATGATTCTTAATTATATAAAATGAATAGTGACGGCTACTTGGATGAACGTATCCCTCAGTACCCCTAACCTAATAAAATGAACTCATGATACAATATGATTAGACTACTTTTTTCCAAAAAAAAAAAAGTATTCAAATTTCCCTTTACAAATATCCCCTTTTATGGGTCTAACCTTAACATATTGGATATTGGAAAATTTTAGGAAGGCTTAAGGAATAGTGCTTTACTTGGGAGAAAGGTGGAGAGTTCTCCATCTTTTCACTTTAATACTTTTATCAAAGGTTATAATTTACTTTTGGTTGTTTCTTTCCTATCCACCTTTCCTGTATGTCTTATTCTTTAACTCGAGAGTTTATTCTTCTGAGAACTTGTGTAAGCTTTGTGTTTGAAGAAGGTTTTTTTTGGTACCTTTTGAGAGGGAGTGACATTCTTCATGTCTTGAAAGACAAGGGGAGCAGGTGTAGATTTTTTCCATTACCAATTAAGGAGAGAGGCATCTCTGCCTTGACTTGTTTTCCAAGGAGAGATACTAGATTTTTACGGATATCTAGAGAGTAGACATAGGTTCATTAAGCCAAATCACTGCAAATCTTTGTGTCTCTATTTCTTGTCTCTTTTTTACTTTTATGTTACACCTTTTTGTGTTTAAATCATTGGTTTTATATTATTAAGTCACTCTCTCTCTCTCTCTCTCTCTCTCTCTCTCTCTCTATCTTATTGAATAATGAATATTTTATTTCAATTTTATTTTAAAAAATATTTTAAAACACACCAATTCATCCCCTCCCTCTGTTGACCTCAATTTTGGATGAGGTTAACATCATCTCTAAAATACAAATTAAAACATGTAATCTTAGATTAGAAGCCTCCTGATAGGCACTTAGGACAGTACTCTTAGTGATCGAGTGCATCCTTCTAAGGTTTGACCTAACCCAATAGGATTGGATAGACCCAAGCCAAAACTATACCAAAACTAAATCAAACATATTCAAACTAGAATCTAGATCCAATGGAGCTTAAACTAAGAAAAGTAAGATGATTAACATGATTGTTGACCTATACATATGCCTCATAAATCAAATTAAGCAAGAAAGTTAAAATCTGTAACTAATGAAGGTAGCATTGCATGAATCAGAGCTAAATTACCTTAATCATGGATGAAATCGATTAAATTCATGTTGATTCATAAAATTAATCTCATCAATACATTTGCAATATAAAAATTAGTTAAATGAAACTTATCAAATTATTTAATAATTAATCAACAGATTAAAATTAATATTTAATATAATTACGTGCATACCAAAGTCGGGAAGCCCCGATGACATCTAGATGATCTCCCTTGATGAAATTAATTATGTTGTTGTCACCGAAATATCAAAATCTATCAAATGACACCTTCCATGACAAATTAGGCTATGTCTATGTGAATGTTGAGCAATTTGAAAGCGATGTCGCATAATTTAAGCCTAAATTTTACTTCGATCATCACTAAAATCATCCAAATGATCTTTGATCGCAAAACAAACATCATTATTTTGTCTAAAATATCAAAATTATCTTGGATTGATATCCATATTGCTTAGGTTCATCTTTCAGTAAAATTCATCAAAATTCACACCAAATTTAAGATAACACATAATTTAAGGTGAGTAATTACCATAATTTTTGTGGGATAGCACAAAAATATAACCTACATAAGTTCAATGTGTGAATAGTGATAAATTAAACTAATTTTATGTAGTATACATAAAATATTTTAACCTATGGTTATATTAAGTATGATGGCTGCCCAAATTTCTCCCTAATACCTACCTTTTTGTTTTCCTAAGTATGTCGCCCGTTAACTCAATCAATGCAGCCACCCTTATGCCTCTATTGGCCACCATTTATTCATCCAATTAAAGGATGGTTGACCCTAACACCCCAAGCCAATATTATTATCTATCAGCATTCCTCTCAGTTCAAACTATCATTCGCATGCCTCCCTCCTCTCAACCGAACTCTTGATCCATCTAGGTCACGTGAGAGCCAAGCAGCCAAGCAACATCCCTCTCCCTCTCTCGCTTGTGACTTCAGCTAGACACATGTGAGCAAAACCAAACTCTCTCCCTCTAGAGTTCCTCCTCTCGACCGAGCAAGGCCTTATTTATCTCTCTTTTTTGTTCATTTTCTCCTTATAGCAGTTGGCCGAGCTGAACTCCTCTCTCCCTCTCACTACCTGTCTCCTCCTTTACGAAAGCTGGTAGAGGGCTCTTCCTTCTCCTTTCTTCCAACCAAGATACTAGGTTGTCTCTATACAAACCTAAATTGCATATGGCTTTTTCAGCCCTTTTGGATGAAATGATTTTTAATTAATCCCCTCTTTTACCTATATTCTATGGTTGAGTGGGGTTTTCCCTATGAAATTACAATGACGTAGAGATGTGGTGTTTGATATGGTATAACTCAAGTTGCTTTACTTTTGTTATCAAGCATTCATTTACATTATGCCATTATGCTTCTATATGAGTTGTGAAGTAAGGTTAAGATGAGAAATCAGTGCAGTTGTTCACCTCCTCCCATCATTTGGAAATGCTTAGCTTGATTCTCACTTAAATCTTATTGTGAATGATTTCTTTACTAAATTTAAATTTTTTGAATCTTATATTATCAAGCTTAATACAGTTGTTTGCTTTATGTTAGGTTAGGAACTTGGAATATAGGTACTTTTATAGGTAAATTAATGGAATTAATAGATATTATGGTTCATTGAAAGATAAATATTTTATGTATTCAAGAAACTAAATGGGTTGGAGAGAAAGCCAAGGAGATTGATAGTTTAGATTTTAAACTTTGGTATTCAGGTAGAAGCCGAATTAGAAATGGCGTAGGTGTGATTATAGATAAAAGTTTGAAGGATAATATTATAAATATTATTAGATCTAGAGATAGACGTATAGCTTTAAAGATTATTGTTGATACTAAGATTATCAATGTTGTAAGTGTTTATGCTCCTCAAGTAGGTTTGGATGTAGCCTAAAAAGAGAAACTTTGGAATAAACTAGAGGGATTAGTAAAAAAGATACCTCTTTAAGAAAAAGTATTTATTGTAGGAGATTTAAATGGGCATGTTTGTAGAGTGGTAGAAGATTTTAAAAGTATTCATGGTGGCTATGGATTTAGAGTGACTAATGAAAATAGTAGGAGTATATTAGATTTTACTTTAGCCTATGATTTTGTAGTTGTTAATACTTTATTTAAGAAAAGAGATGAGCATATTATTACTTATAAAAATGAATCTAGTAAAACATAGATTGATTATTTTTTAATAAGAAAAATAGATTATTTAGATTGTAAAGGTTGTAAGGTCATTCCGAATGAAAGTTTAAGTGCCCAACATTGATTGTTAGCTTTAGATTTTAAGATGAAAGATTTTAAGATCAAAAAATAAATTAAATTATTATTCTAGGATTAGATGGGGGCAGTTAAAGATCACTAATAAAAAAATTTTTAAGAGCAAGCTATAAGAACTTAGAATTTGGGATGTTCATAAGGAAGCTAATGTTATGTGAAAAAATGTAGTAAGTTGCAAAAAATGTGCTTGGAGAATCAAAAGAAAAAACTTCTTTTCATAAAAATAGTTGGTGGTTTAGTTAAAATATGAAAGAAAAGATAAGAAATAAGAAGCATTATTATAAAACTTGATTTATATGTAAAAACTCAGAGAATTGGGAAAGATATAAAGTGGTCGTAGAGATTCTAAGAAAGCAATATATGATGCAAAAAATTTAGCTTTTAGTGATTTATATAATAGATTGGATGCCAAAGAAGGTGAAAGATGTATGTATAAGTTAGCCAACCAAAAAGATAGGAGAAGTAAAGATCTGGTTCAAGTGTGGTGTATTAAGGATGAAAATCATAAAGTGATTTTCTTAGAAAAGGATATTGAAAATAGGTGGATAAGGTATTTTGATAAACTTTTCATTGATGGATCTAAAAATCGGATTGATTTTAGCAACCTTAATACCCTAAATAAAAATAGAGAATTTTATTTTTATCATCGTATTAGTAAATTTGAAGTTAGAGAAGCTTTAAAGAAAGTGAATGAGAAAAAACAATAGGACCTGATGATATTCCAATAGAAGTGTGGAAATGTTTAGGAGATCAAGGAATTTCTTGGCTTACAAATCTTTTTAATGTTATTTTAAAAACTAAAAGGATGTTGTAAGTGAAGAAAGAGTTTGTTGGTTCTTATATTTAAGAATAAAGGTGAAGCACAAGAGTGTGTAAATTATAGAGGAATTAAGTTAATGTGTCATACATTAAAATTATGGGAGAGAGTAATTAAGCATAGGTTATGATGTGATACAAAAGTTTTTCACAATCAGTTTGGTTTCATGCTAGATAGATCTACTATGGAGGCTATACATTTGTTAAGAGGTTTGACGAAGAAGTATAGAGAAAGTAAGGAGGATCTATATATGATATTTTTTTGATTTGGAGGAAGCTTATGATAAAGTTTCAAGAGATGTTCTTTGGAGAGTTCTAGAAAAGAATGGAGTTAATATTTTTATATATTCAAGCCATTAAGGATTTGTATACTAGAGCTATTACTTGTGTCCAAACACAAGGGGGATTGACAAAATATTTTCTTATTTCAGTTGGATTACATCAAGGATCAACTTTAAGTCCTTATCTTCTTGCTTTAGTTATGGATGTTCTTACTAAGCATTTATAGGAAGATGTACCTTGGTGTATGCTTTTTCTTGATGACATTCTTTTGGTTGATAAGACTAGAGAGGGAGTCTAAGAGTAACTTAAATTATGGAGGTCAACCTTAGAGTCCAAAGGTTTTCTTTTAAGTAGATCTCAAATTGAATATATATAGAGTGCTATTTAGTTGTAGAAGTTCTAGTAGTGTTGTGACATTGGGTGAACAAGTCATTAGAAAGAGTGAGAGATTCAAATATCTAGGCTCTAATATTCAAAATGATGGTGAAATAGATGGAGATATTATTAGTAGAATTTAAATTGGATGGTTGAAGTGGAGGAATGCATTTGGCCTATTGTGTGATAGAAAAGTACTGCTTAAACATAAAGGAAAATTTTATAAGATGGTGGTAAAACCTGTAATGATTTATGGTGTAGAATATTTGCCAATAAAAAAGAAGAATAATGCTAAGTTAAGTGTTGCAGAGATGAGGATGCTCAGGTGGATGAGTGGCTTTACTCTTAGAGATAAAATGCAAAATTATTATGTTTGAGAAAATGTTGGAGTATCTCTAGTGCTAGATAAGATTAGAGAGAGTCACCTTAGATAGTTTGGTCACATAAAGCATCGGTTGTCCAATGATTTGGTCAGGAGAGTAGATGCATTAGATTTACCTTATGTTAAGAAAGGTAGAGGTAGACCTAAAAAGACTTGGTTAAGATGTATAAAATTGACCTTAGTATACTAGAATTAAATGAGAATTTGACACATAATAGGACTCAATGAAGAAAAAGGATTCATGTAGCCAACCCTACATAGTGGGATAAAGGCTTGTTGTTGTTATTGTTGTTGTTGCTTTATGTGGCTCGAATCTTATTTGATTAGTATGGGAAGGAGGGTGTAGGAAGTATAGTGAACTTTAGGCTTTGGTTTTATTTTTCCTCACTATGATTGACATCAAATATTAAATTTATCTCTACGTTAGCAAGAAATTAGTTGGAAAATAGATGTTGCAAATCATCATTTTGATTATTTGATAAAGGAATAAAAAAGGAAGTATAGTTGGAGAGCTCTTTATAGTTTAATGTGGTTTATTTTGTTGCCTCATATATTAGAACTTGAATTTAATTTAGATTTCTCTTTTTTTTAATACCAAGTCAAATGTCTCTTTTTCATGACAAGTGGGATAACAAGGCTTTAATCCTTGAAAGGAACCTATCTTGCTATCCATAATGTGATTCATGCTAAAAATCATTGAAACTTAGATGTTTAATGCATATTCTTATCTTTAAGCGAATGTGATCAGATTTTCAGATTTTTGATCCTTCATATTACCATTTTCTATAGTTTGATTTGGCTATTGACTTATTATTTCATTTGCTCAGATTTGGAGAAGATGGATTGGGAATTTAGCTTCACTCTTACTCTTTTTACCATGGTTATTACCAAATTAAAAAGTTTTTGAAGTAAAATTTGAAATAAAGTTTCATTTGCATGCAACTTAAGGTTGTCATTCTTTGGTTGCCTAAATGAGTAATATGGCGAGATTTTTTTTAATTGTCATTCATTATTTTGCTTAAGTAAATCTTGTTGTCATTGCAAAATTGAAATGAAGAAGAGAATACATGAATTTGACATTTATTCAAAGCCCTCATTTGTATTTGAACCTCTTGTTCATTTTGTGGTTTGGTTGGTCCAATCCTTTTCACAAATAGCCACTTCATCATGTTGTCAGCTTCAATATTTCTTTGGCTTTAATATTTATTTGTGATGGTTTGCTTTATATGAATTGAACTCTACTTTTAAAATAACTATCATGGTGAAATTAAATGTATTTATGCTTTATCCCTCATATCATTATTATGGTTGCTATCAAACATTGAATTTAAGGTTACATTAACATAAAGTTGGTGGGAATTAAAGCCATGAGACATGTAAGATATTACCTTAACCTCTTGATGGGAAAATAAGAAAACAAGGTTCAAATCTTTTTATGAATTATTTTGGCCATCTTTGTTGCTTCGTATGATATGAATTGAAATTTGCCTATGTATGGCCATTAAATCATCATGTCATTTGCTAATTTTTGAGAAAGATATTACCATTTGCTATGTAAAGTTGCTATTTGATGCTTTAATTAATTAAATCTTAACTAGATTCAATTGCTAATGATAATTGGAGGCTAAAAAAATTGCATAGTTCTTTTTTATTATTTGATAACAAAAGATGAATATATGGTTACATCTTGACATCTAATTGTTATTCTGCTTGTAGAATTTGAGAAAGGTATTTTCTCCCTCATGCTCAACATTAAAATGATAGAATGGAGCTTATGTGTGTTGGAGGTTTATGCCATAGCTTGTTGTTTGGCACATTCCAAAAGCAAATTTTAGCTGAAATGATGATGAAAATCATATTCAATGCATATGTGAAAGTAAATTTGCAAAGATACATCATAATTATATAAGTACTCGTGCACATTGTTCTAATATGGCGGGGAAATTTACTTTGAAATAAGTAGTCATGCATGTTATTCCAACATGGAGAGAAAATGTGCTCTAAAATAAGTACTCATGCACATTGTTCTTATGTGGCGGGAAAATCTATTTTAAAATAAGTACTCTTACACATTATTCCAATGTGGTAAAGAAATTTATTTCAAAATAAGTACTTGTGCGCATTGTTTCAATGTGACAAGGAAATTCTATGCCTCCACTTTTACAAAGGTAACATTGAAGGCCTATGCATTGCTTTCTTAGCATGGTGGGAAGGCCTAGCTCTCCTGAAGTAGTTCCCTACTTGGGGATGACATCGGGAGGCTGCCAAATTTTTTTATTTAATCTAAAATTTTTTAAAAAAATTAGAATTAATATAATCTGAGATAAATATTTGAGTTCTAAATATTGAATAATGAAATATTTGAAGATGATTACAAACAATAATGTGATTTGATATCTTTATAATGAACATTAGTGAACCTTCCAATGATCATTAGAAATAAAATACATGCTTCATTGAGTGGTTTAGAAATGATTAAAAAAATAGTTTTCCACATGAAAATTAAAATCTTAAAATGAAGTTAAAGCTGAGTTAAAAAGTATCAAATTGAATGTAACGTATGTGGAACAATGAAATGAAGTTGGAACTAGCTCCAATTGTGGGAAAAATATGCTTTGAAGGCCTTAAGCTCACAATACTTCTTGAAAGGAAAATATAAGGGGAATGAGAGAGTAAATCTTAATAAGAGGGGAATACCCTCCTACTTAAAATGAGATTTAGCTTAACACTAAGCTTTTCTTCCTAATTAATCATCATTCAAGACCATTAAGTATGAATGAGAGAAAATAGTGGATGACAAAAAAGAGAGAGAAAATTTCCACAGAGATTTAAATCCTCATTTCATTCCCTCATGAATGTACATGAAATGAGGCTAATGAAATGATAAAGTCAAAAATACATAAAAGAGGGAGTAATTGGTGGATGACAAAAAAGAGAGAAAAAGTCCACCAAGACTTGATTTTCATGCCATTTTCACATTAATGCGATCCATGAAATGGGCATGATTTTAAGTAAAAATGAAAGATGAGTCTTCTCTTTTAAGCGGGATCATATAATACCATATTTGAAATGTGTTGAAAAAAATGAAAAGATCTATTAAATGACATAGCATAAAAAAAGTGTGTATTAAGTGGTGTCATGATAATATAAAGGATATGAAATGACATGTTTTGAAGGTAAGAGATTTCATCATGTGACCCATCATGAAACAAATTTTCTTTTAAGAGCATTACATAAGATAAGGGTAATTCATGTGTCATAAAAAAATTGAAATTTATGACACTTAAGATTGAAAGGAGTGGAACCCATTAAACTTAAGCATGGGTGTAATGAGATTTGTGGGATATATATGAAATTTGAATGATGCAAATTATGCATTTTAAAGTATCACTTCATTTTACTTGATTCAAATATTTTGTGGATGTGGGACACTTTAATGAGAAGATTTTATCTTATATGTCTCTAAGCAATCTCATGCTTTATCTTATTAGATTGGAACTTAATGCAAGCTCTTAAAATCAATGATGGCAAGTATCTGAAAGATCTAAACTTACATCTTCCAAAACTATTTTATACTTGGCCTAGGGCAAGTACTTTAAAGAATTAAACTTACATACTTCAAAATAGATCTACACTTGACTTATGACAAGTAGTTGAAAGAACTAAACACATGCCTTATTGAACAGATCTATACTTGATTTATGACAATTATTTGAAAAAAAATCAAATTCATATTTTACAAGACAGATCTACATTTGATTTATAATGTTGGATATTAAGGACTCATATGGGCAACTCAACATGCTTTTTACATTAAATACAATTTCTTCAACTTAGACATTTCAGAGTCCATACAACACTTCAAAGGAACATATATTTGTAGCTATGTTGAAGTATTTACCAGCTTGAATGCTTAAGGAAGCATATGTAAGCAGTTAAAAGAAATGACTTCATCACATATGCCATTTAAACCTATTGTTTCAAACATGTGCAAAATCCACATAAAATGAATAAACAGATATATACAATCATTCAAAATTAATCAAAGACCAGCATGTGCCCTGACACGTGTCAAAAATCTAAACTTAGTGTCTGAGGATTTCATGAGTTCACTTCCTGGTTAGGTCTTATGACTGGGTCCAGACTAACTAAACCTAATGATAGTATTATAGCTTTTTAACTTGATAAGATCTTTGAGAATCTAATTCTATCATAAGATAGTAAAGTGATCACCTCTAAATTTCTAGTGATGGCTATGTTGATTGTAAAATTCAACTGGAGGGAATGATCATTGTTTAAATATTCAAAGCATTGATGTCAAATCACCTTTAATTCGAGTTCATTAAATATAAACTCTAGACCTAATCCTCTATTAATAAATAAGCAGAGTTGATAAGGTCCACCTTGATAATGGCCATGTTGACTGAATATCTCAATCGGAGGGGTTATCACTATCAAGATTCACTCAAGGCTTAATGTTAAATCATTATATATTAACATCAAAATTAATAATGAAATGATCATATGTTTAAATTAAAATATTTTAATTAAATGAAATTAACCATTTAAATTTAAAGCTAAATTCATCCACCCATCCACAATTTCTTATTAGGGGTGACAAATTTAGAAAAGCTTTGCTCACAAAGAGCTAATATAAAATCAAATACATAGCTATGTTCACATTCAAATAATCTCATGCTAGTAAGGATGTGGCCCATGTCCTCTACATGTGTGGTTTTTCCATCAAATGGCATCACATAAATTATGGTTATGATTAGAGCGCTCTGATCGGGTGATTTACCATAAAATGACATGATTAAATTATGGTCAGGTTATAGCCCGTATGTTCTCCAATGGTTTTGCTCTTTGAGCTATGAATTATAGAATATATTTGATCTCTTAAACCTACAAGGATACCTTGGACAATGCAACTCATGGCTACTAACAATGATCCTTTTGGTCTGGTTAGGTCGACTACCTCCTCTGACTAAGTAAACTAGAGATCACGATAGCTCAAGATGGTGGAACCATGGGATGTTGATAGGGCGTGCCATCATTCCCCTAAACATATGCTTTAAATTAAAATTATAAATCTTATAAATTTTAAACTCCACTCATTGCTACTGTATGCTATGCAATTAGCAACCTATTGACTAGCCTTAATCGAAAGTGCTCTCTCAGTATTGGGAGGGATAATTAACTATAAGTGATTGCACCTATAAGAAACCTGGAACCAAATCTAAAGTCCTCACAAAATGAGGGTGAAATCTCTGGGTTGTGTCTTATCTACTATTGATCTACCTTGTAAAAATTTAGCTGATATTTATCACACTCTCTTCATAAAGAGGTCAGTGCAAAATTTTTGGAGCCAAAAATGATCATCCTATTTAAGCTCAAGAGGACTTAAAATTCAAAGAATTCAAATGAAGTAAAATGAGTTCAAACCAAATCAAATAAAATCATGAAACCATTAAACATATGATTGACTTATGTGGATCCCACTAAGTTAAAGGGCAACCCACCATAATTTGACCAAAGTAAATCATTATAAAGGTTTCAAATAATAAAATAAACATGTTTAAATATGAATCAAATGAATTTAAATCAAATAAGGCCTTAATTATCTTAATTAGATCATTTGATCTAAATAGGCCTAAAGGGACCTTATTGAATTCAAATCCAGATTAAATTGAAATCAACCCAAATGAATTTCCTAAAATCATTTAAAAATCATTATTAAACATAAATTAACTAATTATTGAGATTAATTTGACTAATATGTTCATTTGACCCAATTAGACCAATAACCCATTAAGCCCAAATTGGGCGAAAGTGAGTTTTAAACCCTAAAAAAATGAAATTTAATTGACCTAAATCATTCCAAATACTTGGATTAACACAATTGAAAACTAAATACATCATGATTGAGTCAAGAAGGTCATTTGACTCAATTAGATTCAATCAAATCCATTTAAGCCATAATGGGTTAAGTGTTGAAATAAGCTAGCAACCAACTCCAAATTTCATGAAGCCCATTAATTAGAGACATCAAAAATGATTAAATGAACATAATTGAAGCTTAAATATAGCATTAATCTATCAAATGGAAGAAGTTATGCCAAGTCAAAAAGGAAAATACCTAAGTGGCATAATTCAAAATATTTGACCATTAACCTAGGCTAATCACTTTGGAATACATTTAAACTCATTCTAAGATGAGTTTAAGTGAATGAAATCCAAGATTAAGCATGTTAAGAATATTTAATTCAGCCCAAGAGGAATGGAGTATGCCATAGCTGGGAAAAAGGCCAAATCAAGCTAATCACTTCCTCAAGCCCCAAAATTCCTTCCATGTGCTCAATTTCAATTGCTCCGAGGGATCCAGAAAGAATGTTTGACCTTCTCACCACCTTAGCTCTATCATTTAGAGTTCAATTCCCTATGGTTCACGGCCTCTATTGAAATCCAATAAGAGAGCTTTCGATCAAGATTAAAAAGGAGGGAGGAGATAAAATTGGGACTTTTGCTCGACTCCATCACCTTCTCCAAGAAAACATGACTCTAACTAGACCTTCCCCCTCCTCCCAAACTTCCTCGATCACTCCCAACACCAAACTCTAGTGAGTCACGATAGACATCCATCTCCACAATAATTTAGAGGGAGGCAAAGCTCATTTCATCTCGCAGGCTTCATTTCACTTCCTTGAGTGATTTTGAAATGCAAATCATCACCGAGACCCCACGTCGATGAGGTACACCTAAAACTAACCTCATTTGTATTTGATGTTGGTCATTTATAAAGTAAAGTAGATCCTAGGATCGATCAAGCCATATAGATCCATTTTAAATCATACCCTGATCATTTTGCAATTAAAATATTGAGATTTCATTGCGTAGATCACTAGTGATTAGCCATGAAAAGCAGATGGTGCTCAGTTCTCACTGTCATTGAGGGATACGTAATATCCACCATCTTCTCGCTCTATTAAGAACGGACAGGCATGATTTAGTCATACCACCTGATTAAATCCCCTATTAGAAACCACGGGATGATCCAAGCCATTCGATCTTCGAATAGACAATCTGAATCAAACGGCTTGCTATTGCAAAAATAATGCAGGATCAACATGAATCCTGCAAGGCTGAATCGGGTGCTGCAACTTGTAAAGCTATGCCATGTGGTGTCAACATGGGTAAATAAGAAATCTGGGATATTCTAGATTTAAAAAAAAATAGAAAAATGCTAGAAACTTCAAAAATATTATAGAGAATAAAATATTCAATCAAAAAAAAGTACAAATAAGGGCTCTATGAATTCATCTCGGTGTGGAGAATCCATTAAATCCAAAATTTTCAATTTTATTGGGTATTTCTAGCTTAATTTGAGTTTAAATGAAAATAATCAAACTTAAATTAAACTTAAACCATTAATCCAATCAATTTGAAACTTTGGGGAATTGAAATTAAGGATAAAACACATCATAGATAATTTTTTCATAATTTATTGCAAATAAATCTCAAAATACAAAATTTTCAAGCCATAAGTCTTAATTTATTGAGTTAAAATAATATTAAATTAGGAAAATTAGAGAAAATTATAAAAATAAGATAAATTAACACAATAAACTCTAATGAATGTAAATATATCATTGAAACCCACTAAAACCTTATAATCAGTAAATGACCTAATTAAGCAATTAATTGAATTAAGTAACTAAATTAAATAGTATAAAATTTAAAAAATCATAATAAATCAACCAAATTTTTAAAAATTTCAAATAAACTTTCAATGGATGTATCTTCTAGAGAGAAATATAAGAAAATTAAAAACCCTAATTAATTTTATTTAATTTAGGCTTAATTTGAGTTTTGGTGAAATAATTGAAATCATAATTAGTCACAAATTATGCATCTAATTAAAGCTAAATTTTAGATGGTAAGGAACCCCACTTGGCATAAAAATTTTAGAGGCTAAAGATTTCTAGATTGTAAGTTATAAAATTTCTAATCCTTAGATTAATTTAAGTGAAAATTTTTAATCAAAAAATTATAAAAATTATAGAAATTTATAAAATCACTTTAACTCACTTTCACTAACATCTAAACAATTAAACAACATCTAAACAATCAATAAAACAAATTATTTAAGGTTCTCAAGTTAATGAACTAATTAATAAAGTATTAATATTAATTTAATTAAAAATTTAATTAAAACATTACTCAATTAATAAAAAAACTTTAAGCTTATGAATAACATAATCCTAAGTATAGAATAAAAGAAGAATTAAAAACAAAATGATTCATTAAGTTAATTAGATGTAGAAAAACTTAAGGAACTAAAATAGCCTAAGTTTTAGTTGGGTGCCCAAAGTCATCAATTTCTAAAGTTTCTTAAATTAAGATGAGTAAACAAAACTCCATCATAATGAACTAAACTAAATTTTAACATGTAATGTGTCATTAAGCTTAATTTTAAAATAATAATTTATAACACAAAAGAAAATACATTTTTTAAAAGATGAAATTAAGACTTCCTCAAAATTGGTTGGAAATGATTTAATTAATTTATTTAAATTCATACATGTAGACGTTCATGAAATGAATGAATTACATTAATCTAAAATCATTAGCATACATGGAAATATTAAATGAAATGAATAAATAAAATTAATTAAAATCAAATAAATCTAAATGATAAATTAAAAATATATAAATAAATAAATCATGAAATTGAAATAAAGTGGATCATTTAAATGATGAAATCAAAACCAAACTTGAATAAAGATGTTAACTTAAGTTAATTAAGTTCATCTAAACAAATAAACATTAATAAAATAAACATAGACATAAACATTAATGTATTGAATAAACAAGATCAATATAAATTAAATAAACAAATAAATAAAATAAATAGAATCAAATGAATAATGAACCTAATCAAAAGATTAAATATGAAATTAAGCTATGAAACATTAACTAAACAACATCAAATATAAATAAGTTAAAATAAAATTTGAAATGAAAACTAAATCAAACTAAATCATAATAACATGAACATTAAATTCATAATTAAGATTTAAAGAAACATATTAAATCTTAATCAAAGATTATAATAATAAAAATCATAAATCAAACCAAGAAATGTTTAATTAAATTAAGATAAATAAAAACAATGAATATTAATCAAATTTCCAAATAAAATTAAAACATTAATTAAATTAAATCAAACATAAATGAATTTAAAGATACCTATGGTTTTATCTTTACATTAGGGTGAAGACTTCATCTTATTAGGATTTAGGATGTTGAATAGAATGAGTTTCACCCAAAGTAGAATTTATTTTATTCATCATTCTTTAAAATATAAACCTCATTCTAATATGCAATGAACTTAAAAATAGAAACAAAAGTAACAAACTTATTAAATCATTTGAATTGAAACCATCTAATGATAAAATAAATAGATTTTGAAATCCAAACCAAAACTTGAACTTAAAATGCCTAGCAAAGTCACACCACACAATCCCATTTTTCTTCACACACTTTATTATTAGGCCACTGACCTTAGACTTAAGTTAGGTCCATGTTCTATGATATTATGTGATGTGATGTGAAATATGTTTTTATTTTTTGGTGTACCATTTTGGACTATATGGCTATAATTATTTGCATGCTAGTCTGAATGCTAAGACGTTTATTTTATTCTACAGGGGGTTGTGCTAAAATGGACTGTTATAATAAAAAATAAATAAATGTTGTTTGCTTGTAGGTATGCTTAAGTCCCTAAGAATAGTCCAATATGATAGGTGGGCCTGGTAAGCAACTAATGCTAAGCTTGTATGTTGGCGAATATAACTGTTGGAATGTTATTGTATTTCTTAATATTTGTTTTGCAGGGTTTAGAAATTTAATTTTGAAAATTTTAAAAGTAATTTGAGCTTAAGATTATGTTAGGATCTATGGGGTCAATGAATATCAAGAGCTAACCCTACTAGCTGGTTGTCCCCTATGAAGCCCGTGGAGGTTCATGAAGAAGGAGACAATCCTAGAGAAAGACCCATAAATCTAGACTTTTAGTTCTTAGTTGGGCAGTATAAGGGCAGAGCTTTGCTATCCATTTTTCTCTTTCTTCTAGGGTGTATAGCAGTACCTGGCCACATTTGACTATTCTTATTAATTAAATTAGTGTGATTTATTTTTGGTGTGTAATAAAAATTGTCTATTTTTTTTAGGTTTTTTCTATGCTGCGTCTCTATGATGAATGCTCAGATGTTAGGCTCTTAGAAAAAATAAATTTTCTACCTAACTTAAAACTAAATAACTTAAACAAAAAAAAATTGAAACTTCATACATAAATTAAAGCCTTATGTGCAACTTAAAAGCAACTGAAAATGATTAGCTATTGCGAACCATGCTAGTATCATTCGAAATCCTTGAATTTGGCACTTCAACCATTGCATATAAAGGGCATCTAACCTCTGAGGATGACCACCTTCTTGGAGAAGTTTGCCTTCTTATTTTGATTTGGCCCACGACTACTTCTATCTATATCTAATTATAGGCATAAATTACATACCCTAAAGACCTTAAATGAATTATGAGTATGTTTAAAAGCTAAAAATTGTTGCATTTGTTAGGTGCATATCATATCTAACATGATCCTATAGATTAGGTAGTGAGTTTAGATTCCTATATTCTTTCCTAAAATGTAACAGCCCAAGCATCTTGCATACATTTAGACCAACATCATGGATTTAAAAATTTGCTTAGGTGGTGTAAGCTGGCAACCCTTCCAGGCGGGTGATAAGTCCAGAAGAGTAAGGGATAGGTTCCTTTCCTTATGTGAGAGAAAGATCCAATGATTCCCATAAGTTGAACTAGGTTGAGCCTTTAACTTGTGTTTAAAACACTTGTAGACTTAGGTTTTGAAGCATCCTTCTAAGAATAATGTGGTCTTTTACTGTTAGAATCTAAGTTCTAGATTTCTAATAAAATATCAATTTAAATCTCAATAAGTTTAATCTCAAAAATATAAAGCCCAATGATATGATAGTTGAAATGCCTACTAAGCAACCTAATATCTATAGGCATTTTTGACTTTATCCCAATTTACCTCAAATAGAACTCTTCCCCTTCGAAGTATTCCCTTTTGAAATTCTAATTTTAACCATCCTTTGGAACTAACTTTGGCATCCATAGAAATAAGAGCCTATTTCTTTAATTGAGAGTACTCTTAGGAAGAGATTCTCATTCCTAAGATATAATTAACTATAGGGATTTGCCCTTATAGGGAACTACAATCCCAGTATAAAATATACCTTGCCCTACTTTTCTATGTAGTTCAAGGGAAAAATATTTGGAATATTAAAAGACCCATTAACCTTAGGAGTCCTTGTTTAAGCAGTCAAATCCATTAAAGAATAATATATTTATCTTTTGAGATAATATTTTTATTCCTTAAATTTGATTACCTAAATAAGAAATTTTTAAAATCTATGTGGTATCATAATTTCCCCCCTCCATCTCGAAGGTGTGCAAATCCTTTATAAGTGGTATAAGAGCTTGTTATTTATTTCATGGTCTAATAATAATAAATAAATCCATCAATGACACATCTAAAAAATAAAAATATCATTAAAGGGTACTCTATTACCTGACCACCTCTCATTGATAATATTCATTTTGTTTCTATAAAATTTGTATGTCAACTTTTATTCAATCAATTAATTTTTGTATGTGAAATGTGATCTTCTCATTCATGGATAGGTTATCTGGTTACACCAAAATTAAATTTACATTTAAGGATGAGAAGATCACTATGTTGAGATCATTGATTGGAATCTTTTGTTACAAGGTCATGTCTTTCGACCTTAAAAATGTCGATGCTATATATAAGTTGTCTATGACTAGAATCTTTGATGAACTCATTTATCATTAAGTTGAATGCTATGTCAATAATCTTATAGTCAAAATTAAGAAAAAACAAGACCATCTATATGTTATGATAGTTTTTTCTTAATGGTTGCGATGCTACAACCTAAAGATGAATCCTTTGAAGTGTGGTTTTAGAGAAACTTCAGGGAAGTTTCTAGGATTTGTAGTTTGGCATCGTGAAATTAAAATTGATCTTGAAAAGATTGAAGTGATATCAGTAATGACACACCTTAAAAGCATAACCTAGCTCAAATCATTCTAAAGGAGGATAACATATCTAAGATGATTTATATCAAACTTCTATGGTAGGTGTCAACCTTTTACTCCACTTACAAAAAAGGATGCCAAGTTTTAATGGCATGATAAGTGCTATCATGCTTTAGAAAATATCAAATAGTACTTGATGACACCTCCAATACTTGCTACTCCTATCTAAGGTAGACCATTTATTCTCTACACAATGGCATTAAGAGATTTCCTTAGCAATTTATTAGTATATGACATTGAGGGAGAGAAAGAGAATGCACTATACAACTTGAGTCATCACTTTATTCTTATAGAAATAAAGTATCCAATGATTGAGAAGAATTTCCTAGCTTTGATATTCACTGCACAAAAGCTAAGACACTACTTGCTTTCTCATAAAGTTAACTTAATTTCAAGGGTCAACCCATGAAATATCTCATGATGTGGTCAACGCTATTCGAATGATTGGTATGATGGTCCATGATCTTATTATAGTTTAACATCACCTTCATTCCACTTTCTATCATGAAAAGATAAGTGATAGTTGTCTTCTTAGTGGCACATTCTTCCCTTATAGATTCCCCTCTAAACAATGTCCGTACAGATGAATAAGCCATGAGTTTAAAGAATAAAAATAGGCATCATTGGGAGTTATACTTTGATGGTGCAACTTCCTCCCAACTAAGAGATGAACCATAATATATTCTTTTAGAAAAAGTAATGATTGCATTAGTCTTCTTAACTCCTCATCAAGGGATGGTGTGATTCTCATATCACTTATCAAAGTCCTGCACAAATAGTGAGGTTGAATATGAAGCTTTGATTGCTAGTCTAAAGTTGGTCATCTCATTAGGAGTCAATGAAATCTATATCTTCAAGGACTCATAATTAATGGTTGACCAGATCACCAAAATCTATAAGGTTCTTAAGCCCAAACTCCACCAATATCATAAGTATATGATGGAGTTATTAAAACAAAATTTGGAGGTTACTCTATATAGCATTCCATGAAGATAAAATTTCATAATAGATGTCTTAGAAAAACTTATTCATTATCAATAAAAGTGCATAACCACTAAGTTTTATCTCTTATTGAGATATAACTCATCGACAAGTAAACTCTTGAAGGAGAGGTTACCCTTACTAGGGACATCAGAGAGGTTGATTAAAGATAGCTCTTCATTAACTATTTGTGTGAAGTTAAACTACCTCATGAGAAATCCAAAGCTCATCAAGTCAAGCAAAGAACATGATCTTATGCTCTTATTAATATCACTCTATACCGTCAATTCCTTGATCACATGTGGTTATGTTATTTATACAAACATGAAGTTCAAAAAATTATGATTAAGGTGCACTTAGGATTGTGTATAGAGTACATTAATTGAACTTGAAGATAAAAATAAAAATCAAAAGACTCAAATAATATTAGCCCATAATGATCATATATTGCATGAATATTGCACATTGGTGTCACCAATGTTAGATGCATGGGGTGGTCCTATATCAACAACTTAACATCCTTCATCCAATGATAGCCTCATAGCCATTCTAGCCATTCAAGACTTGGGACATTGACATAGTTGGTGCAATTGGCTCTACTTCTTCCAAGGATCATCACTTCATTTTAGCAGTGACAGACTATGTCTTTAAATGAGAAAAAGTGATCTCATTGAGAGAGATCAAAACACACCACGTCATATAGTTCTTTAAGATCCATATCATAAATATATTCAGTGTACCTCAATGAATCATAATCGATAATAGTACTTCCTTCTGGAGCACAAAGATAATAGTATTGCTTTTAGTGTACCAGATGCTACAACATAGATTAGAGATATTCGACCATATACTACCCTCTAGGCTAATGAGTTAGTCGAGGTCTTCAATAAAACTTCATTTAATACTAAAGAAGACACTTGATGACAACAAATGATAGTGGAACAAGCAGTTAGTTGAAGACTTATGGGCTTATCACACAACATATAGAACTTTGACTTGGTTAACTCCATTCCTCACAGTGTATAGGTCCCAAAATATCCTTTATTTGAAAGTGCAGCTCCCTTTATTATGAGTTATTATTGGTAACAAAAGCACAACCAAGTAGAATGCTAAGCTATGATTGGATGAACTTGAAGGTCTTGAATAGAGATATCTCCAAGCTCTTCAAAATCTTGAGTTATACAAATAATGAGTTATTCAAACTCATAATAAGTTAGTTTCCTAAGAACTTTCTGAGTTGGAGAGCTAATTTAAGTTCTTACAAGACCAATTATTTTTCATCCCAAGATGGGAGGTAAGTTTGATCCAACATGAGAAGGGCCTTTCATCATTGAGAAGGACTATGGTGTTTTTATTTGGATGTTCATAGGGACACCAAATAGATTTCAGGGGATACTTATCAAAATGATCGAGTATGACATTAAGAAAAGATGTACAATCTTGAAAGATAAAAATATCACCCTACAATGGGCTATATCACTTAATAAGGACTCTTAAGGCAAATGGGTCTACATATATACCAGAGATCTTTACCCCACTTTACATGGATAACTAAAGCAAGATTTATTTTAAGCCAGGTTCTTTAGTTCCATATGGAAGTAAGCTCCCATAGTTAATTACATAATAGAAAATAGAAATTTCTAAGAACACTCTTGATTAAAGTAGTTAGCTAATGTCTTCAAATATTTCAAAGTTTGGTGATCAAATGGTTGTTAATTATTAAGAATCAAGTGGGAAAGTTTAAGGTAAGAAGAGTTCTTAATAGATTCCAAAAGAGAATAAATATGAAGCACACATGATACTATAATGCTTAGTAAGTGCTTCAATATACCATATAATGAGGCTTTATATGCTTAAGAAAAAATATTTGTGTTTACTTTTGAGTTAAAATTTTTATTAGAATGTTAGTGCTTAGATTCCAACAACATAAGATTGTGGAAATTCATAAGAGGTGAAGACTTATAGTTGTCACAAAAGAAAAACAACTAGCCTCTAAACCTATATATAAAGTTCTCTAACATGAGCTAAGAGCTCAACTTAAATCTATTCGAGGAAGGTGGGATATAATGGTTCACTTCCACTAGAGAGAGTGAACCAATCCTGACTCTTTTGGACTTACAATTGCCTGAAGTGGCTACAAGCTAACACCTCTTGTGATTTAAAACCATATAGGCCGATCTTATGTAAGATAGTTAGGTTGTTATTTATTATAAAAGAATCTAAAGCCCTAAACTCACTCCCTAAGAGACTAGATCAAGATTGGTATGGAAATTCATGACTTAGACTAATGCAATAATATTTATATTTTTTATTTCATTTTGACTCATCATATTAGACTTAAGCTTGAGAGAACATATGCTTAAATGCATGATAAAATTTAGTTATGGGCTAAATGAGAGGAAAGAGGTGTTCTCCACTACAAGGGACTACCCTCACAGGCCAAGCCTGTCCCTTATCGTGCAAGAGTTGAGACCCCTGTTTGCAAGAGTGAAATAATATGCATGCATGCTATTATAATATACAACTAAGAAACTAAGAGGTTACTAAATCTTTTATTTCTTGATTAAAAATCTTAGGCTTTAGGTGAGGTTATGAATTGCTTAAATTTTAGTTAAGGTTGTTAAGTTAGGATAAAAACTTTAATTTTTCCTAAAGAGCCTACCATATCTAGGCCATATAATAAGCAATCACACTTTAAGAAACATAAAAAATATGTCATTTATAATGCACAATCAAACATGAAACACATTAAAGCATATGAAGTCGGTGTGGATCAGTATCATCGTACACCGTGAAAAAGGAAAGAAATTGGTAGTTGAGCTCTACCATTATACATCCTAAATTATAATTAATTTACAAATGAAAAAGAGCTATGGGAGTCTTCAATTCTTCATCTTCACCTCCACTCCATGGATAGGAACACTTTAGGCTTCATAGGGCCTCCCAAGTATATGCCTTCTAGCCTCTGCTCATCCTAAACCACATAGCTTTAATCCTAATCCTATTACAAAAATTATATTTTTATAAAAAAATAAATCTAACTACATCTATAAAATAGAAATTATCTTAACACACATACATACCAAGCAGTTATATTTCATACATTTAGACTTAGCAACCTACCTTAAGTTACAAAGCTCACCTGCCCTAATAGATTATGCTTAAGGACGTAAATGTCACCTCATTTATAATTTTATTATTATCACATTAGTCCCTTAAGAACAATCTCCTACATAAAACTTCATTAGTCAAATGTCATCCTAACATCCAAACTATGCATAATCAATCCTAATATGCAGTTTAAAATATTTCATCACAAAATAAAACATTAATCAACAATAAAACACCAGCCAAACCTAAGACTAGGATCGATGACTTTGTATTATAATGTGGGTTTTAGGCTTAGTGTGATATGCCTTGATTATGTCTTGAAGTTATGAATTTTCTAGTGTTGGTTGTTTAAATCTTTTATTAAAGGTCGTTACTCTTTATGTTGTTAATAATTTGATGTGGTTACACATATATACATACATATGTATATCAAATCTTTACAAGTACATGCCATTATTAAATCAGGGAAGTGAAGTAATCAAAACCTCCTTTAAACTACTTAAAGTCTAGCACTCTCGAGATGTCCATGATGGATAAAATTTGTGACACCACATAGAGTTTAGAAATTTCTTATTTAGATGATCAAATACGTCATTAAGGAATAAACATATTTTCTCGAAAGATAAACATATTTTTCTATAATGGATTTGATCATTTAATAAAAGACTCCTAAGGCTATGGGTCTTTCGTGTACCAAAACATTTTCTTCTGAACTACATGGAGAGTAGAATAGGGTTTATTTTAAGCTGGATTCATGGTTCCCTATAAAGGCAAGTCCTTATAGTTAATTACATCTCAAAGAAGGGTCTCTTCCTAAGAATACTCTTGATTAAAGATTTAAATTATTATTTTTATAGAGTTTTAATTTGGTTTTCAAAGAAATGACATTTGGAATTTTCAATTGGGAATGATCCAAAGTGGAAAGAGTTGTTTAGAAGGCAAAATGGGATGAACTAGGAAATGTCCATTGATATTGGGATGCCTAGTATGCACTTTAACTATTCCATAATTGGGCTTTAAATTTTAAAAATTAATTTAAATTTTGAGTTGGCATTTTCTTAAAAGTTTATGTCTTAGATTCTAGTAGCACAAGACTACAGAAATACCTAGGGTTGAAGACTTACTCCAAAGGGGATGCTTTAGAACCAAGACTACAAGTGCTTCTGACACATGTCAAATGCTCGACCTAATTTCATTTTGGGAATTATCAATCATTCCTCACACTTGAGGGAACTTTTTTTTCTCTAACTCTTATGGACATATAACCCACCTAGAGGGACTGCCAACTAACACCACCTAAGCGCATTTTAAATTCATGATGCCAAGTCTCAAGAATGTAAGACGGGTGGGCTATTATCTTTTTAAGAAAGGAATCTAAGAATCCTAGACTCACTCCCTAATCTCTAAGATCATGTAAGATATGAAATGCATCTAACTAATGCACATTTTTTAGATTTTTATGTGTTTTGGTTCATGATACATTTGATGTCTTGGGTATGCATTTTTATGCCTACATGTTATGCAATTAGAAGAAAGTCATGGGTCAAATCAATAATGGAAGGAAAATATCCCCAAGAAGGTGGTCATCCTCATAGGTCAAATGCCCCTTATGTGTAATGGGTGAAGTGCCCATTCAAGAAATTAGAGCAATATGATTGAATGAATTTTAAGACTTAATTGTTTCTAGTTGATTTTAAGTTTTTCCTAAGGCTTTAATTTTTGTGAGGTTTCAACTTTTCTTTATTTTTTTTTAGTTGTTTAGATTTATATTGGGTATAAATTTTAATTTTTTTCCTATGAGCCTAATTGTCCAGGCATCCATCACAAGAAAGCACTACATAGAAAGAAACTTTAAAAAGTAGGTTGATTCTATTATGCACCCAAAATAAATTAAGAAAATTTAATTTAACAAAAAGGCCAATACAGTCAAGTACCACTGTACACCCCAAAAGAAAGAGCAAATGGGTAGCTAAGCTCTACCTTTATACATCCCAGCCTAGAACTACAAGTTTAGATCTATGGGTCTTCTTTCCAGAATCATCTCCTCCTTTAGGGACCTCCATTGGGCTTCATAGGGGACCTCTACACCATCTCTTAGTAGGGTTAGCTCCTACTAATCCTAGACCCCATAGATCCTAACATAATTATAAGCTCAAATTTATATTTTGAATTCAAAAATTAATCATAAGCCCTACAAAACAAATGTCAAGAAAGTACAAAAAACACACAACAGTT
The DNA here is from genome assembly GCA_021442155.1 of Cymbidium sinense. Lineage (NCBI taxonomy): Eukaryota > Viridiplantae > Streptophyta > Magnoliopsida > Asparagales > Orchidaceae > Cymbidium > Cymbidium sinense. The sequence goes on from CM038222.1 coordinate 103,261,097, forward strand.
ATATTTTACAAACATATGGGCTTAGCATTAGTTGCTTGCCAAGCCCACCTGTCCTATTGGGCTATGCTTAAGGACTTAAGTACACTGGCAACAAAATATTATTTAAATTTATTTATGATACCAGTCCTTTCTAGCATAGCCCCCTACAAAAGACAATGTTAGTTCTAAAAAGAATGTCCTATCATTTAGTCTAATGGATAAACAATCCTAGACATGTAGTCTTAAATAATATACTATAAAGACATGCGAAGCACATCACATTACAACACATAAAATAATAATAAAAAAACACAGAATGGCCTAATCTAAGTCTATGGTTCGTGACCTAATGATTTAGAGTGTGTAAGAAATAAGCTTATGTAGCAAGACTTTACTAGGCCTCTTTAGTTCAAGTTTCAATTTGAAGTTTTGAGTTTGTTTGAATTTTACTTTTGGATGGTTTCAATTCAAATGATTTAATGATTTGTATTCATTTTCAATTTCATTTTCACTTTTATTTTGTTAAAGTGAAATTTAGGTTTTCAAGAATGAAGAGTAGAATAGATTCCACGTTTGGGTAGAACCCATTCTATTCAACATCTTAACCCCTAATGGAATAAAATCTTCATCCTAAGATAAAGATTCATCCCAAAGGTCTAACTAAGATTCTTAAGTATCTTAATTACTCCTTTTAATTTTATTTAAATGATTTGGGTTTGAACTCAATTTCAATTTTGGATTATTGTTTCAATTCTTATCTTTGAAATTTGATCTTCATTTTATTTCTTTTAATTTCATTTGAATTTCATTCTAGTTTTAGTTTATTTTCAATTTGGTTCGATTTTATTATTTCATTTGATTTAGTTTGGATTGGTTTAACACTTCTTTATCTTAATGTTTTAGTTTGTTGAATTATGTTCATTACATTTAGTTTGATTTATGCTAACCTAAGGCACTTAGGTTAATGTTTGATCCATTCTCAAGTTAAATTGATTGTAGATTAAGGTTTCACTGGTTTATTTGACTGTGAGTTCATTAGGCTAAGGTTTAATTATGCTTAACAAGCATTATTAATTCCATTAATCCTTAAGCATGGAAGTGATCAAGTTCTTTGACTTATGATGTTGGAGAACTATCTTAAGCGTTTTTGATGTTGATATAGATTATTTTAAGTCGCTTTATGAAATTTATAATTTTGTTAAATTTTTATTTTATTATTTGATTTATATTGACCTAGAGATTTGAAAATTCAACAATTCCTAATTCAAAGGTCAATTAGGTTTGAAATTTTTATGACAAGTGTGGTTTCATGCCAATTACATATTTCCAAAGCTTCATTTTGATTAGATATGTAATTAGGGTGTAATTAAAATTTTAATTATTTCATTGAAACTTACATTAAGCATAATTTAATTAGAATTATTTGCGATTTTTTTTCTTGATTCCTGTTTGAAAGATGTTTCCAAAGAGGGTTCATTCATAATTTTTGAAAATTTAGTTGATTTATTATGATTTATTTAAGTTCTAGTTAATTATTTAAATTATTTAATTTGATTAATTACCTAATTAAGCCATTTTATGATTTATCAAGTTCCAAAGAGTTTCATTAGTGTATTTAAGTTCCTTAAGGTTTGTTAAGTTGATTTGAAGTAATTTAATTCATTTTCATGATTTATTTTAATTAATTTAATTAAAAATTAAAGTTTAAAGTTTGAAATTTGGTATTTCTTTAATTACTTGGAGATAATTTATAAAAATTTACCCTAAGGTTTGTTTTAACCTCAATTTTAGTTCCTCAAAGTTTCATCTCAATTTAATTAATGGTTTATGATTAATGAAGGTTTAATTAATTTCATTTAAAATCAAGTTATGCCAAAATACCCAAAAAAATTAATTGGGGATTTTAATTTTAATAGATTCCTCTCATCAAGAGGAATCCATAGAGCCCAAGTTTTCAATTTTTTATTTATATTTAATTTTCTATGATTTTTTGAATTTTTAGACATTTTTAATAATTTTTTAATTAAATAACAAGGCGATTTACCATTTAAAATGGCAGCCTGATGTGGCACCTCAACCGCATGGCACGGGGGCATTAGGCCACATGGATCGTGCACGACGGCCCGTCAAAAGTGGTATCATGGAGGATGAATCTTGACCGTCCGATCGAAGATCTGACGGTCCATATTCATTTTGCAATCTCTTTAAGGGGATTAATCTTACCATTTAACTAAATCTCGATTGCTCATTCTAAATAGAAGGAACAAATGACATAGATCATATCCTGAGCATCTGTAGTAAGAGACGGACACCATCCATCAATTTTGATGAATTTTTGGCAATCTCCAGTGAATTTTTATGCAATTTTGATTGCAAAATGATTAGGGATCAACTTGCAATCAATTCATATGGTTTGATCCTCATGGAGATCAAATTTCCTTCACAAAAGACCAAAACCAAACGTTCAATAGGTTAATGGTGGAGCGTACCTTAATTTCAGAAATCATCGGTAGTGGGATCGACTCGAACACCTTCACCTCAATGTGACAAAGTCGTAGATGTGATTTGGTGACTTACCTCTCCGCCAAATGCCTTGGAGACCAACTTGTGGCCATTTTTCATTAGTTTTGGACATTCTCCAGCTCATCGGCGGTGAGGGGTTGCGATGGTAATTCGTTTGAGGTCGCCTCAACCTCTAAAATGTGTTGGAATGTTCAATTAGAGGTGGGAGGATCTCCTTAGCATTTCACCTTTAAGGGATGCTCGGTGGCCATCAGATTCAATCATTTTTTAATGTGTTGTTGGCGAGGGCTCAGGGGAAGGGTCATCTTTTTCTTCTCTTCTCTTGGTGAGTGATTTGTTAAGAAAAGAGGGAGGGAAAAGGCCTTCCATCTCCTCTTTCCATACATGACCGAGAGCCATGTATATGGCCTTCTAGGTGGCTGGATTCTGGCCACCAGTGGCGGGTGGGTGGGCCAAGGGTTGGATTCAATCCCCCTTGGCCTTGTGAGCATATTTAGATAGGAGTTTGGAATGGAGGAGGGCATCTCCTCCCTTTTTCTTCTTTAGCTGAGTAGTTAGATTCCCCTTTCTTTTCTCTTCGCTCTTCTTCTTCTTCTTATTCTTCATGGAGGAAGTCAATTCCCTTTTGGCTTAAGAGTTGATCCCCTAATTTTTAGCCTTGGAACCATTCTCCTAAGAGGTGGTCAAGGGTCAAAAGTTACTTGGATGAACTCTAAAGAGTTTTCATGATGGAAAGGGAAGGAATCTACCAAGTATCATTACTTGGTAAAAAATCTCCACTCAATTCATTTGGTTTCATTATTTTTGCCTTTGGCATCACTATTAAAGCCCTTAGACTAATGTGTGGAAACCCAACTCAAACCTAATGTGGTTAAGGTCAAGTTTAAATCCATTTGAATTGGATTCAAAATTTGAATACAATCCAAATATTAGGATTCAAAGTGTTTGGTTTTGATTTAATTCTTTTAATTTTGGGTTCAACTATGTTTAATTGATGATTTATTTTGTTTTGATTTAATTAATTCATTTAGATTTGAATTAATTTTGAATTTTATTTCATTTTAACCCATTTAGGCTTAAATGGGTTAAGCTTGATTCCAACTAGGTTCAATTGACCAATTCAACTCAATTGGATATGGTTTGGAGTCCAATCATGCTTAATCACATGTGTGAGATGATTTAAGAGTAATTTATTTTATTTGATTTTAATTTTATTTCAATTTGAACCCATTTGACCCAAATTGGGCTTAATGGGATAAGCATGGGTTCCATTTGGGTCAAAAGACCAATTTGACCAAATTGGACCAATAATGAGTTGAAATGTGTTAGATTATCATTTCCAAATGATTTTTAGAAATAAAATTAAATTGATTTCAATTTTATTTGGGTTTGAACCCAATAGGACCCATTAAGGTTCATTTAGACTAAATGGTCTAATTAACCTATTAAGGCCTAATTAAGGCCTAAATAATTTTAAATTTCTTTAGATTTATGATTAAACATATTTATTTAATTATTAAGAATATTTGGAATAATTTACTTTGGTCAAATTTTGGTGGGTTGACCTTTGACTTGGTGGGACCCACCTACATCAAACCTATGTCAAATGGGTTGACTATATTTGACTTTGATTTGGAATTTGATTCATTCATTTAGTGCTAGTAGCAGTATTAGTTCCAGTGTCAATACACGGTTGTTCCCATGCTTGCAGGTTAGAGCACCCACTCCATACTCCAAGTGGAAGGCTCCCGGATCCTGTGGATTGTCTCCTGCTTTTGAGGTTGGGTCTAGCTCTTACCTCTACTGGACCCAAAGAAGAAACAAGAACCGCATGATAAAGTGCCACACTGCACAAGAGATGAGTATTGTAGAGGATCTTTCCCACGATGGTTTCCTCCGGTTACAAGAACCACACCTCTCTCTCTCGATAGAGAGGATGCTAGAGGATTCTTCACCTCCACCAAGGGTTCCCCACCAATGAGAGGAGGAGGTCACGCCGCCTGATATTTTATGTCGAGAAAGTCTGGAATGATCCGAAGTCCTGGGCTCAATTGATTTGAGATCACCATTCCCCATAATGTGGGTAAGCTTTTAGGTAAGAGAGGGCTAGAGAAGCCCGCATTAGTTCATCACTCAACCGTGAGGAGAATAAATGAGCAAGGGCCTGTGACTTATGGATTTTGATCGGCGCTACCCATGCCAACCATACGAGATAGATCTTACTTACGGTCATACACATCATGGAGATCCTCCCCAGAGAGTCGGTGGTGCCTCCACCACACCTTCTCCCCATCTCTCCCATACATGCCAAAGATCTACTATTCCAGCCAAGGACATGAAGGCCACATCAGGGAGAAGAGGACCTTGTTGGTGATCCGACTATGGCCAAGAGATCCTGTCCCATCTATACCACCTACTGTGGCGAGGCAGAGCTCTCCTGATCGACCTTCCACCCCAGTAGTGGTGAAGAAGGAATGGCAACCTCAAAGTATCATAGTCATCCCATCACCACCACCACAGAGATATGAGATGGTTGCAAAGAGTTGCCAAGAGTAGTCACCACACTATGATAGATCCTAGAGTGCCACCCCATAGATTCAGGATACCGAAGAGCATATTTCTCCAACAAGGATAGCCCTCATAACCAACTAGGAGGGAGGTCCTGCCTCACAAGATACATGATAGATCCCACCACCGCATATCCTTTATGCCTTCTATATCATTCTAGATGATAGCAATTATCTCATGGAGAAGAAGGAGATCTTAGGATATGACTTGAGGAGAAAGTCGCTTTGATCCCAATGAAGATGATCTATTAAGACTCAAGGGTGCAAATGGTATACCCGTGGTTCTCTCTCCGTGAGAAGACTATGGAAGGAGGTTGAGAAGAAGACACACCTACTCGACCCAACACCTCCTTCAGTAGATAGAGTAGAAAGATGATCAGATAAGATGGGGAAAGGCTGAGGACTTGTTAGCGATCTTAGCACTTCAAATAAGCCAGTCCATCCTACTATACTGAGACCAGAGTTGGTGCATGTCTTGGATCCAGCCAAGACCTTACCTCCAGTAGAGCAAGGTAGCACTAGCATGTATAGGAAAGTAGTGGATGGTACCTCCATACAAGAAAAGGATACCAAGAGCATGGATGAGCAGCAGGTGAGAAAAGCATTGGCTTAAGCCTGAGGAGGATCATCAGTTTCAAAGGGTAGACCCTACCCCAAGGAATTTGATGTCATCCAATATCCTAAGGATTTCGTGCCTCCTTCTTTCAATAGCTTCGATGGTAGTGGGAACCTGAGGCAGAATATTGCACACTTCAGGGCTAGTTATTGCAATGCTGGTGGTAGTGACGCTTTACCCTTATGTCTCTTTGCCAGTAGCTTAGCAGGCATAGCCTTTGATTGGTATGCTAAACTTCAATAGTGAAGATTTTTTGGTTGGAGCAACTCTTCATCAAGAGGTTTGTTGGAGCTCGAAAAAGGATCTCGGCTCAACAAAACCTCGTGAGTCCCTCATTGATTACATTCTCATGGCATAATTTGAGTATGAAACCACAGTCAACAAAGATGCCATTGAGATTCTGCTTAAGAATATCCATGGCCCGATCACCTTCAAGCTCAAAGGTTTCACCATAAAAACTTTTGAGAAATTAATAAACAAGGCAGCTAGCTTAAAAAGAGAAGCTAAACCACCTTTTCTAATCAATCAACAAAGCGTGGCCACATAAAGTTTTAAGAAGAAGCCTGTGGCGTGATAGAGACAAGGGAAACAAACCAAGAGCGCTTTAAGAGACCTCATGCTCCATAGTCATCACTTCCACCTCCTCCGCCACCACCAAGGTAGCACTACCGACCACCACAGCAGCCTCCATGGCCGGCACCACCTCCTCCTCAGCCACATCGTCAGCAGTAGTGGTACACATACTTGCCGCCAGATAGCTATGGTCCACCTACTCTTTTGGATAAACTTAACAAGCCTTAATTTATTTAAGAGGGAGGTAATCATGAAGATCTTTAAGAATCTCTTAAAGAAGCCTGATTTTTAGCTACCCGAACCTAAGAGATCGAAGGAAGTGGGCAAAAGCAATGATCCTAACTTTTTCCCCTACCACCGTATGCTAGGTCATGTTTTGGAAGATTGCTTCACATTTAAGGACTGGCTTGAACATAGCTTCAAGACCGATGCTATAGTCATCCCGAAGGAATACCTTATAGAACAACCATCCAGTTCCAATAAGGTAATCCTTGGGGATACTTGTAATCCTTCCAAAACCAAAGAAGGTTGGGATATCTCCTTATCCCGTACCTCTAAGAAAATTGTATCGAAAATCAAGGAACTTTCCTTCTAGGTGCCTGAGCTCGCTCAAACCTCCAACATCAAGGAAGGTTTGCAAATAGCCAAAGCCAACTGTGGAAAGGGGAGTTCAAGAGTGCCACTGCTGCAGTAGAAGTAGCCAAGACAACCACCGATCGAGTTTAGCCCACCACTGCTACATCACATCCTCTACTTTAGCTAGCTCTCTTTTATAGTAGACATTGATGAGGGCATCAAATCCCTCACCCTCTTACTTTACTTGATTTCTATTATCAAATCCAAGAAATTGAAGAATAAAGCTAGCTTGAATTATATCTGTGTCACTTCCGATGGGTTGTCAAAATCTATTCCTAACTATAACTCTTCAAGTCTAAATAATAACTAATAACAATTCTGATCTTCCTCTTTCTGCTTCAGAGTTAGATTTTCCTACTCTGAATACTACGGGTTCGCCTCTTGAGATAGACTTGGAATCATTCAATTCTAAGGGTCCCCTAGGAGAAGTTGTAGGTGAGCAGTGTAAAATCTTCCATTAGAGACAAGTCAACCTCCACAGCGACAAGGTTCTACCTCCTAGGGCAGCACCTCAAGATAGAGGGAAACAAGTCTTTGGTTCAGAGGATCGAGAAGCCCCACCATAGGATGTTCCATCCCTGGATATACTTGTGGAGGATTAGCCTAAGGTGGACTACAATGTCCTCTCTCACTTAAGAAGTTATCATCTAAGCTAAGCATATACGATGCCCTTATCTTATCCAAAGAGATGAGGGAATCACTAATCAAGGCTCTCCTTAATCCAGATTATGCGTAGCTTAGCGGATCGCTATTGGAGAGAAGACACATTATTCTAGAGAATCTTAGGGGATCACTTTCACAGATGAAAACCTACTTTTGGGGGACATGGAGCACAACTGTCCCCACTACATTATAGTGGACATGGGCAAATTCAGACTTGCCAGAGTTCTCATCGATCCAGGTGCATCAGTAAACATTATGAGTCTAAAGATCCTTGCCTATTTGAGGATCGACATCTCCACACTCTGAGGAGATCGGATGATGTTGAGAGGATTCAATGAACAAGGTGAGCGAGCTTTAGGTTCCATAGTGTTACCTTTGGAGATAGGTGACTGGAAGGCCGAAGCCAAGTTTTATATCATTAATTCGAACACTTCATTCACCGCTTTGCTCGGTAGGCCTTGGATACATTAGAATAAGATGATTCCATCCTCCCTCCATCAGTACATCAAATTCAAGATAGATGGGATTGAGTATTATGTTAAAGGAGATGAAAAGTTATTTTCAATTAGATAAGTTGAGATATATGAGGATGCAACCTACTATCTTCGTCAAAATACCCTTTCTCGTGAACTTGGACAAAAATCAAATTCAAAAGAAAAAGAAAATGAAGAAAAAGAAAAAGCAAAAGAAAAAGAAAATAAAAATGAAAATCCAAGTGAACAAGAAAGGGAAATTAAAGAATAAATGGAGCCGCATATCACATTCCATCCACAGTTCATTCCATCATATGGACATGTGGGTAGGATGACTCAACCTCCACCAGGTAGAGGTAGAGGCAGAAATAGAGGAGTTCGGTGGAAGACCCTAGTTGGCCATCGATAGAGGTTATGTTCAGTTCATAGGAGTACCCCTACTATTCACATAACTTAGAATCCAGCTCAGAGGATGAATAAGGATGATTCTAATGTGATTATCATACCAGCCAACCCCTCTCAGTGGATTTCATTGGAGGTGACACTCGAGCCGGACAATGATGAAGACTGTGCCTCTAAATAAAGCAAAGTATTCGAATCAAATGTATATAAAACTATCAGGTAGTAGTTATGAACCTTAGCTTTAACCTCACTTTTATCTCAAAAAGTTAAAGGTTTAGTAATTAAGAAAGCCCCCCAGTCTTCCATGGATATCAAGCTGAAGAGATTCTTTTTGGGATCATCATCGTCAAGTCCTGAAGTTGATGTAGAACTTGAGGATGATTCATATAAAGAATTAATGGAATTACCTTTTGATTAGTACTCACCTTGTGTTATTAATCTTTCAAAGAAGGGTTTGATTCCTTATTCATGGTCTAAGCATAGGTGGATGAGCTATGGAACAACACGAGGGGATGCATCAAGATCAGGACTAAGATTCGGTATAGGGAGCCCAGTCGATGACGATAATTACTGCTTAGTTGTCAACAACCATATGGATTCTGAAAGGTTCTTTTCACACCAAACCAAATCTTATGAGGATGTGTGTTTAGAAATCTTAGATGATCCAGATGATCTCCAAATCAAATATACACCAATTTAAGAGGGAGATCCATCTTCAACAATTGGACAAGCTTAAAGAAATCAACCTGGGATAAAGAAAATCCACATATACATCGCCATTGCTAAATGAAGAAGAAACCAATAAATTAGTTAGGCTATTGACTGAGTTTAAGGACTACTTTATATGGAATTATGAAGAGATTCCCGGATTATCTCCAAACATACCAGTCCATAAACTAACAATAGATCCTAGCACTAACCTTGTCAAGCAAGCTCCTAGATGCATGCGATTAGAAATCGAACAACAGGTCATTTCTAAAGTCAAGAAATTGATTGATGTAGGTTTCATCAAGGAAGAAAATTACCCTACCTAGTTAGCTAGTGTCATCCCAGTTAAGAAGAAGAATGGCCAAATTCACATATGCGTTGATTTTAGGGACTTAAATAAGGGATGTCCTAAGGATGAGTTTTCCCTTCCTATACCCGAATTAATGGTGGACATCACCTCATATCATATAATTTTCTCCTTTATGGATGTGTCATCTGGCTACAACCAAATCAAGATGGCCCCCGAGGATGAAAGAAACACTACCTTTCGAACCCCAATTAGAATTTATTGTTATAAGGTCATGCCTTTCGGCCTTAAAAATGATGGTGCTACATAGCAATGGGCCATGACTCAGATCTTCAATGAACTCATCCATCATCAGGTTGAGTGCTATGTTGATGATCTAGTGGTTAAGAGCAAAGAAATGGAAGACCATCTCTTTGACTTGAGAGTAGTTTTCAAACGGTTAAGATAATATAACCTCAAAATGAATCCCATGAAGTCTGCATTCGGAGTAGCTTCAGAGAAATTCCTTGGGTTTATTGTCCGACACTGAGGAATAGAAATAGATCTAGAAAAGATCAAAGCTATCTTAGAAATGCCACCTCCTAAGAGTTTAACTCAACTCAAATATTTCTTAGGATGGTTAGTGTATCTAAGATGATTTATTTCCAACCTATCGGGGAGATACAAGCCATTCTCAGCACTTGTCAAATAGGAAACCAAGTTTAAGTGGGATGATAAGTGTTAGCATGCCTTTGAAGATATCAAGCGATTTGGTGTCTAGCGACTCTTATGCTCATGCCACTTATCCTCTACACGCCGGATGAATCTCGACTTTATTATTGGCCCAAGCCAATGATGAAGGGAAGGAGAGTGCTCTCTACTACCTCAACCATCATCTAATTTCTGCTGAAGTGAACTACCCACCTATTGAGAAACATTGCCTAGCTTTGATCTTTGCCTCCCAAAAGCTATGGCACTATATGCATTCTCATAAGGTGAACTTGATTTCTAGAACCAATCCACTACAATATCTCATGACATGGCCAACCCTATCTGGACATTTGGCACGATGGTCCATGATTTTATTTCAGTTTGATATCACACCCCTCCGTGCAATAAAAGGACAAGCACTAGCTAATTTCTTAGTAGCACACCCACTATCTGTTAATTCTCCGCTTAGTGATGATCTCCCTGATGAACAAATCATGAACTTAGGGAAGGTTGATAACCATCGATGGGAGATGTATTTTGATGGTGTAGCTTCTTTTCATAAAGGGAAGCACCACGATCTACTCTTCTAAGAAAGGCAGGGGTAGGAATAATTCTCTTAACTCTAGACCATGATGTGATGAGATTCTCATACTATCTTTCCAATCCCTGCACCAACAACGAAGCTGAGTATGAGGCTTTGATTGTCGATCTAGAGTTAGCTATGACAGTGTGTGTCTAGAGCATCAACATCTTTGGGGATTCTCAGTTTCTCATCAATTAGATTGACGGGTCCTACAAGGTTCTCAAACCAAGCTTCATCCTTAACATGAGTATACCATGAAGCTTTTGGCACAAATCCCTGAAGTCACCATCTACAAGGTTCCCCGAGCAGAGAACGCAATAGCAGATGCTTTGGCCAAACTTGCCAAAGATTTGACATGTCCGAAAGATGAGTCCATTCCAATAAGGGTCCAAAATAGACAACTCTTATCCCTTATTGATGCTGAACTCATCGAAAGACTTTCTCTTGAAAGGGAGGTTGTTATTGCCTATAAAGACAAGGAACTAGATTGGAGGCAACTGTTCATAGACTATTTGAACACCAGCAAACTACCACAAGAAAAGTCACAAGCCCATCAGGTGAAACAGAGAGCTCTCTCCTATTCTCTCATTGATGGCACCCTGTACTAACTATCCTTTGATCAAATATAGTTACGTTGTTTAGATAAACATGAAGCTCATGGCATTTTAACTGAGGTACATTCAGGTCTATGCGGAGCACATCAATCCAGTCCAAAGATGACGACAAAGATCAAGAGACTAGGATACTACTGGCCTTTGATGATTACGGACTGCATGGATGTAGCTATGAGATGCCATCAGTGTCAGGTACACGGCTTGGTCCTACACTAACCACCCAACATTCTACACCCTACATTGGCCTCATGGCCATTTGAGTGTTGGGGTACCGACATTGTGGGTCCTACCGATCCTCCTTTTTCTAAGGGTCATCGATTCATCTTAGCTACCACCAACTACTTCTCCAAGTGGGCAGAGGCAATCCCACTCAGAGAGGTCACAGCTCAGCAAGTGCTTCAATTTTTTAGGAAGCATATCGTATATAGGTTTAAGGTGCCTCAACAAATAATATTCGATAATGGTACTGCATTTAAAAGCACCAAGATCAACAGCTTCTCTAGAAGACACTGTATAGATTAGAGATACTCCAGCATCTACTACCCCAAAGCAAATGGCTTAGCAGAAGCATTCAATAAAATTCTCATCCAAATACTAAAGAAGACCCTTGATGACAACAAGTGGCAATGGAATGAGCAGTTGGTTGAAGCCTTGTGGGCATACCATACCACATACTGAACTCCAACTCAATCTACCTCATTTTCCTTAGTGTATGAGCCTGAAGCCATTCTACCTTTAGAAGTTTAACTCCCTTCACTAAGGATAGCATTGGGTAGCAAGATCACTACAGAGCATAATGCAAAGTTGCGGTTAGAAGAGCTCGAAGGTTTAGAGGAGCGTCACCTACAGGTGTGCCAGAACCTCGAGTTGTGCAAGGCCAAAATGATTCAAGCTCACAACAAGCTGGTCCACCCTAGGTATTTCCAAGTAGGAGAACTTGTGTTAGTCCTAAAGAGACTAATTGTTGCTCATCAAAAGATGGGAGGTAAGTTTGAACCCACTTGGGAAGGCCCTTATGTCATAGAGAAGGCCTACTAAGGAGGATCTTATCAGCTTATTGATTGTAAAGGTGAACACCTGATGCTTCCAATTAATGGACTCTATTTGAAGAAATATTACCCATAAAACATGTTTGAAAATAATTATCAATAAAAAAATATAAATTTGATTTCGTTCATCAAAATATTTTCTTCTTTTGAAGCATTGTTTGCTTGTCTTACAAATCTGCCATGGCGTGTTTAGGATAGGTGTAAGAGTCTCCCAGAGGCACCCTGCCCCTCTTTCACAACATAAATACAATCAAACATAATCTCCCAGTGCTATTAGAATAGGTGTGAGAGAACCCAAGAGGCATCCTATTTCGATTAGCACAACTGAGTTAGGTGTGAGATAACCCAAGAGGCATCCTATTCCCTTTAACATAAGCACAAAAACAAACACATATCTTTTATTTCAGGATATTTTGATGTGAGAGCAAGCCCCCTGTGGCACTCACTCATTAGCTGTTCTAGGTCAAGTTTACATGCTACCTCACTAGTATGTCACCCCAGTGATCACTTATTTAGAAGATTTGAGTCCCCGAGCTTTCTTCCTAACTTGACCATTGCAAACCAATGAGTGCCTTGTTAGTATGGTAGACTTCACTTCCCAACTAGTAGGCTACCTTGTGTTGATTTTATTTCAGAAGATGTGAGTCCCCGTGCTTTCTTCTTGAACTAATCATCATGATCTGACTAGGTCGAGTATATTTGAGGTTTAGGATAAGTCTCCCAGAGGCCCTTTTCCTCTTGACAACATTTGAGTCGATATAAGTCCCCCAGTGGCATTCACTCAGTAGTCATCCTAGGTCGGATAGCACCTGTCGAGCTGAAGATAGACTATCCTAGCAATCAGTTCCGCTATAGGAGGATCTGAGTCCCTGAGCTTTCTTCCTAGGCTGGTTGTTGAAAATTGATAGGCACCTTAAGTTAGTTGATGTTTGTTATACTGACAGCGACTCACCCGGTGGTTACACCACTCTTGGCAGATGTGACTCCTCGCACTTTCTCCTCGGGTTGACCACCGAATACCTACTTGATATATGACTAACCATGTCATCTTCTCCAGGGTTTTGGATTAAGCCCTTAAGGCCCCTCTTCCTGCGGGCATTCTATTTGGATCACATCCTTTGCGATCCCATTTAGGCACTACCCGAGTTACTCTTGGATTGGACAGTCCCCCTTTCCTAGTAGCCACCCCTGTGGTTGGAGAATTTATTTAGCAAATGTGCAGATTCTCCCTTAGTTCAGTAAATCTGAGATAGGTCTAGAATAATATAAGCTCCTTCTCAATTTGATCCCTCGTAAACTAACAAAGTCCATGATAAATAAACTAAACAAATAAACAAAAAAAAAAACATGGATTAGAATTCAATCCCCAAAGGCTCCCCTTTTCCAAGTAGCATCCCTATCTTTAGGCGCGTAACTTCCTATAAGAATTGCACTACGAGTTGAAATAAATCAGTATCACGTGTAGTCACCCTTAGGTCAAGTTTAATCTATTTTTCCACAAGCAGGTTGCCCCGATAGTCATTCTGCTTTGGAAGATGTAAGACTATGACGCATTCTTTCTAGCATGGATATCACAAATCGACGGGTAGCCCTAGGTCAGGTTCAATTTGTTGTCCAAAGCAACCGATCACCTCAGTGATCTTTTGTAGTGGAAGATGTGAGTCCTCGAGCTTTCTTCCCTTAAATTGATCATTGCAAACCAAAAGGCAGTCCTTTGGTCAGATAGTTCTCCCATCGGTCGGGAAGCTACTCCCTTTGGTTTAGTAAATCTAAGATAGGTCTAGGCTAATATAAGCTCTTTCTCAGTGTGATCCATTGCAAACCAATAGAATTCATCAAAAAAAACTAAAAAATGAAATTAATCTTTGACTATATTTAAGCTGATTTAAGTCCCCCAGTAGCATTCACTCAATAGTCAGCCCTAGGTTGGGTTTGATCTGTTGCCTCAAACCGATCACCCCGGTAGTTTCTTATTTTGGAAGATATGAGTCTTGACGCTTTCTTTCAAACTTGATCATTGCAAACCGAAAGACGCCCCTTTGGTTGGATAGTCCTATCTTGTGGTTGGTAGACTACTCCCTTTGGATTGGTAAATTTGAGTTAGGCTTAGGCCACCATTGTCCCTACTTAGTGTAGTCCATCGCAAACCAATGGGATCCATCATAATCAAAAGAAATTAAAGAATGGAATTAAGCTAGACTATCTTTGAGCTGATTTAAGTCCCCCAACAGCATTCACTCAATAGTCAGCCCTAGGTTAGTTTTCAATCTGTTGCCTTGCCAATGGATCACCCCAGCAAGTAGTCCCTTATTTTGGAAGATATGAGTCACCGCGCTTTCTTTCTAACTTGATCATTGCAAACCAAAAGGCACCCCTTTGGTTGGATAGTCCTACCTTGTGGTTGGTAGACTACTCCCTCTGAATTGGTAAATCTGAGTTAGGTCTGGGCCTCCATGGCTTCTACTCAATGAGATCCATCATAAACCAACAGGGTTTATCCCAAATACAAAATCTAAGAATTTGAAATAAATCCAATCAATATCCCTCAGTGGAGTCAATCAAATCAAAACAACTAAACAATCAACAAATCAAATCAATTTCACTCCCTAATGAGTTTTGAATCAAATCAAACCTCTCATCCCCTTGTGGATGACTTGAACTTGTTTCCCTAGTGGATTCCTCCTTCCTTCTCTTATGTCTTTGACATTAGTAGAGTCACATCGCATTAAGCTGGATTCCTGCACCTTTGGGAGTAGACCATGTTAATGCTTATCATGTTGTTGATCATTTGGCCAACAATATGTTCCGGTCACACCACACCTATTGGGCACTCTTTGTTGACCTCATTTTTACAATGAGCTCTCAGCCCCTCCATCTGAGACATAGAACTTCCCTTAGACACTAAGAGTCTCCTTAGTCATAAGATACTTCTAGCGATTAGGTGGACACTCAACCTAACCCTAAAGACTTAGAAGAGTTAGCTATAGGAATAGGTCATACCTCAGGGGTGTTAGGAAAATTTGCCTACCCTTTAGCTTGAACCAAATCCTCACTTCCTCCCTTCAAGTCATACTCAAATCAATTCTAACTTGATTGATTTTCTCCAAACTCATATCAAATCCAACTCTATCTCAAACCTTTAACCAATTCAATGGATGTTCTCAAATCATCAATCAATCCCAAATAATTGAAACCTACGATTGAAGCCCATGATTGGATTCCAAACTCCAAAATATTTCCTAAGTCCTTTGATTCCCTCTCATGGACTTAGCTCAAATCAAATCTAAATCAATTCAAATTCAAGGAATTTTCTCATAACCCATTTATATTATCATTTATATTCACAAATATAAATGAAATATAAATTTAAATATCAAAACTAAATTCAAAAATCAAATCCAAATTCAATCAAAAATCCAACCCAAGCCTTCAAGTCAAAATCTTGAACTTAGCCAAATCAAATTCAAATCAAGCCAAACCCTTGAGTTTTATTCATGATTCAATCAATCCTTCAATCATGAATCTAAATATAAACATAAACTTAAATCATCAATCCAAAAATCAATTGAAAAATTAAACTCAAATTCAATCAAAATTCAACCTAAGCCTTTCAAGTCAAATTCTTGGACTTAGCCAAATCAAATTCAAATCAAGTCAAACCCTTGATTTTTCTTCATGATTAAATCAATCCTTCAATTATGAATCCAAATATAAACATAAATTTCAATCACCAAACCAAAACTAAATTCAAAAGTCAAATCCAAGTCAAACACATGTTCACCCTTTGAACCTGAAATTGTCAATTGAATCAAAACCTATTTGACTTCAAATCACTTGCAAATGGATTTATATTTTAATCATAAGTCAATATGTGAGTTCAATCAAACTCAAATCAAGCTTTGACCAAGCCATTTGACCTACTTAGGCTCACTTTACCCAAAGTGACCTAAAGTATCCCTTTTGAGCCAAATTCTAATCCTACCCAAATTGGATTGAACTAAACCCACCTAAGCCTCACATTGTGAGAAACAACTATCATGAGATGATCAATCACTCAAATTGGGTCAAACAAAGTCAAACCTAAGGGTTGACCAAGTCCTTGTGACCTTATGTAGGTATGACTTAGATAACCTTAGGTTTAGATAATGCCCTCATTACCTCTCTCCTATTAATTTCCCCTCAAGTTAGATGGTAATTATTTCACAGACAATAGGCTATCTCTTTAGCTAGTAAATTTAAGATTAGCCAATGCCCCTATGGTTCCTTCATAGTTTAGTCACCGTACAGTGATACGGTCCATGTACACTTTTTAAACATCCTAGGGGTATAATCATACCTTCAGACCATTTCCCCCCACATTTTCACATGTCGTCACAATGTCCAAAAAAATTGATGAGCTTAGGTAGAATTATTATTCAGATCCCTCTTAGCTCAATCTCTTTAATATTAAAAAATTAAATGTTAAGAAAAATGAAAAGAATAATTTTTCAAAAGAATGAAAATATGCTAAACTTTATAAGAAATATATTTTAAGATGTATTTCATATATGATAACAATATATATATATATATATATATATATATATATATATATATATATATATATATATATATATAATGAAATTATTCACCACATTTCAATCATTAATTAAACCCAATAATATTAATGAACCTATTACATGAGTGTTGATACATTTTTATGTAGAATGGAATGAATTAGTTTGACACAAATAAAATTTGGAGTTGGTTCAAGACCTTAAAACTAGAGTGTCATAGGTACTAAATGGGTCTTCAAGAATAAGTAAAATGACTCAAGCATAGAAGTTCAAAAGAAAGCTAGACTTGTAAAAAAGGATTTTACTAAGATAATGACATAGATTTTATGAAAATCATTACATACATAGGTTATCTTGAAGTTCTTAGATTATTACTTATTTTTGTATTCTTTAAGGGTTTTAATATTTTTCAAGTGGATGCTATGGCTACTTTTTAAAATGGTATTACTAAAAAAGAAATTTTTTCATTGAACGAACCCCATGATTAAATATATATATATATATATATATATATTATTTAGAATATAACTTTATGCTCATCATTATATTAATTCAAAAAATTACTATGAATGTGGAATGAAATATTAATTATATTTTTATTAAAATTGGTTTTCATAAGTGGGTCATTGATACAACTCTATTTCTTAAATGATCTAGTTTTAAACTATTAGTTATACAAATCTTTATGAATGAACTATTGTTTGGCCTTATTAGTAAGCTAATATGTCACGTGTTTTCTCAAATTATGAACAAGAAATTTAGAATGAGTATGATAAGTGAGACTAATTATTTCATAAGCTTTCTACTAAAATAAAAAAGAGTATAATAAGTTGACAAATTATTTATGAAATGTAACATGATATGAATCAAATGTGCAAGAACCCCATGAATTAAAATACTTTGCTTGACTAAGAATAAAATGGTAAATATGCAGATATAAAGTTATATAAGGTTATGATAAGTTCTTTATCATAACTTATTATAAGATTAACAAATATTATATTTAGCATTTATTTATATGTTCATTTTTACTCTTATCCCAAGGAGTCATATATGACTATAATAAAATGAATATGCATATATTTTAGAAGTAACTAGTAAATTGTGGAATTAAGTTAGATAGAAAACATATCATAAGAGTAAAAATAATTCAACACACTTAACTAAAAATCTTTTCAACACTCTCTCCTAAAGCATATTGAAATTCATAATTATTTTATTAAGGCTCATTTATCAAATATGTGTATCTATCAAGTTTATTGATACAAAAAATCAACTTGAAGAAATATTAATTAAGATGCTTGGATATGAAAGATTATGTTCATCATATGTCAATTACAAGTAATTAAATAGAACGGTTAAGTTAAATATAAATTTAATTATTTATTATTATAAAAATTATTTAATTTTATAAAAATTTACTTTTGTTTTTATCATATTAAGATTATGAAGATTTGAGGATATTAAAATCATTAAAAAAAAGTTATTCTTTAGAATTTTGATACTAGATGACAATATATTATGATTCAGAATTAAACAATATGATTTGTCTTTCATTTATGTAAATACTAATTATCATTTGGAACTTGGTATGTGTAAAAAATTAACCATTTGATTGGATATATACAACCAATATTACTATAAACAATCATTATTTCACTCTAATATCTCTTAAACTCAATGACCACTCTCAAATGTCCTTAATTAAGAGCATTTTTATGTGTAAATATCAAAATGTAAAGTAAGAGATCACTAGAATAGAGGCTTGTTCATCATAAGAAGAGATGTATGATTTAGGATTACTTAAGATTGGTCTTATGATTATTATCAAAGATCACCAATTATGGATTTTAAGCTTTTAGTAAATGAAAACCATCTTTATGATATCTATGATATTTTATTTTGTATAATCCTATAGTTTCTACTTTCACATTAATGTTATGAGAATTTTTTCTTACACCTTGGTCTTGATGAGATTTATACCATCCTTTCTTCATATGGGTGTAATGATAAAGCATAAATTACTACTAATGAAATTTCAAACTTGAATGTTTAAGATACTGACCTCTATCTATATGTTATTTTACCTAATCTTATATGAGATTGGATACATTCCAACACTATTTAACATGAAGACCTTACAAAAAAAAAATGCTCATATTATTCATTTTATCCTCATCATAATGCATTCCTAAAAGTTAAGAACAAGATTACATCACATCACTTTTATCCCTTTACATTAAATATTATACATCTATTTCTAGTCAAAAAGTTAAGCACCAACCAAATTTAACACTAGGACATATCATAACATGTATCATAAAACATAAATACAATATGAACTATTTGAATAATCTAAATTACATTCTCAATTCTTTTTTCATCATTTATTTTCACGTGTAAATGTTGTTGATAATAGTGAAAATTAAGAAAAAGTAGTAACTCCATCATTTTCTCCAATGCATGTTATATATATGTTAATCTTCATTATGTTTAGATGAAGAACATTTTTAAGGATTAAGATGAAATTTGATCAACGCATATCTTTAGAAGATGAATGGTGATTGGAAATAATAATATGTGATATATAATTAAAAAAGATATTAATGATTAGCATAAATTATTATAATTGGTCCTATTGAATGATTTATGATTATGCAGGAAATTCTATATTAATTTTAAATTTAATTAATCAAACTAACCAAATAAATTCAATTTAGTTTAGTTTATCAATGAATCATACCATATGATATACAATCAAATAGTATGATATTGTTGACCTCACTTTTAGTGAGGTTGATACACACTCCCCTTCTTATCTCCTAGAACCTTATCTTAGAATAGGGATTTTGCACATAGTGCCTTGAGAAACTTCTAGTGATTAGGAGGACACTATGCTCGAATCTAAGGCCGAGCCAAATCTATTGAATTTCAAACCTAATCTAAACTAAGATCAACTAATTGGCCTTATTAAGTCAAAACAAAATCAAATCAAAATCAATTGAAATTAAGCAAAACTAATTAAATAAAAAAAGCTAAATCAATTTTATTATTAGCATGTTTTAATATAATTTGATTCATTTGAACCACATAAATCAAAATTTAATTGAAATAAAAATTAATTTAATTAATTAATCCTTACATAAATATAATTAATATTGAATTTGAATAAATAGTTTCATGGAAAGCTTAATAAATCAACTTAAATTAATTCTAAAATTAAAATCAAATTGATTCAAGTAACCTAATTCATCTATGCTTCATTGTGACAATTATACTTGAATGAGAATTTTGATAATAATCAATGAACACCTCAATGCTTTCATAAATAAATTAAGTTAATTAAATGGATTCTAAATCAAAGTATGGGTTGATTCTAATTAATACTTGATAAATTTAGCACTCATGTAAATCTAATTTAAAATAAAATAGTAATTTAAAGTAAATTAATTAGAAGATGGCTTAAGGCAAATAGTTGTATTCACTTAAGTTTAACATGATAGCTTTTCCTTAATCAAACAATTCAATAATAGAAGACTGGCATGGTTGCTTACGCCATCCACTAAAGCTCTTGCTACCATTGACCCTCTTTATAGACTTCTCTTTATAGTCCCAAGGGTTAACCCTACCAAAAAGCCACCATAGTATGGTGAGCCAAGAAACTTGCATGAATTGAGCCCCTCCTTGGACCTCCAACCTATCAACCATAGTTCTCCCCTCCAAAATTAGCAAAGTCTACTTCCTTGTGCTCCCTAACCATCTAAAACAAACCCTCATCTAGTTACCAAAGGAATTTTCTTCAAAACCTTCCCTAACTTTTTCAAATTTGAAGCTCTCAGTCTCATTCCCATCACCACACATGCCCCAACAAATAAATGAGCTACCTCTAAAATTAATTCATCCAATGAACTCCTTACACTCTTTAAAGCCAAATCAAAATCATACCTCTCTTTCTTGAGCATTCCAACATTGAATTCCACTAAGATCCAATGAGAGGTGGTAATGCTAGGCAATTTTAGTGATCAATGGGGTAGCATGCATTGAAACATCAAACAAAGCCTCATTTGGACTTGTGGAGGCTTATTAATGTATCTATTGCATCAATAAAGCCTGAGTGAGGTGAATTGGAGAACCTTCTAGGCATTCATACTTTATAAAGCGATTGCAAGCAAGGCAAGGGTCAACCAGTGAAAATCTTGCACTTCCATCTTAGATCATTTCCAATTTTAAAAAATGAGATAACATACTCTTCCATCATAGATTGAAGTGATTTCTATGGATGGGGTTGTTCTTCATCTGAAGAAGAGGATGACTTGGATGTCATTTGATTAACAAGTTTGGACTTTGGATTTGAACCCAAAAATCCTAAACCAGCAACCTTTGTGGTTTACATGATAGTTCCACATTACTTAGCTAGCCCAATAGCTATGTGCCACATGGAAAGGGTAGAGAAACAAACAAAGTAATTAATAAAGCAAATTACATCATCAAAATTTCAAAAAAAAAATCATAATAAAATTGAATACTTATCCAAAAATTGTAAATGATACCTCTATGGACTCAACGTAAAGTATAAAATTTAGGAAAAACTAAAACCTTAACTAGTTCTTAATATTTTAAGATAAATTAATAAAATAATAAAATCTAAATTAATGAAATTAGATAATAATAATCATCCAAATCAAACACATTTTTCAAAAAATGTACCTTGGAGTAGTTCCTATCTCTTGACATTTTCTAAAAATTCTAATTAAATATATTAGTAGATATTAAAATCTAATAAAAATGGAAAACGTAATTAAGAATTTAATTTTCAATTACAAAATTTTTGAAAATTTACTAAAATAGCTTCAATAATAAAGAAGATAAAAAATTTAATTATGCTATCCACATTTAATTAAAATTAAATAATTGATTAGGTTTAATTAAACTTATAAACTAAATAATTAACATGGAACTTAGAAATTTCAAGTACTTTAAAATAGGTCGAATGACCTAAAATTTTTATGAGTAGTCTTAAAAGTAAGTATAGTACTTTAAGAATATTTTTATAAAACTGTGAATATATATATATATATATATTAAAACTAAAATTAAAATACCTATTTAAATAATATTTAAAATTATAAAAATGTTAAATTAAATTAAAAATTTTAAAAATTACTCGAGATACTACACTTATTGTTCCAAAACAAATGAAGATTTTGTTAACTTATAGAGTATATGTTAGAGCACTGTTTATTAGAACTAACAATATTTTTATGCAGGGTTAATGCTAAATGGGAGTCATTGTAAATAAAATTTAGAGCTAACATATTTTCTTACAACTACTTTTGATTTCAGCCCCTAAGCATGAGTCATAATAATAGAGAGGCTTGGCACCCACTAGTGTTAAGTTCATATACTTAAATTGCAAATGCTTATATGCATGTTTAATTTAGCTAATCTCTATCTTATAAGCTTAGCTAGGATTTAATTTTAGAATTTTAGAATTTAATTTGTACTAAAATTAGGTTAAAGGCATGAGGATTAGGATGAGTAATAGTTAAAAGGCATGGACCTAAGTGACTCTATGATGCTTCGAGAGCTGATACCATGGAGAAGAAGAAGACATGAAGACTCCTCATAGGCTATATTTCTTTAGTTTTAGGCTAGACTGTATAAGGGCATAGCTTGTTTGCTCATTTTTCTCTTTTTCTATGGTTTATAATGAAACTCAGCCACATAGGCCTTTTATTATTTTAATTTAATTATTAAGGGGCAATTTATGTTTCACTGTGCACTAGAACCACGTGCTTTTTTTTAAGTTTCTTTTTAAGCTTGGATTTTTTTTAGACTCTTAGAAAATCAACTTTTCTATCCAACCTTATAAATAAACTTATAATTTAAGTTAAAGCAATTCATAGCTGTTGACCTCATTTTTGGATGAGGTTAATATCATTCTGAGATCAATAATTAGGATGTCCTAATCTTAAATAGGAAACTCCTAATTCAATACTCAGAACACTATACTTAATGACCTAAGGAATCTTCCTTGGGTTTGATCTATCCTAATTAGCTTAGGTGGACTCAACCCAAATTTCAAATTTAGATTAAATCAAATCAAATCCAAATAAATCAAAATGAAATCAAATTAAAATAAAGGATATATCTAAAGTCAAATCTAGTCAATCCATTTGGCATAGGTTTGACTTAGGTTGGTCCCAACAAGTCAAAGGTCAGCTCACCAAGAATTTGACCAAATCAAATCATTCCAAATATTTCAAATGATCAAATAAATATGTTTGATTACAAATCTAAAGAAATTCAAATTCATTTATGCCTTGATTGGGTTCATTAGATGACTTAGTCTAAATAATTCTAAATGGGTCCTATTTGGTTCAAACCCAAATCAAATTGAGATCAACTCAATTTGATTGCTCAAAATCATTTGTAAATGATAATTAAACACAATCCAAATCATCATTGGGTCTAATTTGGTCAAATTGATCATTTGACCCAAACGAAACCCAAGCTTAACCCATTAAGCCCACTTTGGGTCAAATGAGTTCAAATTGAAATCCAATTGAAATTAAATAAAACCACTCACTCCAAATTATCTCACACATGTGATCAAGCATGATTGCAGTCCAAACCCAATCCAATTGAGTCAAATTGGTCATTTGAACACAATTGGTATCAAACTTAACCTATTTAGGTTTAAATGGGTTGAAATGAAATGAAATTCAAAATTAATTCAAAATTAAATAAATTAATCAAATCAAAACTCAATCAATCATTAATTAAAGATGATTACTCAAAATTAAAGAGAATTAAATTAAAACCAAGTATTTTGAATCCAAATACTTGGTTTGGATTCAAATTTCCAATCCAAGTTAAATGGGTTTAGACTTGACTTAAAATTTATTTGAGTTTGAGTTGGGCTGCCACATACTAATCTAAAGACTTTGATGGTGATGCCATAAACCATAAAAAATAAAAATAATGAAAGTAGTGGAATTATGAGAAGAGAGGACTTGAAAATTTATGAAAAGAAAGCAAGTCTCATTTCCCATCTTCTATATGCCTCATTCCATCTCTTGACTTCAAGAGATTGGATTGATTCCAATCAATTGAAGGCTACCAAACTAAAAGCCAAAGATAAATTAGCTTTCTCCAAGGAAAAACCAAGGAAGAAAATGAAGAAAAGAGGAAGGATCTTATGGCTCGACAAAGGAAAAAGGCAGGAGGAATTTCCTTCCTCCCTTCCTAATCATCATCCAAACTTGTTCACAAAGCCATGGGGGGTTGAATCCACCCCTTGGATGGCGCAGTCGGTGGCCAGAATCCATCCACTGAGAAGGCCATAAGTATGCCTCTCTGCCAAGCATGGAAAAAGGGGAGGGAAGGCCAATTCCTTCCCCCCTTTACATCCCAAATCATTCACCAAGGAAAGAGATGAAAGAGGAGACCCTTCCCCCAACTCCTCGCCACTAACACGCCAAAGAATGGATGAAAACTGAGCCCCTTTAATGGTGAAATCCAAAGGAGAGGTTCTTACATCAAATTAAACATTTCAACATGTTCTAGAGGTCGAGGCAACCTCAAATAAATCACCACCTCATCCCCTCACCAGAAAATTGATCTGATGTTGGTCTAGGCAGTAATCCACAGGGAGGCACATTGCCAAATACCATACAATGCTTCGTCACATCAATACGAAGTTAATGGAGTCGATCCCATCATTGGCGATCCTCGTAAATGAGGTATGCTTCATCACTGTCCTCCCTAACATTCAGTTTTGGTAATCGTTGAAACAAAATTGATCCCTAATGTGGATCAAACCATATGGATGGATTGATCATTTTGCAATCAAAATTATGCCAAAATCCACCGGTGATCGCCAAAATTTGGGCAAAAATGACAGACGGTGTCCATCTCTCACCGGAGATCTGTGAGATCTAATCTTTGGCGTTCGATCCTTTTATTTAGAACGAACAGCTGTGATTTAGTCAGACGATCCAATTTTATCCATTAAGCATGTCTAGGATTGAATCAGGATCATCCGATATTTGATTGGATGATCGAGGATCATCCCATGTGGCACCGCTTTTGATGTGGATGCCACACGGGATTTGCATAGAAAAATCCCACCGCACCACATGGTGACGATGCCAGGTAAGCACCACATGGGCCCGTAGTTATAAAACGGGTAAATCCCCTTAAAATTAATTAAAAATTAATTAAAATCATAAAAAAATCAAAAATCTTAGAAAAATAAATACAAATCCAAAAAAATATATAAACTTAGACTCTATGGATTCATCTTGATGAGAGGAATCCAATAAAATTAAAATTCTCAATTAATTTTGGGTATTTGAGATTTAATTTGGGTTTGAATAAAATTAATTACAATTTAATTAATCACAAACCATTAATTAAAATAAAATGAAACTTTGGGGAACTAAAATTGATGCTAAAACACACCATAGAAAACCTTTTCATGAATTATTGCAATGTAATTAATGAGATATGAAATTCTAAATCCTAAACCTCCATTTTAATTAAATAAACTAATATAAAATGAATTAACTATGAAAATGAATTAAATAACCTCTAATAAACTCAATGAACCTTAATGAACATAAAAACACTAATAAAACTCATTGGAACTTAATAAATCACAAAATGGCTCAATTAAGTAATTAATTGAATTAAATAATTCAAATAATTAACCAAAACTTTATTAAATCACAAGAAATCAACCAAATGTTTAAAAATTATGAATAAACCCTCTTTGGAAACATATTTTAGAGAGGAATCGAAGAAAAATGGAACCCCTAAATAATTTGCATCAAATTAAGCCTAATTTGGATTTCATTGAAATAATTAAAACCTTAATTAATTGCACCTAGTTATGAATCTAATCAAGATGAAACTTTGGAAACATAAAATTGGCATAGAACCCCACTTGCCATAAAAATTTCAAACCCAATTGACCTTTGGATTGGGAAACTTGAATTTCCAAATTCCTAAGTCAATATAAATCAAAAAATTGATAAAGAAAATTCATGAATCAAATCAAATCATGAAATAATTTGAACTAATCTTAGTCAAACATCCTAAGTCAATGAACTTAAGCATTTCCATGCTTAAGGATTAATGAAATCAATAATGCATGTTAAGCTTAATTAAACCTTAAACTAATAAAATCATAATCACAAATACTCAGTGAAATTTGAATACACAATCAATCTAACCTAAGAATGAGTTCAAACTTTAACTTAAGTGCCTCATGTTAACATTTATTAAACTAAATGAAAGGAACATAACTTAAAACCTAAACATAATTCAAACCAAAATCGAATGAAATAATTCAAATAAATAATAAATTAAATAATTCAACCAAATTAAATCAAAAGAATAAACTAAACTAAGAATTAAAATCAAATCAAACCAAAATAAATGAAATAAAAAATCAAATTTCTAAAGAAAATAATTAAAACATTAATCCAAAATCCAAATTGAATTTAAATCCAAATCATCTAAATGAAACTAAAATGATTAATTAAGATACTTAAGGATCCTAGTTAGACATTTGGGATGGAGCTTCATCTTAAGATGAAGGTTTCATTCCACTAGAGGTTAGGATGTTGAATAGACTAGATTCCACTCAAAAGTAGGATCCATTCTACTCTTTATTCTTGAAAACCTAAACTTCACTTTAACCAAATAAAATTGGAAATAAAAATGAAAACAAATCACTAAATCACTTGAATTGAAACCATCTAAGGGTAAAATTTGAACAAACTCAAACTCCAAATTTAAACTTAAACTATAGAGGCCTAGCAAAGTCTTGCTACAGAAGCCTATTTTCTTCACACACTAGATCATTAGATCACGGACCCTAGACTTAGGTTAGGTCGTTCTATGATTTCTTTTATGAATCTTTATGTTATGATATGATATGCTTCACATATCTTGGTAGTGTACTATTTTAGACTGCATGTCTAGGATTGTTTACCCGTTAGAGTGGATGATAGGACATTCTTTTTATATCTAGCATTGTCTTCTATAAGGGGCTATGCTAGAAAGGACTAGTATCATAAATGGAATTAAAAAATGTTATTTTCTTGTATGTATGTTTAAGTCCTTAAGCATAGCCCATAGGACTAGTAGGATTGGCAAGCAGCTAATGCTAAGCCCATATATTTATGAAGTATAACTGTTATGTGATGTTTGTATTTTGTTAACATTTTTTTTTTGCAGGGCTTAGGATTAATTTTAAAATAAAAATGTAAATTTGGGCTTACAATTTGATTAGGATCTATGGGGTCTATGATTAGCAGGAGTTGAACCTACCAGAAGATAGGTGTAGTGGTCTCCTGTGAAGCCCAATGGATGTCCCTAAAGAGGGAAACTATCCTTGAAAGAAGACCCATAGATCTAGACTTGCACTTCTAGGTCAACCTATATAAAGGCAGAGCTTAGCTGCCCGTTTGCACTTTCTTCTAGGTGTACAATGGTGCCCAGCTGCATTAGCCTTTTTCTTAAATTAAATTAGCTTGATTTATTTTGAGTGCATAATATAATCAACCTGCTTTTCTAGGTTTTCTTTTGTATTGTGCTTTCTTATAATTGAATGCCTGGATGATTAGGCTCATAGGGAAAACTAAATTTTATACCCAACTTAAATCTAAACAACTGAAATAAAAATAAAAGAAATTTGAAACTTCACATAAATTAAAGCCTTAGGCAAAATTTAAAATCAATTAAGTTTTGAAACCATGAAATCATATTGCTCTAAATCTTTGGATTGGGAAACTTCTCCCATTGCATATAAGGGGCATTTGTCTTATGAGGATGACCACCTTCTTGGGGAAGCCTGAATTTTATTATTGATTAAGTAAAAATGCACACCCAAGACCTCAAATAAATCTTGAATCAAAACATTTAAAACTCTAAAAAATGTACATTAGTTAGATGCATTTTATACCCTACATGATCTTAGGGATTGGGGAGTGAGTCTAGGTTCATAGAATCATTTCCAAAAAAATACAACAGCCTGGTCATCTTGCAATCATGAGACTTAGCATCATGAATTTTAAAATGTGCTTAGGTGGTGTTAGCTGGCAGCCCTCTCCAGGCGGGTTGTAAGTCCAGAAGATTCAAGGATATGTTAGTTCCCGCAAGTGAGGTGAATGGTTGATAATTCCCAAAATAGAACTAGGTCGAGCATCTGACATGTGTCAAAAGCACTTGTAGACTAGGTTTTAAAGCATCTTTATCAGGAATAAGTCTTCAAACCTATGCACTTCTGTAGTCTTGGGCTATTAGAATCTAAGTCTCGGACTTCTAAGAAAATTTCAACATAAAATCTAAATTAAAATTTTAAAATTTAAAGCCCAATTATAGGATAGTTGAAATGCTTAATGGGCATCTCAGTATCAATTGGCATTTTCTACTTCATATCATTTGGATTCCAAAAGAACTCTCTCCAATTTGAATCAATCCTAATTGAAATTTTAAAAATCAATCCTTTGAAAACTAACATAGAAATCCTTAAAAATAACAACTCATTTCTTTAATCGAGAGTATTCTTAAAAAGAGATACTTCTTAAGATGCAATTAACTATAGGGGTCTGCCTCTATAGGGAACCATGAACCCAATTTAAAATAAACCATGTTCTACTTTTATATGTAGTTCAGGGGAAAAATTTATAATACACGAAAGACCCATTAGCCTTAAGAGTCTTTTATTAAATGATATAATCCATTATAGGATAACATATTTATCTTTCGAGATAATATGTTTATTCCATAATGATGCACTTGATCATCCAAATAAGAAATTTCTAAACTCTATGTGGTGTCATAAATTTTCCCCACAATAGCAAATTATAGTTAAAACATATACACATTAATAAGAAAATAAACTAAAAATCTTAGGTTGTGGATTCATAAAGCATATTATTTTACCTTCGTATATGGGCTCTTCATCAATTGCATATAAAGGGCATTTATCTAAGCAATTTTTAAAAATAAATATCTTATAAATAATAATTAATTGTTTAGGTATGATTAATTTTTTTAAATAGGTATAGTTGCGAGTTAACATTAAATAGGTGACTTGCTTAGGGTATAAACTTGCCTACCCGACATGGAAATTCTTTCCTCCCCTCGACACCGCGACATGATATGCAGGACCCTCCCACAACTCACCGGGTTGGCCCCATCAGTAGAATCCACTAGCCAAAATCACTTCCCCATGGTCCCTCATGGTCGTCTTGACATCACTTCCCCACTCCGCCCTCTCAACCGCTAGCCAACACGTAGGTGCCAAAAGAAATCCATCCCCGCCTATAAGGTATATTTGCAAGAATATTTTTTAATTTCATTGTAAAGATGTATGGCTACTTGGTTGCAGGATTTGAGCCAAATTTAACTTAAATCTGGCCAAACAGTTTTTTTGGACAACTTAAATCTGCTATTTTTTTAATCCAATTAAAGCCACTTTCGCAAGTTAAATCCGGATATATTAAATCCAGTTGGTAGGCAGATTTATGAGATTTAAAGAAATAGAAGTGCGCAAGGATGGTGGGAGAGAAGATGAGGATTACCTTTGCGTCATCTCCCTTCTCTTTTTTGGTTAGCAACGGAGCAGAAGGGGTCAGGAACATGCGGTTTTCGAACGCTGAAATCCCATAAAGTACTTCCCTTTTCTAGTTTATTATTTTTATTTTGATTTATTTTTAATATAATTTTAAATTTCTTAAATAATAATTAATTAATACATTATTTTAGACTAATTATAATTTAATGAACCTAGATGTAATTACTATAGATGTACTTATTAATGATTAATTCATAGATTTGTAATTAATTAATATATTATGTTATATGGAGGCTATTCTAATCACTATCATTTACTATTTTTTTTCATTATGCTTTTATAACTTTCATTCAAGTATCTATGAGATATTACTAAATCCAAATTTAGTATATCCTACTTAAGTTAAATATTGTGTGCAGCCAAATAGCCCATTAATCCTTGAGATTTAAGAGGATTTAGGGTTTATGTTTAGATAATTATTCTATGTGTATATGATTTAGGAACATAATTATGATTACTTAATTACATACAGTTTAGTTTTCATCCATGTTTAGGTTTCTTATAATTTGCTTAGTGATGTCTATTGCAAAAGTTGCATAAAACTTCACATAAAAATATGTGCATTGTTGAGCTCTAAATAATTTAGATTCAACTTTGCACATGATGATATATGCTTAAGTATGTATATTTTTGTCATCCAGTACTGAAAGTTGATTGATAACCATACTTTAGCATGAGTCAAAAACTCGTCTCCCTGATCCTACTATGTGTTGATGATCATTTTATTCCAAATTATATTAATGGATGAAATCATCCTATACAAGTTGCACGACACACGAACTTGGACAATTTAAAATAGAAAATTTAAAGGTCACTATGCTAGGATATAGAAAATTTTATAGTTGATCTAACATGCATTTCCCTGTTGACTCGAGATTCATAAAATCAGTGGTTTTTGATGATGAAGTTTGCAATGTTGTACTAGATGAAGCCTCCCTCAAACATTGGCTCTTTATGTAAAAGTCAAACCTTACTATAGTGCTTCATCTACAGTCAACATCATTGCCATGTAGCATAATATTTCTTCAGATTATGCACATGACTTCAATTTTCCATCAGCAATTGTGATACAACAGAGCTATAAGGAATCAGAACCACAGTTAGTTGTTCCTTTATACAAATTTATCTTGTAAACAATGTTATTTAGCATCTAAAAGTATAAATAACATTAAAGGTTATTGCACAAAACTAGAATTCTTATTGATGTACATTCTCATGAGCAACCCATTGTACCATTTTGAGCGTCTAATGATGACTACGAAATAATGAATAGTGAATCAAGTACTACATCTGAGGATAGTAATGGTGAGGATGATGTTCTACTTGGACAGCCTAGTTTAAGTAATAATATTACAGTTCATGATCTTATTAAGAATTATTCTTTGAGAAGTTCTAGACATGAAGATGATATAGTTTGTAATAATGAGTACATCCGTATCTGTGAAACCACAAGAGATTGAGATGTAGATGTTATTTTTGATGGCCCATCTGAAAGCACTATTTTCTTAGATGATATTTAAATTCTAAATGAACTTTCTGAAGGCATGTGCTTCTCAAATAAAAAGAACCTTTAGTTTGCAATCTTTGGTTGGTCAATATGTAATAACATTCAGTTCCTAATAATTACTTCAAATCAAAAGAATTTTATAGTTGTATGCGCATAACACAATAATCACATTAGATCATGTTAGTGGCGCATGCATTGCAATCAGAGCAAGCGATTGGGAGGTACTTGGAGAATATCAGCCTTGGGTGCTGCACACAATGCATTAACACTATTATGAGTTCTGAACATCGTCAATGCACATCTAAGTTTATTAGCTATTTCATATTACCTATGATGAGAAATCAAATAGATTTAAAACTATGAGAGATTATTGGGCTAATAGAAGTAAAATTTAATATTAGAGTTTCTTATATGAAGGCATGAGATGCGAGGGATAAGAGTATTCAAGAAATTTTTGGTAGTTGGGAGAAATCTTATTGCTCTCTCAATCTATTCATGAAAGTGATTTGTTTTATATTACCAAGGTCTATTTATAGGCCCTAGTCAACAACCACACACCAATTTTAGAGATTATTTTGGACTTTTGGGCCATCAATTTCAGGATGAGAATTCTGTCGTCCAGTTCTAAGCATGGATGACACATTTCTACATGGAAAGCATCATAGTACTTTGCTCACAGCTGTTGGAATAGATGCTAATAATGGATTATTTCCACTTGCTTTTGCTATTGTGGAATCAGAAACTAATGGGTCATGGCTTTGGTTCATACTCCGTATTTATGAGATGCTTCCAATTATTTCTTCAAGGAATGATCCATGTATAATTTCAAAAATGGCCTAGTATATGATTGCAGAGATATTTAGGCTGTTTATCATCATTGCTTAAGGTATCTAAGAGAAAACTTCAAAAAATCTATTAGAAGAATGGGTATTGCAGATGTCGAATTTATGTGTCAGAAGATGTACATGGCTGGTAGTACGGATGATATTAGCATCTTCAATCGATACATGGATGTGATGTTTCTAAGTGGTCATTGGTTCATGATGATGGTATGTTATACAGTACTATAATGACAAATAATTTAGAGTGTTCCAATGGGGTTCTAAAATGTGCAAGGGGTTTACCAATTCGAACCCTAATCATTGTCATTTATTACAATATTATCGCTTTATTTCTCAAGAGGTTTGAAAGTGTGAAGAACAATCAAATGAAACCACTTTTGCTCAAAGAACATAAATTATGTTAGGTAGGTTCTAACATGAAGCTAGACACTATCCACAACGAATCAATGCTAATGAAGTGCAAGTGTTTGACATGGCTTGTAGATCTTTTAGAGTTGATTTTACTGATAATCAGTTATGTGAATGTAGTTGCAATAGAATACTTATTTATCATATGTCATATGTTCATTCAATTGCTACATTAGGTCATCAAAGATTGAATCATTTGGCATACGTATTAAGATATTATACACTACAACTTTATAAAAATACATATTCTACAAACTTTCATGTCTTACTAGATCATAGTGGTTGGATGATTTTTTATGAAGAGAAAGGAATATATAAGTTTCTACCACCTAATTTTAAGAGACGATCAGGAAGACCACGCACAACCAGATATAAAGTTACTATGGATGAGAGTAGAGGCCAAAGTAGTCGTATGTGTAGCTTAT
The DNA here is from genome assembly GCA_021442155.1 of Cymbidium sinense. NCBI lineage: Eukaryota > Viridiplantae > Streptophyta > Magnoliopsida > Asparagales > Orchidaceae > Cymbidium > Cymbidium sinense. The sequence goes on from CM038222.1 coordinate 103,293,870, forward strand.
GTAAATTAGTTGGTCATTATTGGTCATCATGCCCACATAATCCTAGTAACAAAAGGTCAATCTTTATAATTTTGGCAGCTAACATTAATATCAGTAGGCCACCAACTAGTTTTGTAATGCATATATTTCTTCTATTCGATAATTAAATTAATTTATTTCTGACATTGTAATTTTTTATACTATTTTGCTATAGGTACGATGGTCGAGGAAGCTACCAGGCTGACTAGATGTCGACAGAGGAGGCAGGCTAGGGAGGCCGATGATGCACCAGATCCAACACCTGCAAAGATCCATCCCAGCATTACCTCCTTACGTGGAAGGTCGTGCACCTAGATACGATATGAATTTAATTATTTATGATAAATGATGTAATTTATTTTTAGTAATTTTAACTTTGAAATTTTTATTTGTAGGGTACTATTTTGAAGGTTGTATCCCATCTACTTATGCTGAATGAGTGACCCATTACCTATCCAAGGTTTATGTCTACCTTATGTGCCATAGGATTAGATTGTTCTAGTCAGTTGCACTCCATTCAATTGGAACATCATTTGTTGACTGTGTTGGTTAAGAGATGGTTCCCACAAACTAATATTTTTCACTTAGCAGCTGGTGAGATGACCATTACATTGCAAGATATTGTGATGATTTTGGGCCTATGCATGGATGGACCTCCGATCATTGCACCTATTGTAGTTGGAGAAGGGAAGCAATGACAGAGTTGTCCTGACTACTATGATAATTTATTAGGTCAACACCTTACTATAGATACTGTATATTAAGACCTGAATAACACAGCTATTACTATAACCTTTAGGATGGGTATAGCGCATGCACAGACCTGTATGCCATTAAGATGGCTTAGGTGGATATTCTCTAGAGAATCATACATTGATTTGAACGAGGTGGAGCTCACGAGACACTTACGGGCATACATATTATTCATCTTGAGGAGTTTCTTACTACCAGATACTTCAAGGTCTGAAGTGCACCTGCAGTATTTTCCTTTATTAGAAGATCTAGACACATTTAGTTTCTCAATGGGAGGAGTAGTGTTGGCACATTTGTACAAGAAATTGCATGAATCAACTAGGCCAAGGAGGACCAACATGGCTGGTTGATTTCATCTATTATAGATTTAGTCTTGGGAGCTTATCCATGTTGGAAGACCAACATTACATGTTCTCTATTTCCAAGTGCTTGATGGTCTGAGCATTAGTTTTAGGTAAGAATCACAAAGTTTATTTCAAAAGTTATTGTAGATTGATGATTTCTACTTTGATTGATTTTTAAGCACTTTTTTATCAAATAGAATGAATGATATGTGCACCAGATGCTTGTTGGCAATGTCGAGCTATATAGAGATGAGCTTTATAAACTGCTACAGAGTCGGGTACAAAAAATTAATTGTAAAGTCATTATTGCAAATGCTAACTGAAATGTTGACTTTTAACTTCTCTTATGTGTAGGTTATATGGGAATCTTGGTTATCAGATATTTGTCTGGCAGGTAAGGAGATTTGGCTAGCACGTGTCCCTCTCATTAGTTGGAAGAGGGTAGAGTGGCACGTTCCTGACATAGTACTTAGTTAGTTTAAACACTTACCGCGTATAGATGTTGTGCCGATGGATCTAATTTTTTAAAAAATTGATGGGAATGGAAAAGCTAATACTAACTGGGTTCAGTACCATCAAGCACACATAGTTGTCAAGGAGAACAAAAGAAATCACATTATCTAGGTTAATGATGATGATGAAGATATACAACAAGCAATAATATGTTATATGTCATGGTTTATATCATGGGCTTCACTTTACTTGCTCAAGGCCTCGACTGATCTGCCAACGATATACTATCCTAGAGCACTTGAAGAGTGAGTATATGTAAGTTAATATTAGCAGTTGCAAATTTTGTTTAGTTCTTATGTATAAATAGTTGAATTCAACATCTACTCATTTGGTTAATGTAGTTGGAGCATTTATTAGCAACTAAAGAGATCTTCCAACATTTTTTTGGACATGTCAGGGACTCAAACTTATAGATGGGCGTAAATAGGTATGAGAAGCTATGTCATGATATGATATTACTCATGCACATTAGTAGCCAACAATTTCGGAACATGGAAATAAAGCATATGTCTTAGAAGGACACTTCAACTCCAACGACACAGGTATCAAACATGGGTGTAGGGCCATCTACCTACGTTGATCTAGGACCTTCAACTTATCAGTATAGCTCTTAGACTTAGCCCTATATAGAAGTTACACATTCACCATATGTTATTTCTCCACCACTTTGGATGCCACTAGGAGAATCATAGTATTATCCTAGTCAGACTATTGAATCAGCTTCATATACACACCATACCACACCTTCTCTATCTTATCCATAACCAGAATAAGGCCTAGATATTGAAGGGAAAGTTGAGGGAACACATAGAGTCTAACATCATTTGCGTGATCATCCCTTGCATGCACTTGCTCACTACAGTCCTGGTAGTGGTGCGATCCTGCATAAACATCATCGTCGGTGATAGTTTCAGGATGTATGCTTATTCTAATATTTCTATATGTTGAACTATCTCTTTGTATGTACCTGTATTTGGAACCTTTATTTTGATTACATTATCTGATATCTGATGCTTCTATTTGTTATGTTGTATATTTGTAACCTTCCTTGATTGAAAAGTTGATGCATATGAAGAATGTTTCTTTAGTCTTTAAACTTATACGTGGTCATTATTTTTTACTTGGACAACATATCAAGTTATTGCTTGTATAAATTAATTTATTTATATTCATTTTGTATATAGTGATTAAAACATATTAGTCAAAATTTGACAATTTTTAATCTTTGTATTTAAAAGATAAATGATATTCTTTGTATTCTAAACCATAAACCTCATTAGAAGTTTTCTTAAATGTAAAGCATGGTTCAAACATGATGCAATTTTTTTTAAAAAAAAAATTTATTGCAGGTACGTCGCCTATGTAACGGACGACTTACATACAGTCAATTCACCAATTAAATGGGTGACTTGCAAGCCACCTCAACATTGAGGTGGCGAGCAAGTCGTTCATTAAATGGGTGGCTATACTATTTTTAAAAAAAAATTTAATCATACTTAAATAGTTAATTATTATTTATAAGATACTTATTTTTTTAAAATTATCCATTTGTCTAATGATGATGATTTCCCTTCTTAGAGAATACCTTTCAAACTTTGATTTGACCTTCTGATGATTTCTAATATTATATGCATGTAGGCATACTTACATACCCTTGGCTCTAAGAAAATAAATCTAGTGCCTAAAATATATAAAAATTATAAAAATTATTGCATTAGTAAAAGCATCACACGTCAATCATGATCTTATGATTAAAGAGTGAGTTTATGTTCTTAAATTTCCTTCTTAATTAATAATAGACTAAACCATCTTACATACTCGTAAGACCGAATTCATGATTTTAAAGCATATGAAATGTTAGTTGATAGGCCATTTAGGTAGGTTGAAAGCCCAAAGAGTCAAAATAGGTTTGTACTCTATACTGGGAGTGAACCAATAATTTTCATTTTCCACTTCAATAGATTAGGCCTAGGCTCTTACATGTGTCGATGGCACTTTTTAGTTTCAAGATATGAAGCATCCTATTTCTATTTTATGTGAATAAGCCATCACCTCTTCGGCTTGTCCACTATAATGGGTCATTCGAATATAAATCTTAGTATTCAAATAAAATATTAGCTCGAACTTCAAATAAATCTTAATTTTTAAAATGTAAAAGCCCAACTATAGAGTATGTTGAAGTGCTTCATAGCGACTAAATACTTCTTACTTATTTCCTTTTGAAATTTTTTAAAGAAATATTCCTACTTGACTTCTAAATTAGCAATCTTGATTCTATACTTTGAAATCCATAGAGACATGAGTCTCTACTTTAATCGAGAGTTTTCTTAGAAGAATCATTTCTTCTATGATGTAATTAACTACAGGCTTACTCTTGTAGAGAGCTTAGAACCCAAATTAAATGAACCCTATCATATTCATATAAGGTAGGGGAAAGATCGCTGGTACACGTAGACCCACCAATATGAGGAAAGTCCTTATTAAATGATTGAATCTATCACATGATGATATTTCTTTCTTTTGAGGTGATATGAACCTATTTAATATTGTGTATGATCACCTAAGTAGGAACCTCCAAGATCTATGTTATGTTCTTGCATTTAAAATAGATGTGAGCTAAATTTAAATTAAATTTAGCAAAAATTCAATTCAAGCAAATCAATCTACCAATCACATGGAATTTGACTTTAAGTCCATGATTTCGATCAAACTAATAGGACTACAAAATCCATGATCATTGAGTATGATTTTCAAATTTAAATTTAAATTATCATTGATTTGCAAATAGTTTAGGATTTGAAAGGTTAATGAAGGACCTATTGTTAATGATGAATGTGTTAACATTATATTGAGTAGAAAACAATAATAGAAAAACTATAAAAAAGAGAGTAAAAGATAAAAGAAACAAAATATTAAAAGCATTCCTTGTACATACTCTATGTTATTCTTCCTCCTCATATTTTACTCCATGATTTATAATTATAGTTGTATTGTATATTATTATTCTGAGGTAGATCTTAGATCTCAAAGTATTCTTCTTCGTTAAAAGAAATTATTTAAGGTGGTATGCTTATAGTGGTCAATTTTATATTATTAACCTTTCAAGCTTTGTCTTATATTTAATGTTGTGATAAGAGATAATATTTTTAGCTATGGTTAATGCAAGTGTGATCTAATATACTTTTGGTTAAAATAAAGTTGTTAAATCAATATCAGAAAGATACCTTGAAGTGAATTCATAACTCAAGTGAAGCTCGTGGTCCAATTAGTTTGAATTAGGCTAATTATGATCAAGATTTAAACTTTAAATTATAAAATTTATTTATTTATTTGATTCATTTGTTATTGTATGTTTTAGTTATTGGATGCTTGCACACACATATATAATTAAAAGTCAAAAAATTAAAGTAAACTTTAAGCAAAATTATGAATTTCAAATATGTTCATATTGTCTTATTCTAGCTTGTACTATACATTAGTTTTGCTTTTAATTCAAATACATTACATAAGCTTAATTAAGATATTATAACATTATCAAAATTAATCTTAGGGTCATAAAAAAATAATAAATAAAATTAAAAATTAAAAAAATAAAAAATAAATAAATAAAATTTAAAAAAAATAAAAAATTTAAAAATCTTAGGGCCATATTGTATGATGCAAATCATACTATATGATTGCCTTAATTTTGAATAAAGTCATAGAATTAATTTGCATTTATCATAATAAATAAAATTTTAAATTAATCATATTATGTGGTATGCAAAATTATTTGAAATCAAATATATATATATAATTAATTAACATTAATAATCTTTTCAAAATTTAAATTAATTATTTTATATGATTTATATCATAATGAATAATCAATTTCTTAATTTAAGTTTAATTAATCATGATATTATTTAAATTGTTAGAATAATCAAAATTGAATCAGTCATACTAAATGATGCAGATTGTATATTACAATCAATTAGTTACTTATTTTCTAATAAATTAAAATTTATTAATTATCTAATAATTAAAAAAGAAGCCATTATTGAATGTCATTTTAAGAGTCTTGAATGTGGTCAATAACTGCACACAAAAGAAAAATAAATAAATAAATAACTTACTCTTCTAACCAGTAATATAGGTTTAAATTGTCTCTAACAATGGGCGAAAGTCTTTATCCATGATTCTGAGGGGGGTTAAAGAGATGGAAAAGTATTCTAAAGTTTATGCAACTTCTTTTAGCTTTTTTATAGAGGATAAACTAAAGGCTTCCCAGGACAAAAGTATTCCAATCATTCTTAAGACATTATTAATTCTTTTAATATAAATATATCCTTGCCATAAGATGAGGGATTGTTTAATTCCAATATGGCACAGTGATTAGGAAATAAAAGATACAAAAAAGTTGGATGATTCAGGGAATATATCAAGCACAGAAGCATTTGAGAATGCCAGAACTTAGCCCTGACTGGGAGGACAATTAGCACATCTTCAAAATATTGAGAGAAATGTCTTTTCACCAAAATTAAAATTTTGGGCAATGAATTGGCCATCTGAAGCACCAAAGATATCTATTGAGGACTAATAACAAGCATAAAAATCAAGCATTTGCTAGTTCTGTTTAAGTAGCAACAGCACTTGTAGGCCAACAAAGAGTTATTCAAAGTTCATCGATACAGCTAGATTTTCTTAAAGCCACTCAACCTCAAAGAAACTAGGAATCCACCTAACTCTATAATTATTCAATAATGCCGCCAGAGATTTAAAAAGAAGAGAATGCTTGCCCTTAAAAACCCAATTTTTATATAGCTCTCCTCCACTTATGCTGCGAGAGATGGGCTGTCAATTGCCAAACCCATCGTATTTAATCCATTGTCGACATAAACTACAGAACCAGTGATAGCGGAAGCTAAAGGGGACACCAAGAAAGCCGCAGCGGCGCCAACTTCATCTGTAAAGCAGCAATATAAATATCTATTAGGAGGGAAACTTGAGATTAAAGTTTTTTTTTTTTTGGAAGTTACCTGCTAACAATTCTTTCTGTAATGGAGCATTAGCATAAGAATACTCTATCATCTTCTCAATAAATCCAATGGCTTTTGCAGCACGGCTTCCCAGTGGGCCTGATAATTTGAAAAAAAATTTGGAAATAATGAAAAATGTTATATAAAAGAATTCCACAGAAGGCTTTGATAGGTAGAAAAAACTAGAAATAGCAAGCAACACATACCGGCAGAGATTGCATTGACTCTAACTTGTTTTTTCCTTCCTGCTTCAAAAGCTAGTACCTTCATCAACAAGCTATTAGATTAGGACTATGAATGAATCTACATAACGAATGCTACAAAACAAAGAAAAGGAAATGAACTGTGGCAGGTATATAGAATACTTACTCTAGTATCACTCTCAAGAGCTGCTTTTGCCGAACTCATACCCCCACCATATCTGCAAAGCACAGACATAAGTTTACCATTGCTTTTCTCTTGCATTTACTACACTCTAACAGTAGTAAATGCTTGTTAAAGGGAGCAGTAAAAATAAACAGACGATAAAGGTGTACATCAATTGGTTTGAATTGAAAAACTGAATCAAACAACCGAATATATGAGGTTGATTTGGTTCAGCTTATTAAAGGTTGATTTGATCAGTTTAGAAATATAAGTCATTTGGATTGCGATTTCTAATTCAATTTTAGAAAAATGTCAGTTAAATCAAAAACCGAAATACTAATAATAAATATGTTGAAATGCTTTTCATTTTCTCCTCATATTATAAATTTGTATTTCTCTCCGAATCGAATAAATGGAATTACAATTTGGTTCAGCTTGGTTTGGTTATAAAAAACTTAGTTCAATTCAGTTTTATAGATTTTGTTTCTAAAAGCATTCGGTTCAACAAATATGTAACTGATCCATCCAAACACACTAAATGACACCCCTAACAAAGGATATTACCCTGGAATGATTCTCTCAGAAGCAATGTACGTGAGTGAGATTGTCGCACCTCCTGCAGCAAACAAGATATTTGATTCTATAACCTTTGCAGTAATATACAAAACTCTAAGAGAACAGAAAAATGAAACCCTGAAAGAAGCATTGAAGAATGTCTACCAATGAAATACCTGGATTTATTATAGGAAGAAAATGCTGGAGTAAGGATATAAAAGAGTAGCTGGAAGCAGATAAAGCTGCAAGGTAACCCTTTCGGGAAGTCTCCAATAGAGGTTTCGTCACCTGAACATTGAGACATAGGTGTAAATGGAACGTTAAAGGGAGAGAAACAATGAAATATAGTGTAGAAACCCGCATACCTCCGGCCCATTAGCAAGGGAATGCACAAGAATGTCTATACTCCCAAAATCATTCTTGATAGATTCAGCTGCTTCCTATTTCATAATGAAAAAATGCAATAAAAATTGACATAAAATTAAGCAAGCTGAAATTTTTCTATAATACATAGATATTGTAAATTATCAAGTTAAGAGGTCAGAACAGAAATCACACATTTCTCAAGAAAAATTATACAGTAATTGATGCTCTGATGTGCAGAAAGTTTGCAAGGTTACGGTGCTGACCTTCACAGTCCAATTTGAAGAACCTGAATAACGCTTGTTTGTCTTAATCTATACAGAAAAGCAGCTCATGACCAGATACATATTGATCTACCAAGAAAACAGGGACAATAGTGGAGCAAAAAAAGCAATATGTATATCTTACATCGTCAGGAACATCCTCAAGACTATCAAAGATAGCGTCGAGGGGATAAACCTTAACAATCTCCATAAGAGATCCATTTGGTAGCCTGTGACAAGCATAGAATTAAGCATTTTACAAAACAAATCAGGCAACATCTTGCTGAGGGATAGTATATCCTTATAATGGCAGATAAAAAGGTATCATTATCCTGCATGTTTTAAAACAAAAATACCGTCGAGACTCGTCAAATTTTCCACGCCTTAAGCTAGTTTCAAATATGTTCAATGCCTACACAACATAAGCCCTCCATGAGATATAGCTGAAGAGACGTGATTCTTTATTAGCAAAGATGAAAAAGGAAGTGGAGAGAGCATACAGGCACCCATGTTCCAACGAGAATCTCTGCACCTGCTGCAGCAAGAGCCTTGGCAATTGCCCATCCATATCCATTGTCATCAGCTACTCCAGCAATAAATGCTCTCTTACCTGATGGAGCAGATAACGCAGAGGATAAAAATCGTCAAAACTTAAAAGATTTAGATGCGTTCATATAATGAATGAAATGTATAAAAGGCAATACAGTAACACGGACTGAAGTGATGAAAATCAAAAGAAAGAGCATAACCTTTTATGCGCAAGCAACTAAGGAAATACCAGAAACAAATGTGATAAGTGCACAAAATAATAACAAAAAATCATGCATCACAATAATGCACTAAATTTTATGCAGTTCAACTAAAATAAAGTTTATGTTTACAAGAGAGGAGATAGGATCTAATTCACTATAGAGAAGCCATATAAGTGAGACATAAGAAAATACTCTTTCTCCAAGGCAAACTGCAACTACTCTCACCACAAAAAGAGAAGCCGTAAATATCTCAAATTAAACATTGGGCATAATTTGATTTAGGTTTTTGGGTGGTGGTGGTAGGGCTTTTCTCGTCCTTTTAATAGTAGCAGTGGATGTTTGACTAGGTGACTGTTCTTATGGCAAATTGTAGCAGTTGTTACTACTTTTTATGCACTTCTATTTTATGTATGTGATTTCCACATATGCGGTTGGGCTTACTTTGTGTGCATCTTTGACTGGACAAAAAGGGAAGCTATGTGGTTGTGGTATTTTGATTGGTGCAATTAGAACTACTTTAAAGAGGAATTTGGATTTAAAATTAAACCTAATATTTCTTCCTCCTTTTTGGGATTAATCTAAATCTAAATTGAGTTGATCATATCTATTAGCTTAGCGATGAAGATTAATACCTATTATGAGGTATGTAATTTATAATATTTGGCTTAAATAAAATTTATCTTTTCAACTTCTATCTCATGAGTGTAAGTTGGATATGTGATTCTTTTGAGTATGATAAATGTATGATTGCCTACATCCGCTGAAGTGATCTCTTTATATGTGCATGGAACCTAATTTTTTCTTATTTTGATTTCTTGTTCTATTTATTAACAAATTAAAAAATAATTTGTGAAGATTAAACTCATCTAGCTCATTTATTTTATGTTGCTAATTTCTCAAGTTAATTAGTTAATTGATGACTTGTGATATGCTAATCCTTAACTTTCTTCACTTGAAATCATACTATGCATCGAATTAGTTGTATTAAGAAACCTGGAAACTCAATCATCCTACATCAAATTAGCATCGGAATGCCAGGTTGTGTCATAATGTCAGCTTAAAACGAAGCTAATTAGGTAACTTCATAGATCATGAAAAGAATGAAAGTTAAACAACTTCAAAAAAATCTATTGGTTGAACTATTAAGCAAACAAAATCAATTAAATGATGAAATTAGCAGGGTTAAACCATAAATTGCTACAGCAGAAATTAATAAAATCCATGGATCTAAACATTTAAGTAGATTCAAATAATAATAATGAGCCAATTCAATTGAATTTCAACACTGTTAGGAGACAAGAAAACAATCAAGATAGATAATTTAGGGTGTTTAACAATAATACTTATAGAAACACAGACACCTACATTTTAATGTAAAATGATAACATAACTAGAAAAGCTAAAGTTGAAATGTCTACATATATTGGTAAAATCACTATTTAAAATTACGCAATATGAGCGACCTTGTGATGCGCCTAGTACCATTCATATATAAAATGCACTGAGAGGTGCACCTCAATGCAATATATAAAACACATTGAGGTACATGCCTTAATTTGATTAAGTGAGGCACATGCCTCACATTTTGGTGAGGTGCACCCACCACATTAATGAAAGTTTTCTAATATTATAAACAGCCTCCCTCTTTATCACTCACGCACGGTCTGCATGAAGCGCCATTTTTAAACATAAAACTCTCCCTCAAGCACATAGCTGATCTCATCTTGACCTGCTGCCACCAGCCATCCATAGCATTGCTACCATCACCATCATGCTCTGTTGTTAATACAGTCACCTCCTCTTGTTGTTATTGACTCTGCAATTCATATATAAAATGCATTGAGGTACACGCCTTGATTCGATTAAGTGAGGCACATGCCTCACATTTGGTGAGGTGCGCCTCATCTCTCTTCTATTGAGATCCACACCTCATTAATGAATGTTTTTTAATATTAAAGACAACCTCCCTCTTTACCATTAATGCACAGTCCGCATGCAGCACGCTTTTCAAGCATAAAACTCTCCCTGAACCACACAGCTGACCTCTTCTTGGCTTGCCGCCATCAGCCATCCATAGCACTACTACCATCACCATCATGCTCTGCTATTAATACAATCACCTCCTCTTATTGTTATTGACTTGCTGCTTCCACTAAATTGTTTCTTTATCAAGTGATAATCTCTAAACTCTAAATTTTTTCTTTGCATAAATATAATATCATTGTATAATTGTGGATATGATCTAGGTCTTGAGTTTGAATTCCTCTTACACCACAATAAAATCTCACTTTAGAAACTTGAGTGACCCAAAAAATAATATATATCTTTGCATGATTTAATTAGGATTTTTTTTTTAATATTTGCATGTTTTAAAAATGATTTTAATCAAAAATTTCAACCTAGGATTTTGTAAAATGAATAGAGGCAAGGAGAAATCCACAATAGGACATAAAAAAGGATTAGGTGTGGAGACAATGTGCAAGTCAATATTGGAGGAAAAAACAAAACTTATGTTTATTTGAAATGTAATTACAATGAGAAAGTAATTCAAGTGAGTGTTACAAGGATGAAAGAACACCTTTCTAGCTCGTATAAGAATGTTGCACCCTGTGCTAAAGTGCTAGAAAAAGTAAGAGGAGATATAATCATATATAAATAAATCGAAGATGTCAAATCATCTTATGAAGCGAAAATTTGATAATATAATTGAAATCGACTCTTATTATAAGAGTAAGTGTAGTGGTAAGGACTCAAAACCTTTAGCACCAATGTCTAATAGAGGTGCAAGAGGTCTAATGGATAACTATATGTAAATGTGGAGAATGACAAGGATCATAGAGAGTTCTCAAAAGATGTCTCCAAACAATGTTAAAGAGGCACACAAATATGTTTGCATAGATATTGAGAGGGTTTATATAAGAATGTCATTATGGTCAATGTGGAAACCTCTCCTTCAATATGATTTATTCCATTGGAGCTTATGATTAAGCCTTAAAACTCTCATCTATGTATGATTTGAAGACATAGGTGTTGAAGGAGGAGCTAAATAATACAAAGAACAAAAAGGGAAAATTAGGACTTGGATTCATACTAAAATAACAATCATGATAGATGGTTTGACATATAAAAATATAAGTTTAATCAACATTTTGATAAATAATCCATATGACACTATGTTCTTAAAATCTGTAGAAGCATTTGATCAAGTGAAGAATGGAGTAATAAACAAGATTAGAAAGCATTTGGTGATTCAGATTATGATAGACAAAGCTAGTGTTTATAGGACAGCTGGGAATAAAATAATTGATAAGCGAAAACCATTTGAATTAGACATCTTGTGCTGCGCATTATATAGACTTGATGTTAAAGAAGCTTCATAACTTACCCTAATATAAATAGGGACTAACCAAAACAAGGAAGATTAATAAATTCATCTATAACTTGCATAGGTAGTCTTTGATAAGAAACGTTATCAAGCAAGAACCCCGATGCCCTATTGTAATAAGATTTGCTACAACTTATTTGACTCTATAAAGCATATTGAAAGTTATACAACTATTGGAGGCAACTTTCACTTCCATTATGCATGGGAAAAAAGTAGAAGGAAAAGAAGTCAAAAAAAATTTTAAAATAAAAGGTATTAATTGAGTGTCACATATGTAATAATAGTGACAAGACCATTAATTTAAGTTTTGAGAATGACGGATGCAGAGAAAAAGCCAACTATAGGCTTTATTTACAATACAACGGATGATGCCAAAAAGTTAATAGCAAGTAACTTGGAAGAAGATGAGGCCAATAATAAGATGACTTGAGACATCATTGATGAGAAAATGAGAACTTCATCTCAATCATCATTTGCAAGCTGTAGATATTTCTTTAACTATTAATTCTGAGATGCTAAACATAATTCAACCAATTATGAGATCAAGATTAGGCTATACTATTATATGGATAAATTGATTACTGACCTAACCGAGATGACAACTATTAATATGTAGTGTGTTCCACTTAAGAATAAGAAAGGTTTCTTTGGGCCATGATAAGCTAAAGATATTGTTATAAAATATTCTTCAAGTAATTTTTAATATTTAATGTCGTCATTGAAATAAATATTTATTCTCCAAATTTAAGTTTCTAAATTCTAACTACAGTGTTTCCTTTCATATTTAGTTGAATAGTGGATTGAGTTTGGTGATGACAATCCAGCGTTGCAGCATTTTATTATTAAGGTATTAGAACTTACATGTTCATCATGTAGATGTGAGTGTAAATGGAGCATATATAATCAAGTTCACACAAAAAAAGTAAATTTGTTTGTTAACATTAAGAATAAATTCTTTGATATACATCATATACAATAAGAGATTGAACAATAAAAATATGAAGTAAAAGGGTTTGAAAGATGAGGAGGATCCCTTGCTGTGTGAATATATGTCATTAAATGATGAATGATTTGTAGATGATAATAAAGAGATCACACCATCTGAGCTACAACAAGAAGATTAAATGTTGATTTCTTCAATGGAGATAAAAACGAAATACACAACTAACACAAGCCAATAAGAAATAAAAAGATAAAGTATCCACAGTAATTTAAGTATCTAAAGTTATCTTAAATTTTTATTAATATTCTTAATTTTTTTATTAATTATTATTGATTACAAAAAAAAAGATGATTAAGATTAAAGAAGAGAAAGAAGAATGAGAGAATTTGGACTCCACTGAAGATAACACAAGGAAGAAAGCCATTAATTATAATGACGACTTCAATGAAGACCTCTAAGTGATGAGAGTGTTGAAAATTTTTGATTATTTGTTATATTCTTATTTGGATCTATAGATGTTGCTATGTTAGACAATAGGAGTGAAAGAAAAAATTTTATTGTATTAAACTAATTTCTTACTTTAATATAATATGTTACTTTTACTTGATATTTATATTATTTTGATGTGTTGATGTTTGCATTACACTTTTACTTTGCGTAATTTGTTACATAATACTTTACATCTTGCTTCATTGTTACTTGATTTATGCACAATTTGTCAAGGTATTAAAATGCTAATATATTAATTTTTATCTTCATTTTCACTCTATGAAATTTTTTGATTGTGAATCTTACACCACAACGTGCCTTGAAGCTTACATCTCAAAATGCTTCACAAACAAAAAAGCCTCAATACACAATTGTGATATTGATCTTAAAGCTTTTATGAACTAATTATTATGTAGATAATTTCTTTAAATGATAAATCATATTAAATGAACAAAAAGTAATAATCACAAAAATGGAATTAATTAAGCAAGCTAAAATTTATTGTATAAACATGAAAACATAAATGCTGAAAAAATGAAAGAATGTTAAAAAGAAAATATCTATCATTCTCATATCATGGTCAATTTCTCATATCAAAGCTATGATCCACATATCAAGTCATATATTCTGAACTTTAAAATGTGATATTTGAGCATTATTCTTGAAGATCCATCATCAAAAGATCTAGTTGGTCTGGAAAATCTAAATCTCATAATAAAATTTGATTGATGGGTATCGAAGTGTGACATTTAGCCTCCACTCGTGGCAGCTATTGAGCCACGTTTCATTTAGAAACACAACAAAAGGTGCATTTGTTTGTGTTAGATAGCATTGCATTTTGTAAATTTGGCGTCCCAAAGTCGCAGTTTCGCAACGTGGGCATGATGACTGCATTTTACTATTTCAATTTTGGCAATTCTGAAATTACTCTGATGCTTAATGTTTCATTCCGCAACCCTCACGCCCTCGTCTCTTTTGCACTCGTAGCCCTTCGTGTTGTCATTCTCCTTCGACAAACTCATCTTCTTTCTAGCTTCTTCTAACACGGAGAAACCCTCGATTAGCGCAATTTTTCCCTGATTAGCAACAACTACGCCATGAGTTCTTACCATTTTCCTTTCCACCCTTCGATTATCGCCTTCTTCCTCCAAAGTTTGTTTCCACTACATTATCCCTCTTTTTCCTTTATTGTTATATTTGTCACTTTCAATTTTTTCTCCTGCCCCTCAAACTCCTCTTGATCGATTGGACTTATTAGGTCAATATATATATTGGATTAATATGTGCTATGTTCCTGGAATTGAGATTCTGTCTTTAAGGGTAAATGGACCAGGTTATTCATGGTTCCGTGTAGTGACTACACCCGACACGGAGAAATTGCATTATTTTAATGTTTCAGAAGACATTTTTAGCTTGGGGATTCATCTAAGGAAATTCCTTGATTGTATAAGAGCTTCATATATTAGTGTATAAAGTAGAAGATTTGACTTAAATAAAATATAAAAAAACTACTTTTGAGGCAAACAATAAGGCTTAAGACTACTTTACTGTCACTATTTAGGAAAAAAAACACTGTTGAATATGAAAGGCATTGAAATTTTTTTTATTTATTATTGTAATTACATGAGAAAAGATTTGTTGTATTCAATGTTTTTTTTTAATATATATTATATATAAATGAATGTGCACACACTAATATAAGTAGGAAATAAAAGAAGCTTTGAATTTGAATTTAAAATCTGTTTATCTTGATATACCTTTTAGCTTAAATATTAAACATCAATAGATTATTATTGTATTAGTGAGTAGAAGTATTTTTATCTAAATTATTCTCTAATTAACGAATACTGCCATATGAGGATGGTATACTTAATTTATCACAGACAAGTGGAGCAAGGTAGTTGAGTCTTCCAAATAAGAAATACTATTTCAACAATAGCAACTTTAGACAGGAGCTTCGTCTTCAACCAACTTCTCAGACAAATACAACTATCCTAAGTGGACCCTTAAATACTTAACCTAGACATCAATTATCAGGAAGTCCTAGTCCTACATAGCATGGATTAAAAACCAAAAAAAATCCAATATTCCACAGAGATCATGTGGTCAGCACCACAAAGGATCGCAATATAAAATAAAATCAATGCTTCGCCTCTTTGGAGGATCCCAACATGCGCTAATCTCAATACCAAAATAAGGAGAACTTTGTAAGCTCAACCTAAAAATCATTTTCATGTCATCCTAATTACCACCAATGATCTATTGGAGGCCATGAATGAATTCAAAGATTTGACCTACCCAAAGCTAGCTCTGCCATCACTAGAATGAGGCAAGATAAAGGCCCAAAATTAATGAAAGGTTAGAGAGCACGCAGCCATAAAATATCAGTAAAGGAAAGGAGATAGCTACTAAAAATTAACCTAAGACCACCTATGGAATTAAACATATAAACAAAATTCTCCTAAGTTCATTAAGGAAAATTCCTTTGGAGAAGACTCATAGAATCATCCAAACAAATGCTCAAAATAGTACTCTAATTATTAGAGTCTACTTAGCTCAGGACAAATAACAATCACTATTCATGTAAATGTATGATCCAATAATCTAATAAACCCCAACTAATTAAGTTCAAAAGGCCCGTTGGGTTGAAAAATAAAATATTAAAGTCAGTAGGGTGTGACTTTTATCATTTATCATATTTCAACCATATTAATTAGGGCTAAGGTTTAGCTTTGTAGGTTCAACACCTTGTAGGAAGGGATCAAATTATCAATCTAGAAGGGCACAATCTTTATTGTACCTCACCCTCCACCACTTATCATTCAATAAGGCTAGTAGATTTCAACAAAAACTAATAAGAAAGTTCTAGCCTCAAACATCTTGTAACCTTCAATAAAGACATTTATAATAAATTAAAAGAATGTACCATCAATCAATCAAAAGCTCACATGGAGTTTAAGCAACAAGAAAACATGAGATTCGATATATAAACTAAATCCTCTGCATATAAGTGCACAAGAAAAATCAACAAGCTATCTAGTGTGACAACATATCATATAAAAATTAAAATAAGCATACAAAATAGCCACCCTCCCTACAGGTAAAAGTCGTAAATCCAAATCTTTAACTCGATCCTCCACACATGGAGAGTCGAGTAAATAAGACCCACAATTTGATAACTATCTAAATCATAAAAATATAAAAAGAAAAAAATAAAAGATGAACCACTCTACCTCTAAGATGGATCCATAAGACCCAACTTTTTGGTTGAACCACTTATTAGCAGTAATAAAATAAACAAGGCCTACATATCAACAATTATTCCAATGGCAAGATAATGAATTCAAATAGCATGCTTACAAAAATATTTTAAAATGCATTTATATAAGGCCTTCTTTAATAAAATTTAAATTAAAAGAGAACTTTCTAAGCCACCTTGCTTATAGAGTATGGTCATAAGTCCCAACCTTTAAGCCTTTTCTCAAATATATATGATGTAGGCCCCAACCCTAAATACAATGTATGATGTGTCTTAATATTGGGGAAATCAATTTTAAATGTCAAATACATATATTGTTTCACTTACAATTAAACCTAACAAGTAAACAAATATGGTAAACAAGGTCCATATGCTAATAATCACCTAAGATTGATCCTATGTAAATAGATAAGAAAGTCGACAATGCTCAGGACATGATGATCGAGGCATTATAGTATATGTTTCTTTTCCTTAATAATAATCGTGTTGAGAGTAAATTTCAGTTAGAGGGATTTGTATCAAAAAAATTACCCTTAAACTTTAAGATCAATTACTTTAAGTTTAAACATAACGATCTAAAATAAAAAATATTATAAAAATCTAAAAATTCTCATGCAATAATGAGTCACTTTGCAATTAGAGTGGCTACCTCTCCATTCTTCATGTCAAGTTGTTAAGAATGATAATCTAGAACCCACTCATAGCTCACAAAGAGCTAAATATCATATAAGAGTACTTTATGAACACACTCAATATCTCATACTAATAAAGATGTGTCACATGCCCCTAGATTGATTAGTTAGCCTAAATGAAAACATCATTGTATTATGATAACAACCTACGCCCACATGTTCCCTAATGATCAAGTCTTTATGTTGTGAGCCATACGACACACAAAATATTGGACAATGCTATGTATTAGTTAAAATTGGCTTAAAATTGGCCTTTAGACAAATATCTACACCAAGTATACAAGATTCTCTTGAATAAAACACAACTCGAGATTGCTAACAAGAATCCTTCAATCAAGACGGATCGACTATCTGTTCTAAGTAGAGTAAAGTAATGATTAACAAAGATGATAGAATCATAGAATCTTGACCAACCTCGTCACTATTTTACCTATCATTTGCTTTAAGCAATAGCAATGTACTCTATTTATATACTACTAAATAATAAACATCATAAGCTTACAATAGAAAGTTATCACAAATTCCCATGAAAATTTCTAAGTAGTGTCTCCATGATATCAAATCTACCTTCTAAAATATTTAACCTAAAAATGCTCATATAAGGAGCCAAGTGGAAATATTTTGAGCCTGAAGTTTGGTAATATATTAAAGTGTGCAAAACATCTTCATTAATACCTGAACAATTTAGGATGCTTTAGTAAGGAGATTGCTCATCTATATAGGCATTTATATTCATGTGACTTGCATATTTTTAGTTCTCTTCATCATCTCATTATATAAGACTAGAATATCAATCATATAATAAAATTCCTTAAGACATTGGCATTTAGAAATTTTAATTGCATGTTTCAACTTGAATCATTTTCTAATTTGCATAAAAAGATTCATGGAAAAACTAACAATTAAATATAGTATTTATAAGTCTTTTGCTGATATAAATAAGAGATGAATAAATCCAAACCAAAAGATAAGATAACAGTGCGCCTTAATCTAAAAAAATTTTATAAGAGCCCTTAAGAAACCAACTACAAATAAATGCAACAAGACTATATAATGTTTTGCAATGTATTAGAGCAAACACTTACAACCTAGGAATCTTAATAATTAATGGTATTAAACTTATCTTCAATGTATCTTGTTTAACTTTATTTCATGAACTTATAGCAAGTATCGTAGATTCTTCTCTCCCCCTTCCCTCCTTATGAATTCACATCTAACATATTACTAAATGGTTTAGTCAACTTGATCATATAACTATTATAGATGATAAGACTCAATTAATTATTGATGGTGGAAATCAAAGATATCTCATTGATTAATTGATGTAGAACATCATGTGGATCCAAAAATTAGAGCTCAAGGTACATTTACAAGATCTCAAGCTAAAGCCCAAGAAAATTCAAAAGAAGAAGAACCCATTAAACTGCTTGCATTTTATGATTTCATCTTTTTTTATTTATGTAATTTTAATTTTCTTCTAGAAACTCAATTTAAAATTTTGAATTTAAAAATTCAAAGCATGACATGTGAGGTGGTTGAATCCACATAAAATAATAATATGTGAAATGGGTGAATGACATAAAATAATAAGACAACTTAATGCTTCACATTAATGTGGTCACCCACATTTCCCTCTATATTTTGAATTCTTTTCTTTTGAAAGATATTTGTAATGGCTTTAAATAGCACCCCTTGTTATAATGAAAAGAGATCTTTTGACAATTACAAATTATTTGAACTATTCTTGTGGTTTGAGAGCTTGGTGGCCAAACCTTGGCAATCTTTGGTGAGAGCGCTAGTTATCCAACATATATTTTTTTCCTTGCCTCCAATACCCAAGTTCTTTCAATCTCACTAAAAGAAAGAACGCCCACCTCCATCATTAATTTACAGGAACCACAACTTCGCCTGGGCATTCTTGAAGAATATCAAATGCTCAATTTTATTAAAGCTAATTTTTTTTTAGCTAGGCAACTTAATATGAAAGCCTTGAATCTCCACTACTTCACGTATCATTCCCTATTATTGCTGCTCTCTACATCTCATGTAATGACTACTTCTATAGTGTTTGGATCTACCTATAGTAACCTATGAATCTGGTAAGAGTTGCATGCCTGTTTTATAATTTATTAATTTTCTATGAAATTTTAGAGTTAATTTTATGTTTGATTTATTCAGCAATTTTTTGTACTTTTCATTTAAAGAGAATTGCATTGTGTTAAAATTGATCTTATTGCATTATAATTGTTTCATAACCAATTTATAAATCATCTTTATCACATTATAGAGCATTCTACATTATATTTTAAATATATTTTTACCTATTTTATAAGTATCATAGATAAGAAAATAAGAGGGTTCTTGTTACATTTGTCTTCCTCAAAAAATTAGCATGTCTTTGTAAAAGTGACTTTTCTAAAACTATCTAGTACCCATTTCAAAAACTACTTTTATTAGTGTGTTCTAGACTTGATATGCTATTTATTGACTATTTTGTCAAAAATTTTCAGAGCTTACATTTTAAAATATAAGATAATTTATATAAAATAGTGTACATATATATATATGAATATTTTATTAATTAAATTAAAATATTTATAAATATCATCCCACTTTCCTATTTTCCCCTCCCCAACCTTTGAACTATTTTAGAGAGAAAAAGGAAGAGAAAAAGAAAATTTTAGAGAAAAAAAAATATGGTTCAAAGATCATAGAGCCAAATTCATTCATCAGATTAGCTGAAAAATTGCCTTGCTCAAGTTAGACTACTATTTCCCTACCTAGATTTTTATTTCATTGCTTGTGTGTAATTTTTATATTTTATTTAGTTGTATTTCATTCAACGCAGATCTAAAAAAATCTAAGAATATTTGACTATGTAACTTTTGATATGATATAAACTAAATTGTGTTGGTCATATTGACATGTATAAATTATTTTTCACTAGATATTTTAAGTTGTATGATATTTTAATGTATTTTAGAAAGCATATTAAACATGATAGAAATTGCTATGGAATAAAAAAAGCTTTAAAATGTGTTATGAATACTACATATGAATTTATGAATTATGACTATCAAATTGTGTATATCAATTTACCTTGTAAATATTGTTATCTGTCATATATGGTATATTTTCATAAATCTGGTAACAAATAAATTATATTTAATTATTATATTAATATTGATAATATAAGTGCTTATCTGTCAAAAATGTATGTGTTGAAAATAAAAAAAGAGAAAAATACAAATTATAGGTTAGTTATACTTTTGATACGTATCTGTGCACTTATATTATTATCCATTTATACTTATGATACACTTAAATAAATATGAATAAATAGAGGTATGAGTGAAAATGGAGGTGTAAAAGGCAAAAGTGAAGTACAAACAAGTGATAGTATAAGTGGAAGTGAGGGCATAAGGAATGAAAAAAATATATAAAATCTGCTTAAATAAATAAATTATTATTTCTTTTTATGTTATTTCATTCTTAACATCATGTTAGAAGAAATATTAAATTGTTACTTCTGATATATACTTATTATTAATATTAGTTTTATAATAATACTATGTTGAATAGACATTACATGTAACAAGTTAAGAGATTATATCAGTCTATCAAAAGCAAATCTTACTATTCATGTGATGTATATTGGTATACATTCTTTTTTATTTTTATGTATTGAAAACTATAGTAAATTTTGAGTAGTCTGCTGAACTATTATTACTCACTATTACTTTACTTATATGTATTATTTTAAGAAAGGATAAGACTCAGATTGAATAGAGGTTGCTGGTTATAGTTGAGAGTCTAATAGTAATGTCTTTGAATATAAATCTATTCTTTAGACAATCATGATGATATACATTTTTGTTGGGAGATAATGATATTTTAAATTAATACTTATTTAATAATATAGAATGACTCTATATTTATGAATATTAAGAAAAAAAAATTCTTTCAAATAGATTTTGAATAATCTATTCACTATTGCAACCTTAATACGACATGACTCACCTCAATATGACAATTTGCATCAAGTCAAGTTGTGACATCCCAATATGTTGTTGTATTGAGTTCTTCCTAAAAGACTATAGCTAAATTCAAATAATATGTTCTCCTCTTGCTTATCAATATGATAGTCACAAAGCCTGTAATGTGATCCCCATTCACTGTTCTTACACCACGCCCACTTCACAGCCTTTATTTCTGTAGGCTTTACACTATTTATTTCAATTTTATGGAAGGATTTCTCATACTCAAATTCAAAAGAAATGAATTGAACTTGTTTCTTAATGCATCTCGGCAAATTATGTAGTTCTATACAATCCTTTTTGTATACTATCAAGAGGACCCCTAAAGTATCTCAACTGAAATAGACATTAAATATTAAAGTAAATGTTTAATTTTTCCTCTATTCTTATGGGTGTTTATTGAGGGTGCATTTGGCGTTGTAGTGGCAGTGCAGTGCCACACTGCAGTACCGTTTGGGGTACTGTATTTCGCTTGCGTTTTGAAGAATCTACGATGAGAAAGCTGCATTTTCCAACTTGACCTAGCTCCCTACGGTGACGGCCAGAAAGCTGTAATTTGACTTTTTGGAAATAAAAAAAAAATTGTAGGCCCCACCACAGTTTCCTAAATAGCAGATTTTTCTATGGCGCCTCCAGTACTATCTTTTCAGACAGCTACAGCTACCCCAAACAGACCTTAATATATATTTTTGATTACTTTGTGGAAACACTAATTCAAAAGGTGAGACTATCTGTACTAGCGTGAGGCTTGGTCTTTCCATAAGATGATTACTATTCTTATTCCTATTGTTGTTTGTTAAATCATTGATTTTCCATGTGAAATCAAAATTTAGTCAATTATAAAATGTGTCATTTTTTTTCTTGAGGCATGAACTTCATTTTATTAAAATTTAATGGTTTAGCTATTTGTCTTACAAAATTTAGATTTTTGAGATTATTAAAATGTCTTTTGGGATGAAAGACACATGCTTATTATCTTACATTAAAAATGATGAACATTTTTTTAAAAGTTGAAAGTTGGCAACCTATGGATTGTAAATTTTCACATATTTTCACATCATCTCATCCTAGATCACTTTAGAAACCCTATACCCCTAACCATCCTATGCACATAAGGAATGTCAAATGGGCTATTTGGTTGTACTTAGAAACTTAAGCTAGCTTAACCCTAACTTAAGCCAAACCAAACAACCCAAACCTAAGTATCATCTTATCTTCTAGAAATATTAGAAAGTAATTAATAAAACCACACACACAAAAATTATTAATATACTCGGTTCATGGAAAATATACTCGGTTCTTGGGTTTATCTTCAAACCGTGAACAACAACATATGCAGATTTTGATGGTAATTTTGAATATCTAATAGCCTATGAGAAAGCTTTGCAAGTAAGATCATTATGTAATGTCATGCAATTTATCTGACTAGGGAATGGTAAATTCCCAAAAGTTTTAGGACATCAATTGGGCTGACCTGCTGGAACACTAGAGCCTTGAAATTTTTTTAATCCTAAGACAATTCTTGGATAGTGAAAGATGATTACCAAGTCTAAATATCATTGAAGAGCATTGTCCAATATCACTATCATGTACATGATTGATGTACCCCTCAACCCAACTCATGTCCAAAAACTAGTAAAATAAGGAAAATATTTCAAGTGGTCATGTCTGCCTGCGCTTACAGGTTAGAGAAGAGTTGAAGTTTAAAAGGACATCTAAAAATTGACAGAATTGTCAGAAAGAAAGAAATGTGTTATGTCAAGGGAATAAGGATAGGATCCCCATGGTGTAAAATGTCAACAAAGAAATCCTAAATCAAAATTAAGCGCACAATAGACAAAAATATCTACAATAGATAAAAATTAATGAGCTGCTAACCATGCTACTATATTTTATCTAATCGAATTTGACCCCACCTAGTGGGATTAAGGCTTGTTGTTGTTGTTGTTGTTGTTGAATTGGGGCTAAAAGGTCAAAAATTAGAAGTTCACATTTGAAAGTATATATTGAGATATATATATATATATATATATATATATATATATATATATATACAGAGAGAGAGAGAGAGAGACATCTCCATATCCTTCCGTTGAACATTGAAACAATCATTCAATAATGCTTACTTCAAAAAGAACGGAAGTCCAAGGGAATAATGTTAACAAACAAACAGGTGAAAGACTAAAAAATTTATCCATTGAAGTATTGTTTCAATTTCAAGAACAAAAGAAATCAATATGAGTGAAAACAGATTGCTAGTAAGCTTCACATGTGAGGTGTGAACTTTTTTCTCAACATTCTCTCATTCCTGCTTCCTTGCATCCTTGATACTTGGAGATGTCTTGGTAGGTTCATTCATGTTTCCTCCCCGTTTCCTTCAACCCACCCATTAGGTTATACACAGGACAGCTAAATGATGAATCGAAGTTTAATAGCTAATTTAGAACTTTCATGAGGGTTAGATTCTGTTCCCATCCCTTCCCTACTACTGACAAAATTTGGTGTCACCACAGGCAAAAATAACCGTGTTATATTTGAGCATCAAAACTTGTTACCACAATCTTAGATAAGATCATTAAAAGTAATGAGCTTTGAGAAGAGAAAACAAATAATATTGCAATTCTTCTTCCTCTTCAGAAAACCTCTTTGGCTACTGAGAAGTAAGAGTACTAAAAACTAGTGGTTGAATGTCTAAGACAGATGGTTCTAGGTTCATGATCATTTTTTCACTATCACTGGGTCCATAGAGATCCTTTATCCTCTTATAAATATGTTACCAACAATATGGACAATTTCTAAGTAACATCACATCAGAATAGAATCATGTTCAAATTGATCTAGGAAAAATGGCAACTCCACATATATTGAGTACAAAAATAATTCCTGCTGGCCTATCATAGAATTAACCCTCTAACAATGAAGGTGTTTGAAATGTACCACAAGATTCAATATAAGATTTATTATTTTGTAAATTAACATAACTTTAACTTTTAAAAGAGAATGCTCAACTAGAAAGTAGTTTAAGGGGAATAGGTACAACAAAGGCCCCATTTGGAATAGCTTTCTGGGCACAGCTTTCTGAAGCAATTTCCGAACACAGTTGAATGTCTTTTAGGTAACTTGTGTTCTATGTTTTGGAAAATCTGTTTTGAGAAATTTATATTTTTTTTCAATTTGACTTGATTGAGTATGATGATTGTCAGAAAGTGGTTATTTATATTTTCCAAAATAGAATAAATTTGCAATACCCATCGTAGATTTTTTAGACAGCAGCTTCACTGCTATGTTTTCAAACAACTGCAACTACCCCAAACGGACCCTAAGCCCTACATAAACATCTAACTGTAAAAAGACCTTGATGGAGTTATAAATACTCCTATCTAAGCAAGTACAACTTTTGATTTGAATGTTGCATCACAAGGCATTTAGAATTTTATAAATATCCACTTTACCGAATTCGGTTGAACCAAACCCTCAACAAGATCTAGTTCATTGCATATTGCGCAAGGACACAAATACCACTTGAATCTTGGCACGAATGACCCTAAAATGGTTGAATCAATTTAGAGCAGCTAGAATCAAACTTGAGCATCCTTTGCATGCTACAATAGTGGGCAGTAGTGAAGATCTTATTGCCAACATCATTGACCCTCTAGTCTATCTAGATGTAGCGACATACCGAAAACCTTTTGATTATATTAGCATGTGCACATTACAATGTTATTTAAGTGAGAAGATCTAGACATCTCTAAGCCTCCGCACCTTTGATTCCCCATTATTTCATAAACCGTACATCCAGAAACACCCCTTTGTGGAAAAAGGAATAAACCTATGCAAAGCAAAAAGTTTGGGCATTGCTGCCCCTTTCTATGCGATCCATTTGAGAGGTAAAAACATAATATTGTAATTACTATCACTAATTTGATTGTCAAAACTTCAATCCATTTCATCAAATGTGCTCACAACATCAACACCAACAATGTGGTATATCATTAAATTGATGATCGTAGATATTGTCAGTGGTGGTCATTGCTAGTTGCCGCCATTAACATTTAAGCCTAACAAGTTAACCCATAGGAATGACCATTTCAATCAAATTTTGATGTTTATGAGTCCAATCCACTCCAATCATAGAAGATAATGAGCATAAACCCCAAAATTATTTATCATTAAATTGCCATAGATAAAACTATAAATAAACAACTTTATCATACATTTAGGAGAGGGGTATTGGACTGATAGAAATGGTATACAAGATCTCTAAATGTTGAGAGAACTTTCATTCCATACAAGAAACATCTCCATATTTCTACTAAATTATGAAGCATCTACAAAGTGTGTTAATCTGCCAAGCAATGTCTTCCATTATCCATTCAACTAAAGCGGGATCCACATTAAGCTCTCTTTTTTTAATTGATCAAAGAAGGAAAAACTTTAAATGATTTGTGTATTGGAAATTTTTTACCATGCGGGACCACGGTTTTCCCTTGCTGCATTTACATGTATTCCTTCTTTGTTGTGAGTCCATATTGAAAAGCTTATTTTCTAAATAGAAATTAAAAATAAAAGAAATTGAAAGAATCAATAAATGAAATAAAAATGGAGAAGAATCATTAGATAATAGCTAGGAATCGATAGTTTTCCATACAATATTGCTTCAATATCCTCCTAAGATTAGAGCATCGCATTTGTAATGCAATGGTTCAATTCTGATAGTCTGCTTTTTTTTTTTTTTTTTCATGATTGAAAATCTCTACTCTCGCTTTCTTAGCATGTCGGATTATAGATCTAATATGTCATGATAATTTGTAACTATAAGTATGAATCAAAAAGTTGACTAAAATAATTAGATCTCTATAGAAGAAATTGGAATACATAACCTTTGCTTGAATTTCATATATATGCAACAAATCTAAATATTGAGAAAATTTACTTTTTGTAGGACATTAATAAAGTAGAGAGTTGTGTTAAGTAGTCGACAGCCAACATAAAACTTTTTGAAAAAAATCATGACATGAATCATTTAGTACATTGTGTTAATGCTAGGGCATTTCTTGAAAGTGACACGCTATATGGCCTGAATATAATAAAAACTGTGCAAGAGCTGCTTCATTAATGCCCAGGTATAGTGTTAAATAAGCAAAAGGATTCACACATTATGACCCAGATGTGAGCAAAGAAGTTAGTCCATGAAATTAGTATTAGGTTAAGAAATTGGAATATAGATATTCTTATAAGTAAATTAATGAAATTAATAAATATTATGGTCCATAAAAAGATAAATATCTTATGTATTCAAGAAATTAAATGGGTTGGGGAGAAGGCAAAAGAGATTAATAGTTAAGGTTTTAAACTTTGATTTTCCGGTAAGAGTAGAACTAGAAATGATGCATGTATAATTATAGATAAAAGTTCGAAAGATAATATTGTATATATTAATAGAATTTGAGATAGAATTATAGTTTTAAAGATTATTGTTAATACTAAGATTATTAATATTATAAGTGTTTATACTCCTCAAGTAAGTTTGGATGTATACTCTAAAGAAAAATTTTAGAATGATTTAGAGAAATTAATACAAAAGGATACCTCTTGAAGAAAAGGTATATATTGAAGAGAGATATTGGTAGAATGGTAGAAAATTGTAAAAATATTTAAGATAGTTATAGATTTGGAGTGACTAATGAAGAAAGTAGGACTAATTTTATAGTTGTTAATATTTTATTTATGAAAAAGATGAGATATTATTACTTATAAGAATGGATCTAGTAAAACATAGATTAATTATTATCTTATAAAAATAATATCGTTTAGATTGTAAAAATTGTAAGGTTATTTTGGGTGAAAATTTAAGCACCTAACATCAACTGCTATTTTTAGATTTTAAGATGAAGAATTGGAAGATGAAAAATAAATTTAATCATTGTCCTATGATTAGATGGGGTCATTTAAATAATACTAATAAAATATTTTTAATAACAAGCAATAAGATCTTAGAACTTAGGATATTCATGAGGAGGCTAATATTATGTGAGAAAAAGTAGCAAGTTGTAAAAAATGTGCTTAAAAAATCAAAGTGAAAAGCCTCTTTCAGTAAAAAAATTGGTAGTGGAGTTAAAATGTGCAAAAAAAGATAAAAAAATAAGAAATATTATTCTGAAACTTGATTTAAATGTAAAAACTTGGAGAATTGAAAAAGATATAAAGTAACTCGTAGAGATTATAATAAAGCAATATGTTATGCAAAAATTTAACTTTTAATGATTTATATAATAGATTGGATAGCAAAAAAGGTGAAAGATGTATATATAAATTAGTTATGTAAAAAGATAGAAGTAAAGATCTAGTTTAAGTGAGGAGCATTAAGGATGAAAATCATAAACTATTTTTTCTAGAAGAGGACATTGAACATAGGTGGATGAGATATTTTGATAAACTTTTTAATGAAAGATGTGTGAATATGATTAATTTAAACAATCTTAGTACTATAAACAAAAATATAGAATTTTATTTTTATCGTCATATTAGTAAAATTGATGTTGAAGAGGCTTTAAAGAAAATAAAGTGTGAAAAAATAATAGGACCTTATGATATTCCATTAGAAGTGTGAAAATGCTTAAGAGATCAAGGAAATTCTTGACTTACTAATCTTTTTAATGTAATTTTGAAGACTAAAAAATGTCAAATGAGTGAAAAAAGAGTTTGTTAATTCTTATTTTTAAGAATAAAGGTGATGCACAAGAGTGTACAAATTATAGAGAAATTAAGTTAATGTGTCATACATTGAAATTATGGGAGAGAGGAATTGAGCATAGGTTACGATGTGATACAAAAGTTTCTCAAAATCAATTTAGTTTCATGCCGAGTAGATCTACTATGGATGATAGGTTTGATGGAGAAGTATAAAGAAAGTAAGGAGGATCTACATATGATATTTCTTGATTTTGAGAAAGCATATGATAAAGTTCAAAGAGAAGTGTCTTGGAGAGTTCTAGAAAAGAAAGCAATTAATATTGATTATATTCAAGTCATTAAGGATATGTATACTAGAATTGTTACTTGTGTCCAAACACAAGGAAGATTGACAAAATATTTTCTTATTTCAATTAGATTACATCAAGGATTGATTTTAAGCCCATGTCTTTTTGCTTTAGTTATAGATGTTCTTTCTAGGAATTTATAGGAGGATGTACCTTGGTATATGCTTTTTACTAATGACATTCTTCTTGTTGATAACACTAGAGAGGGAGTCCAAGGAAACTTGAATTATAGAGGTTAACCTTAGAGTCTAAAACTTTTCATTGAAGTACATCTAATATTGAATATGTGAAGTGTAATTTTAGTTAAGTTCTAGTGATGAGATTGTGACATTGGGTGATCAAGTCATTAAAAAGAGTGAATGTTGCAGATATCTTTTTGTTCAAAATGATGATGAAATAGATGAGGATGTTATTAGTAGAATTTAAGTTGGATGATTGAAGTGGAGGAATGCATCTGACTTGTTGTGTGATAGAAAAGTACCGCTTAGGCTTAAGAAAATTTTTTATAAAATGGTGGTAAGACCTACAATGATTTATGACACAGAATGTTGGCCAGTAAAAGAGAAGCATTAAATTAAATTAAGTGTTGCAGAGATAAGGATGCTCAGGTGGATGTGTAGCTTTACTCTTAGAGATTAAATATGAAATAAATATATTTGTGAAAAGGTTGGAGTAGCTCCAATGGCTGGTAAGATTAGAGAGTCACCTCAGATGATTGGGTCACATGAAATGCCGGCCATCTGATGACCCAATTAGGAGAGTATATGTATTAGATTCACCTTATGTTAAGAAAGATAGAGGTAAATCAAAACAGACTTGGTTAGGATGTATAAAAAATGACCTTAATTTATTAGAATTAAATGGGAATTCGACACTTAATAGGACACAATGGAGAATAAGGATTCATGCAGCCGACTCCACATAGTGGGATAAATAGTAAATTAAATTGCTTTGTTGATCTTTTAGTTCATTCTAAATTTTTACTTTTTAGCAAATGAAAGTAAATCAAAAAGAATTCTTTATGTCTCATGAACTTTGCCATTGTGAATCAATGTTTAAAAAGGCAAAATCAAAAAGTGAGGCGTTTTGTCATAGTGAGGCAAGTCATAAGCCTCGAGGTGGAGCGAGGTGTAAGCTTTGAAATAAATAAAACATAAAAAATTGATAAAGTAAAAAAATAAATCAGAAAAATGATAAACTATCAATATATTCACTTAATTCATTATCATAAAGACACAAATCACAAATCATAATATCAAATATTAATATAAAACATAAATTGAAATAAAATTTTATGTAAACACTTGCTTAAAATTTAAATGAATCATGAGAATCAAGATCTACAATAATATCATCATTATTTTATCATTTTAGAAAAATCATTCTATATAACTATCATCCTCAGAATATATTTATCATATTCAAAATCTTATTAAACTACTACAGCTTTCTTCTTATTTTTTATAACAGTTAACTATGTATTTAATATAATTTTAAATAAAATAATAGATTAAAAACAGAGATGAAAATAAAGGCATTAATCTAGCTTGTACTTCTTGGAGACGTGTCATTGCTTAGTTCTAGCTCATGCTGCTTGGAAAAGAAAAGGAACGCTGACTTGCAAAATTTGAGAGAGGTAAATCGCTCAAAATTAAGAACTCTAATTCGTTAAGATGGTGAGATAAATAGATAAATATGCATCATAATTTATAAAATAAATTAATATTATAAAAAATTAATTATAATTATTGTTTATGAAAAATAAAATAACGCATCACCTCAAAGTGATTCGAGGCGTACGCCTCACTTGAAAAAAGCATAAGCCTCAATAGACCAAGTGAGGCTTAAGCCTTGAGGCACTCTTCATGCGCCTCAATTGAGGCGCACCTCGAGGCAAACGCCTTGAACGCCTTTTTAAACAAGGTTGTGAAGTCATCTAGGAAAGAAATTTAATTAGGAAGCAAAATGAAGAAGCTTTTTTCAATTGTGAGTCATCCACTCTTGTAGTATACATATAAAAATCTTGGTTCAAAACTTAGCTAAACTAAAGGCAATGATTGTGTAACCAATCCACCCAAGATGTATGTGTCTAAAGCCTTTGAATCAATAATGTCATCCTCTTGTGTAATGATCATATGCTCACTAGCCACTATTATATGTAGTACAACTATCGTAGATTCCCCAATGAGCTGAGTGATTTCAAAGTCTGATTTGAAATCTTTCTTAGCTTGTAGTCTGCTAATAATATGAACTATTAATGAAGATGATTCTAAAAAGTAAGAAAGATGTTTGTTTTCAAAATAATAGAATAGGTACATGCTTGTAGGGCTTGGTAATAAGAAAGGACCTCGATATAATCTACTCATTGAATCTTCTCATAAACATAAATCTAGCTCTATCTATAGCTATAACTTGCCCGTCCCATCCAAGGACTCTATTGTAGAAGATTCTAATAAGGTGGGCAGAAAACCAAATTGCTCAAGATAGTGTGTTTTCAATATACCCACCTCTCTTACTTCTTACACCCAAACATTCACTTCCTCTAACAAGTGAGAAAACTTTGTTCGGCACTTACTACATTCTTTCAAAACCATAGATTATATGAAAGAAATGGCATGGAATTTCTCAAGTAAATGAATGAATATTTTCCAAGTGAACGGGGAGCTACGGCTGATCGAAAAGTGAATATAGGGACATAGTATAGTGATCTATCCACGAAAAAGGGAACTCAAAAAGGTAGCGCCCTACCCACAGCACACAACATGATCAATATAAACAATTAAGTGAATTTACATACATACCACAAAATTCTTATATATTTATATATCTAACACATAAACTTTTATATTTACTTATACCATTTTTAGATATTAATCACATCAGTAATGCCCCTAACATTAATTTATTATAATGAAATACACCTCTTCATGTATATGTTTGACTTGATTTAAAAACTAAAATGTTATTATAAAGATTTAGATGTTATATATGTAATGTAATCCCCCAAACATTTAACTGATAAAGACAAAGAAAACACTCATACCACTGGAATAAGGTGCCATAGTTACATAGAAGACTCCCTTTACCTCTTAAATCAATAGGCAGTCCAGAAACACTTTGTTTATCATTCTTGTCAGACGTGGCTCTTGTGACAACACTATTGTCTCTCAGTGGAACAGATGCAAAGCTCTGGCGAAAAGGTTTGGCAAAGGAAATACTGAATGAGCTTGACAGTTTAGCTTGGATGGTTACTTTTGTATCCAATATTGTAGTTGATGGTAGCATCATCCGAGAAGAATAGGTTGACCGCCTTGTGGCCAACATTTGCAGACCAGTAGCTATTGATGCAGCCATCTTCTAGTTGATAAGTTGTAATAAAAGTTGATATCTGCACTAAACCCCGAAAGAGTTAGCATGGGATGCTAATGACAGCTGAAACTTCTGATATAATAACACAACAAACAGTCAAGAGAACAGTAGCATTTTCCCCAACAGCTTATTGTAGCTGCAGCATGAAAAATTCCCAACATAAAATATACAGGCAACAGAAACCAAACCAATGCCAGACATCAAGCTTAAACGATGTGAATGAAACATTTGAATATGGATGTGCTGTCTAATGTCATCAAACGGCTAAGAGATCAAGACATGAAGATATTTAAAAGTTGCAACAAACCGAGTGATGAGCTCGGAGATGAAATTTAAAAACAATCTTTATAGGTCACATAGTCTAAGGTGAAACGAGAAGCAACTCATGAAACAATATCAATCAAATTAAAATTATAAAGAAACATATTTCACTAAAAAAATCCAAATCCACGGTAAAGTAGCCTTAAACTGAATCTTTAGATGCATTTTGACACACCACAGAAGCTGAAATTATCGTCCTGAAGAGAAAGAATATCTTTCAAATCAACAACAAAATGCTGAGCACAATGTTGGAGAAAAATGCTTCCCTGCGACTAGAGCAGTAAAATGAAAGAAGAAAAAAGCAGCATTTTCGGAGAACGTAATAATAGATCCAACTAACATAAGAAGACGATGCCCTAGGAATCAGCATAACCAGAACTAAAAAAACAAAAGTATAGCTCAAGGAACTAGGTCTGAGGCTCAAACCAATCATTCTACTACAGCCATGCCAAAAAAAATTCAGTAAATTACCTGAGATCAATTCAATAAAAAAGACGAGAAAGACGATCGCCTCTACCAAGGCCAAAAGTACTTGAACCGCTCGCCAACCCCTCCTACAAAAATAGAGGAATACTGGAACAGGGAGGCAACCAAATCGAGCGACTAGTTGATACTTAAGCTCGGTTCGTCAATAGACTCATCTAAGCGAACTCGACGTCTTCCTGTGATCTTGCTCCACCACCTCGTTGATATCGCCGGTAGTCCACAGGCTCAAAGATCTGGTGCGGGTGGCAGAATACCAAGAGAGCGGATTCAAAATCGTAGCCGCCGAGGCCACGCTGCTGATCCAGTGGCCGCTTCAGTGCTTTGGCACGTCATCATCTGTTTGATGAACATAGTTCTGAATAAATATTATAAAAATTTGAAGTTTTAAAATGCTGTTGGAGGAACCATAATGTTTTAAGAAAAATTAGATGCATTTTTTTAATGACAAAACATTTAAATTAAAATTTAAAAATTTGACATAAAAATTCAAATTTTAAACAAATAAGATTATTAAAATATCTCTAAAATAAAATGCATCAAATGTATCATTAGCAATAGTCTAAAAGTAAAAAAATTTAAATATTTTATTTTTAATAATATTAATATATCATTAAAAAAATCTATTTAATTAGCATAAATCTTAATCCAATATTTGAATTAAAAACTTACATAATTAAATTTAGGATCATATGCCTTCAATTTCAGCAAATTTTTAAATAAAGTAAACATCTTGATGAGATGACCCAACAATATCAAATATAATTTGATCTGAGTTCAAATAAATTCAAATTAAGTACTAAAATTATGAATAGAATTATGAGAATGTTTAGTGTAGAACAAAAGGTTCCAATTTCTAGAGCCCAAGGAAAAAGACTATAGCCCAATATTGGAAGGGAATGATAAAAAATGGAGCTTGGAATTCATGTTGTTTTGAATATTTTTATGTGTAATTGATGACTTATGCAGTATTATTTGTGTGGATCATGTCATATAATGTCAGGAGAAGCAATTTAGTAAAATTATAATTAATAAATTCAAAATCATATAATTATAATTAATTTTAAATAAATGGGCATTGACTCCTCTCCCTACTTTTCTCTCATTTGAATTATGGTGTAAGTATAAAACTATTTTGTGTTAGTTAATGAAGATTTCCTCAACTATTGAAAGCAAGAATTTAGAAAAAAAATTTCAAAGTTTTGGGGATTGGAGATATGCTAACAATTTGAATTGATTTGCAATCTTTCAACCTAGATCACTTTGGTGAGTGATCTACTTTTTTATTATGATTTTCATTATATTTCTTATGTAGTATTTCTTTCTTGTTCCCCTAAGTCTCTAAAAATTATTTCCCACATAATTTTCCCGCTTAAAAGTATCTAAAGCCAACTTTAAATGGCTCAACCAAAACTACATTAGATCTGACCTAGTCTTATTCTATTTAGGGAAAGTCGGCTTAAACTCTTCAAAAATTCTTGAAAAGTTTTAGAAATGTAGTATACACCCTAAACTTTCATCTAAAAGTGTTTATTTGAGTTTTGCTTCATTATGAAATAGTTAAAAACAACCCTAAGTGACTAAACAACTAGTTAACCAATGAAGGTTTCATTAAATCAATCCTAGGAGAAAATCAAAATTAAATATTTAAACTTTATAAAAACTTGCAAAACTTTTTTAATCATAGTTATACTTCAATCCCTACAATTTGCATTTATTTCATGTCAATTGGAGTTATGTGGAGAGAGTAGTAAGTTGAAAAGTTAGTGTGCTAAAATATGGGATATAGTTTGTTTAGGGTTGTTCTAGCCTTACTAGCTCTATATCTTAAATCTCATTCTAAATCAATACAACCACAACCTTCATTACTTTCCTAAGTATCTTAAGAAATTCTCAATCAACCAATTGGGTCACCTTAAGTGACTCAACTATTAGCCATATCAATATCACTCTAAAAAACTATAAATAGAACTACATTCTCCACATTAAGAGAGAGTTATAAATTGAGTTTAGATAAAATTTAAATATTCGAAGAACTCTATAACTCTACTTGACAATAGATGATAATGATCACTATTATCCATCATCATTGTCCAACTATTAATTTTCAACTATTATCATCTAATCATTGTTGTTCGACTACCAAAATTTGTCTATGATAATCCACTCATCATTGTCTGACTTATGTTATATGATTGTCATTGATTAATCACTATCACCCAATCATTATTATATCAACATTATTACTTGCCTAACATCATCCAACTATTGTCAATATCCCTTAAATACTTCTATCTCTACTATAATTATCTGAGACCAAACATGAATGCATTATTTTATAATATTATTTTATTTAATTGATGAGAAGAGTAGAACTATATAATTTTATTTACATAGTGAATCATTTTATCTAGGTTAGTCCCTATTAATTCTTTCTTTGTAAATTTAACATAAAAACTTTAGTGTCATATGTATTTAAGTACAAAATTAAGACATAAAACTCTCACTTTACTATTTAAAAATTTTCAACACACAATAGTTTATCACCATCTATGAAAGTTAGCAGTCAAAAAGCATGTCTTCAATAACTGGCAACCAATCTCTTAATCAAGGATATCATATTCCAATTGATGAGGGATGTCCAAACCTGACTTTAGAGGATCATTTTTATAGGACAGTGAAGCAACAAGTTTAAATTCTTCAATTCTTATAAGAATTTATTTAAAAAATGATACCATCTCAATATCATGAAATTTGCCCACAAAATGTTAACCCTATGAACTAAGAGCTACATATTTAGTATCTCAAAGATAAAAACTATTATTTATTAATGATTTAATTTTTTTTTGACTAACTAAATTGTATGTAGAATTTATAAACTCTTTAATTCTTATATGAATCAATCCAACAAATGGTATCATCACAACATGAAATTAGCCAACAAAATGTTAAACCTATGAGCTAAGAGCTACATACTTAGTATTTTGAAGATGAAAAATATGTTGATTAGTGATTATTTCTTAGGTTTACTAAAATGTGTGCAGGTTTAGTACTAACAACTACAAGTATACACTAAATATTCAAATGTAGAATTGCACAAAATACTATTGACATACATAAATCTAATGAAAAATATGGTTCAAGACAAAAGTGATCAGTCTAAAGCAATAAAGGGTCAAAAAAATTTGAGTTGAACTAAAGTAATTATGGGCAATGGCTACATAAATTAAAATACTATAATTACTCAATCATAAGTAAGTCTTTCGTGTATATTCTAAGTAAAGATATTGGAAAAACAACTACCTCACTAGTTAAAATTAATACAAAATACTTTTAAATTTTAAGTAATACAAATTGATTAGATAGATCATATTGTATAATCATGACATCATATTGTATGATATGTTTTAAGATGTATGAAATCTAACAAGATCAATTTGTATTAAATAAAAAATTTTAAAAGTTTATTTTTATACACTAGTCATATTTTTAT
This sequence comes from Cymbidium sinense, assembly GCA_021442155.1. NCBI lineage: Eukaryota > Viridiplantae > Streptophyta > Magnoliopsida > Asparagales > Orchidaceae > Cymbidium > Cymbidium sinense. The sequence continues at coordinate 103,330,326 of CM038222.1, forward strand.
AATGAAAATCATTATATAAAGCTTATTTCATATTTTAAACTGACATGTACTCTTTTCTTTTCTTTTTTTTTTGTTCAAATTTGAATTTTTTGTATTATACAATGGTCATTATATTTTGTGATTAGTTTTTTAATTAACATAATTAAATAATGAGAATTAAAGGACTAATTAATACATATTGAAAAGTGAGTCTTTCACTAGGTTTATGGCTTTTGCAATTTGGATTCATTTAAAGATTCAGTGTAGCTAGGACAACACAACAAAATGGAATAATAAAAAGAAAAAATATATAATATTAGTGGAGGCTTCTAAGTCTATGTTGAATGAATATAAATTATCAAATACTTTTGGGCAGAGGCAAGAAACTTTGCATGTTATATTATAAATTGTGTGAATATTAGTTCTAAGTTAAATAAAATCCCATATAATTTTTTGTAAGATAGACCACCAAAATTATCTCATCTTCATGTATTCATATCTAAGTGCTTCATATTTTAATTTGATAAAATTTGATGTCTATGGGATATTCCTATATAAGAAAAGCATATAAGTATTCAATAAAAGGACAATAGTAGTAAAAAATCCACCCAAGTTAAATTTGAAATGTTTGATTAAGTCATCCTAGAGAGATGAATGTAAAAAAACATGGGTTATATTGTGGTGTTTTAGTTTGGAGTCGTTGGGACAACACACAAATCTTAAGGGGTACTTATTGAAGTTATATGATATGACATTAAGGTATGATGTACCATCTTGAAAGATGAAAACATTATCCTACAATGGACCTAATCACCTAATAAGGACTCTTAAGGCAAATGGGTCTTCATATATTACAGAGATCTTTTCCCAACTTTATATGGGAAAGTAAGCAGGGTCTATTTTATGTTGGGTTCTTTAGTTCCCTATAGAAGCAGCTTTCATAGTTAATTATAGCATAGGAAATGGAAATTTCCTAATAATACTCTTGATTAATAGTCAATAAATATCTCCAAAGACTTCAAAGTTAGACTATCAAAGGATTTGGTATTTTGAAAATAAAGTGGGGAAGTTCAATGTGGAAGACTTATTTTTGGATTCCAACGGAAGATAAGTAAGGATCACTCATGATACTAGGAAACCTAGTGAGCACTCCAGTCTACCCTATTGTTAAGCTTTATATATTTGAATGAGAGAGTTTATTTTAGTTTGAGTTGAAATTTTATTAGAATGTTAGAGCTTACAGTCCATTAATACAAGATTGTGGAAATGCCTAAGAGGTGAGGACTTATACTCGTATCCTAAAGAAAATAAGAAACCTCGAATCCTAAATCTAGGATGCTTTAGCACAAGCCAAAAGTATGACCTAAATCTAATCAAAAAAATGGGACATAGTGATTCACCTCTGCAAGAGAGGATAAACCTATCATGACTCTTTTGGACTTACAATTGCCTAGAGTGGCCGTTAGCTAACACCTCAGATGCTTCAAAATCTTGTAGGTTGGTCTTATGTAAGTGCAAGATAGCTAAGCTGTTATTTAATTAGGAAGGAGATCATAGTCCTAAACTCATTTCCTAAGAGACTAGATCATGACTAGCATGAAGGCATGACTTAGACTAAATGTAAAATTTTACAATCTTTTATATCATTTTTGACACATTCATTTAGAAAAAGGCTTAGGACAATTATGCCTAAATGCATGATGAAATATGGTTATTGGCTAAATCAATGAGATGAGGTATTCTCCACTACAAGGGATGCCCTCACAAATCAAGCATTCCCATATCATGTAAGAGTAGAGACCCTCCCTTGTCAAAAATGAAACAAGATGATATGCATGATATTAGAACATGCATTATTCAGCTAAGATGTTGTTAAATATTTTAGTTATCTTGATTATAGCCTTGGCTTTAAAGTGGGGTTATGAGTTATTTTAAAATTTAATTATGAATTGTTTAATGGGGTTAGAAAAATTAATTTTACCCTAAAGAGCCTACCGCTTCCAGGCTACACATTCAATCATCAAGCTTAAGAAACCTATGAAAAATATGCAATTTCTATTGCATAATTTAAACACAACAATCAAATATGTATAGACTCCATTAAAGAATAAAAGGCCGGTGTGGCAGGGTACTACCGTATACCCCCAAAAAGAAAGAAATTGGGTAACCGAGCTCTACCCTTATACAACCTGGATTATAGTAAAATAGTATAATTATAATTGAATAAATATTATGGGGGTCTTCATTCTTCATCTTTTCTTTCTCATTTTGATTTAGTTTTACTCCAAGGCTTCATAGGGCCTCCCAAGACTTTGCCTTATAGCCACTGCTCATTCTAAACCTTATAGCACTTAACCTAATTCCTATTGAAAAAATTACATTTTTTACAAAAAATAAAATCTAACTACACATGCAAAATAGATGTTAGCTAAATCAATCATACAAACTCAAGCAGTTATATTCCATAATTTAGATTTTGCACTATGCACATGAGTAACCAAGCCCACCTATCTTAGTGTAGATTATGTAAAGGGGGTATGAGCAACCTACAAGCAAAAGCATTTATATTTATTTTTATTTCATTAATCTCTTTAGCAAAATCCCCTACATAAAAAATCATTAGGCTAATAATGGCCTAACATCCAGTATATGCATAAATAATCCTAACATCTAGTCTAAAATATTATATTACAAAATAAAACATAATATCATAACATACAACGTCCTAACTTAGAGCTAGAAGTGGTGACTTAGCATTCTAATATGTGTGCTTAGGCTTAATGTGGTATGTCTTACTAGGCTTTAGAATTATAATTATCTAAGGTTTGGAATTGTTTAAGTTAAACTTTTTGGATTAAGTTATTAAAGAGTTGGTGGATTTTAGTTTGTATATTTTTTTTCTTTTGTTTCAAACAATATTTACTTAGCATCTAATTGTTATAAAGAGAGGAAAGAGGTTTGACCCTCTTCATCCCTACCCTAAGTTATTTTCTAAAGACATGTAATTATGATTTTTGGTTACTTTTAGTGAATAATTTTTAAATATTTTCATTAATCCTAAATTTAGGTTGATCTTAAAGAATCCTATTCAAACATGAAAGACATTTTAAGATTAATAGGTTGAATTACTATCACATAGATAATGTTACATCATTCCTTTTCAACGTCAATAGCATGCATATGACATTGAACTTAACATACCTATGCATGTAATGTATTTTTAGCACACTTAAATGATTGTGAATGTATATATTTTTTGTAGAAAAGAGGGATTTCATACTTTAGCTAAGTACACATACACATGTATTAAAAATTTAAGCAAGTATGCATCGTTATTAAACCGGGGAAGTAAGGTAATCTAAGACCTTCTTAGGGCTACTTAAAACCTCGTGTTCTGAGGATGTCTAGACTATATACTTACTATCTTAAATACACATGCACATATACATAAGCATAGGAATAAAAATCATGTAAAAGATTGTATGTTAGCAAATTTATTTATTCATGTAAAGTAAAGCTCTATCCAAATTCTAATGTATGCAAATATATGAATGAAATTAAGTAAGTATGTGCCATAGTAAAACCAGAGAAGTGGGGTAATATAAGACCTCATTGGAGCTACTTAAAGCCTCGTATTCCTAGGATATCTAGACTATATACTTACTAATATTTAAACACATATAAATATATACATGAATCATAAAAATTAAACAATACTTTAACATGTTTAAGCTATAAGCAAATATAAATTATATGTAATATTCATAGCCAACATCAATTTAACTCTTCATCATTAATTTATAATTTTGAAAATAATTTTAAAATGTATTATTGATAATATCCAAACATATAATAGGATTAATCCAACACATACGACTTACAAATAACTAAATTCAATTAATTCTTTCTATTTGAAAACATGAATGCATGATATCAAATGGTATACAAGTTTATAATGATTGAAAAAAATAATTAAATATTGTTACATAATACATTCAATCACATTATATCCTAAGGACAATCAAGTTAAATAAAACCATTTAAAATTAAAAAAAGTTTTTATGAAGTTTGATTTTGGATTTGAATTATTAATCTTAAAGAAGAGAAATAATATTTGTTGTTTTGTCCCATCCCACATTAGTGATTTAATATGTTTAAGGATAAGTAATTAAGTAAATTTTATGAATTGATTAAGTTCAAATCAATTAAGCAATTAATTTAATTTCCCTTTTCTATGCTTCTTTAATTTAATTAACAACTTAACCATGAGCCTCCAATGATATGCTTATGAGAAATTTAAAATTTGCAATCCTCCTAAAGATACCTAATACAATTAGGCTTATGATTAAATATTAATTAGATTAAAGGAGAATCTAATTAAGTACTTATATGATTTTCCCACATCCATGGGTTAACCATATGTTCCTTAAGATTATTCATGTTATTAAACACATAAAGAGGAACCCATAAATTCATTGTGAATTATCTAAAATAATTATCATTTTAATTTGAATAAATTTATTTAATTATTCCTTAATTAAACCATGCATTAATTAACCCCCCAATGGAAATACACTTAGGAAAATAACCAAGGAAGAGGGCCTAATTATTTTTCCTTATCATTCCCCTATTAATAGTGATTAACCATCACTAATTATTTAAATTTTACTGTTTAGCATTTTAAAAATTATCAATTTAATTAAGGAGGGTAATTAAGATTAGGATTTTAAATTATCTAAATTAAATAGCCGATAAATCTCAATAAAATTATGGGAGGTAGGGGATATCCCATGGAACTAACCCACCAAATTTGGGGTCAATTAACCAAGTAATTAAGCCTTAATTAGGATAATTAGCCTAAACTTCCTACTTTAATTAAGCATTGTTCATTAATCAAACCTTACGGATTTTAATTTTGTTAAATTCTCCTCTATTTACCCTTTCCAAAATAGATTTATACATATTTTTTAGATTTTTCTACAATTAGTTATAAATTTTTAAAATTTTAACTAATTAATCACATTTTTAACACCTAATTAATCCCCTGACCCGCCGGCGCCATGCGGGAGCTGACATAGCGATGCTTTCCACATGGCACCATAAGATAGATTATTAAAATGTCCCCCGTGGAAGCTGAGTTAGCGATGACGGATGTGGTGTTGTCCCCGCCATTCGATCTCAAATTGGACGACGAAGATTAATCCCTTGATTCATGTTAGATTAAATCAAAATTTATAGTGGATTAAATCATAGCTGTCTATTCTAATCATGTAGAATGAATGACCGGTGATTCATCATCCCCTGAAAGCCAAAAGACAGACACTGTCCTCCTTCCTTCGCTCAATCCGAACTCATTGGAGCTTGTGAGATGTCAAGATCGACTCCAAAATGTATAGGGAGAAGATCTAAAGGATCCTACGGTGAAAATCATATGCAATCACAAATCTCTTCACAAAACACCAACACTTAATGGACTTTCTGTGGTTTGCTAGAGTTTTTCCTTACCGGAGCTAGATACCGGCAGTCCGTCGACTGTGGTAGCTTCATCTTGAAGAGACGAAGCCCTGTTTTGAAGATCTCGAGCTACCTCCCCGTCGACATCTCTGGGACCAAGCACCACCGCTAAGCTCACCAAAGTTGGTCTTAGAGTGGTCTCTGATGATTAAATTGATCAGGGATCAATTCATTTTGACTCGCCAAAGCTTGAGGAAGGTGTGGGAAGAGTTAATTTGAGTTTGGTGGAGTTTAAGTGAGGTTGGATGGACGGGGCTCTTAGTTTCGAATGGGAGTTGTTCTCGCAGGCGATGGGGTACACTAGAGGATCGGGAGAAGCTCTAGAACTACTCAGAATCACTTAAGGAAGCTCTGTGTGAAATTTGAATGGATGGAGAGGAGTATACTCTCCTCCTCAAGTGAACCAAGTGGTCGAGATTAGCCTTTTTAGTCATCTAACCGGTGTAAGTTCCTGGTGATGGCGGGACTTGAGGAGGGTACCGAGGTCGAGGCAATGACATGGTCTGGCATGGGGTGTACCTCCTCCTCCAAGTGAACCAATGGTGTACTAAGGATAAGCTCACCCTCTCATGACCCAAGGCTGAACTCAATAGCCTTAGGTTAAGTTGGGTTAGTGGTCCTAGTGTCCAAAATGAGCTAAGGGTGGCTCTCATGGCTTGGAGAGTTCCAAATGAGAATTTTATCCCATTTGGGTGGGTTGGTTCATGGGTTTTGACCCAAAATGGGTTCACCATGGGTTGGGCCCATTTGGGCTGACCCATGGTGACCTAAGGATGAGTCATGCCAAGTTTAGTTGGGTTTGGACTTAGTTTGAAAGAGTTTATCTCAATTTGACCCATATGAGTTAAATGGATTTCAATTAGTTATGTTGACCAATTGATTAGATTGGGTCAACCCAATGGTTTGGGTGTGTTCAAATGATGATTTAGAATGTTTTGGTTTAATTAGTTTGGTTTGATTTTGTGGGCTTCAAAAATTTACCACTGACTTCTTTGATGAAAAGAGTAGTTTTAAATGTTAGTGTAATTTTCAAAAGGTAGATGAAATAGTAGATAAGACACTTCCCAGAGATTTCATCCTCATTTAGTGAGAACTTTAGATCGGGTTCTAGGTTTCCAATAGGCATAAGCCCCTATAGTTAATTACCCCTCTCAATAAGTGAGAGAGAACTTTCGATTAAGTCATTATCATTGAATGCGCATATATAAGTAAGAAGATATGGAGTTTTATAATTTAGATTATGGAATTCATCATTTTAGCTTAAACTGGATGGTTGGGGGGAATGATGATGTGCCCGATCTAGATCCCATGTGTCATCCCTGCAATTGCCCCTAGATTCTTAGTGAGAGGAGGTAATTCAACCCGACCAAGGATCTTTATCCGCAATACATGGGTTACATCATCCAAGAAATCCTTATAGACCTAGGGTGATATTTGTCTAAGGAGACAATCTTAAGTCTACCTTAGCCGATTGAGGGCTGTTTGCCCTATCAAGTATACCCTATGATTCACAACTCAAAGGGCAGACTTATTGGGGAGCATACGGGTTATGATCGTAATCATAATATAATGGAGTCGGATTGGCCAAACCACCCGATCAGAAGACTCTGGTCATGATTGCTTCATCTGTGGAGCCTACTGGCTAAGCCTCGCAATTAAAAAATATGGGCCACATCCTTACTAGCGTGAGATTGATTGAGAGTAAATATAGCAGAACACTTGATTTGACATTTGCTCTTTTATGAGCTAGAGTTTTCTTAATTTATCACCCCCGAAAAACAGTTGCGGAAGGTGAATTGATTAGGTTTGATTTAAGTTTTAATGATAGAATTTCATTTAAACAGTTTCTTATATTGATTTTTATTTTGAGTCAATTTGATTTTAGCAATTGATTAATTTGAATATATTGAAGAGTTTTATATCCTGTCACCTTTGTTTAGTTGATTACAGAGAATTAGATCTACTGTCACCTGATAGAATCAATTTCTCAAATATTTCACTGATTTGAAACTCTTATTATAGATTTTTAGGTTTTATTGACCCAAATCAAGTCCTAAGACTAAACCGAGAAGCAACCCACGCAGCATCCTCAAACACTTGAATTTAGGAATTCAGTATAGTGTCGGGGCATATGCGGGTGTATTGTAATTTTAGCTTATTTTATGTTTGACTAATGAGATTGATTTCAAATTTTTCATTTAATTCCAACTTTAGCCGCATGCCTTTTCGTATATTAAAATTTACACTTTGAAATCTATGTTGAAATTCTTATTAAATTTGATTAAAGGAGGCCCTGTGATTTTTGTAGATTTTGATTTAATATCGCCTTCTGTCTGCTTGTACAAAAGGTTGCAGATTCGATGGCGAAGAAAGCATTTTGATTTAAATTGTAGTTTAAAATACTATTGGCACTAGTTTACTTGTTGAGTTTTTGTAATTTTTCTAACTTGATTATGTTCAATTTACATCAATTTTAATAAGGTATGCCAATTTTAGTGTTTGTTGCTTTAGCTCTACTTATGCTTATTAGCTAGTATAGTAAGCACCTCTACATTCATATAAGAATTATTAAACCCAATTTGGATTCATCCTTAGGTTTTGAGTTTATTGCAAGTTTGTTATGTATTTGGCATTAGTCCCCCCAAATTCTAATTAAAGTTTGCTTAATTTTCAGGAATTCACAAGAAAAGAGAACTCACTTTAAGCCATAGAGAATTACAATTAGAGTTTGTGAGTTTAATATTAGCCTCTCCCAATATTTATGAGTTTAATATTAGCCTCCCCCAAATTTCACTTAGATTTTAAATAAATATTATGTTCTTCCCAAAATTTACTTTAAAGGCTCCCCCCTTTTTTCTTCTTTCCCATTTTTTAGTTTAAAATTAGCTACAAGTTTTCCTATTTAGCACTCTTAAGTCAGCTTATTTCACTCTCCCATTTTTTCTAAGTCAAAAGATTTGACATACTCTCAAGGCCATCCCCGCAGGTGGGGATACATCTGGTGTTTTAGCTTACCTAGATGCCTGTTGAAGCGTAATGAGTGGTGTGCAAACACAGAGTGATTTTCATTTTATCACCTGTGAGCACGATGAGATCTTTAAACTTAAAAGAAGACATATAATGCAATATATATTCATCCCCTTTTTTTTTCTAAGTATGAAAATTAGACAAAATTTTGGCAGTATTTCGTATAGGGGGAGTGACATCTAACAAGTGGTGGCTTACTCGGTACACCCTATTAAGCATATCGAGCAGTGTCTTGTGACACCACAACCTACTTTTTCATCTTGTCGCACCCTGTTGAACACAACGAGGCCTTCAGAACTGAAAGAAGACATACAATGCAATATATATTCCTCCCCCTTTTTTTCTAAGTCAAGAAATTAGACAAAATTTCGACAGCATTTCGTCTTGGGGGAGCGACATCTAACAAGTGGTGGCTTACTTGGTACACTCTGTTGAGCATAGCGAGCGGTGTCTTGCGACAACACAACCTATTTTTTCATCTCATCGTGCCCTGTTGAGCACAACGAGGTCTTCAAACCTACAAAACAACACAAGCATGTATATATATTCACATTCATAGATCCCACAAGTTCACATTTTTTGCGCACAGGCTGTGCAAAGGAACTGGTAGATTAAAAGTAAAGAAGCAAAGGACACAAACCCAAAAGAAGAATTCACTTATTGATGATGTTCCTCCCCTAATTGCGGTGAAGTGAAGGTTGGAGGGCTAAAATATGGAATGCGATGTCGAAAATCGAAGAAGAATTTGCCTGTTGATGATATTCTTCCCGATATTCTTCCCCGAAAACGGAGCTAAGCGGCCGACAACCAAAATCAAGAAAGAATTTGTCATTGATGACGCTCTTCCCTCGATTAGCAGTGAATCTAATACGGTAAATTGCGACCGGTGATTGCGATAACGTTTTCCACCATACGAGCAAAACGCCAAATTCCTGACGAATGGCGGCCAGCTGGCTGACACAGAACGCCGACGGCGGTGATTGCAGAATACCGTGAATGAAGGAGGTTTGCTGGCTGATGGGTCGTGGGCTATGCAATTTTGTGGGTTGGAGGAGGGAGGCTGGTGAGCCATGGGCTAGTGGAGCGGGCCGTGGGCTTAACGGAAGGAGGCTGGCAGGCCAGAACAGTGGGTTGGAAGCAGGTCAGAGACAAAATCGCCCGGGTCAGGGAAACGGGCTGCGTACGGGTCAGAACATGCTGGAGGTGGGCTCGGGTATGGTGGCGGGACATACACGCTGGTCCATGCAGAGGGCGGGAAATATGCGGCGGAGCAGGCCTGATGGGCCGGAGGCGGGCTCGGGTGCGGCGGCGGAAGTGGGCTAACGGTTTTGGGAGATAGTGCGTGGTCACAGGTCGGCGGGCCCGTGGAGTGGGATAATGCTGGCAGGCTGGCGGGTTGCGGCAGCGGGAAATAGCCGGCGGGCCGGCGACAGTGGGAGTTTGTGCAGTGGTTTTGCACGTTGGGCTGGCTGGACGGCCGAAAAAAATGGGTTGGTATGCATTTGGCCACGCCGGAGGACTTTGCAGCAGTGAGTATGCCGGTGGGATTGCAATGGGTGCGCCGGAATAGCGAAAACGGACTGAAAATTAAGAGCGGAGGAGGATTTAACTTGCCTTTTTTTCTTTTCTTTTCTTCTTTCCGACAGGAGAGAGAGAGCTACCAGGGAGAGAAAAATGTGGGAGGAATGAGGGGAGAGTGGGGAAGAATGAGAGGGAATGGGTGGTGGTTTTCATTTTAGTTTTTTTTTTTAATTTCCTTTTTCAGAAAACTGAAAATAGGGGGAACAGTTGCTGTGTGAGGGTAATTTAGGGATTTTTTTAATAAAATTTGAATTTATTAAATATTTTAAATGTGGATTTCACGTAGGTAAATGTATATAATTGATATATATATATATATATATATATATATATATATATATATATATATATATATATCAATTTAATAATTCCATATTTCAACTTAATTGATAACCGCTTTCACATGTATCCATATGAGTCCAAATTGAGTCAATTTCACCAAAATGCGCCACTCGACTACTCAATTTTCATAAACTGTCTAATTGAGTAAATAGCCTTATTTGATAGATTTGGTATTTGCCAATGCCAAAATTTTGTAAATGGAGGCCATTTAATTCGTGCCTCTCGACCTATATATATATGTGCAAGTGCATTCGAATTGATTTGATCAGTTGCTCATCAAGTCATAAAATATTTATATCCTGACTAATTTTGATATTCTGAATGTAATGACAAAGTTCCTTCATCGATCAGAGATCATTTGAGTTGATTTTGACGCCCAACGATTTCGCCGATTTGATCACTTCAAATCACTGACATTTGGCACTCATCAATTGAGTGCAGATAGTCTCATTTGATAAATTTTGATATTTTGAAGCTAATGGCGTAATCAATTTCATGAACGGAGGTCATTTGGATATTGTCACAGCTTCTTAACTTCGATATGTGCATCGACACATTGATAGCTTGAGCGCTTAATCAATTATTCGTTAGATTTTGTAATATCTATATTCTGATCAATTTTGATATTCTGAACATGTTGGCAAAGTCCATTCATCAATCGAAAGTCATTTGGATCATTTTTTATGAGGTCCAATGCATTTTGAACCCTGATTTGTGCACTATCGCCAAGTCTCCAATTTGACTTGTTTGGCTCGACTTATGACACATATGTATAGGTCAACAAATGCAACAAATGTGATTTGCATGAAGCGAAGTCACATTTGTTAAAAACTGGCTAACCATTTGGGATGGCCACAGAACTTGGATCATTTTAGCTTCGATTATAATAGCTTAAGGAGCTTTTGATAGGATTTGTCATTAGTATGTTGCCTTATTCAGGACATGCTAAATGATGGGCTTGACCGATTTGTCAGAATTGACTTATCAGATTAATAAGATCTCTTACACTATATATTATCTGCTTCAATGGCTTTGCCGAAGATCTCTTTCTTTTATGTTCTTGCAGATTTGAGTCTTTTTCGACCTTAGCTTCATGCTTGGTTGGGTTTGATGGAAGAATTAGTCTGCTTATTTTGATGAATGATTCCGCTGGGGAATCAGTTTATCCATGCTTGGTTTGAAATTCCTTCTATCTTAGCTTTGAGCTTGACAGACTTGATGAAGGAATGGTCTAATTTATCTTTCTTGACTTTTCAGGAAGTGTATGCACTCCATGAACCCCGCTTACTGACGATGATCATTGAAGGGTACATACAAATGACCCAAATTCCAGCTTATATAGATTAATGTTAAGTTATTAGTCCAATGTGTGATTTAATAATAATAACCATAAAATTCTTTTAGTTCGGCCATCGACTTTGTATGAACTATGGAATTGCTTCTTCGGTCATGTGCTTTCTGCTCTGATGAACTTGATGAGGAGATAGGCATTGACCTATGCTTTGAGCTTGATCAGATCATTTGAGAATATATTGAAATATCACCTTGCAGGTAATATACAGATTGATTTGAGATAGCTCTGAATTGAGCATTTCCTCGATTGCCTTGATCTATCGATCAAGTAGAGATCTCGGATCCTGCTTGAAATCACTAAGTCGGATTTGGTTTGAGATTGAACAAATATCGTCATTGACCGAGCAGTCTTCACTACGGCCTTTTCTTACGCTTGTTGAGGAGAGCATCGAACTGCCATATTTTGGCTTGTTGAGTTCGACCTTTAGAACCTACTCAGTCTTCAACTTAAGCTATAGTGAGTTGGTCATCATCGATGACGAATGGGGCTCTTTCAGCCTTTTCTTGCGGCTTATTGAGTAAGGAGAGCATCAGCAACTAGGCCATATTTGGGCTTGTTGAGTCTGACCTTTAGAACCCATCCAAGTCCTAGACTTCAGAATGTAGAGGTTGATATTACTCCAACTTAAATGATTCAAGCTTCCAAAATTGGTAGTTCTTCTGACTTGATCTCCAAAATTTGGCAAATTTAGAGATAAATTTCTTGATGTTTAAAGTTGTCCTTTCATAACAATTACGGATATGTTCAGGGATTTTGGCGTAAAGCTCGATGTCAACCTGAATAAGAATATATTTGAGGATCTCGTCATTAGCACGATGTCAAGTCAAATAAATTTAATATAAACTAAAAAAATGCCCCCTGTCTTCTAGGGGGAATTCTAAAGTGCATTTAGAAGAATTTTTCAAGATGAAAATATACAAATACATCCATATTTGAATTGATGTATTCTAAGGGAGATTTTAACATACAACATTGATTTCATCTGTGTATAGAATATCTAAAATGCCCCTATGTAATAGGGGAATTTTCACAGGAAAGTTTTTTTATCTGGAGTATGTTTATTTAGGGATCTCAACATGAAACATAATGTCAACCTAAATAGATATACTAAAAAAATACCCCCTGTCTTGCATGGGGATTTTTATTGTACATTGGGAATGTATTTATCATGTATAATACTTTTTCAAGTATCGACCATTAATTGGTGGCATTGGTCTTTCACCCTTTAAGTTGATGAGTTGGTATGCCCCTCCTTTGGTATACTTTTTCAATGACAAAAGGGTCTTCCCAATTAGGTTCAAATTTTCCACCAAATTTTTTATTAGGAATAATTGGTCTTCTCAGCACCAGGATCAATTCTCTTTTTTGGAATGTTTGGGGTTGCACCGTATGGTCAAAAGTCCTGGACATCGTTGCTCGATAGACTTCCATATTTTGATGAGCTTACAATCTAACTTCATCAAGCGTGTCGAGCTCCTCCATTCTCAATCGAGCATTTTGATCTTTAGTTAGATTGTATTGGATGGCTACGCGAAGTGAAGGCAACTTAACTTCAAGTGAAAGAACTGCTTCAGTTCCAAATGCCAATGAATAGGGAGTGGCTTTAGTCGGCATTTTATAGATAGTTCGATACACCCATAGAGCCTCTACTAGCTTGGTATGTCATTCTCTCTTATTTTTGGTGAGAATCTTCTTGAGTAGTTTGACTAATGTCTTATTGAAGGCCTCCGCCAAACCATTTGCTCTTGGATTGTATATTGAAGAATATTGCCAATCAATTTTGTGTCAATCGATGAATCTATAAATATTTGCACTTTTAAAGGCTGTGTCATTATCAGAAATTATTCAACGTGGCACTCCAAATCTATAGACTACATTATGCGTGAAGAAGTTGATCACTCGGTCAGTAGTAACTTCTTTAAATTGAGTACCAATTGAGAAATAATCGCCGTGCTAGGATGAAGATGTCCAATGATGATGGATCGATTGGTTCAATTACATCTGTACCCCAACATTCGAATGGCCAGGATGCTATTGTTGGGTGTAATAGATTTGGAAGTTGATGGATGGGATTCTCATGTACTTGACACTCATGACATTTCTTAGCTTGATTAATATAGTCTCTCACTATAGATGGCCAATAATAACCCATTCGTTTGATCTTTACTACCATCTCGGGACCTGATTGATGTGCACCACAAAGTCCTTCATGAACTTCGACTCACTTTGCTAGCTTCATCTACACCTAGGCATCTTAGCCATATTTGTTCAAAGGATCTACGATATAAAGTGTTGTTGATGAAAGCATAGCATAGCATTCTCTTTTCGATTTGAGCTGCCAGTGATTTATTACTTGGTAATTTCCCTTCTTTAAAGTAGTCGATGAAGGCTTGCCTCCAATCATGTGATTCTTCTACAACAAAGGCTTCCCATGGCTTTTCTGAAGTAATGTCACGCTTAGCTCTTCTGTGTACAACTTCTTGTTGATTTTGAGGAGTATGAGGAGTAAACTGAGTCGCATCCTGCTGTATTGAATTTGGTAACCCCTCTACCTACAGGGATTGATACTTTATCGACTCTAGAACTCGTCGAGTAAATATGCCGATCATGACATAATCGTCATTCATACTTTCCATTTTCTTAGCTAATTTTGCTAAATAATCAGCTTTTCTATTCTCAAATTGAGAAACTTGAGTTAGTGTGATATTTGATATCTGCTTCATAAGCTTGAGAACTCGCTTGTGATAGAAAGCTAACTCAATCTTATTGATTCTATAGTGCAAAGTAGTTAATTTATAATAAGCTGAGAATTACTAAAAATATGCAAGTTTTGAATGCTTATGAAAATAGCTTCTTCGAGACATGCCACTAATACTTCATATTCAGCTTCATTGTTAGTTCTTGGCTCGGTCAATCCATATGATCATCTCATTATCCCTTATTCTAGTGTTATGAAGATGATGTTGATTCTTGCTCTTGCTCTTGGAAAATTTAGAGGTTAGACTTGTTTGATTGATGAGGCTCCATCGAAGTACATTTCTCAAATTTATGATTTTTCTCTTTCATGAATGGGCAAAATTTGCTCATCGGGCAAATCATCATTAAGAGAATAGTCCTAGGATAGGATGTCTAAAAAATCGCTAAGACTTGTCCCTTCACGCTGGAACATATGTGATATCAAATTAAAAGCACGCCATCTTGCCAAGTTTACTGTCACAATCTTGTCATCAAGTACTTCAGCGGATCGATCCTCAAGATGAGAGTAATTTTGTGAGATAACATATAATGATGAAGCTTTTGGACATCTTTACTCGGTAGACTTCTAGATTTTATTGAGCTTGGTGCCTAACCTCATCAAGTACATTAAATTCTCACATCCGTAGATAGACATTCTCATCTTGAGTGAGATTGTGTTGAATGACTACTCAGAGTGAAGGTAGTTCAACTACAAGTGGCAAGACTGCTTCAGCTCCAAATACTTTAGCATGAGGAGTGGATTTTGTGGGAGTATTGTCTATATGTCACGTTGTTGTATTTCTGTAAGGCAATTTTACTTCGAGATTTTGGCCTCCAAATTTGCTCACCTATTTGTTGGGACCTTTCTACGACGGATTCATAGACCTATGGTCCAAGTGTCACGCATCGATGCTCACCGTACGAGACTTGAATTAGTAGATATTTTGCCAGGGCTGTAAGAGGAGGTCTCTTTGGAGGAGCAACTCTAGTCTCCCTAAGGATAGGACATTCATATTTTTTTTCATTAGTCATTTCTTCTTAGCAACTTTGAGGACCTGATACACTCTTGCATATACAGTTTCGAGTTTCTTCACTAGAGAAGTTGGAACTTAACATTATCGGTCTAAAAAGACTGCTTGATTTGACTAGTAGAGCTGTTCTACTTTACCCATCTTAGGTTGTCAAACTTGTTATGGGTTGGAACACTCGCTTCTAGTTTCACAGCTGGTTGTACAATTTTTACTTGAACAATGGCTATTGAGCACGCAGTTCAACATTTCTCTTTCTCCACTATCTTTGGTTAGCCGCTTAGATGAAGAAGCTTTGTGATGTTATTTCTTCGAGGCATTGGCCTCCATATTTATTTTTCTTTCAGGGACCTTCGAATTCCTAACACGATTTAGGTGTCATGCCCCGATGCTCACCATGTAGAAATTGCTCAGAATGGTCCTGAGCTCTTACTACCGCTGATTGTAGCTTTTGTAGTGGAGCATTTTTGGTTTTGTTAATTGACATTTGATACATATTATTCATAAGATATTTTTTCTTAACAACTTTCAGAACTCTATGTACTTGAGTAGATAGAGTTCATGTTGTTTCTACTGTTGAGCCCAAAAAATACCATTTAAGATCACCAATAGAGCTCTTCCTTTTCACCAATCTCAAAATTTTTAAATTTATTATGGGATAGAAATACTCGCTTCTGGTTGCAAGGTTGGATGTATGACTTGTGATTCAGACAATAACTACTGAGCTCGTAGTTTAGTGTTTCTTCTCCTTTTCGTTCTACTCAATTTTCCTCTAGAAGATGAGGCTTCAGTATCATACCTTCCTAGGGCGAAAGATTCAACTGGCAGGGTTGTTGCATTCACAGATATGACTGAAACTTTCTGCCCAGTGAAGATTTTCTTAATGACTGGTGCCTCAAAATGAATCAATCTTTTAAGTACAAAGGCTCTCTCTTTTGAGGAACCTTAGTAGTAGTAGTAGTCATTCCAATTGTCCTCCTCCTTTGCACAAGTTGGTGCGTAGAATATGTAGTTTCATAAGGTAGAGGATTATTTGCGGGATATTGGAGAGTTTACATTACCAAATTGGATGGTAGCTCTAGTATCTCTGGAATTGATTATAGCATTAGCTAGACGAACATTAACTCTACAACTTGGCTGCATGATGAACTATGTGTTCTGAAGATCCACCGATATAGAGAATAAGCAGATCAGTCATAATGAGATGACTGATTTAACTTTAATTTCAATGATAATTGATTTTAAATTTCAATTTTATTCATGCTTTGCTACTACCATAGCTTAAATTTGACTAACCAAAGATGAAAAGAGAAACCTTCCCCAACGGAGTCGCCAAAAATCTGTGGGCTTCAAAAATTCATCATCGAACTCTTCGATGAAAAGAGTAGTTTTAAATGTTGATGTAATTTTCAGAAGGCATATGGAATAGTAGATAAGACACTACCCAAAGATTTCATCCTCATTTAGTGAGAACTTTAGATCTGGTTTTAGGTTTCCTATAGGTGCAAGCCCCTATAGTTAATTACCCCTCTCAATAAGTGAGAGAGAACTTTCGATTAAGGCTAGTAGTTAGATCGTTGAATGCGTAGCGTATAGTAACAGCATGTGGAGTTTTAGAATTTAGATTATGGAATTCATCATTTCAACTTAAACTGGATGGTTGGGGGAATGATGACATGACCGATCTAGATCCCATGGTTCCGTCATCCCGGGCAGTCGTGGTCCCTAGTCTACTTAGTCAGAGGAGGTAGTTGACCCAACCTGACCGAAGGATCCTTATCAGCAACACATGGGTTATGTCATCCAAGAAGTTATTGTAGACCTGGGTTGGTATTTGTTTAAGGAGATAATCTTAAGTCTACTTTAACTAATAGAGGGTTGTTTGCCTTATCAAGTATACCATATGACTCACAACTCAACTCAAAGGGCAGAGCCATTAGGGAGCATATGAGCTACGGTCATGATCGTAATATAATGGAGCTGGATTGGCCAAACCACTGAAGGACTCGTCGCATCGCTTCATCCGTGGAGCCTCACCAAGCCACACAAAGAGGACAGGTCACATCCTTACTGGCATGAGATTGATTGAGAGTGAACATAGCAGAACACTTGATTTGACATTAGCTCCTTTGTGAACTAGAGCTTTCTTAATTTGTCTCCCCCGATAAACAGTTGCGGAAGGTGGATAGATTGGGTTTGATTTAAGTTTTAATGATAGAATTTCATTTAAATAATTTCTTATATTGATTTCTATTTTGAGTCAATTTGATTTGAGCAATTGATTAATTTGAATATATTTAAGAGTTTTAGTCCTATCCACTCTGTTTAGTTGCTTATAA
Organism: Cymbidium sinense; assembly: GCA_021442155.1. NCBI lineage: Eukaryota > Viridiplantae > Streptophyta > Magnoliopsida > Asparagales > Orchidaceae > Cymbidium > Cymbidium sinense. The sequence goes on from CM038222.1 coordinate 103,348,226, forward strand.
AGGATTAGATCTATTATCACCTGATAGAATTAACTTCTTAGATATTTCACTCATTTGAAACTCTTATTATAAGTTTTTAGGTTTTATTGATTCCACCCCAAGACTAAACCGAGAACCAACTGCATCCTCACACTTGAATTTAGCATTCAAAGATAGTTGGCACATGCAGGTGTATTATAATTTTACCTAATTTTATGTTTGACTTATGAGATTGATTTCAGAATTTTCATTTAATTCCAACTTTAGCCTATGCAGCCTTTTCAGACATTAAAATTTGTACTTGAAATCTCTATATCCGAGCACATGCAGGTATTTATAGCTTAGCTAATTTCATATAATTAATGAAATTATTGATCTTGAAAATCATAATTAAGATGAAATTTGTTTATTTTTTTATTAAAGGAGGCCCTATGATTTTTGTAGATTTTCATTTAATATCACATTCTGTCTACTTGTACAAAAGGTTGTAGATTTGGCAGCGAAGAAGACATTTTGATTTAGATTATAGTTTAAAATACTACTGGCACTTCATTTACTTATTGAGTTTTTATAATTTTCTCAACTTGGTTATGCTCAATTTACATCAATTTTGATAAGTTATGTTGATTTCAGTGTTTGTTATTTTAGCCATACTTATGCTTATTAGCTAGCATAGTAAGCACCTCCACATTCGTATAAGAATTATTAAACCCAATTTGGATTCATCCTTAGATTTTGAGTTTATTGCAAGTTTGTTATGAATTTGGTATTAGTCTCCCCAAATTCCAATTAAAGCTTGCTTAATTTTTAGAAATTTATAAGAAAAGAGAACTCACTTTAACCGCTTTAGTTTAAGCCTTAGAGAATTACAATTAGAGTTTGTGAGTTTAATATTAGCCTCTCATAATGTTTGTGAGTTTAATATTAGCCTCCTCCAAATTTCACTTAGATTTTAAATAAATATTATATTCTTCCCAAAATTTGCTTTAAACCCCCCTTTTTCTTGTTTTCTATTTTTTTAGTTTAAAATTAGCTGCAAGTTTCCCTATTTAGCGCTCTTAAGTTAGCTCATTTCACTCTCCCATTTTTCCTAAGTTAAAAGATTTGACGTAATTTCGGCAGCCTCCCGGCGTCATCCCCGTGTAGAGGTTGTATCGGGGGTGTTTTGGCTTACTCGGTACACCTTGTTGAGCGTAGCGAGTGGTGTCTTGAGACACCGCAACCGATTTTCATCTCATCTCGCCCTGTTGAGCACGACAAGAACTTTAAAGAAGACATAATATATATATATATATATATATATATATATATATATATATATATATATATATATATATATATATATATATATATATATATATATATATATATATATATATATATATTCATCTCTTTTTTTTTTTAAGTCTGAAAATTAGACAAAATTTCCAAAGATTGCCTGTGGGAGTGAAATTTAACAAGTGATAGCTTACTCAAGACGCCTCGTTGATGTAAAAGTATTGTGACACCATTACTTTTTCATCTCGCGTGCCCTATTGAGCACAACCAGACCTTCAAACCTGAAAGAAGACATACAATGCAATATATATTCCTCCCCCTTTTTTTCTAAGTCTAGAAATTAGATAAAATTTTGACAGCATATCTTCTAAAGGAGCGACATCTAACAAGTGGTGGCTTACGATAAAATTTTGTCTGCTTGTACAACAGTTACATAAAAAGTGGTGCAACAATAATGCTATTTTATTATCTCGTCGCACCTTGTTGAGCACAACGAGATTTTTAAACCTACAAAGCAACACAAGCATAATATATATATATATATATATATATATATATATATATATATATATATGATATGGCTCAAAATACCACCAATCAAGCACAAATCTTGATGTCTAAAAGCGATATGATTTTGAGTCAAAACCGATCGAGATCAAGCACTTAAAATATTATTGGAATCTTTGGGACATCAATTAAATCCCAAAACAACTCCCAAATATGGAGTGTTTATAGTCAAATCGAGCGTCTCGACGAGCCGGATCTAACGAGCCTAAGACCTCATAATTCGACTTCATTTGAGCATCCAAATGCTCAAAATACATCAAATGATCAAGGAATCATCCCGAGCCGATCAAGGGGAGAGGGCTTTACATGAATTTACAAGAATGCCCCTCATCCCATCTATAAATAGACCTTCATTCCTCACATGAAGGGGAGGCCAAGTGAAGAACAAATGAGGCCAAGTGAAGAGGAGCTGAAACAAGTGAAGAAGAGGAGCCACCGCCGACGACGTTCCACCCACCGCCGCCACCGCCGCCGATCCTTGCCGCCGCTAACCGCAAGCAAGGAAAAGAGGAAGAGTCCGCAAGGAAGAAAAGGAAGAGTCCGAGCAGGAAGAAGAGGAAAAGCCCAGTGAGGAAGAGAGAGCTCAAGCTTGAAGATCCTCCAAGCAAGATCGCACTCAAGATTGCACTCGCCGGCTGCCATCAACCATCGCCACCGCCACTTGCCACTAATTGTACTGTATTCTCGAGTTACCCGCATCTCCAACATCAAGAACTATTATAAACGATCGTTGTTACATTGTCCCTTTCAAATAGAATTCAATCGTATCTGAAGATTTTGTACTAAAAGGATACATAGTGGAATCTTTTCCTAGCCGTGGTTTTTTCCCCTCTTTTCGAGGTTTTCCACGTTAAAAATTCTGGAGTGTCTCATGTTCGCTCTTTAATTACCTATGTGTGTCTTGACACCAACAAGGCATAAATTTTTACTCTACCGAATCGCTTTTCCAAAGACGCAGCATGCGTGGGAACGATTCTTTATTTCATCTTGTATGACGACCAAGTTTCCAACAAGATCAAAACCACCATCGAGGTGGATCATTTCAAGCTTTTAAAGAGCGCAGAAGAATGAAGATTCATCAAACTTTGTTCCATTTTGTCGAGAATTGGGGCAACTTAATCTCAAAAGATAAGCAAGAACACCAACTAAAAAAGGCAAAGATCAATAGTCAACTCGCTACAAGTTTTACAACTATTCGACCTCTTCCATACGGGTTAACGCCATCGGTAAACACTCGACTAACAACCCAGATAGGTCAAAACGCCCTTGGTGGACTTCCGCTCTCTTCCATACGTTAACGCCATCGAGTAAACACTCGACTAACAACCCAGGATAGTCAAAACGCCCTGGTGGACTTCACCTCTTCCATACGGGTTAACGCCATCGGTAAACACTCGACTAACAACCGTGAAAGGTCAAAACGCTTGGTGGACTTCTGATCTCTTCCATAGCACGTCATCGAAGTAAAGCTCGACAAACAACCTGTGAAAGGTCAAACGCCCCAACTTCTGCGATCTCTTCCAGACGAATCATCGAGCAAAAGCTCGACAAACAATCCAAAGGTCAAAACATCCTGGACTTCGCGATCTTTCCATACGTTAATGTCATCAAGCAAAAGCTCGACAAACCCAGAAAGGTCAAAACTTTGTACCCACTAGTGTTAATGTCATCGATAACACTCGACAAACAACCTGATAATCGTCCTCATCGTCCGGCCACCACCGCCGACTACCATCGCGGTACGCCGCAATTATCGCCGGTAATCTTCGCTTATCACCATTGTCGCCGGCCATCCAATATCGACGTGAATAATTGCCGACTACTGCCGCTCGCCGCTTGCCACCACCCCGTCGCCGCCAACCCTTAGCTGGTCATCGCTGACTACTGCCGGTCCGCTGCCACCATCGCCGCACTCGCCGTCACCACTATCATCGTGGTATCCTCGAACTACTGACGCTGGCCGCTGGCGAAAACGCCCCAGGGACTCTGCGATCTCTTCCATACGGAGCCATCGAGTAAAAGCTCGATAAAACAACCTGTGAAAGGTCAAACGCCCTTGGACTCTGCGATCTCCATACATAGCACGTCATCGAGCAAAGCTCGACAAAACAACCCAGAAAGGTCAAACTTTGTACTCACAGATTAATGTCATCGATAACACTCATAAACAACCTGATGGGTCAACTCATCGTCCGCCGGACCACTGCGACTACATCGTCCGCTGCAATTATCACGCAATCGCCGGTTATCACCATTGTCTTATCCGCGCTGATACTGACGCTGGCGCCACTCGACAACCATTATTTCGCTGGCTAACCACTGCCGGCCAACCACTATAATGGCTACCGCTTACTACTTCGCCGCCATCGCTGCGACCATCGCAGTAATTTTCGCATTATCACTATTGTCGGTCATCCGCACTACTATCGCCGGATCGCTGCTAATTATCGCTGGCAATCACCGGTTATCACCATTGTTGCCGGCGCTGCCGCCACCGCCGACTACCTCGCCAGATTCATCAACCTTCTTCCATACGTTAATGTCATCAAGCAAAAACTCGACAAACAACCTGTGAAAGGTTAAAACATCCCGTGGACATCCCACTCCCATACGTTAATGTCATCGAAAGCAAAAAACTCAATAAACAACCTGTAAAAGGTCAAAACGCCCTGGTGGACATCCCATCGCTCTTCCATACTGTCGCTCATCGAGCAAAAGCTCTCACAAACAACCCAGATAGGTCAAACGCTTGGTGGACTCACCACTCTTCCATAGTGTTAACGCCATCGAGTCACACTCGCTGATAAGGTCAAAATCGCGGATTCAATTCGACTCTTCCATACAAGTTAACGCCATCTCACACTCGACAAACAACCTCTGACGGGTCAAAGATCCTCAATCCAATTGACCTCTTCCATATGTTAACGCCATCGTAACACTCGACAAATAACCTCGACGGTCAAAATTCTCGCCGATTCAACTCTTCCATAGTTAACGCCATCGTCACACCTCGACAAACAACCTTGACGGGTCAAAGATCTCGCCAATCTAATTAATTCTTCCATACAGTTAACGCCATCGTCACACTCGACAAACAACTCCTGGTCAAAGATCTCCCAATCCACTCAATTCTTCCATAGGTTAACGCCATCGGTAACACTGACAAATAACCTTGACGGGTCAAAATCTCGGATTCAATTACCTCTTCCATAACACGCCATCGTCCTCGACAAACAACTTGATGGTCAAAGATCTCGCCAATTCTTGACTCTTCCATATGTGTTAACGCCATCGAAGTCACACTCGACAAACAACCTGATAGTCAAAGATCCATCCAACCACCGCCGCCATCGTCGCTACCACCCCCGTCCGCCAACCATCGCCGGCCACACCGCTTCCAATCCTGACGATCCGACGGGGCGAACCGACGAGGTCGGAAACCGAACCGCTGACGCATCGCGATCGCTTCCTAACCTGACGATCCGAAGAGGCCAGACGAGGTCGGAAACCGGAACCACGACGTATCGCGGCCTTGATCGCTTCCTAACCGGACGGTTCGACGCGGTAAACCGGAAACACGACGATACCGTTTGATCGCCTTAACCCGGACGGTTCGACGGCCGGAAACCGGAACCACGACGATACCGCGGCCTTGATCGCCCTAACCCGGACGGTCCGACGGGTCGGAACCGAACCACGACGATGCCGCCTTGATCGCTTCAACCGGACGGTCCGACGGGTCGAACCGGAACCACGACGATACCGGGCCTTGATCGCCCCTAACCCGGACGGCCCGACGTCGGTAAAACCGGAACCACGACGATACCGCGGCCTTGATCGCCTTAACCCGGACGGCCCGACGGGTCGAACCGGAACCACGACGATACCGCGGGCATTGATCGCCTTACCCGGACGGTCGACGGTCAGAACCGGAATCCACGACGATACCGGGCCTTGATCGCCCTAACCGACGGTCCGACGCGGTCGGTAACCGGAACCACGACGATACCGTGCCTTGATCGCCTCTAACCCGGACCAACGCCGGAAACCGAACCACGACGGCCTTGATCGCCTTCCTAACCCGGACGGTCGACGCGGTCGAACCGGAACCACGACGATGGCCTTGATCGCTTCCTAACCCGACGGTCCGACGGTCGGTAAAACCGAACCACGAATGACCGGCCTTGATCGCCTAACCCGACGGTCCGACGGTGAACCGGAACCACGAATACCGTGGCCTTGATCTCCTCCTAACCCGGACGGTCGACGTAAACCGGAACCACGATACCGTGGCCTTGATCGCCTAACCCGGACGGTCGACGCGGGTCGCAGAACCGAACCACGACGATACCGCGGCCTTGATCGCTCTAACCCGGACGGCCGACGTGCCGAACCGGAACCACGACGCACCGCCTGACGCTTCTTGATCGCCTAACCCGGACGGCCCGACATGGCCAGAAACCTAACCACGACGTATGCACCGCTTCAACGCCTTGACGCTTCCAAAGGACCTCACTAAGAGAAAAGAGGGAGGGGAAAGGTGTGCCTCTCCTTCATCCCAGGGGCAAAATGGTAAAACCCCTCAAAACGGTTCAAACGGCTCAAACCGCTCAAATTCGGTCTGGCGCTGTTCAACTGGGCTAAGCACAAAGACGGCTCTAGGGCTAGACGACAGGCTGCTAGACGGCCATGGGCGGGGCTAAGATCGCACGCCTCCTCCGCCCATTTGACCGGTCGTCGGACCCGCTACAAAACCTTACGCTGAATGGTCCGACCCATCGCTGAATGGCTCGGGACCAACTCACGCTGAATGGCGAGACCAGCCGATATGTGAATGGTTCATGACGCTACGCAGGCCCGGCACAGATGACTGGCGCGCGAAGGACCGCCACCGCTGCTCAAGGATCCGGTACGCTCCTCATACCGGCCATCGCCCACCGACATACGACCACACGCGGCCCGCCGCTTCCCACGAAAACGCGCCCGCCAATTCGACGGCCGCTAACCGCGACATCTGCGCTACGCAGACTGGACGCCGACGGGCGCCTGGCATGTCCCCAAAATGCTCAAAACTTCGAGTATCCAAATAGCTCCATAACCTCAAAATCTCATGCCAACGGACACATCTTCTTCCATAATCATAATTTTGTATTTTTATGATAGTTTATTCTCTCAAAATGTATGATTCACGTCCAAGACGTTGCTGAAGAATTCGTTATTTTCGACATTTGATTATATATTTTGGATGATTTAGCTAATGTCATCCAAAAATAGGGGCAACCGATATGGCTCTCAAAATACCACCAATCAAGCACAAATCAAAAGCGATATGATTTTGAGTCAAAACCGATCGAGATCAAGCACTTAAAATATCATCGGAATCTTTGGGACATCAATTAAATCCCAAAACAACTCCCAAATATGGAGTGTTTATATCAAATCGAAGGCTCGACGAAATGGATCTAACGAGCCTAAGATCTCATAATCGACTTCATTTGAGCATCCAAATGCTCAAAATACATCAAATGATCAAGGAATCATCCTGAGCCGCATCGAGGGAGTGGTACTGCTTTACATGAATTTACAAGAATGCCCCTCATCCCATCTATAAATAGACCTTCATTCCTCACATGAAGGGAGGCCAAGTGAAGAACAAATGAGGCCAAGTGAAGAGGAGCTGAAACAAGTGAAGAAGAGGAGCCACCGCTCGACGATCGTCAACCACCACCGCCGGCCACCGCCGCCGATCCCCGCCAACCGCCCAAGCAAGGAAAAAGAGGAAGAGTCCAGCAAGGAAGAAAAGGAAGAGTCCGAAGGAAGAAGAGGAAAAGCCCAAGTGAGGAGGAAGAGAGAGCTCAAGCTTGAAGATCCTCCAAGCAAGATCGCACCCCAAGAAGATTGCACCGCGGCCATCAACCATCGCCACCGCCACCTGCCGCTACTAATTGTACCCCAGATCGTCTAAGTTACCCCAGATCTTCAATATGAACTATTATAAACCGATCGTTGTTACAGTTGTCCCTTTCTCAAATAGAATTGTAATCTGTTATCGGAAGATTTTGTACTCAAAAGGATACATAGTGGAATCTTTTATCCCGTGGTTTTTCCCCTCTTTCGAGGTTTTCCACGCTAAAAATTTGGAGTGTCTCATGTTAGCTCTTTAATTACACGTGTGTGTCTTTTGGGTAATCAAGGCTAAGGCATAAATTTTTTTACTCTACATATGGTTTTCCACGCGCAACAATATATATATATATATATATATATATATATTCATATTCATAGATTCCACAAGTTCTGATGCATTTTTCGATGCGCTGCGAGGCTAGGAAAAGAAACAGGGTTAGGTATGCATTTGGGAATGTAAGGTAAAGAGTGCGACGCCGAAAACCAAAAGAAGAATTTGCCTGTTGACGATATTCTTCCCCCGATTATGGCGAAGTGAAGATTGGAGGGCTAAAGCAAGGAATGCGACGCCAAACATTGAAAGAAGAATTCACCTGTTGACGATGTTCTTCCCCGATTTGCAGAGAAGAAAAACAGGACTGCGAAAGCAAGGGATGAGATGCCAAAAATTAAAGAAAGAATTCGCATGTTGATGATATTCTTTCCCGATTTGTGACGCAACGAAAAGGGAATGGCTAAAGTGAGGGGTGCGATGCCGAAAATCGAAGAAAGAATTTGCATGTTGATGATGGTCTTCACCTAATTGCGGCGGAGCAAAAATGATAAATTTAGATGAGTTGTGGGCTTGCAGGAAGGATTGCACAGAACGGGCTAGGTTTGCAGACTGGATTGCACAAAATGGGCCGCAAGAAAGGAGGTTTGTTATGATGGGCCATGTCTAATTTTTGGGAGGAAGCTGGAGTCATGGGGCTTAAGGAAGGAGGGTGGCAGGAACAATCTCGGAGGCAGAGAAGATAAAATCATCTGCGTCGAGAAGCGGGCTGCTGAAATGAGGTATCTGGGAGGCAAGCAAACTCTGAGTCCAGTGATGGAATCACGTCTGAGTCCATCTTGAGGCGACTCGAGCGGAGCTGGCTGGAGGCAGCAAGTCTGAAGCAGACGAGTTCGGAGAGGCAATGGTCAGTGAGCTCATGGAGTGGGATAACTCAAACAGTGTGGCATGGAGAAAATAACCGGCCATGATAGTGGGAGTTTACCTGATGGTTTGTACATTGGACCGTGAGCAATAAATGGGTTAGCATGGATTTAGCCAGGACTTTCTGGCAATGAAGCGGGATTCAATGCTAGAACAAATAAAACGAAAAAATTGAGCGGAGAGGATTTAACTTGCCTTTTTTTTTCTCTTTTCTTCTTTCTGATGGGAGAGAGAAATGTGGGAGGAATGATGGAAGAGTGGGGACGAATGAGAGAGAATGGTGGGGGGTGATTTTCTTTTCAGTTTTTTTTTAATTTCCTTTTTCAAAAAATTGAAAATAGGGGGAACGGTTGCTGCGTGAGGGTTTAGGAATTTTTTTAATAAATTTTAAATTTATTAAATATTTTAAATGTGGATTTCCCGTCGATAAATGCACATAATTAATATATATTGATTTAGGATAATTTTATTGTTCTAAACATAATGGCACAGTCCGTTTCACGATCGAAGGCCATTTGGTTCGAGTCGATGCCAAATTGAGTCAATTTTAGCTCAAAATGCGCATCGCCACTTTTAACTGCTTGATTTTTATGCAGACTTGTCCGAATTGAGTACAAATAGTTTTATTTGATAGATTTTATTATTTCAAAGCTAATGGCATGATCAATTTCTTGAACGGAGGTCATTTGATTTGGGTCGGTGCCTCCTGACCTCGATATGTATGCAGGCGTGTTGACGACTCGAGCGCTTGATCGGTTGCTCATCAAGTCATGTAATATTTATATCCTGACTAATTTCAATGTTCTAAATGTGATGCCAAAGTCCATTTGTCGATCGAATTTCATTTGAGTTAATTTCATCGACGCCGAAAGTGTGTTACGTACGATTTGTATTGTCACTTCAAATCACTGATGTTTTACATGCACACTCTCAATTGAGCGGATAGTCTCATTTGATAAATTTTGATGTTTTGAAGCTAACGGCATAATCAATTTCATGAACAAAGGTCATTTGGATATTGTCACAGCTTCTCAACTTTGATATGCATGTCGACACATTGATAGCTCGAGCGCTTAATCATTTATTCGTTAGATTTTGCAATATCTATATTCTAATCAATTTTGATATTTTGAATGTGACGATGAAGTTCATTCATCAATTAAAATTCATTTTGATCATTTTCGGTGATGTCTAGTGCATTTTGAATCCCATTTTGTGCACTGTCACTTCCGAATTGTTGGCTTGACTCGACTTATGGCACATATGTGGAGGTCAACAAATTTAAAGAAAATTTGATTTTGGCTCATATGGGTTCATATGTGTCAAATTGGTTAAGTTGATCAATTTTGTCAAATTGACAAATTGGCTTGGGTGAAGGGTTAGTTTAGGTTTGATTGGTCATTTGAGAATGATTGTAGGAATTGGTTTGAATTAATTTGGATTTGAGAATGATTTAGTTCAATTTGATAATTTAGGTCAAATTGGGGCTAAGTGGGTCAGTTGGACTGGTTTGATCAAATTGAGTTCAATTGAATGTTGAATCATGTTCAATAATCAATTTGTGATTGATTAGAGGTATTGGTTTCAATTAATTGGATTTGAGATTTGATTTGGCCCAATTTGGCCCTTTAGGTCAAATTGGGTCAACTTAGGTCAAGAGGGCAACTTGGTTTGGTTTAACCCAGTTGGCGGTTGGTTTATGTTCAATACTCAATTTATGATTGATGAGAGCCATTGATTTCAATCATTTAAGGATGGAATGAGGTTTGGTTGGTTCATGGGTTAATTGGGTCAACTTAGATCAATTGATTGCAATTGGCCAATTAAGAATGATTAACAATCATTGTAGAAAATATTAAATGGGTTGATTCGATCCAATTTGGGTTGGATTGGAGTTTGGGTCAATTTGGTCATTTTGGTCACTTTGGGTCAAGTGGACAAAATGAGTTGATTGAGTTGAATTGGATTGAATTAAGAGTTGAGAAAAGTTCAATGATGGATTTAGGGTTGATTGATTACTTTGATTATAATTGATTTAAGCTTAATTAAATTTTGGCTCATTTACACCAAATGGTCAAATGGGTTAGGTTGGGTTAATTGGATTCATTTGGTTTGATTGGCATGACTGTAAGTCATTGAAGGGTTTGGAATAGAGTATTGAATGGTTGGAGTGCTTTTGTGAAAATTAATTGGATTGGATTCAAATGAATAGGCATTGGGTTGGGTCTATAGGATGGTGGTGGAATTAATTTAGGTTAAGGGTTAAGTTAATTTGGCTTGGAGCTTGAATAGGAAAAAAGATTCAATTGAGGTTGGTTTTGGATGATTGGGGTTGTTTTGGTTGGGTGGATAAGCATGGGTTTTTGTTTGGACCATAGGATAGGTAGAATCAATTTATCCCATGGCATAAACTAAGCCTAGGGTGTTCCTTCCTAAATCTCTAGGCATGGGTTTAGTGTACCCTTAGCCACTAGAAGTTTCCTATGGTTAGGGGAATCCTAGTGCTTAGAAGATTCTTAAGTCTAAGATGGGAAGGATGAGTCCTCACTTGAAAAATAGTATTCACCATCACTTTATATCAAAGATCATATATCAAAAGCAGATGTTGATATTCAGTTTATTTTGGGCCATGAATAAGCAGATATATTCATCGAACCACTTAGTCTAAAAAGATTTAACATACTGTTGGTCTCACTTTTGGAATGAGGATTGACTCATCCTATCTTAGACTTAGGAGTCTTCTAGATACTTGGATTTCTCTAGTCATAAGATACTTCTAGCGATTAAGGGAACACTAAACCCAAGCTTAGAGACTTAGGAGGTATACCATAGATTTAGGTAGGGGTGCAGCTAAGTCAAGCTGACTCGTGAGCTGGCTTGAGCTCGACTCAATCACAAGCTCGCTACTTGAGCTTATCAAGCCTTGAGCTCACGAGATAGCTCGATTTCTTTTCACGAGCTTGAGTTCTAGTAATTGATTTCTCACCATGGACTCATGGACTGGTCTTAAACCCAGTTTAAGGTGTGATATTCAGCTGAGCCTTTGTTGCATGTTAAAGGCTTTGCCCTAATCATTTAAGCTATGCCTTAGTAATTAAAGAAACCTAGCTATCTCGTGGCCTAAAACAAACCTATGCCTATCCCCTCAGCTAAATCCAATTTCAAACCAATCCAACCAAAACCCAATTAAATCCTATTTCATATCCAAACTCCAATCTAATTGATTCAAACTTAAACCCAATCCTACAATTATCCCATTACATAATCTAATCCTATGGACTCAACCCAAAGCTCCTTCAATTAAATCAAACCCAATTAAACTTCACAAAATCACTCTAACCATTTACCATTTAAATCTCTATTTCAAACCCTTCCAAGACCTACAATCCATAATTCAAACCCATTCAATCATTGTATCTGAACTCAAAATGTCCAAATGAGCCAAAATTTTATTAAACCAAAATCATTTGCAATCAAAGCCATAAATTAATCCTGGATTAATCATTAAACTCAACTCAACCTAATTTGACCCAAAACTAACTCAATCGACCCATTATGTTCACTTGACCCAAAGTGACCTAAATGATCCATTTAAAGTAAACTCCAATCCAACCCAAATTAGATTGAGCCAACCCATTCAAAACCTCCTACAATGATTGTTGATCATCCTTGATTGATCAATTGCAATCAATTAGGTCAAACCAAGTCCAATTGGCCCATTGACCCAAGTTGACCCAATTAGCCTACATGAACCAAACTTCATTCTAAACTCAATTAATTGAAATTGATGATTCCTACCAACTCTAAATTGATCCTTGAATATGACTTGACCATCAATTGAGCCAAACAAAGTCCAATTGGCCATTTATCCATGTTGGCCCAATTTGACCTAAAAAGGACAAATTGGACCAAATCAAATCGTGCATCAAATTGATTGAAACCAATGACTCAAATCAATCATGAATTGATTATTGAACATGGTCAAACCTTTGGTTGAACCCAATTTGACCAAGTCAACCCAATTGACCCATTTAGCCCAAATTGACTAAAAGGGTAAAATTAATCTAAATTATTTATAAACCTAAATTGATTGATACCAACACCTACAATCATCTCCAAATCATCAATTGAACCTAAACCAACACCTAATTTAAGCCAATTTTTATCAATTTTACCAAGTTGGTCAACTTAGTTCATTTGACCAAAATGAGCCAAAGTCAAATCCAAATCAAATCAAACCAATTAATTATAAACATCTCAATTCATCATTTGAACTTAACCCAACCCATGGTTTGACCCAATTTGACCCATGAGTCAACTTAGCCCAACCTAGCCCGATTTAATCTACATGGGTCAAATTGAGCCAAACCTAACTAAACCAACTCCAAACCCAATTAAACTTGGCATGACCCGTCTTTGGATCACCATGGGTTAGCCTAAATCCAACCCAACCCATTTCAAACTTAAATTAACTTAATATATAATGGGTAAAGCTCTCCGAATGGGACAAAACCCACATTTGGGTGGTCTTACCTACTCCTTTGCATTTGGTAGCCACCTAAGCTTGTTTTGGACCCTTAGACCACTGGAAAACCTGGCCCAAAGCTGGTTGGGTAAGCCATGGTAAAGGGAGGTAACCTTACCCAAGAATCCTCATTGGCTCTCCTTGGGGAGATGGCACACTCCACCTCAGCCATGGCAGCCCACCTCCCTTCACTCACCCACTCAAGGAGCTCCACCTTAGCACCCCTCTGACATCCTCACGGCCATACGTCGCCAAATGCAGGCCAAACCATTATTTAATGGGAGGAGGTATACTCCTATCTCATTCCAACACATATCAGAGCATTCATAGAGCTTGAGAGTGAGGAGACTAGCTTCTCGAGTGCTTCCCAAACTTCCCTTGGCCTCCTCATCGCCGGTGACACCAAACTCGAATGAAACTAAGGCCTATCTCTATCCAACCTCACATAACCTCTATCAATTCCTAATTAACTCCATCCACATATTCCCTAAGCTCTGGCGATCAAAAATGAATCAATTCCTGATCGATTCGAGCACCAAAGACTGTCCTAAGACCAACTCTGATGATATTTCTGATGGCGTTTGGTCCACAGAGCCACCAATGAGGAGGCAAGGTGTGACCTTCTCAATAGGGCTTCGTCTCTTCAAGGCAAAGCTACCTCGGTCAATAGACTGTCGATCTTGAGTTTCGATGAGGTAAACTCTGACAAACTATAGAAAATCTAATAGGAGTTGGTCTTTTGTAAAAGAAATTATGTTTTTGTGAGAATCCCTTCATTGGATTTCTTTAGATCTCATCTTTAATAATTTGGAGTCGATCCTGATGCCTCACAAGCTCCGGCAAGCTCAGATCGAACAGAGGATGGCGGACGGTGTTCGTCTTCCATCATTCAGGGGACGAAGGATCATCAGTCTTCTATTATGCTTGATCAAAATAGACCACTGTGATTTAATCTGTTGGAAATTCAATTTGATTCGCTTAAGAACCACAAGATTAAACCCCACCATCCGATTCAAGATTGAACGATGGGGACGAAAGCACATTAATCGCCTCATCATGCCACATCAGATTGTTTAAGTGGCCAATCCCACGATGCCTCACGAAAAGCGACACCATGTCAGCTCCCATGTGGCACCTATAGGATTAGGGATTAAAATGTGTTTAATTGCTCTAAAATTTTATAAAATCATAATTAATTAAAAATAAATCCAAAAAATATAAATAAACCCATTTTAGAAAGGTTAAATAGAGGAGATTTTATTGAAAATAATTTCATTAAGTTTTGAATAGTGAATAGAGTGTAATTAGGCTTTGAATATTTCTTTTATTTGCTTAATTTAGCCCTAATCACTTGGGCAATTAATGCTAAATTTGAAATATTGATTTAATGAGATGACCTCTACCTATCATAATTTTCTTGGGATTTATTAGAAAAGTAATTAGGAGAATTTGAAATTTAAATCCTAATTACCCTCATTAAGTAGTTTAATGATTATTTAAAATTCTAAATAGTAAAAATTGATTAATTAAACTTCATTAATCACTGATTAACAGTGAGATGATGAGGAAGGGTGACTAGGACCCCTTTCCTAATTATTTTTCCAAATCTATCTCATTAAGAGTGTTAATTAATGTATGGATTAATTAGAAATTTAATTAAGCAATTAATAATGAAGTTAATCAAATTGAAATGATGATCACTTCGGATAATTAACATTCAATTTATGGGTGCCTCTTTATGTGTTTAACAACATAAAGACCCTTAAGGAAATTATGTTTAACCCATGGGTGTGAAAAAATCATAAAAGTACCTAATTAGATTCCTTAATCTAATTAACACTTGAGCATGAGCCTATTGCATTAAGTCCTTTAGAAGCATTGCAATTTTAATTTCTCATTTGTATATCATTTGAGGCTTATGAATAAGTAGTTAATTAAATTAAAGAAGCATAGAAAATGGTAATTAAATGAATTACTTAATGATTCCAACTTAATTAATTCATTTAATTATGTCTCCTTAAACACGTTGAATCATCAACATGGGATGGGATAAAAATAGCAAATGTTTCCTCTTCTTTAATTTCAATTGAAATCCAAAATCAAATTTAATAAGAAGCTTTGGTTTTCTTTAAATGATTTTATTTAATGTGATTATTCTTAAGACTTAATGTAGTTGAATGAATCATGTGGCTATGTTTAATCATTCCTTTTCAATCACTATAAATATTGTATGTTATGTGACATCATGCATTCATGCTTTCAAAATCAAATAATCAAATGAAATTTACTTATGTCAAGTTGCATGTGTTGGCTTAATCTTATTATATGTTTGTCCATTATCACTAATAAATCTCAACATTATTTTTTAAAAATTATAAATTGATAATAACATTTGGGGTGATATTAGCTATATATATATATATATATATATATATATATATATATATATATATATATATATATATATATATATATATATATATATATATATATATATATATATATATATATATATATATATATATATATATATATATATATATATATATATATATATATATATATATATATATATATATATATATATCCTATATTCATGTATGAGTTTACATATGTCTGAATGATAATAAGTATATATTCTGGACATCATGGGAATATGAGGCTTTAAGTAGCCCAAGGAGGTCATTTGATTATCTCACTTCCTTGATTAACAAAGGCATGTACTTATTTAATTTCATTCATATGCATATTTGTACGAGAATTTGGATAGAGCTTTACTTTACATGTATAAACAATTCAACCAAAAATACAATCTTTTGCATGATTTCATTCTTATAGTTGTGTATACATTCATATGTATTTAAGATAGCAAGTATACAGTCTAGACATCTCAGGAATACGAGGCTTTAAGTAGCCCCAAGGAGGTTGTTTGATTATCTCACTTTTCAAATTTAAATAATGGCACGTACTTGCTTACATCTTTTATACACGTGTCTATGTACTTGATTAAGGAAATTAAAGTCCCCTTTTCTACCAAAATGTATGCATCCATAATCATTTAAGTATGCCGAAATATATTGCATGTCAAGATATATTAAGTGTTAAATCATATGTATGTTATAGGTGATGAAAAGGAATGGTGTAATATGTTCTATGTGATGGTAATTCAACCACATTAGTCTTAAGATTCCTTTTATTTTGGATAGGATTCTTTAAGATTAACCCAAACTTAGGATTAACAAAATATTTAATAAATCATTCACTAAATAAACTAAACCATAAAAATGTGCTTTTAGAAAATAATTTAAGGTGGGGATGAAGGAGGTTAAGCCTCCTTCTTCTCTTTAGAACACTTAGGTGCTAAGTGTACATCTAACGAAACAAAACAAAATACAAATTAAAATTTGCAAACCTCTAAATAACTTAAAATGAAATGATCATTCATGCTTAACTTAAATAATCCAAAACTTTAGGTAATCATAACTCAAAAGCCTAGCTAAGGCATACCACACTAAGCCTATGCATACATATTAGAATGCTAAGTCACTACTTCTAGCTTTAGGTTAGGACGGTGTATGTAATGATGTTGTGTTTTATTTTGTGATGTAAGATTTTAGACTGAATGTAAGGATTGTAGTTCACATATTGGATGTTAGGTCGTTGTTAGCCTAATATTATTTTCTGTAGGAGATTATGCTTAAGGGGCTGATGAAAATAAATATAAATGTTTTGCTTGCAAGTTGCTTATGCCCCTAAGCATAATCCAAATTAAGGCATGTGGGCTTAGTCACACATATGCAGGGTGCTAAGTCAAAGTTACATAATATAACAACTTAGGTTTTTATGTATGTTTAACTAACATCTATTTTACAGGTATAGTTAGATTTAATTTTCGTAAAATATAATTTTGCAATAGGGATTAAGATTAGTGCTATAAGATTTAAGATGAGCAGTGGCTAGAAGGCATGGTCATGGGAGACCCTATGAAGCCTTGGAGCACAATTAAATCAAAAGAAGAATGAAGAAAAGAAAGAAGGAAGAAGAAGGAAAGAAAGGAATGAAGACCCCCATAATAACTAATTTAATTTCAATTGTAATATTCTTTTGTAATTTAAGTTGTATAAGGGTAGAGCTCGACTACCCAAGTTTTCTCTTTTCTGGGGTGTACGTCGATACTCGACCGCATCGATCTTTTATTCTTTTTTGGAATCTATACATATTTTGAATGTTATGTTTAGATTGCACAATAGAACTATGTCTTTTTCATAGTTTCTTAAACTTGATGTTTGAATGTGTAGTCTGGATGCGATAGGCTCTTAGGATAAAATTAATTTTTTTACCAAATTAATAACTCATAATTAAACTTTAAAATAAATTTCAACCTCATTCTAAAGCCTAGGCTATCAAGATAACTAAAAGATTTAGCAACTCATTAGTTGAATGTTGTATGTCCAACATCATGCATATCATATTATACCACTCTTGCAAAATTAGGGCCTCCATTCTTGCACTTTAGGGACTGCTTGACCTATGAGAGCACCCCCTTATGGTGGAGATTCACCATCTTTGTTTCTTGATTTGGCCAATAATCAAATTTCATCATGCATTTAGGCAAAAAATATCTAAAGCCTTTGTCCAAAATAGTGTCAAAATGATCAAAATTTTGTAAAATTTTGCATCCAGACTAAGTCATATACTCATGTCAGTCATGATCTAGTCTCTTAGGGAGTGACTTTAGGACTCTAGTCTCTTTTTAATTAAATAATAAGCCTAGCCATCTTGTAATTACATAAGACTGACCTACATGATTTTGAATTATAGGAGGTGTTAGCCGGCGACCACTCCATGTGGTTGTAAGTCCATAAGAGTTAGACAGGTTCATTCTCTCTTATGGAGATAAACCCTTATTTCCTCTTTCTGCTTAGATTTAGGTCATTCTTCTAGCTTGTGCTGAAGCTTTCAAGATTTAGGATTCCAGGTTACTTGTTTCCTTCAAGCTATGAGCATAAATCATCACCTCTTAAGATATTTTTATAATTTTGTATTGATGGATTATAAGCCCTTGTATTCTAATAAAATATAATTTCAAATTAAAATAAACTCTCTCTTTCAAACATATAAAGCCTCATCATAGGATAGATTGGAGTGCTCACTAGGCTTCCTAGTATCATGAGTGATCTCTAATTATCTTCCTTTAGATCCTGAAAATAAGTCTTTCCAAATTGAACAATCCCATTTGATTTTTCAAAACATCTAATTTATTGATAGTCTAACCTTAAAATCTTTTGAGATATAATTGACTACTTTAATCAAGAGTTTTTTTTAAGAAATCTCCATTTCCTAGGATGTAATTAACTATGAAGGCTTGTCTCTATAGGGAATTAAAGAACTCGACATAAAATAAACCCTGGTTTACTTTTCCATGTAAAGTAGGGGAAAGATCTCTAGTATATTCGAAGGCCCATCATGCCTTAGGAGTCCTTATTAAGTGATTAGGTCCATTGTGGAGTAATGTTTCTATCTTTCAAGATATTATATCATACCTTAATGTCGTATTCGATCACTTCAATAAGTACCCTCTAAGATTTGCATGGTGTCCACAATGACCTCTAAATTAAAACACCACACATACTTAGAAAATGATTTAGAGTAAGAGATCATGTTATGTGTTAGTTTCTTTATTAAGTTTAGGTTAATTAATTATTATTGCATGATTATTGTTGTGTTTCAAGGTCTTTGATCGCTTTTATCAAGATCTATATTTGGTGGAAAAGTAATGAAAGTTGAATTAATAATATCTTAAAAATTTTTATTATACGACCCAATTATATTACAAACCACATTGTATTATACAAACCCTATTGTATTGTATGATTAGACTTAATCAACTACCTACTATTTTAGCCATCAAGATGATTTGATTTAATGGAGAACATACTTTATAATCCATATCATATTGCATGATGTGACTTAATCAAACTAATTGTTATATAGCTATTTGGGTGATATAATATAACTGAAATCATCTATATATATACAATCTATATCTTAATATATGATCTGCTCAACAAACAACATCTATAATACTCATTGATCACTCTCATGTTTCTCACATAGAGCATTTGATTCTTTTGCAAAGTACTTGTGCTTCATATGCGACACAACATGATTGACACATTTTAAGTACTAATATAAGTCCTCACATCATAGCCATCAAATCAATCTCTAATTAGATATCTATGAACTAGCACTTAAAAATTATGCACTCCAACATCATCAACCATAGTTAGTGGACTTGTGTTGAACACACATGTTATTTAATATACGCTTTAGCAAAATGTCATTTCTAAAGTTGATGACTACCTTTAATAATATCGCATCAATTCTTTTTATTATAACTTATTGTTACAAAACCCCCCATTTCAAGTTTAACATCATAGACATGATTATTCAATACATTGAACAATATATTTTAATTCAACATGTTAGAACCCAACACTATTTTAACACATCACTTGCTCATATCATAGTCTACATTCATAGCCATAAAGAGTCAAATCAACATAAAAATTGAGCCAATAATAAGAAGCATAAAATATTTAACTATATTTAAGACTAATTTTTTATTATCATTTTATTTTACCTTATGAACTTTGCTTAGGTTTAACATTTTGAACTTCAAAAATAAATTAAAATTTTTAAATCATATTATATTTAAAATTTTAAGTTTTGAGAGAAAATTTATTTTCTTATGATAGAAATTCCTAGTTAATTGTATAAAATTATGCAAATAATTAATATTTTTATGAATTCCAAGTAGGAGTGGTTGTTCCTGTCTTTCACCACTCCTTTCAAAAGGAGGTGCCACCCTACCCTCCTTTTTTTACTCTTTGTCTCCTTTTTTAAACTAATTTAAAGCTTTGTATGGAAGTATGTATTTATTGTTTTTTGTTCAATGAATGATGATTTCTTTGAAAAAAATCTAGAAAATTTATCCAAGACTTGGAGGATTGGTGGCTGGCGAAAGAGGTGGAGATTTGGTGATCTTCTATGATTATATTACTTTAGTGAGCGATAAATATAATTATCTTTTTTAAATTTTTTCTTGTACTCTCTCTCTCTCTCTCTCTCTCTCTCTCTCTCTCTCTCTCTATATATATATATATATATATATATATATATATATAATGGAGTGTGTGAGAATTTTCTAGAAATTACTATATTAAGGCAACTGAAAAGCTCACTAAATTAAAAAAAAATATGATTCATTCATTTTTAGATTCATCATTCTAAAATTATTTATAATTTTATATATCTTAATATTGCAATTATTCATTAAGTTATCTATTTTGGATAGTATGAACTAAATGCATGATATGAGTACCATTAAATGTGTGTTCAAGCAAGATAATTTATGTTTAAACTTTATTAAATCATTTTATTGTAATTAATAATTTTTATTCATAATTTGTAGTGTATGAAAATTGAATTATCCCAAAATTATATTTTTTCCTCCTTTTCTCTCTCAAATTATTCCTTTTTCTCTGATATTATCATCTTCATCTTAACATTATTTTTGGCCAATTTTTTAATGCATTTTGTGTAATAAATTGTGTAAAATTTATTCAAAACATTTGCATATCATTTTCTCTCATTTTTCATATTTTGAAATTTATTTATTTAAATTTTGAATTTGAATTATTTTTAAATGTTTCTTTAATTTAAAGTCCTTTATGCATGACATGTATTTGCTAAATCAAATTAAATTTTTTATGGAATATGTTGAACATCTCAAGAATGATTAATTATTATTATTTAGATCCCAATTAATTTATTTTAAATTTAAATTCAAATCAGCTTCTTTTTCAAAATAATTCCTTTCTTTTTTTCCAATTTGACCTATTTTAGGAAAGTTTAAGGGTGGTCGGCCACTATGCTTTAAATTTAATAAATTTATATGTTATTTAAATATTAAATAAATGTAGAATATAATGAGCTCTAATTTAAATTAATCCATGCATTATTTTAAGAATTTCTTATTTTAGGAAACCTCTTTGGCGGAATTTTTTGAAGTGATATTCCATGGATTCATTTTATTCAAAACTCCCTCTTTCATGTATAAACTCCCTTGGATAAAATTTCTATGGAATTTCCTCCATCCTTAGCCATGAATCACATAGCATACTTTCCATATTAGGTTTAAACAAATTTGTAAAGGAGCCTATGGAAGATCTCTTTGGCCGATCCTCTCTTCTTTGAATTTAAAATTCAAATTGATGCCAAATCAATTTCTCTCTCATTGGATCAATTTTTGACTAACCGTAGACTCCTTCATCATCTATTTAAGAGCCCTATTTCAACTTGAAAAAGGTTCCAAAAAAATTAAAAGTACTTCTTGCTCTCTTGCTCACCCATGGTCGATCCTTGCTATACAATCTCTTGGAGATTTTTTGGTGATTCAAGTACAAGCATTCCTCATCATTCTTTTATTTTCCTTGGACATTTATTTGGCTTGAAGATTGATTGAAAAAAGTGAAAGTTTGGTGTGATTCCACCCTTGGCCAAAACATCAACTCCTTGGTGTTTATTTTCTAAGGTGCTAAGTTCTTAAACTTCTTTTATTTCTGCTTGGCTTTGAAGTTTACAAGGTTATGTAAATTTACTTGTGTTCATTCATGACATAATCTTTAAATTTTGTTTGAAGAAGAACAAAGATAAGAAGATCAATCTGTGTGGATTTAACTACTTGATAATCTTTTGATTTCTTGTTTTGCCTAAAGCTAACATAAGAAAATCAATTTTATTTTGTGCTTAATCATTGAATATTCCTTCTATTCTTTTTTGGATGAAGTCCTTTTAAAGGTTATTAATTTTCTTAAGTGCTTAATCATTTGAATATCCATTGTTTATCTCTTTGGTTTAAAGTTTCATATAGGTTGGTTAAATTTGATTGTGCTTAAAATTTTAATACATCTCTTTTTTCATTTGGCCGACCACACCACATCTTACATAAATTAGTTTGGGCTTATTGATTACTTATATTCAGTTGGTTTATGCATATGATATCTGATAGCTTTCATGTAATATAATTCAAATCCTTATTCAAGTGATTATTTGCTTATTCAAATTGTAATTACATATATCATTTGAATGAAAGTTAGCTTGTATGAGAAAGAATTCAAAGTAAAGTTTTTGGTGATTGCATTTTAGTTTGCATTTCAAAGTCATTGAAGAAAATCATTTCAAACTTTTAAAGATCATTTAAGCAACATTAAGTTACTTTATTGTATTAAATATTTGACTGAAAATCTTATTTTAATTTCATTTAAAATTAAAGTGAGCTCTCTTCTTCATTAATATTCAATTGCCTTAATATTAGTATAGATTAGGTGCAAAAATATTTTAAAATTGAGAGTTAGACTTGTATCTTTCTTTTTGAATTATCTTGATTTCTTGTTGGGTTATACTTGCCCGTTAAGAAGAGTACGTATTGGGTTGTAAATGCCCATGAAGGAGAGTACAGGAGATTTATTATAATCTCAACTTTGGTTTAGTGAATTCTCAGCATGAGTGGCTAGGCATGGACGTAGGCCAATTTTTGGGGTTTGGTCGATTCACGTAAAAATCTCTGTGTTCTCTTTCTTTACTTTTCAACACTTTATTTTTCTGTTTCTTCATTTCACTAAAGCATTGTTATTAAATATTATATAGTTTTAGCACATAATAAATAAATATTTAAATAGTATATATATATATATATATATATATATATATATATATATATGTATGTATGTAACTTTATTACATTTTTGGTGTCAAAATATGAAGATAAATGATCAAAAAATGATATCCTAATAAAAACATTGAAAATCATAATTTTATTTTAGGAAAATTTAAGCTTATGCATTTTATAGCACAAAGTAGGTTTTTTTTGGTCCACTGTAAAGTTAACAATGTGGGGATTATTATGGCATAGGCTAAAGTGGAATTTAAGAATTTAGCAATATTTTTTCATAAAATTTAATTAACCAAATTAGATGACACCAACTTATAATACAAATTTTTTGGCTTAAAATTATTGTATATATCTATATATCTAAATACTATTTTTTAAAATATAATAGAAGATAAAGAAAATAAAAAAGTGAATAAGCCATTAGAATGCTTCCTTTTTATATGCACTTTTCTCTTTATTTTTAAGAGTTAGAGTTTTTAAAAAGTGATGAAAACTATCTCCTTCAAAAAAAAATTAAAAATTTAATTTCTTAGATGAGACATGTTTTCTCTCTTTTCAAATTTTAAATCTAGTAAATAGAAATCATATAATTTTAAATTGGAGTGAAATAATGGAATCCTCTTTCATCCTACTCTAACTTACTAACCCATTCATTATCCATTCAATTATAGCTTATCAGTCCATTTTCATTTTTTAGACTCCAAAATATCAATGCATTCTTATCCACTAATCATCAGTCAAACCTCTTGATACTCCTTTTCACCTAGCAACAATCAATTGTCAACCATTATCTTCATGACACCAACTTGCACCTTGCCTTTATCTACTTTGCACCAGTCTACTACTTTGATTTCATCCACCCAGCTCTTACTTGCCTTGTTGATTATTTATTAATTTAGAACATGCCACTTTTATCAACACTTGCTTTTATCATTACATTAAATAAGAAGACCTTTTTACATAAATTTTATTTTAAAAACAATTCATACTCAATCTTTACTCAATAATCATGCATACTCCCTTTTTATTGTATTTCTTTTATCACACCTAAAAGAACCTAATATCTATATAATATATTTATAGTGGTTCCTTACACTATGTATTATAAACTAATTAAAATGTAAAACTATTTAAATGTAATGTATTGCACACATACAAACATTTTTTAATTACATTCCCCTTAATAAAAAGTAAATCAACATAATTATCTCTCCCTTCTTCCCTTTGAATTTATTTTTTTAATATATCCCTAAAAGATCTTAAGAAAAATTAACATTCACATATTTTTGTCTCTTATTAAATGTGTTGAGCTTGAAAGAAAATTTACATGTACATAATATTTATTAATTAAATATAGTGAAAAGAGTTAATAAAAAAGGGAATGGGCCATGGGAATGATTTATTTTGAAATGATAATTTTTTATTAGTTTTTAGACTTAATTAATTATAAAATATGATGAAACATCTCATCCATTAAATTAAATAATTATTGATGAGATGTTTTCTTTTCCTTATAAAATTTTAAATCTCAAATAGAATAAATACAATTTAAAATAGATCCAAATAATATTGATCACTTGTAATGGCACATATTGTATATTCAATCTTGATTGTCCATGTGTCATGATGACAATGCTAAGCTAAATTATACAAATTTGTATATCCCTCAAGTTATATTCAACCAAGCTTCATCGTTAACTTATCAGATGTATTACCTAATGACACATGTAGAACTTATTCTCCCTTCTACCTTTACTTATGACCCCAAATTTGTATACTATTTCTATGTTCACTAAGCTCCATCATATTGGCATGTTGAACATTTATGCCCATTTTGATTCACCTAACTCTAGTGCATCAATCCATCTTTATTTGTTCTTTACTAATTTGTCACCCTTACTTTATTGGATTGACATCGACTTATTAATTATATCATCTTGATTTTATTATCTTATCATAGCTATTTATGTGCCAAAGTTTAGAGGAAAATCATACCAATTGGATCTGCTTGTTGGGTCAATCAAATAGGGAAAGAAGCCCAAATCAAATAGTTTTATGATAACATTATAGTTATTACACAAAGCTAAACAAATTAATATTTTCTCAAATCATATAGATTTCTAATATGTCAAAGTCATATGTACACTAATATCCATTAATTTAAAAAAACTACATATTTTAATTAAATGTTTTTTTAGATCTAATAAAATATTTAGCATGTTATTACAGTACCATCTAAATATCATTATGTGGATGCTAGTTATAATGAATCCCTACTATAAATTGTCAATACTTTTCATGACAATGGTCTACAAGTTTTATGGTCATTTAATACACCACATGGAGTTAATCTAGTATTTATTTATTATGTGTCCCATTACATTTTCCACCTTTAAGACCAATTAGTGC
The DNA here is from genome assembly GCA_021442155.1 of Cymbidium sinense. NCBI lineage: Eukaryota > Viridiplantae > Streptophyta > Magnoliopsida > Asparagales > Orchidaceae > Cymbidium > Cymbidium sinense. The sequence goes on from CM038222.1 coordinate 103,373,822, forward strand.
CTATACCTACATCATAATCACCATTGGATTAGTCTTTAATTTGTCCCAATGCTTATAAATATTAATATCACAGAATAATTAAAGTTAATGTCCAAATTGATATTCACTGGTGGAAAGATATTTTAATGATGAAGTGCACACTATGCTTAAAGCCATGTTTGTGGATTGAAAAAGCTATTGTAGTTTAGATAAAGGCTAGCTCATGTTAGGTTTTAGTGGGGATTTTAGAGTTTCTTTTTAAAATAAAATAAAATATTATATTATTATAAGAAAAGTATATATAAGATGAAAGGGTATTATAAGATATTAATGCCCAAAAAGACTCAACTCAAAAAAAGATCATTTCATAAGAGAAATAAAAAATAATACCTAACAAAAAAAGGTTGAACTAGCAAAAATACTTATTATAAAAAAAGTTCATTTTTAGAGATACAAAACAAAATGATTAGATTGAAGCATTATAGGTTAAATTTCAAGCACACAATGGAAAGTTTGCTTATAATGTTATCCATCTATGACCTTGTGCTAGTTGTATACTTATAACAAGTCCATCTAATTTTCTCATGCTCCAAATGAATCCAAAATTTGGTCCATTTATTAAGAAATTTATAGATCTCCACCATGTAATAATAGTCAGCTTTCCATTGCTTCATGTCTTCTCCATTATGTAACACTTTTAGATTCTTCTAGTATAGGTCACTTCTAATTACTCCACACTGAACATCTTTGAATTTAACATGCTAACTAAGCTTCACATATTGAAATCTTCACCTTTGAGCACCAAATACACCTATAATGATAAGAGGCCATAAAAAGGTAAATAACTTAGAATAATAAATATAAAGTTTATTTAAACTAAATTTAAAAGCTCTAAGTGAAAGACTTAGTTGGAAAACTATAGAATCATTTAGTAAGGTACCATTCCATGTAAACATCTTGATTTTAGCTCCTTGAGTTACTTCATTTTTTAGTATTAAGCATTCCAATTATTTCTATCCTGTATGCATTCCATACATTCCATATTCAAATAAAGAAGGGCTAGATAGTAGTTTGAGTAGCATTATTGATCTCACTTTTAGGAAGGTTGACACTAATCACTCCTTAGACTTATAATTCAATTTAGCCACTAAGGCTTCCTCACCTAGAGTTAAGACACTTCTAGTGGCTAAGGGAACACTAACCCAAATCCTGAAAAACTTACAAGGCTCAACCTTAGGGCTAAACCCCTTTTCAAACTAGTTGGGACCCAATGACCACGATTCCAAACCAAACCCCATAAATTAAACCAAATTGATCACATGCCACCCAAAAATCTAAAATTATCCAAACCATACCTTATTGGTGTTCAATTTAGTCAAGTGACTACGTCGTCCTAATATAACCCATTTGAGCCTAAAGGGGCTAAATCCAAAATTGATTCAAACAATTTAAAATTAAACTCTCTCTCAAACTCCTTAAAATACTATTTGAACTTGATTAAGGTCTCATTGGGATTCAATTTGATCAATTGATTCACATAGCTAGGTTGACCTAATTAAACTCTATGAGGCCAAAACTAAATCTAATTTGATCCAAGCCAAATTGAGTTAATCTAAATCTTCACAATCATTTTAATCACATTCTTGGGCATTCCTTATGATCAATTACAATCCAATTTTGTCAATTAGCCAATTCGACCTAACCTAGCCTAATTTGACCTTAAGGGTCAAATGGCAAATTGAACTAACTTCAATTTAATCAAATCAAACTAAACTAATTTTTATAATCACTTACAAATAATTGTTAATCAATTCCAACATCCAATTGAAAATTAAGTAGGTCAGTTTGGTTAGTTGACCCATTTAATCTCATTTGACCTAATTTAACATGAAGGGTCAAATTGAACCTAACTTTGATTTAAGTCAAATTGGATCAAACCAATTGTTGCAATCAATCTCAAAATGATTATTGATCATCACCCAACACCCAATTAAGCAAATTCAATCTATTGACCCAACTTGACCATTTGACCTAAAGGGTCAAATTGAACCAATTCTTGATCTCATTCAAGTTGGGTTAAATTTACACTTGTATTTAGTTCTAAATTAACTATTGAACACTTCTAAATAATCGATTGTACTTAAATTGATCAACATAACCTAACTAATCAACTTAGCCCAAATTATCCCAACGGATCAATTTGAACTAAAACTCAATCTTAACCAAATTAAATCAAATCAAAGCTTATAATCAACTCCAAATAAATAATTGAACATGACTCAACTCTCAATTGCACCTAATATGACCAATTTTAACCAAATTGGTTAACTTGACTCATTAACCCATAGCCATATAAGTCAATTTCAAATCCACATCAAATTAAATCAAACCAATTGCACCAATATGTTCCAAATTATCATTTGAATACAACATAATAGCCCTATGGGTCTAATTTGATAAATTGATCAACTTAACTCAAATGAACCCAAATGAGTCAAACACAACCAAATCAATTTCAAATCCAACCAAACTTGCTATTCAAGTATGTCCCTTGACCTGCCCAAGTGGACCCAAGGTCAGTTGGGGAGAGCCTAAGTTTGGTTGGAAAAAGAGGATTCATAGGTCGTCCATTTTGCGAGATAAGAATGGACATCTGTGATTAATTTGCATTAAAAATTTAACTTTTATCTCTTTAAAACAATAGGATTAATCTGAATCATTCAATTTTTTGTGAAATGGATTGGGATGAAATGTCGTGTGTCACTATCTAAGGCAGCTGCCATGTGAGATTTGCTTAATAATTAATCTCGTTATGCCGCATGTAAAGCGTGACCCCGTCAATGTTGATTGTGTAAATCATTTAATTAAAGTTTTAAATGGATCAAATGGCTAGAACTTTAAAATATTATAATTAATTGTAGAAAAAGCTTTAAAAAATATAAATAAATATTCATTAAAGAGCTTAGCTTGATAAGAATCTAGGAAAAACAAAATCCCTGATTATTATTAAGTAAATAATGAATAATTAGGATTTAAATAATTTCATTAATGAGATAATTAGGTGTTAATTACCTGTCCAATCAACTTGAGATGTTTCATGAATGTTCTATGGGATGACCTCTAACTCTCATAATTATCTCAAGTCAGTTGGATAAGTATATTGGGGCTTTTATATTTTTAAGTCTTAATTGTTCATTTTGGGTATTTATTAAGTAAATTTAATAAAAAAATTAAAAAAAATTATCATGGGTGAATAAATATGTATTAGTGGCTTAATAGTGACTAGAAAAATTTATTAAGATCTATGGTCTTAATTATTTCTAAAAATCACCATGAAGGGAGTTTTAACTAATTTAAAAATACATTAATTAACTTAGGACTTAGAAAATTCATAATTCATTACAAAAATCTCCAAAAATTATAAATTTCCCTCTATGCACTCAACTACTATAGGGTTAATTAATACAATTAAAATCCCCTCATAGTTTTGGATATTTTAAGAGTAATTACCTAATTAAAATTTTTCTTAATTAATTAATTAATCATAAAATATTAGCTGAAGTGTCTTGAGATTTTCATGTTATTTTACATACTTATGAACTTTCTCATAGTTTTTGAGCTTATGGATTATGATTAATTAATTTTTAAGGTCTCTAAGTTATTAATTGGATTAAATTATTATGAAATTTAATTAATTAATAAAAATTACCATTTCACCCCTTAAATCTAATTAATAATTAGAGGGTGTGTTAAAAGAGTTCTTTCATTTGATCTCTCCATAATATGTCTAATTAATTACAATTAACATGTATCAATTAAGAAATCAATTATAGCCAATTCATAATTATGATCTCTCTTCAATAGGTCACTTTATGATGTCTATTTGATATCTAGTAGTCACTTATGATTATATAGCTAATTCATATTTATGTTTAAATTCAAATCCCTTAGGTGCTTGATATATAAGTACTAATGATTATTATTATTATTATTAAATCAAAAATGATATTCTCATTATCTAAGTCAAAATATTTGCATCTTTAAAATTAATTGAAGTGAATGAAACCCCTATGTATAATTCATGTTTGTAGAATACACTTTTTGAAGGGATATAGTCTAAACATGTGGGGATGTAAGACAACTAGTCTGAATGAGATCTTAGATATCTCATCTCATTAGTTTAACAATAGCACATACTTGAAAAGTTGTGGAGAAAAGTACATGTGAAAAGATAAATTATTTTTCAAACTTTATATCAAAAATATTTTAAAAATTTATTTCATCAATATTCATGCTTCTTATAATAAAAATGGTATGTTATTTTAAAAGAAATAAATTTTTGAAATGATAAGATAAATATACATAATTATTTTTAAATGAATTATTAAAATAATAAAATAAGCATATAATCATCATAAAATGAATTATTATAATGTTAAAATAAATATATAATTATTTTAAAATGAATTATTAAAATGATAAAATAAATACATAATTATTTTAAAAATGAATTATTCAAATAATAAAATAAATACATAATTATTTAATAAATGAATTACTAAAATAATAAAATAAATACATAATTACTTTAAAATAAATTATTGAAATGATGAAATAACCAAATAATTATTCAAGGATGGATTATTAGAATAATAAAATAAATAAATAATTACCATGAAATGGAATACTAAGTGGTAGTACAAATGCATGCTTATTTGAAAATAAAATATTAAAAGTAACATAAATGAATATTTTAAATAAAGTAAATAATTAAGATGATAAAGGGTTGAAGAATTTCATTAAGTAACTAACCTCTTATTTCTATTAGCCTTAAAATGTATTTCATGTGATTATAAATTCATATAAAAACTTAATGATTAATAAAGTCTTAACACTTCATTAAGAATGACTAAAAATCATAAAATACATCCTTAGGTTTGACCTTAAGGTAGGGTATTGAAAAAGAAATGAGTTTCACTCTATGTGAAACCCATGAATTTTCATACTTTTTAAAACACTAATTTCAATTCAAATAAAATTAAACTTTTGAAATAATTTTTTTTAGAAAATCATTAATCGCTTGAATCAAAATTATTCTTTTAGTTAATTATTCGAACCTATCATTTAATCCACAATTCAAACAATAAAGTCTAACTTTGCCTCACCATATTAGCCTTTGTAGACACATTAGATTAATAGGTTACTGATCTTAGACTTAGGTTAGGCGAGTACTATTATGATGTATTGCTTTTCTTGTTTTGAGGTGTAATATTTTAGATTATATGTTAAAATTATTTGTGCATAGTCTCGATGGTAGGACGATATTTATTAGACTAATGATATTTTCTCCATGGGGCTATGCTTAATTAAGCACTATAATGATAAAAAATAAATTAAGTATTTTTTTACTTTCAGGTGCTGCTTGCCTTTTTAGCATTATCCATTATGATAGATGGGCTTGGAACCCATGGGTGCTAAGTCCTATTATGCGATATATATCTGCTTAGTGTGTATGTGGGAAATAGCTAACATCTATTTTTTAGGTTTAGTTAGGATTTCTTTTCTTTAAAAAAAATAGATGTAATTTTGTAATAGAAGAGGATTAGAGCCATTGTGTTGAAGATGAGTAGATGTTAGAAGGCATAGACTTGAGAGGCCCTATGATGCTTGAAAGATTCAAGACTTAAAAAAATCAAGTAAAGATGAAGACCCCCATGGCTTATTTAAATTTTATTCATGTAATTAAGGCTATATAAGGGTTGAGCTCGGCAACCCACTTTTTTTATTTTTTAGGGTGTATAGCGAAACTCGGCCACACTGACTTTTCATTATTCTTTAAATTTGATTGATGGTTTAGTGTGTTTATATTATTTACATAATAAATTGTATGTTATTTCTTAGATTTCTTAAATTATGATTGATTGTTGTATGGCTTGGATTGTAGTAGCTCTTTAAGATTTAAATTTTCTATCTCAACTTAAAATCAATTTCATTAATACAACTCATAACCTCAATTTAAAGCCAAAGGAATTAAACAATTAAATCAATTTAGACATCATAGGTCTGTGATGAATGTGGATAACATCAAGCATGCATATTATTTTCCCTTCTTGAATATAGGGGATCTTCACTCATTGCATGATAAAGGTGTGCATGACCGTTGACAGCAACCCTTCAAGTGAAGAACACTCATCTCATGGATTAGCCCATAACTTTATTTCTTAATGCATGTAGGAATATCTGTTCTCCCAAGCTTGAGTCAAAATGATGAGTCAAAAGTAAACAAAATATGTAATTTTTATTACATTAGTCTAAGACATACTTTCATACCAACCATGATCTAAACTCTTAGGAAATGAGTTTAGGATCTTAAACCCTTTCTTAATAAATAAAAGCTTAACTATCTTTTATTCATAAGACTTGACCACGTGATTTTAAAAGGGTAGGAGGTGTTAACTGACAGTCATTCTAGGTGGTTGTAAGGCAAAAAAAGTTTGAACATGTTCACTCTCTCTCGTGGAAGTGAACCAACATATCCCTCTCATAGATTCTATTAAGAACTCTTCCTAATTGAGTTATCCCACTTGATTTCCAACAATCACCAATCATTTGATTTAGATGTCATAGGTCTTTGATGAACATGGATAACACTATTCATGCATAATATTTTCCATCCTTGAATATAAGGGATCTTCACTCATTACATGATAAGAGGAGTCAAGGACTGTTGACTACAACTCCTAGAGTGAAGAACACTCTTCTTGCTAATTTATCTCATAACTTTATTTCATCATGCAAATAAGCATAATTGTCCTCTCAAACTTAAGTTAAAAATTAATGAGTCAAAAATAGATAAAATATGTAATATTATTTTATTAGTTTAGGATATAATTTCATACAAATTATGATATAGGATCTTAGGGAGTGAGTTTAGGCACTTAGGTTTCTATTTCTAATAAATATTAGCCCAACCATATTTCATTTAGAAGACTTGACTACATGACTTTAAAGCATAGAAGGCATTATCTAGCGACCACTCTAGGCAGTTATAAGCCCATAAGAGTTGAGATTGATTCACTCGTTCTAGTGGAAGTGAATCAATGTATCTCATCTTTTCCTGAATAAACTTAAGTTAAGCTTGTTGACCTCATTTTTGGATGAGGTTAAAATAATTTTTAAAATCAGTAATTAGGACACCTAATCTTAAATTAGGAACCTCCTAATTAAGTGCTCAAGACACTATACCTAGTGACCCTATGGATCCTCCTTGGGTTTGATCTAACCTAATGGGCTTAGGTTGACTCAACGAAAATTCCAAATTTGGATTTGATCAAATAAAATCTAAATAAATAAAAGTAAATGAGTGAATCCAAAACTAAATCAAAGTCAAATCTAGTCAACACATTTGACATAAGTTTGACTTTAAGTGGGTCCCACCAAGTCAAAGGTCATCCCACCAAAATTTGACCAAATTAAATCATTCCAAATCTTTCTAATGATTAAATAAACATATTTAATCATGAATCTAAATAAACTTAAATTTATTTAGGCCTTAATTAGGTTAATTAGACCACTTAGGCTAAATGAATATAAATGGGTCCTATTAGGTTCAAACCCATATTAAATTGAAAGCAACTCAATTTGATTGCTCAAGATCATTTGAAAATGATAATCAAACACAATCTAACTTTATCAATGGTCTAATTTGATCAAATTGGTCATTTGACCCAAATGAAACCCAAGCTTAACCTATTAAGCCCATTTTGGATTAAAAGGGTTCAAATTGAAATAAAATCTAAAATTAATTCAAATATAAATGAATTAATTAAATCAAAACATAATCAATCATCAATCAAACATTATTGAATCCAAAATTAAAAGAATTAAATCAAAACTAAACACTTTGGATCCAAATGCATGGATTGGCTACAAATTTCCAATTCAATTCAAATGGATTTAAACTTGACCTCAAACTCACATTAGGTTTGAGTTAGGTAGCCAGACATTAGTTTAAGGAATTTGATAGTGATGCCAAAAAGCAAAAAATAATAAATAAATAAATAAAATGAAATCGAAGGAAATGAGTGGAGATCTTTGACCAAGTAATGATACTTTATAGATTCCTTCCCTTTCCATCATCAAAAATTCCTTGTATTTTATCAAAATAACATTTGACCCTTGACCACCTCTTAGGAGAATGGTTCCAAGGCTAAAAATTGGGGGGATCATCCTTCAAGCCAAAGAGAACTTTGCTTCCTCCAAGAGAGAAGTAAGAGAGCAAGGAGAAGAAAAGGATCCATATTGATCGACAAAGGAAGAAAAAGGGAGATGATGCCCTCCTTCCTTCCAAGCTCCTATCTAAACATACTCACAAGGCCAAAGGGGAGTATGAAACCCCACTTGTCATAAAAATTTAGAAATATGAAATTGGCATGAAACCCCACTTGTCATAAAAATTTCAAGCCCAATTGACCTTTGGATTGAGAAATGTAAAATTTCCAAATCTCTAGGTTAATATAAATCAAATAATGAATAAAAAAATTCATAAATTCATAAAATCATGAAGTAATTTAAACTAATTTTTATCAACATCAATAACACTTAGGATAACTCTTCCAACATCCTAATTCAAAGGAATTGATCACTTCCATACTTAAGGATTAATGAAATTAATAATGCATGTTAAGCTTAATTAAACCTTGAGTTAATGAACTCATAACAAACTAAATAACATAATGAAACATTAATACACAATCAATGTAATCTAAGAATGAATTCAAATATTAACTTAACTGCCTTAGATTAACATAACTTAAACTAAATGAAATGAATATTATTCAACAAACCTAAACTAAAACAATAATGCAAATAAGTGTTAAATTAATTCAAACCCTACCAAATAAAATAATTCAAACCAAATCAAATTAAAAGAATAAATTAAATCTAGAATGAAATTCAAATTAAATCAAAAGAAATAAAATGAAGAATCAAATTCCAAAGATAAGAATTGAAACATTAATCCAAATTGAATTCAAACCCAAATCATCTAAATGAAAGTAAAAGGATTAATTAAGATACTTAAGAATCTTACTTAGATTTTTGAGATGAATCTTTATCTTAGGATGAATGTTTCATTCCACTAGGGGTTAGGATGTTGAATAGAATGAGTTCCACCCAAAAGTGGAATCTATTCTACTCTTCATTCTTGAAAACCTAAACTTCACTTTAATAAAAAAAAGTGAAAGTAAAAAATAAAAATGAAAATAAATCATTAAATCATTTGGATTGAAATCATCCAAAGGTAAAATTCAAATAAACTCCAAACTTTAAATTGAAACTTGAACTAAAAATGCCTCATAAAGTCTTGATACACAAGCTTATTTCCTTCACACACAAGATCATTAGGTCACAGACCCTAGACTTAGGTTATTTCATTCTGTGATTCTTTTCTATGATTTTCTATGTTGTGATGTGATATGCTTCACATGTCTTTGTGGTGTACTATTTTAGGCTGCACATCTAGAATTATTTTCCTGTTAGACTAGATGATATGACATTATTTTTAGAACTAACATTGTCCTCTATAGGGGGCTATGCTAGAAAGGACTGCTATCATAAATAAATTAAAATGTTATTTTCTTGCAGGTGTTCTTAAAAAACTAACATTATTCTTTTATCCAATATAAATCTAAATAATTGAAACAAAATTAAAGCAAACTCAAAACTTCATTTAAATTAAAGCCTTAGGAAAAACTTAAAATAAGTTAGAAATAATTAAGTCTTGAAAATCATACAATCATATTACTCTGAACTCTTGAATTGGGCACTTCACCCATTACACATAAGGGACTTCTTACCAATGAGGATGATTACCTTCTTGAGGGAGTCTGCATTATCTTAATGATTTGGCCCATAATCATTTCTATTTGCATGACATTTAGGCATAAAAATGCATACCCAAGACCTTAAATGAATCATGAACCAAAACACTTAAAAATCTAAAAAATATGCATTAGTTAGATGCATTTTATACCTTACATTATCTTATGGATTAGGGAGTAATCTAAGATTTTTAGATTCCTTTCTTAAGAATGCAATAGCCCAACCATCTTGTATATATGATACTTAGCATTATGAATTTAAAATGTGCTTAGGTGGTGTTAGCTGACAGCCTCTCTAGGTTGGCTATAAGTCCAGAAAGTCAAAGATATGTTAGTTCCCTCTAATGAGTGGAATGATTGATAATTCTCAAAATAAAACTAGGTCGAGCATCTAACATATGTTAGAAGCACTTGTAGATTTAGTCTCTGAAGCATCCTCCTTTGAGTAAGTCTTCAACTCTAGGCATTTCTGCAGTCTTGTGTTGCTAGAATTTAAGTTTTAGATTTCTAAGAAAATATCAACTCAAAATCTAAATTAATTTTCAAAATTCAAAACCCACCAAATGATAGGATAGTTAGAGTGCCTGCTAGGCATCTCAATATCAACTATCATATCCTACTTCATCTTATTTGACCGCCTAAAATAACTCTTTCCACTTTGGATCAATCCCAATTGAAATTCCAAAGATCATTTCTTAGGAAAAGACCCTTCTTAAGATGTAATTCATAATAGGGGCTTGCCTCTATAAGGAACCATGAGCCCAGTTTAAAATAAACTCTGTTTTACTTTCCATGTAGTTCAAGGAAAAATCTATGGTACACGAAAAACTCATTAGCCTTAGGAGTCTTTTATTAAATGATCAAATCTAGTATATAAAAATATATTTATATTATCAGAAAATATATTTATTTCTTAATGATGTATTTGATCATCCAAATAATAAATTCCTAAACTTTACGTGGTGTCACAAAATTTTACCAACAAAGCTCCTATCTTGTGCTAAGACATTTTATATTTAAGATTAGAGGTGGCCTATTTTTTTCTTGTTATAAGTATAAATCCTCTCATCTTAACTATTTTCACAATCTTATATTGTTGAAATATAAATCCTAGATTTCTAATAAAATTGCAAACTTAAATAATCATAATTCTCTACTTCAAAAATTTAAAGCCACTCTATATGATAGATTGAAGTGCTCACTAGTCTTCTCAGTATCATGAGCACTCTCTACTTATCCTACTTTATATTCTTGTAAGAGCTCTTCCTATTCTCCCACTTGAATTTCAAAATTACTAATCCTTTGATATCAAACTTAAAAATCCATAGCGATGTTTGCTAATGACTTTAATTAGGAATTTTTCTTAAAAATCTTATTTCATAAGGTGTAATTAACTATGGGGTCTTGCCCTTATAGGAAACTTAAAAACTCGACTTAAAATAAGCCTCACCTTAATTCATCCATATAAGGCAAGAGAAAAATCTCTAATACATGTACCCATCAGCCTTAGGAGTCTTTATTAGGTGATTAAGTCCATCATAAGATGATATTTTCACCTTTTGAGACAGTGTATCATTCCTTGCTGTCATACTCAATCATTTCAATAAATACCCCCTAAGATCTATGTGGTGTCCCTCATAATATTTTTAAATATCATAAATTTTTTAGCCACTCCGTTGGGGAGGGTTCCTCTCTCCATCTTTAGTGATTGGCTAACATTTCTATATATCGATAGCAATTCTATAATACTTGTAGGCTTAGGCTACCTTTCATTCCATTGATCCCTTCTCTCATTTCTATCTTGGGTAGGTGTAGTCAACATCTTCATCTTTTGATTCTAGAACTTCTTATTTCCCATAGTTAAATAAGTAGGTTTTAGGACCTTTCCATTAGATTCCAAATGAGGTTCTATAGATGGCAAGTTCTAAACATTGCCAAATTTGGACAAAATGATTTCTTTGAATTTTTAAATATATTTATCAAACCTATCGTCATGATCGAATTAAAGATTATAAATTCCCTTTTCAACAATTATTGAACCTACTATCTATAGGGAGGTTCGAGTCAAAATCATTACAATCTTAAACCTCACTCACCATAATGAAATTTGGTGAGATGTAAGTCTATAAAATCTATATAATTATTTCACTAACTGATGTCTTTCCCTCTTTTAATAGGAGAGAGGCCCCCCTTTTTCAGCAAGGTACATTCAATCAGTTTATAATATATTTAGTTTCTCCCATAAATAAAATATCAATATATATATATATATATATATATATATATATATATATATATATATATATATATATATATATATATATATATATATATATATATATATCAATATATATGCACATTCTTGTATGTGAGAAAACTATTATATTTTCTATTAAAGTGATATTTTTTTAAGTAATACAAAAGGCTATAATTTAAAAAATAATAAGTTATTTATATTCACTAAACTAAAATGTTCATTTAATTTTTTTTCTGGCTATATATCATGATTTAAAATTCATAATAACTTAATATAATAGTAATAAGTAAATATTTCTAGATGATAACCCATTTTATTTTTATTAAGTATATACAATTTATATTATCTTTAAAGTGAAAAAAAAACAATTTATTTTTAATTTAAAATATAGAGAAAAGTAGCTCTTAAGCATTTTAAAATACATTTATTTTGTTTAAAATAATTTTTTTAAAATAAGTTATATCATTTTACATTTAGGAGTATCAATCAAATAATTTTCTAATAACCTTATTTGTAAGTAATGATAACTAGAAATTTTATTATAACCACTAAATTATCCACCAATAATAAATTTTAGAAAAAAAATAGATACATTGAAATACATATTATAAACAAATAAATTTAAAATCATGTCATAACTTGCAACAGAAGTTAAATAAATGTGAAGAATCTTAATAAATATTTTGTTTACTAAATTTTAATGATTGTTTAAAAAATTTATGAACAAAAGTTAATTTTACCCATCAAATTCATCATTTCCAGCTAGTCAGAGCAAACAAAATCAAAATTGCTATAAGTTTGATGGGTTCTATAACCCTATAGTTGCAAGTTACATAATTTGATAAATAAAGCTCATGAATAAAATTAATATGCTAAAATTTATTATCAGTTTTATTTCATCAGAAATTGATCTTAATTTTCTAAATTATATTTAACATTGACATGCATAAAATTTTTCACACATAATTTAATTGATCCTTGTTTTGCGCTTAACTAATATCTTGGAAAATACTATTTATTTAGATATTATTAATCTATTTTATCAATATGCATATTTATATAATTTATTATTAACATTTTTTATTTTTATAATTAAAATTATACACATATAATCATATACTTAAGCATAATTAAGCCAAAATTTATTTTAAGAAAACCAATCTATCTTAATAAAGATTTGGAGTACTTTTCAATGATTTATTTATCATCTTGCTACACCATAGACACCCACACATTCAATTAATAAATTGCACATCATATTATACCATAATTAACCAACTAATTCCATCAAATGGGATGACTAAATTTATTTACAGGCAAATCTTTTAATTTAATTCTAATTTAATCTTAATTATTCTAGAATATAAAAAATTAAATGTGTTTGATATTCAATATTTAAATTGGCTTGATGTTGTTGTTGTATAAGACTTCTTTTCCCTATTTTATGAAAAGGCAATTTGAATTAATTCAAAAATCCATTCTTTTTCAATTTAGCCATTGGGATACTAATAGTTTTCAGTAAAAAAAAATTGTGTGCCTTGTTTTTGTATGTTTTGGATAAACAAAACATCATGAGAGTGCTTCATTTGAACTTTGGGTTGCTTGGAAAGAAAACCTAGAGCTTTCTCCTAACTCTCTTTTCCTTTATTTATTTATTTTTTGGATCATTTGAGTCATTTTTATGGCAAATTCACACAATCATGTATTCCTCAAGATCTCTGAGAATGAAGTAAGACCATAGCCAACTGGTTGAGTCAAAGAAAAATCTCTTTCTTCAAGAATTATCCTCATTTTTCTTGAGAAAGAATTTATTTTTAGATTCGAAAGCTCTTAACAATTTTTTTATATTACTTGTTGTATCATATTTCTTGTTGAAGTTCATATTGAATATTTTCTTTGCATAATTGATTGATTATCATTTAGATCTTTAATTGATCTTGTTTTAAATTTCATGCACAATTTAATTTGATTGGCCTTTGCAAAATCAATGATGTTTTTGAGAATTTTATTTCTATGTTGTATCAAAATGTCTTTAGAATTTCTAATATAATTAACTTTAAAATTTATTAAAATATAAATTAAATTGTGTTAAATGAATTTAAATATTTATTAAAAATTTAAATATTTATTTTAAAAATTTTATTTAATTATTTTTAACTACTAGCTTAATATTTTGATAAATTTTAAAGAAAGTTATTTGCTGAAATTATTTTCTTAAAATATGAAAAATTCATCTTACATATTCTGACAAATCAATTGAGAGATTTTCACTTTGATAAAATAAATTTTTATAATATGAAATTAAAATTTATTTGCTGAAATTATGCTTTTTAAGTTTAATAAATAAAATATTATATAATGAAATTACTTTGCAAATTATTGTGTTTGATTTTTTTTCATTATGATTTATTGCATTTGGCATTTCAAATTTATTGAAATTAAAATATGAAGTTAATAGAATTAATTTTTAAATTAATTGAAAAACTATTTTCTTGTGCTAAAATTATATATTCAAGTAGGTGAAATAAAGTATTATTTGCTGAAATTATTTTTTAAATCATTGTAATTGGTTTAAACATTGTGTTTGTTTTAAATCTAATTTGTTAATTTGTTAAAACTAAGATTTTGGTATTGCAAAATGGTAAGATAAATGTTATAAAAATAATAACATATTGATTGCTTCAGTACATAAGGTTATATCCATTACAAGAATCAATTTGGATAATTTAATTTACATTTTATATACCAAATAGTGAGCCTCGCAAAAATTTATTTGTTCGCTATCTCTTTATTTTTTTGCACTTACTTTAAAAATTTTATATATCTAACACTTAGAGTTTAATATTTACATAACATTTTACTATATATGAAAATATGTATTTCATTTTTAAAAAATTTAATGATAGTGATATTTTTGATGTGATATTAAAAATATAGATGTTATTTATGCAATAACTAAAATTTTGACATTACATATATAATACATTAGATTGTATGATATGTATGAAAATCCCCATTTTAGTTCTTGTGATATCTTTAATTATTAATATTTTAATCTAGAAATATTTTTTTTACCAACTTTAAAGTTAATATTTTTAATTTATGATAACTTTTAAAATCTCTTAATTCACCGCCCTCTTAGATGCCTTAATGAAAATGAACAAAGTGTATGAACTTTGTATGCTTCAATTCCTATAGCTTTTAGAGATACTTTTCATGAATTATATATCTAAAAAATTTTATATGAAGACTTAGGGTCTATTTAGGATAGCTGTAGTTGTATGAAAAAATAATAATGAAGCTTTTTGTAGAAAAAAAAGTTGTATCAAGAAACTATTGTAGGTTTTTAATATATATATATATATATATATATATATTTAACAAATGTCAAATTATAGCTTTTTAATTGTCTACATAGGTAGCCAAATCATATTAAAAAACGTAAATTTTCAATAGCAAATTTATCAAAACATGGCCAAAATAAAGCCAAAAAATAGTTCCTAAATGACATACGGTGTATTTTTGCATCGCACTATTGCCACTCTGCTCACCTAAACGTAGCCTTTAAAGATAAATATTTAAAAAATGATTATATATATATATATAATTTTCATTCTCTATCTTTATTAAATTTATAATAAGATAATAATTTTTTATTTTATTATTTATGTCAAAATTATGAAATTTTAGATTTTAAAGTCAATTAACTATTTTAAGAGATTACTAATTATGTACAAAAAGTTCCACCTTAAAATCTTTACGACGAAAAAAATTTTAGTCAAAAATCGGCCGGATAATACTTTCCGTCGTATTTATCATCCTCCAGAAATCATTTTCAACCAAGGTTTTACTTGCAGGGTGCAATCCTTCGGAAAATTTTGTGCGATTTTTGATGAATTTTTCTATCGAAAAACTGCAGCTTTTCTGCAGTGAAAGAAGCGTGCATACAATATACATGTAATATTAAATTCATGAAAATCACTTGAAATAAAGTCATAAAATCTCAATATTAATTTTAATTTCAAAATATATTAAATTTTGATGCCAAAATAATAATAAATTTTTTAAAATAATATTCATATTATCTTAAATTATAAGAAGTTAGGCAAAAATATAACTCAAATTCTTGTATATTGAAACTTTAAACTTAAGAGTTCTAACTTTAAATTCGTTACATATATAAAACTATCATTTAATAAGATTAAATAAAATTTAAAAATTATGCACTATGACAAATGTAATTCAAAAACTTCGAATATTTTTAGCTTCTTAATTACTCTATATTTAAGTATATATGCATTATTAATTTCAAAACTTAATTTAATTTATTATAAAATCAAAAAAGTTATGCATTAATTTTTTGAAAATTTATTATAAATGTTTGATTTAATTTTTCATTCTTATATGTTATAATTTTATCTTTTGTATATAATATAAATAACATAATAATTAAGTACTTAAAGTGTATTATTAATAATTAATTATAATTTATTTATATTCGCTATTTTCAGAGAAGAGTCATTTCAAAAAAAAAATTTATAAAGCTTAAATTTAAAGAAATTAATATGTGAAAATTATATTATTCTCTTTGTATTTGATATTAACAATTAGTTTTTATTGATCATTCAGAAATTAATACTATTGACATATATTCAATCAGATTTTTTCTAACATCACATTTGAGTTTATTTAGATATGGGTTCTACTTTTTATGGATGCAAGCCTCTATAGTTAATTACCCCTCTTACTGTAGTAAGAGAACTCTTTCGATTATGGTTGGAAACAATGCATTCAGAGTCTTAGAGATATATAGTGGTTCAGATGACCGTCTAAAAAGAAATATGCGTGTAATCTCGATCATGGGATCTTGGGATTATGTTATTCTAGTCTACAAACATCAGAGAGATATAGCCGTAATGTCTAGAGAATCTGATTAGTAGCCATGGGTTGCCTCATTTTCAAGTATCTCTAGTAAACTTAGAGTTTTAGTGTAAGTTGTGTAAGAGTATTCATATGGTGAATAGATTAGAGAGTGTTCTCATAATGAATGGGTAAAATACTAGACTTACATCCAAAATTAGAGTTGTTCACATTATGATGGATGTAAATTTGTTCCCATGAAGAATGAATTGTGGGCTGTTCGCATAACAAACAGATAGAATACTAGACTTACATACACCGGCGGATCAGTCAGGGGCCCGTACTGAGTTTGTAGAAGAAGGAAGTAGCAATGTTGGTAGCAGGATTTAATTTAACTTAAATCCAGCCAAAGGGTATTTTCAGACAAGTTAAATTCGTTGTTTTTTTTAATCCAGTTAAAACCGCTTTCGCAAGCTAAATCCGGATTTACTAAATCCTGTTGGTAGCTGGTTTTATTGGATTTAGAGAAGCAGAAGAATGCGAAGGAGGGTGGGAATTGAGAAGAAAGACATGAATTACTTTTTTGGATGTCTACCTTTTCTTTTGGACACCTGAAAGCTGTCAATTTCTTCTTTTAATTATTTTTATTTGATTTTAATTAATTTTAAATTATTTATATAATAATTGATTAATATATCATCTTAGATTAATTATAATTTAATAGACCTAAATGTAATTAATATAGACTTACAACTTTATGATTGATTAATAGATTTGTAATTAATTGATATATTATATTATGATAAATATGTTGTAATTAATTTAATTCTGATTATTATTTTATATAAATAAATTAAATATAAATTATTATTTAATTCACTTATTAAATTTCCTAGATTATAATCTTAACATAGACAAATTATATATTTTATTAATTATTTAAACAATATTTAAGAATCATATATTAATCGCTATCATTTGCTTATTCTTTTTGTTGTGCATTTATAACTATAATTTAAATATTTATAATTTCAATTAATATTTTCATCTACATTACTATTATATTCTTAATTACTTGGCTTACATCTTTCTGACTTAATTATTTAATTAGTTTTTTAAATTTTATTTTGTGATAAAAATACAATAAAAAATAATCTCTAAATATTCATTATTTAAATATTAAATAAAATAATTAATTTAAATCCTCATATAAATAACTAAATAGTAGTACGAGATTTAATTGGATTTAACTATCATCATATCAAATTATTTTCTAGATTTAACTTTCACAAGATTTATTAAATCATTTACTAAATTTACTAAATCCCACTAATCAATGAAACAGCCTCTAAATGATGCCAAAGTCTAAGTTTTATTTCTCCTCTAATCCTCTATTTTGCCTTGAAGCTTTGATTAAGTAAATCCCGTTAGCTGGTGGATTTACTATCTTACAGGATTTACATAAACTGAAGCATGCATGAAGAAGGTTGGGAGGGAAGGTGATGTTAACTTTGTGATTTCTCACTTCTCGATTTTAGGTAGGAGCTAGCATTAGGCGGAGAAAAAAGGGTTTCAAACATCGAATAGCGAAACGATGCAATACCGAACTTTTTCAAGCGAAGCCAATCAAGAGAGGGTTCCATTATAGTAATTGTTAATTAATATTAAAAAGATTTAAGTTAATTAAATTAATATTATTTATAATTTTAATTGATTACATAATTTTTTATTTAATTAAATTTATTGTCATAATTTGTATTTAATAGTTATAAAAAATCACTTGTATAATCCTATAAAGAATTTTTTTATTAAATAATAAAAAATTTAATTGTGTTGATATTATACAACAACTTTAATATCTAAAAATTTGGAGTGCAAAATTTCACGTAATGTAATAATTTTATAAGTTTCTATCATCACATTTCTTTATTTATATTAAATTTTTTTTTAAAAAAAATTACTTATATCAATCTCAATCTCGAATTAAAAGATTAAAGATATTATTGAAATTTATTATTTTATGCCCCCATTGAAAAATTTTACGGCTCAGCTACATACCTTTTGGAATCTTTGGAATTAGGGTTGTCCACATGGTGAATGAAAATAAATTTGTTCGTGCGGTGAACGAATTATAGGGTGTTCGCATGGTGAACAGATATAAGGCTGAACTTACATACTTTTTGGAATGCCAAAATTAAGGTTGTCCACATGGTGGATATATATGAATTTGTTCATGTTTGTATGGAGAACAGATAGATATTCACATGCCGAACGAATAGAAGGCTAGAGAAAGAATTTACTTTCATTTAAACTAGAATCTTATTAGAATGCTATGTCCTATAGTCCAACAACACAAGATTGTGGAAACGTCTAAGAGGTGAGGACTTTTACTCATAGCAAAAGAGAATTGAGCTACCTCGAAACCTAAATCTGGAGCGCTTTAGAACAAGCCAAGAGCTCGACCTAACTCTACTCGGGAAAAAATGAGATATAGTGGTTCACCTCCATAAAGAGAATGAACACATCCCGACTCTCTTGGACTTACAATCGCCTGGAGTAGCTGCCAGTTAATACCTCCTACGCTTTAAAATCATGTAGACTGGTCTTATGTAGATACAAAACAGTTAGGTTGTTATTTAATTAAGAAGGAAGCTAGAATCCTAAACTTACTCCCTAAGAGCCTATATAATGTTTGGTATGCAAACATGGCTTAGACTAATGCTGAAAATTTACAAGTTTATGGATCATTTGACATATTTAGTTTTGGACCAAGGCTTGGGATAATTATGCTTAAATACCTGATGAAATTGAGTTGTAGGCTAAATCAGCGAGAAGAGGTGTTCTCCATTACAAGAGACTGCTCTCACGGGTCAAGCCTGTCCCCTATCTTGCAAGAGGGAAGATCCTCTATTTTCAAGAGTGAAATAATATGATATGCATGGTGTGATGGCATACAATCATTTAGCTGAGGGATTGCTAAATCTTTCATTATCTTGATTAAAAGCTTAGGCTTTAAAATGAGGTTATTAGTTACATTAAAATTTAATTATGAGTTATTTAGTGATGATAGAAAATTCCTAGTTCAACGCTGCATTGGTCAACATATTCTAGAATTGCAATCTTGCATATTCAAGCTAAGTCTCCTTCCCTACAATGCATCAGTACCAGCCTTATGTAACTATCCCACTGGTATCAGGCAGGGAGAGGAAGAAAAGGGTGACGAGTATGATTACTAATTTCCTCTATTTTTGTACTATTTCCCTCCTTTTTTTCTTTATAATTTTCTTTGAATTTAGAAATAAAATTTCTTTTTTATTATTTTGTATTATATGCTTGTATGTGATTAGCATTGTTGATTTATTGCTCTAGTATTTAATAAAAAGTATTGGAACATATCTACAAAAAATATATTTTGAGTGACAGCGCCTCGGTGCTGTGAATAGAATGAAAACCCCGAGAGCTTGTCACCACGACGTTATGGTGATATTTTTGCCTCTTAGCAGAAAAATTTTCTAAGTATTTTCTTACTTGTGTTAGGGAGATATAGTGCCGAGGCGCTGTGGCACTAGAGGATTTTATCAAAAAATATTCTAAGTCATATTTCTCGTGCCAAGTGAGCATGGCGTTGCGGCACTAGAGGATTTTATCATAAAATATTCTAAGTCATATTTCTCATGCCAAGTAAGCATGGCACTGCGGCACTAGGGTGATTTATGTAGGGCGTCACGACGCTGTGGCACTAGAGTGATTTCTATAATGCCCACAACACCGGTGTGCCACCGTTATAAGAGGAATGCACGAGCACAACAGCGACCGACGCTCAGCCGATGCATTATGAGTCAGAAAATCAATTTCTTGTGAGATTCTAGAAAATTTTTTGAGAAATTTCGGCAGCATTTTACCTTAGTAGTGCTAGATTTTAAAAATCATAGTGCAGAACACTCTTCTCTTTTGTTCCTGATTTAAGATTGACGGATGGGAGATATTTTTTCATCTTACGCTGGAACAAAATTTAACGACGGAAGTCTTCATATCTACAATTTTTTTTTCTCACCAGATCTAAGATCAACGACGGGATTATGATTTAACACTTTTTTTTAAAGATGATGACATAAATCTTTTACCTGAAATGAATAGAGGGTATTTGAACAAAAGAAGATCGTTAGGAGCGTGTTGGAGTGTAGTGAGAGCAAGAGTGTTCAGATAGAGAAAAAAGGAAGAGAAAACAACGGACTGAACACTATTATTTATAACATTATTTCTTTAACTATTCCCTCTTAATATATGGTATAGTACCTCAACAACAAAAATTATGGCGCCGCTATGCTGTACCATAATTTTGACAGCTAGCTCTGAGCAGTTATCCTTCTAAATGGCTAGGGCAGCGTCATAGAGCCCTGAACACATCACTGCGGCACTGTGGCCAGAAGAATAAAAATTATTATTATTATATATATATATTTATATATGTAGGTGAACACTTATTAACTAACAACTTAAGTATAAATTAATTATTCCATCCATTCTTAAAATTAATTCAACTTGACATCAAAATTTTTAATCCTTATGGGGTGTGCATAATTTAGCTTGATTTGATTTTACTAGTTTTTTACCAAACCAATAAGATCTACTCAAAAAGTCCTAAATCAAACTACTTTCTGTTACAATACAACCTATTGTTCATTTAAGTCAATTTTGTCTGATATTGATTGTTTTCAATTTCTTAAGCTTATTTTTTGTTCAAGGCCTATTTAAATCAATTTTATTTGTATTTTCTATTTTTATATTTATATCATCTTTAAAAATATTGAAAATAATTTTTTGAATATTTTAAAAAATAATAATCATTCTATATATTTAAAATAAAAATAAAATAAAATAAAAATAAAAAAAACAGCCCCTTAGAATATTTTTTGCCTTAGAGAAATAATTATGAAGTCCAATACAAGATTCATAAGAGGGTCGATCACATTACAAAAATAATAACATAAAATAGAGAATCATAAAAAAGAAATAAAAGACATGATATTATAGAACTATGTAAAAAATAGAAATGATTAATCTGATTTCAGCATCTGGCTAATTACATGAAGTTGATACTTAAATGCAAGAAATTAGATATTATGATCCTTCATCTAATGCAAGAAAAGTATTTTACAATTTTCATAAATCCAATATATGTGAATCATTGTTTTATTTTTTATTTTATTGTTGAAATATAATAATTTCAGTGATAAATATATTTCAGACTTTAATACTATAGTATCATGTGATACGTAGTTAATACACAGTTATTATATATTAACTGTAAAATATTATATATTAAGTTTAAAGTGCTTTGTATTATTGTGTATGTAAATACTATATATTATTATATAGTTAATATTATATTAATATATAATAATATAAATTATTTAATAATTAATATATAATAATTATATTACATAATATTATATAATTAGAATCTAATATAGGATATACACATAATAATATCTCCTCAAAATAAAAAAAAAATTATTTTTGTTTTTTTTTTTTTTGGGATAGTGTATTTATCTGTCCCAATTTATATTGTAGGATATAATTCTAAACTTAGCGAACGTATTCAGTGTCGGTACTTTTTTTTCTTCCCTTTTGGCATGCATCCTGTTTTGATAAGAAATCGAACACAAATTAAAGAATTTTTAATTATGTTTGTTCATACCAATTGAGTTAAGGGCCGTAAATTTATTTTGGGGTTGGATGAGGTTCCTTATTTCTTTTTGATTTGGCTAGCCCGTCCCAACTCAGCTCGCGTGATTCGAGGCTGACGTCTTGATCGTCAACGAAACACAATGGTCTACAGCCCTTCACAGGGCACGCATCGCAGAAGCTTTGTATGCTAGCCACGTGCGACACGTGTGTGGCTCCCTCGCCATGCAGGAAGGCATCCGCATGTGGAAGATGGGGGTCTCCAGCCCGATTGCAGTGGCTAGAAAAACGCAGCTGAGCTTTCCTCGCCCGTCCAATGCTCCTAATCGCTGGTCCAGCGAGAAGAAGGACGACACTTTCGGCTTTAAATTTAGCCTCTTGCTTTCTCTTCCCCATTGTTCGTTTGGATTCGTAGCTAAATCTTCTCGTCCCGGCGAATTCGAGAACGAGGCAATTTGTTCTGCTTTGAAGCATTGAGCAGTCGACGATATAAATGACTATAGGTTTAAAGGAGTTCTTCAAGCTGCAGGGGACTTTGGATCTCGTTCTGGATTCTGGAACTGACTTCATATCGTTCATCACTTCGCTCTCTTCTCCTTCACCGGAATCCGGCGGCGACCTACCACTTAAGAAGAGGTCGGCATTGCAGTCGTTTGTAAACATATCTTCCTTTTTTTCGAGATAAAATATGGAAATGGAAAGTTGGTGATTGCATTTATAGTTTTTATTACAAAACCATTTGTATTGATATAGCTAGGAGGATTTGTCTGATCCTTGATTTCCGTCATGGAACTTGGTTTGTATCGGGGAACTAGGTCTACGGTTTCCATGTCGAACATCTTTCAGTATTTTGTTTAGATAAAATTTTATGAATGCTTTTCTGGCATGTTGGACAGATTTAAGAACTCATAACCATATTCTCAAGGTCTTTTCAATCTCTTATTGTGATACTTCCACAATAAATTGTAAAGTGCGTAGTTTGAATTGACGATCTTGGACATCCTTTCACACTGTTACAAATGGTTGTTACATGCATCTTTTATGGTGTATTATTCTACCTTATCAGATAATATCCGACTGACCATCTTCTTATCGTCTGTTTTCCTCTTTTTTTAATTGGTGAGGTGCTCGGAAAAACTTCGTCTTTCTTGAGAAGAAAACTCGTTAACCTCTCTTCTTCTCATGGGATGTAGTCATTTGGTTGGAAGTTACTTTCAGCCACTATAATACAGAAAGGCAGAAGACCGGAAGCAATCTTATTAAGTTATCCATCAAATGAAATTTGGTTAATGATGTTGACACGTTTCCTTCGTATACATCTTTCAATCTTTTTTTTTTTCCTTGGGCTTCATAATGTTTATCTATATATATTATTTTTTATCTACATGGCCTCCATAATGTTTTTTCACTGTAGCTTGCCATTTACTTCTTTTTTCCTTTATTTGGTTTCACAGGTAATGGCAGCTCTAGAGATCAATGGCATTCCTCTTAAGGTGAGCCCAGATGGATTATGGAATTGTTGGTTTTACTTGATGCAATGTGATGACCAATGCTTAATATTTGATAAAACAAACTGAAAGTGCTAATTTCGAAATATATTAGTTCTTTTTGAAAGATATTTTCTATTTGACATGATCAGTACTGCTGATTGATTTCTTGAAGGATTGCATAGATTACTTATAATATATGACATACCCACGGCTTAGTTGATTGGAGCTTGGTACTCAACTGTGTTTGATTCCCCTTGCGGAAAGCAGAAAAGGAAGTGGAATCAATGCAGCTTAGCTGGGATTACGCCTGCCACAAAGTGAGATCAGAGTGGACACCTCACAAAAAAAAAAAAAAAAAAACAATAATATATGACATTTTTATCATAAGTTTTACATCTTCACGTCTTGTCATTGTAGAAGAAGGAAGATGTGGTGGAAAACACGGCTGATGTAGATGACAGAGAAATTTCTCTCATCACTGGGGATGGCACGTTGGACAGAAAGGGAAAACCTGCAGTCAAATCAAAAACCGGAAAATGGAAATCTGCTGTTTACTTGCTAGGTAGACTATATTAACATCTAAAAATTGAAGCTAAACCAACCTCCGTGAATTTGAATTTTAGTTTTTATTGAGATTTTCTATGTTTTGTGTTAATACTTCTAACCTATTTCTGAAAGTCAAAAAAAAAAGAAAAAATAATCCAGAACGCATTCTCTAGTTTATGGTTTGGATCCATCTCCATGATTTGTATTTAGCATTCATTAATTTTGTGTAATGATAACTATAATTGTTTTTGTCAATGCAGTGAACTATGGCCTTGTCACATTTGCATTTTTTGGACTTGGGGTTAATCTGGTTCTCTTTCTAACGAGAGTCATGCAACAAGAAAACGCAGATGCAGCAAATAATGTCAGCAAATGGACTGGCACAGTGTACATATTTTCACTCGTTGGTGCATTATTGAGTGATTCTTATTGGGGCCGTTACTTAACCTGTGCTATATTTCAGTTAATCTTCATCTTGGTATGTACTAAAGTGCTTTTTATTTAGTGGTGGCCTATTTTTTCTTATGAGAAAAAAGTGTTGGCACAATTTCATGTTTTTGAAATTTATCTTTATATTTAAGAATATGTTGATATTGATAGTTTGCTTCACGCATATGCACTTTGAAAACAATATTGGATGCTTGAACGTCCTTTACTTATTGTGGTTGTTTCCTTATCAAATTAATCAACTGTTATGATAGAAAATTGTGTTGTTTGCTGTTGTTTTTCCACGAAACCAAAATTGTTGTCTGGCAGGTGTTTGAAAAACTCAGAATGATCATATTGCCAAACAAAGCCTCAGTCGTCTTCTTGGAGCTCAAATTTGTTTTGGGAGCCTTTTGTCCCACCATTTTCTGAGCTTGGTATTTGGTAATATCACCAGGGCCTGATCTCCGTATTGAATCATTTATTTGATTATGTTTGGGCAATGTTATCAATCCATATAAAGGTTATTCATTGTACACTATTGTCATGTTCCCATATGTTGTTATAATAATCTCTCCGTTTACCCGTGTTAAACGACCATAAAATATAACTATCATGATAACTTTAAGAATAACTAGTCAATCTGATGTTTTCTGGTGCTAACCTGTGCAGGGACTAGCCCTTTTGTCTCTGTCGTCTTGGTTTTTATTGGTGAATCCTTCTGGATGTGGTGATGGGAAACTACAATGTGAACCAATCTCAGCTGTTGGAGCTGCCATCTTTTATCTATCAATCTATCTAATTGCATTTGGAAATGGGGGATATCAGCCTACGATAGCGACTTTTGGACGAGACCAGTTTGATGAGATGGACCCTTCAGAAAGTAGTTCAAAAGTAACCTTTTTCAGCTACTTCTATATTGCTCTTAATGCAGGCTCTCTCTTCTCCAACACCATCTTGGTGTACTATGAGGACTCCGGAGAGTGGGTTATTGGATTTTGGACATCAACTGGCGCAGCTGTTATTGCTTTGCTTTTTTTCTTACTGGGAACTCCAAGATACAGATATTTTAAACCATCAGGCAACCCCTTGACTCGTATTGCACAAGTTTTTGTTGCTGCTGTTCGAAAGTGGAAAGCTAATGTACCTGACAATGAGGCCCTGCTTTATGAAGTGGAAGGAAAGGAATCTGCAATTGCAGGCAGCAGAAAGATCTCTCATAGCAAAGGGTTCAGGTGTGTCCCCCCTTTCCCGCAAAGTTGATTTGAGAGGACAGAGAATTTTTGTAGTTTTTATTGCATAAATTATTTGGTGGTGGTTTAATTTCTTAAAATATATGCTTTGCAATAATCTTTAGATATGTTGTTTTTCTATAACATCGATGATGAAATTTCTGGTTCTTTTTTTTGTATGGAAACTTTGTATTATGCTATGTTGTTATGGATGTTACTCACTTGAGTTCTTCAGGTTCTTGGACAAAGCTGCAACTGTGACAACTGATGCATCCTCTGTGCGTCCAGAGGCCAAGAGCCCATGGAAGCTCTGCACCGTAACTCAGGTTGAGGAGGTTAAATGTGTGCTAAAGATGCTTCCCATCTGGCTGTGTACCATAATTTACTCAGTTGTCTTCACGCAGATGGCCTCCCTCTTTGTCGAACAAGGCGCCGTGATGAATACACGCCTCGGTTCCTTCAGCATCCCTCCCGCCAGCATGTCAGTCTTCGACATTATTAGCGTCATCTTTTTCATCTTCATCTATCGTCGGATTCTCATGCCAGCCGTGGGAAAGTTCACCAAGAATTCTGATGGGCTATCTGAGCTCCAGCGGATGGGTGTTGGGCTTGTCATCGGTATGATGGCAATGATCGCTGCTGGAGTTGTCGAGCTAGCCAGGCTCAAGAAAGTTATAGCGCCAGATAAGGAGAGCTCACTCACAATCATGTGGCAAATTCCACAGTATGCCCTCATTGGAGTTTCGGAGGTGTTCATGTATGTTGGGCAACTGGAGTTTTTCAATGGGCAAGCGCCTGATGGCATCAAGAGCTTTGGGAGCTCTCTCAACATGGCTTCCATCTCGCTCGGCAACTATGTGAGCATCATACTGGTTAGTGTTGTAATGGCTGCAACTGCAAGAGGAGAGAGACCTGGATGGATCCCGAGTAACCTCAACTCCGGCCACCTCGACAGGTTCTTCTTCCTCCTTGCAGCACTGACAGCCGTGGATTTGGTGTTTTATGTGATCTGCGCCAAGTGGTACAAGTGCATTCGGCTTGAGAGCGACAATGAGGAAGGGAGTGCGACACTGGCTTAGATTTGGTGAGAAGATGGATGGTTATGATTGTGAATAGTATGACTAGTACGTTTTAGATGCCAGAGGATGAGATTGTGCTTTAGAAATTATTTTCAGATGTCTCTTTCCTCTAGAAAGATTTATAGTAGTGCTTAACTATGCTAAGTTATCTGTTTCTTGTCAGCCATGGCTTTTTTTATGCTTGCAATCCGAACTTGAACTTCTTTTTTACCTATTTCGTTGGCCATGTGATGTTCTTTTAAGAAATGCAGTTACTTTCAGTAGAACATGCGCGAACACTAATGCAATGAACTTATTTCCAAGCGATCCTCTTTGTGATCATTTTTATTTTATTTCAAAGTAAAAACATATTTAATAATAATAATTATTATTTTTAAAAATAATAGAAACATCAAATCATTTTGAATATTTTTAAAAATAATATTATTTAATTTTGAAAAAAAATAAAAATGTTTTAAAAAAATATACTAAAAAAATATATTTTAAAAGATGATACAACAACAACAACAAACAAGCCTTAATCCCACTAGGTGGGGTCGGCTACATGAATCCTTCGTCTCCATTGTGCTCTATTATGTGTCAAATTCTCATTTAATTCAAGATACTAAGATCATTTTTTATACATCTTAACCAAGTCTTTTAGGTCTACCTCTACCTTTTAACATAAGGCAAATCTAATGCATCTACTCTCCTAAGGTCATGACGCTTTATGTGTAAACCATCTAAGGCGACTCCCTAATCTTATCTACCACCTGGAGCTACTCCAACTTTTTTCCTAACATACTCATTTTGCATTCTATCTCTAAAGCCACTCATCCACGAGCATCCTCATCTCAGTAATGCTTAGTCTTATGTTTCTCTTTTATTGGCCAACATTCGCACCATAAGTCATCAGGTCTTACCACCATCTTATAAAATTTTCCTTAAGTTTAAGTGGAACTTTTCGTCACATAATAGATGCATTCCTCCACTTCAACCATCCAACTTGAATTCTACTAATAACATCTCCATCTATTTCACCATCATTTTGAACAATAGAGCATAAATATCTGAATCGCTCACTCTTATTAACGACTTGATCACCTAAAGCCACAACACTACCACTAAAACTTCTACCACTAAAATTACACTCCATATATTCGCTTTAGATCTACTTAAACAAAACCATTAGACTCTAAAGTTGACCTCCATAATTCAAGTTGGACTCCTGTCTTATCGACAAGAAGAATGTCATCGTAAAAGCATACACCAAGGTACATCTTCTTGTAAATGCCTAAGAACATCCATAACTAAAGTAAAAGATAAGGGCTTAATGTTGATCCTTGATGTAATCCAACCAAATAGGAAAATAATTTGTCAATCCTCCTTGTGTTTGGACACAAGTAATTTCTAGTATACATATCCTTAATGACTTGAATATAACCAATATTAACTTCTTTCTATTCTAGAACTCTCCAAAGAACATCTCTTGAGACTTTATCATAAGCTTTCTCTAAATCAATAAATATCATATGTAGATCCTTCTTATTTTCTCTATGCTTCTCCATCAAACCTCTTAACAAATGCATAGCATCCATAGTAGATCTACTTGGCATGAAACCAAACTGATTGTGAGAAACTTCTGTATCACATTGTAACCTATGCTCAATTACTCTCTCCCATAATTTTAATGTATGACACATTAACTTAATTCCTCTATAATTTGCACACTCTTGTGCATCACCTTTATTCTTAAATATAAGAACCAACAAACTCTTTCATCTGGCATCTTTTTAGTCTTTAAAATAACATTAAAAAGATTTGTAAGCCAAGAAATTCCTTGATCTCCTAAACATTTCCACACTTGGAATATTATCCGTCTCTTGCTTTTCACATTTTATTTTTTTTAAAGCTTCACTCTGATTTACTAATACGATAAAATGAAATTCTCTATTTTGTTTAGGTTAAGGTTGCTAAAATCAATCGTACTTTCGATCCTTCATTGAAAAGTTTATTAAAATACCTCATCCACCTATTTTCAATATCTTTTCTAAGAAAAGCACTTTATTATTTTCATCCTTAATACCCCTCACTTGAACTATGTCTTTACTTCTCCTATCTCTTTAACTTAACATACATCTTTCACCTTCTTTGGTATCTAATCTATTGCATAAATCACTAAAGCTAAATTTTTGCATCATATATTGCTTTCTTAGAATCTCTACAAGCCATTTTATATCTTTCCCAATTCTCAGGTTTTACATCTAAACCAAGTTTTATAACAATGCTTCTTATTTATCTTTTCTTTGCACACTCCTCCACCACCAACTATTCTTATTAAAGAAGCTTTTTTCCTTTTGATTCCAAGCACATCTTTAGCAACTTGCTTTAATTTCACTTGATATTTTTTCCCACATAACGCTTCTTATGAACATCCCAAACTCTAAATTCTTGTAGCTTGCTCTTAAAAATATTTTTATTTGTGTTCTTTAAGTGTCCCCATCTAATCTAGGACAATAATTTAGTTTATTTTTCTCTTACAACCTTTCATCTTAAAATCTAAAACTAATAGTCGAGTACTTAAAATTTCACTTGAATGACCTTACAATCTTTGCAATCTAAACGATCTATTTTTCTTATCAGAAAATAATTAATCTGTGTTTTACTAGATCCATTTTTTAAAGTATTAGCAACTACAAAATCATAAGCTAAGGCAAAATCTAATATAGTCTTACCTTCTTCATTAGTCACCCAAATCCATAATCACCATGAATACTTTTAAAATCTTCTACCACTCTACCAACATGTCCATTTAAATCTCCCCAATAAATACTTTTCTTCAAGAGGTATCTTTTGTATTAATCCTCTAATTCATTCTAAAATTTTTCTTTTGAGCTTACCTCCAAACCTACTGAGAGAGACACTTATAACATTGAAAGATCAACAATAATCTTTAAAGCTATAATTCTATCTCCACATCTATTAATACTTATAACATTATCCTTAAAACTATTATCTATAATCACACCTACATCATTTCTAGTTCGACTTTTACCTGAATACAAAAGTTTAAAACCTAAACTATCAATCTCCTTGGCCTTCTCACCAACCCATTTAGTTTCTTGAACACATAAAATATTTATCTTTCTATGAACCATAATATCTATTAATTCCATTAATTTACATGTAAGAGTACCTATATTCCAAGATCCTAACCTAATTCTAGTTTCATGGACTAACTTCTTTGTCCGCATCCGTCCATAATGTGGAACCCTAGCTTATTTAACACTTGCATGCTGCTCTAGCACATTTTTCACTATATTCAAGCCATACAGCGCGTCGCTTCCAGGGGACGCCCTAGCATTAACACAATGATTTAAAGGATTCATGTCATGATTATTTTGACAAATTTTACGCTGGCTGTCGACTACCTAACGTAACCCTCCACTTTTTGCATCCGGACTTGGGACCGGCAATGGTAGTGTTAATTTTAAAAGATGATATAAAATAAAAAATAAAAAGTATAAAATAAAATTGATTTCAAATAACTTTTTATAACTGTTCCAAAAATTTCATGGTATTGCTTTAAAAATTATGCATCTTTTTAATATTTGGGCAGATACTTTGGGGCAATTTGGGATCACTTCTGTTTTCTATTTTTTATTTTTATTTTTATGTTATTTTTGAATTAGAGTATTTTTAAAATAATAAATACAATCAAATAAATTTATTTTTAAGTTAAATATAAACAAAATAAATTAAAAATACAAAATAAAAAAATAAAAAAATAAGAAATAAAAGTGATCCGAAATGGGCCCTTCACTTTTTCGTGATTTATGACTTGTGCCAAACTAGAAGGTTGGGACCTCAATTCAGACCTAGGTTAGGTTAGTCAATCTCACCATCATTAAAAATGAAACTCCAGATATTCATCATCAAAAGAGTATCAATTTGTTACAAAGTTGAAGTCGCTAAAGAGATCACAATGATCTCCTTATTGAACTTGTCAGTTCAAGTCATTCGGGCTATCATTATTTTACTCCAAGATCTATCACTCTTACATTTATTTGGATATAAAATCTTTTTAAGTGTGATAAGTGTGGATATTTCATCATTCAACAAAATAAAAAGATTCATGCAAAAAGGAATAGCAAATTTTTAACACTTATAAGCAACTAAATTATATTGAAGATATTTGACAAATGATCCAAGGAATCTTGAAATCTTAATTTTAGACCAAATATTTCTCCTAATTTTCTTTTCTAAGAATGCAATTTTATCAACTAATTAGAACATCACCATCAATTTCTTTTTCCTTCATTAAATTATATTGAAGGGTCTTCATCTCATCAAAGAGAAAATAAAGTAGAACTTCTTTTTTGCCAACCCACTGAAGTCTTCATGAAGCTAAAAATTCCTTTCTCTGTTTAGATTGTATATGTCCAACAAGTGTTATTTTGATCATTGGTTTGGATCGATAGTTTCTTAAGAAGCATCTTCAAAACATTTAAAGCATGAGAGCTCAAGATGCCTGTAATTTTAGAAGGATGAGAGAGAGAATACTACCTAGATTTCATCCTCATTTGATGAGGACTTAAATCCGTGCTCTATAAAGCAATCCCCTATAATTAATTATCCCTCCCAATAAGTAAAAGAGAACTTTCGATTAAGGCTAGTCGTTAGATCGCTAAATGCATAGCGTATAGTAGCAGCATATGGAGTTTTAGAATTTAAGATTATAAAATTCATCATTTCATATTAAACTGAATGGTTGGGGGAATGATAACATGCTCGATTTAGATCTTATAGTTTCGTCATCCCGGGCTGTCATGGTCCCAAGTCTACTTAGTTAGAGGAGGTAGTCAACCCAACCTGATAGAAGGATCCTTATCACCAATACATGGGTTATGTTGTCCAAGAAATTCTTGTAGACCTGGGGTAGTGTTTATCTAAGGGGACAAGCTTAATCTACCTTAGCTGATAGAGGGGTGTTTTTTCCTATTAAGTATACTCTATGATTCACAACTCAAAGAATATTGGGGAGCATACGGGCTATGGTTGTGATCATAATATAATGGAGCCTTACTGGCTAAAACCACCCGGGAGGACTCGATGTGAATCGTGATCTGTGGAGCCACCACCAAGCCACACAACAGGACACATCCATATTGCATGAGATTGATTGAGAGTGAACATAGCAGAACACTTGATTTGACATTGACTCCTTTGTGAGCTAGAGTTTTTTTAATTTGTCACATCTGATAAATAATTACAGAAGGTGGATAGATTGAGTTTTGTTTTAAGCTTATAAAGATTGAATTTCATTTAAGCAGTTTCTAGATTGATACTTAATTTGAGTTAATTTGATTTGAAATTAGAATCATATTTTGACATAAGTATCCTCTCTAGTTGAAATCACCATTCAACACGATCCTCATCAAAGTTTATGAGTTTGCTTTATTCTATCAACTCTATTAGTTTAATAATAGAGGATTAAATCTAGTGTCACATAACAAAATTAGCTTCTAAGATATTTTAATAAGTTGAAATTTTTTATAATAATTAGATTTTTTAAGTTAACCCTGACCCAAGACCAAACCAGTAGCAATCCCAAGATCATCCTCATACACTTGAATCTAAATATTCAACATAGTGTCGGGGCCTATGCAGGTGTATTTAAGAACTCCTTAATTAATGCCTTCTGTTAGCTTGTACGATGTGTTGCGAATCTGGTGGCATAGATTTTAATGATTAAATTTCATTTAAGAAATTTTATTTTGATTGATACTTTATTTGAGTAAATTTGATTTGAAATTAGAATCACATGTTGATGGAAGTATCCCCTTCGGTTGAAATCACCATTCAACATAGTCATCATCGGGGTAGTTAACTGATAGAATCAAATATATTTAAGAATTCTAGATCCTGTCAACTCTATTTAGCTCCTGACAGAGGATCAGATCCACTGTCACTTGATAGACTTAACTTCTCAGATATTTCATTAAGTTGAAATTTTCATAATAGATTTTTAGGTTTTGTTAACCCGGACCTAGTCCTAAGAATAAACCTGGAAACAACCCATGCAGCATCCTCAGACACTTGAATATTAACGTTTAGTATAGTATCGGGGCCCATGCGAGTGTAATTGAGAATGTATTAATTAACACCTTATGTTTGCTTGTACGATGTATTGTGAATCCGGTGGCATAGCTTTTAATGATTGAATTTTATTTAAGCAGTTTTATTTAGATTGATACTTAATTTGAGTTAATTTGATTTGAAATTAGAATCACATGTTGATGGAAGTATCCTCTCTAGTTGAAATCACCATTCAACACAGTCATCATTGGGATAGTTAATTGATTGAATTGAATATATTTGAGAATCTTAGATCTTGTCAACTTTATTTAGCTCCTAACAGAGGATCAGATCCACTATCACATGACAGACTTAGCTTCTCAGACATTTCATTAAGTTGAAATTCTCATAATTGACTTTTTAGGTTTTGTTAACCTGGACCCAGTCCTAAGACTAAACTGGGAAACAACCCTAGCATCCTCAGACACTTGAATCTAAATATTTAGCATAGTGTCAGAGCCCATGCGGGTGTATTTGTGAACACCTTAATTAACGTCTTTTATTCACTTGTATGATGTGTTGCGAATCTGGTGGTGTAGAAGTCATTGTAAATTGATATAATATCTCATTAGATATTTTGGATTAATATTTAATTGATTCCAAGTTGATTAGTCTTTGAATATTCAATATATTTTTCATCGCCAACAATACTCAAATTTTTTTTTATCTAATTCTAGTATTTGATAAAGCGATGAATATGCTTCAAATATTTTCCAAGGATTCGTCGCTTATGTTTATCAGCAATCATTCAATTTTTATTAAGAATCTCCTATGGATTCTTTGATTTTTCATAATTTATTTGTTTGAAAACTCTCATAAGCTTTGAAGCACTTAGATAAGGCATATAATTACTTCAAAGACATATGTAAGCATTCATTCTTTTATTCAACCTCTCACATACACCTCAAGATATTTAAATTAAGAAGGTGATTGCCTCAGCATATGCATAAATATTTATTTCTTTAAAATGCTATGTGGATTTTAAAATATCTGAATTAAAGTAAGGATATTTGCCTTGAAATATATGCCAAATTGCATATTTAACCTTTTCATATATATGTTGAGGCAACTAGTTGAATGTGAACATATCTCATAATGTATGAAAGTGTCACATCATCATATTTAAAAGCTTGCTCAATTTGACACGAGTGAATAAAACTACAAATCACTTCAAAACATGTGCAATCAAGTTTATTTGAAGTTCATTACATGCTTGTTGATGAACTTTCAACTTCATTATAAGATTTATTTAAACTTCCTTTTTTATTTACTTTCAATTCACTTATTGTGATGATGAACTCTATTTGAGTTATCATTAAAGAGCCCTATTTATACATATCAGTGAGTTATTTCATCATGTTCTTGTTATTAGGGAGCTATCAAGTTGAACATAATCTCATTTGAAATCTGATATGGATTCTGTCATCACTTGAAAGCTAACACTTTACGACTTAATGTATTTTACTTAAACTACTTTTATTGTTCAAACAAATGTTATAATACTGTTTAAACATTCATTAAAAAGGTTATAAAACATGCTCATTGATGAGTCGTTAAGTTTGTTATGAATCTCCTATGAGCTTTATTTGATTTCTTCATATTTGAAGTTGATTATTAACTTTACTATAAATCTCATATGATCCAGTTATACGCTCAATGAGATTTATGTTGTTTTAGAACTTTAGGTTTCACATTGTCTCATTGTTTATGTATTTTCTCCTTTTTAATGAATTTTGATTCTTTTCTTCCTTTTTTTTCTAAGTATAAAAATTTGACAAAATTTTGACGCATTTCAACTAAGGAGAGCAATATCTAACAGATGTTGGCTTACTCAGTACCCCTTAATGAGTGTAGTGAGCGGTTTGTCATACCGTAGCCAATTTTTTTATCTCATCGCGCCCTAGTGAGCACGTCGAGGCTTTCAAACCTACAAAAAAATACAAGCACATACATATACACAATCACATATTGATCCCACATGTTCAGACTCATTTTTCTATGCATTTGCAACGATCGGCATGGGGACGGAAAGGGAGATGCCAGAAGCCAAGAGAGAAACTTGCCTGATGATAGTGTTCCTCTTTGGTTGTCACAAGAGGAAAGGTTGGAAGGAGATGGAAATGCTAGAAGCCTAGGGAAGAGCTTGCTAGATGACGTTCTTCTCTTCTGATTAAGAAAAGAAGTGAAAGAAAATATCAAAACCGAGAAAAATTTCTAATGATGGTGTTCCTCCCACAGGCAAAAGGAATTAGAAGGGGAGGAACTTTTATTTTAGAAGAAAGGAGGGAAGAGAGAGAGAGATGCCAGAAATCAGGAGAAGAATCTGCCTAATGATGGTATTCCTCTCGGGTTGTGGCAAAAGAAAGGGAATTTTTGTTTTGGGAAGTTTTAGTGAAAGAAGAAGAAGAAAAGAAGATTTTGGCTAGCTTGAAGGCCTTCGGCTATTCCAAGTGATGAGAAGGAAATGATAAATTTTGGCTAGGGTAGAAAAGGGAGAGAGAGGGAAAAGGAAGAAGAAGAAAGGGAAGAGAAATAAGAAGAAAGAGAAGAGGAAGAAGGAGGAAGGGAAGAGGAAGAAGGAAGAGGAAGACCTTTGGAGAGGAGATGTGAGATTGGAGAAAAGAAGTGGGAGAAGCCCTTTGCCATTCAGTTTGGAGGGAAGAAGGAAGCAGGAGGGATCAATTGGAGAGGAGGAGCGGGAATGGTTTGGAAGAAGGAGACGTGCATGATTAGTTATCATTCATGCGTGAAGGGGGAGGAGAGCTCATGTGATCCCAGAAGAGGTCAGGTCATGCATGTGAGGGAGGAAGAGCTGGTGAGGGAGAACCGGGTTGGTTGAATGTGCTAT
The DNA here is from genome assembly GCA_021442155.1 of Cymbidium sinense. Classification (NCBI taxonomy): domain Eukaryota; kingdom Viridiplantae; phylum Streptophyta; class Magnoliopsida; order Asparagales; family Orchidaceae; genus Cymbidium; species Cymbidium sinense. The sequence goes on from CM038222.1 coordinate 103,410,225, forward strand.
GAAGAAGAATAGGGCCGGTCGGATGGTTTCAGGGATTTAGGTTAGATTTAGGTTTATTTAATTTCTTTAAGCACTTAATCGATCTAAAAATAAATTTTATGTCGATAAAATTAAATAGTTAATATATATATCAATCTTAGCTTATTCTGATATTTCAGATGTAACGATTCAATCCATTTTACAATCAGAGGCCATTTTGTTCAAGTTGGTGTCAAATTGAGTCAATTTTAGCTCAAAATACATGTTATCATTTTCGATCGCTCGATTTTCATGTAGACTTATCCGAATCAAGTGTGAATAGTCTTATAGATTTCAATATTTCAAAACTAATAATATAATCAATTTCATGAATGGAGGTCATTTGAATTGCGTTAACGCCTCCTGACCTTGATATGCGTGTAAGTGCATTGACGGCTTGGTCGGTTGATAATCAAGTTATACAATATTTATATTCTGACCAATTTTGATGTTCTGAACATGATGGTGAAGTATGCTCATTGATCGGAGATCATTTGAGTTAATTTTGGCGACGTCCAGTGTATTTCAGCCTCAATTTGTGCGCTATGACTTCTGGTCATTCGACATTTGCACAGACTCGTATGAATTGAGTGTGGACAATCTCTTTTGGTAATTTTGACATTTTGAAGCTAACGACGCAATCAATTTCTTGAACGGAGGTCGTTTAGACATTATCGTAGCTTCTCGACTCCGATATGCATGTTAGCACATTGATGACTCGATTGCTTGATCGATTGATCTTTAGATTATGTAATATTTATATTATGATCAATTTCAATGTTCTGAACACAATGGAGAAGTCCGTTCATTGATCAGAGGTCATTTCAACCATTTTTGATGATGTATAGTGTATTTTAATTCTCGATTTGTACACTATTGCATCTGAAATCTGTCAAATTCGATTTGTGGGCTTGACTCAACTTATGACACATATATGGAGGTCAACAAATGCCCCTAATAAATGTGATTTATGCATGGAACGAGTCACATTTGTTGAAAACTAGTTGACCATTTGGGTTGACCACAGAACTCGGATCATTTCATCTTCGATTGCAATAGCTTACTAAACTTTGATAAGATTTGTCTTTAGTATGATGCCTTATTTCGGACATGCTAAGTGACAGGATTAACTAATTTGTCAGAATCGACTTATCAGATAAATAAGAGTTCTTATTCTATCTACTCTCTACTTCGATGGCTTTACTGAAGATCTCTCTCTTTTATTTCATTGCAGATTTGAGTCTCCTCCAACCCTAGCTTTGTGCTTGGTTGGGTTTGGTGGAAAAATTAGTTTTTTTGTTTTGATGAAGGGATCTGCTGGGGAATTAGTTTATCCATGCTTGGTCGCATTTGAAATTCCTTCTGTCATAGCTTTAAGCTTGATGGACTTGATGAAGGACTAACCTGATTTATTCATATTGACTTGTCAAGAAGTGTATGTACACCACGAATCCCATGCTTGCTGCTTTGATAGATTCATTAAAAAGCCTTCAGACTTATACTAGGTCTATGTTGAGTTATCAGTTTAGCAATGTGTGCTTTAACATATTGAATAATCATGAAATTTCTTTAGTTTGACCATCAACTTTGTATGAACTATGGAATTGCTTCTTCAGTCCTGTGCTTTCTTCTTTGACGTGCTTGATGAGGAGATTGGCTTTGATCAATGTTTTGAGCTTGATCAGATCATTTGAGAATAAATTGAGATATCACCCTGCGGGCAATATATAGATTAATTTGAGGCAGCCCTGAATTGAGAGTTTCTTCAGATTGTCTTAATCTATTGATTAATTAGAAAGATCTCTTGGATCCTGGTTGCTTATAATCACTAAGCTGGATCGAATTTGAGATTGAACAGCTATCATCATTGGACTGACGAGCAAGTGCTCTTTCACTGCAGCCTTTTTTATGACTTATTGAGCGAGGAGAGTGTCAGCAATTCGACCACATTTGGGCTTATTGAGTTTGACCTTTAGAACCTACTTGAGTCTTCGACTTAAGTTGCGAGGGGTTGGTGATATGGTCATCGGACTAACAAATGAGGGCTCCTTTATTGCAACCTTTTCTTGCATCTTATTGTGTGTGCAGAGCATCAGCAACTCAACCATTTGTGGGCTTGTTGAGTTAGACCTTTAGAACCCATCCGTGTCCAAGACTTTAGAACGTAGAGGTTGATGTTTTTTCAACTCAGTTGATTGAAGCTTCTAAAATTGGAAGTTCTGCTGACTTGATTTTTAAAATTTGATAAATTTGAGAGATAAACTTTTGATATTTATAGCTGTATTTTCATGTGTAGCAATAAATTCTTTTTGTTCCTATAAGAACCTACAACTTAATAGTAACAATTATGTGTATATTCGAGGATTTTGGCATAAAGCTCAATGTCAACCTGAATCAAAATATATTCAAAAATCTCATTTTATAGTATGATGTCAACTCAAATAAACTTGACATAAATTAAAAATGCCCCTGTCTTGCAGGGGAATTCTAAAGCACATTTAAAAGAAATTTTAAGATAGAATTAAGCAAATACATTAGTATTTGAATTGATATGCTCTTAAGAGAGTTTTAACATATAACATTGATTTCATCTATGTATATAAATCTAAAAATTTTCCCTACGTAATAGGGGAATTTTCACAGAAGAGTTTTTTTCATATGGAGTGAGTATATTTATTTAGGGATCTCGGCATGAAGCACGATGTTGACCTAAATAGATATACTAAAAAAATGCCCCCTATTTTGCATGGGGATTTCTATTGTACCTCGAGAATATATTCATCATGTATAATACTTTTTCAAGTATCAACCATTAATTTATGGCATTGATCTTTCATTCTTTAGGTCAATGAGTTGATATTCCCTCCTTCATACACTTTTTCAATGACAAAAGGACCCTCCTAATTATGATCAAATTTTCCACCAAATTTTTGATTAGGAATAATTGGTCTTCTCAGCACCAAGACTAATTCCCCTTTTTGGAATGTTCGAGGCTGCACTGTATGGTCAAAAGCCCTGAACATCTTTGCTCAGTAAACTTCTAGATTTTTATGAGTTTACAATCTAACTTCATCAAGCGCGTCGAGTTTTTTTATTCTCAAATGAGTATTTTGATCTTTAGTTAGATTGTATTGGATGGCTACTCGAAGTGAAGGCAACTAAACTTCGAGCGGAAGAATTGCTTCAGTTCCAAATACCAATGAATAAGAAGTGACTTTAGTCGACATCTTGTAGGGGGTTCGATATGCCCATAGTGCCTCTATTAGTTTGGCATGCCATTCTCTTTTATTTTTAGAAAGGATCTTCTTGAGCAGCTTGACTAATGTCTTGTTGAAGGCCTTCGCCAAACCATTTTCTCTTGGATTGTATATTGAAGAGTATCGCCAATCAATTTTGTGTCGATCGGTGAATCTATAAATCTTTGCACTTTTGAAAGTTGTGCCATTATCAAAAATTATTTAATGCGACACTCCAAATCTATAGACCACATTAAGCATGAAGAAGTTGATCACTGAGTAACTTCTTTAAATGGGGTAACTTCAGCCCACTTAGAGAAATTGTCAATCGTTGCTAGGATGAAGCGGTGTCCAACTGATGACGGTGGATCAATTGGTCTAATTACATCTATACCCAAACATTCAAATGGCCAGGATGCTATTGTTGGGTGTATTGAATTTGGAGGTTGGTGGATTATATTCCCATATACTTGACATTTATGACACTTCTTAGCATGATTGATACATTCTCTCACCATAGATGACCAATAATAGCCCATTCTTTTGATCTTTACTGCTATCTTGGGACCTAACTGATGTGCACCACAAAGTCCTTCATGAACTTCAACCATCATTTTGCTAACTTCATCTGCATTTAGGCATCATAGTCACATTTGTTCAAAGGATCTACGATATAAATTGTTGTTGATGAAAGCATAGCGCAACATTCTCTTCTCGAGTTGAGCTGCTAGTGATTTATTGTTTGGTAATTTTCCTTCTTTAAAGTAGTCAATGAAAGGTTGCCTCCAATCATGTGCCTCTTATATAATAAAAGCTTCACACTACTTTTTTGAGGCAATATCATTCTTAGCTCTTCTTGGTATAACTCCTTGTTAATTTTGGGGAGTATGAGGAGCAACCTAAGTCACATCCTACTGTGTTGCATTTGATAACCCCTCTACCTATGGGGCTTGATACTTTGCTGGCTCTAGAACTCATCGAGTAAATATGCCATTCATGACATAATCACCATTCATACTTTCCATTTCCTTAGCTAATTTTGCTAAGCAATCAGCTTTACTATTCTCAGATCAAGAGACTCGACTTAGTGTGATATTTGGTATTTGATTCATAAGCTCGAGAACTCTCATGTGATAGAAAGCTAACTCAAGCTTGTTGATTTTATATATGCCAAGTACTTGATTTATAATAAGCTAAAAATTGGTGAAAATATGTAAGTTTTGAATGCCTATGAAAATAACTTCTTCAAGACCTGCCATTAATGCTTTATACTCGGCTTCATTATTAGTTCATGGCACGAGCAACTCATATGATCATCTTAATCTCCCTCCTTGTGGTGTTATGAAGACGATGCCGATCCTGCTCTTGCCCTTGGGAAATTTAGAGGTTGGACTTGCTTGATCGATGAGGCTCCATCAAAGTACATTTCTCAAATTTGTGATTTTTATCTTTCATAAATGAGCATAATTTGCTCATCAGGCAAATCGGCATTAAGAGAAGAGTCTATAGGGATGAAATATGCAACAAGAAAATCAGCTAAGATTTGTCCCTTCACTGCTTTCCGTAGAATGTATCTGCTATCAAATTGTAAAAGTAATACTGCCCATCTTGCCAAGCGACCTGTCAATGTTGGTCTTATCATCAAGTATTTTAGAGGATTGATCCTTGAGATGAGGGTAATCTTATGAGATAACATATAATGACATAGCTTTTGGACTGTAAAGATTAATGTTAAATAGTACTTCTCTATCGGAGAGTATCTCATTTATGCTCCTATTTATTTTTAACTGATATAATAAAGAATATTCTCTTTGCATTCTTCATTGTGTTATGCCAATAATGCTCCAAAGGATTCTTCTAATGTAGCCATGTATAGAATGAGGGGCTTCCCAAGAGTATGTGTTGCAAGGATTGGTGGATTTAACAGGTAGCTTTTAATGCTATTGAAAGGTTCTTGACACTCCTTGTCCCGCTTGAATGAAGCATCCTTCTTCATCAACTTTGCAAATGGTTGACAGCGTCCTGATAGGTTTGATGTAAATCGATGGATGAATGTGAGCTGTCCTTGTAAAGAATAGAGCTGATGCAAACTCTTCGATGGAGGCATCTCTACAATTGCCTTGATTTTAGCAGGATCAATTTCAATTCCTCTACGATGTACAATATACCTGAGAAATTTTTTGGAGGATACTCAGAATACATATTTTAGAGGATTCATCTTGAGATCATATTTTCTGATTCTCTCTAATACAATTCTCAAGTCTTCAAAGTGATTTTCACGATTTAATCTTTTCACCACCAAATCATTAACATAACATTTCACCTTATGGTGAATCAACTCATCAAAAATACATGTCATGCCTCTTTGATATGTAGCTTTAGCATTTTTTAAACTAAAAGGCATGACTATGCAGCAGTATATATCAATTGGCATCCTAAATGATGTGTGCTTCTCATCTTCAGGAGCCATCTTGATTTGATTGTATCCCGATGACCCATCCATGAATGTGAACACATCATAGTTGAAAGTATTGTCCATTAATAATTTTGATATTGGAAGCAAAAAGTCATCTTTTGGGCACGCCTTATTTAGGTCCTGGATGTCAATGTAGAGATCGATTTGGCTGTTCTTCTTCCTAACTCGGACAATGTTGGCTATCCAATCTGCATATTCTCCTCCCGGATAAAGCCTTCTTTGATCAACTTCTTAGTTTCTGTAATTACGTATTCTTCAATCTCCAATCTCATTCACTTAGGAGCTTTCTTAATAGACGTTAAATCTAGTTTAATAGCAAGTTTATGAACTACTACATCAGGGGATAACCTATCATTTCAGAATATGTCCAAGTAAAGCAATCCCTGAATTCACAAAGTAGCATTTTTAGCTCTTTGACTTTATCACCGGGTAGAAAGGCACTGACGAAAGTTGTACGAGGATCATCTTCAGCTCCTAGGTTAATTTTTTTAAGTTCATCCATAGTAGCTGTTTGTACACCATCTTTGAGTTCTTCAGACACAAGCATGGCTTATACTTCTTCATCATTTATAAGAAAATTTCATGGAACTCATCTTCTTCATCATTATTAGTTTCAATCTCAGCTTCTATTATATTATAACAAGTTTTATTTTGATGAGATTTGTGGATGAACCCAAGACCTTTAGTGATAAACTTATCACTTCTTCATGATGCTTGAGGACTTCTTTGGCTCCACATCTTGTTAAAGATTTGAGTTCTATATTTAGTAATTTTAATATGAATTCCCAACTTATGCATCATTCATCACAAATTTTATAAATAGTATATTGGTATTCTTGTTGGCACAATCTCATCAAAATTTTCATGTTGACTAGGCGGATCAAAATTGTGAGGCTGAGACTCTTAAGATTTGTAAAATAGAGTTCCTGTTCTGCCACTCTTACTCAATGATGCCACATAGAATGTTATCAATTCTTCAATATTATGAATCTCTAGTGGAGTGATTTCTTTGAAGTACTATTGAGGGATGGGTATAATTTTGAAGGAGTCCTCTAACATTGCCAAATGAGCTATCCTCCTTGATGTGACCATCTGAACTCTATTTCTATAAGTAGATTCAAAATCATAGTATGAATCAGAATCACTTATTTCATATTTTTTCTTTCTTGAAAGCTTATAAGTTCTCTTTGGTTTGACAGAAGTATCTTCTACTTCTTGTGTATCACTTCCCAAATGAGGAACTGATCTTCTTGATTTAGGTGTAGAATCAAGTGCTTTAGGGAGAGTCCACATGGCCTTCTTTCTTTCTCTTTGTTTCTACTCTTTCATCTTATGAAGTTGCTTTTTAGTCCCTGAAGTGAATGCTATCGCTTCAAGAGGCTCTGTTAGCTTAGGCTCTTTGGGGATGAAATATTTTGCATCTTCATAGATCTTTGCTTCATGGAGGGAGAATAGTTGTATGTTACAAGAAATTCTAAACTCTCCTCCCTCTTTTAGGTACTTCATTCACTGATGCATAGTTGATGGGACCATGCCATACTCATGCAGCCACGGTCGACCCAAGAGAGCTTTAAATGACGTATTGGCATCGATTACATAAAACTTAGGTTCTGTATATAAATCCCAAAACTTGAACAAGAGAATAAAAGAACCCAGAGTTTTCTTCCCTTTTTTATTGAAACCATGAACCATCAGCTTATCTCTCCCAAGATGTTGGATATTAAGTGATAATCCTCTTAATACTTTTAGACTCATAAGATTGATGTAAGAACCTGGATCAATCAATATTCGATTGATCGAGATGCCATCACTCTCTGTAGTAACATATAAATGACAATTGTGTTCTGTTGTTCCCAACATAAGATCCTCTTCAAAAAAATATGACTATTGAGAGATCTTGAGTATGCAATGATTTAATCATGCATTTTTCAGCAAAGTAAGCTTCATAACTTTTTGGATATTTGAGAGCCTGTATTAAATTTTTTTTGGAGGTCTTGTGACAGCAAGAGAGCCTCGTACACATTTAATTGTACTCAAATGTGATAAAATATTATAATCAATCTTTTTTGCTTAATTTAAGCTTTAGTTTAGGATTTTTGGGAATGATATCTTCGTTGTCTTCAATTTGTTTGCCTTTGTCTTTATTTGCATTTCCCCTCTTTGATGAAGGTAGTAAGAATTTACCACTTCTCAACTGAACTTGAATCACCTTCTTGCTCAAATTCTTCTGTAGAGGTAGTTTCTTCAAATTCCCTTCTGATTTTGGAGGATTGACCAAAAAGGCTAGACTCATTTTTCAACTTCATACGTGATGATATCGATGAGTCTGACTCTTCTCCATTAGAAAAACATAAATCTTCATCTGAACTATTATCTTCTTATTGTGTTATTAAACAAAATTTATATGTTAACTCTTCAGACTCTTCTTACTTTCTTGATAAGTAACTGATGTTGAAGAACATCTGATATCACATAAATGATTCAGGATGTCTATACTGGACAAGATTCACTATGTTCTTCATCTGATTCAACAATGTGAGTTTAGGCATAAAGTCTGCAAGCCTGAATGGTTGTCTTGCTGGCTGGTGATACTCCTCTAAACTATTAATAATCTTTTTAGTTGTAGTTCTCTTCTTGATCTTATTTTTCTTAGCCATCTTCTTTGACTTATGAGGCTTGCATTTAATAGACTGCTCATCGTGTTGTGATAAAGTAGTCTTATCAAAATGCTGCTGAGAAGCCCAAATACTTGGTTTAGGCATCTCTTTTAAGTCCAATGTAGGTTCAAGTGGCGATTTTCACTTAACACTAGGGACACCCTTCAGTTGTTTTAGCATTTTCACGATGTTTTTGGGGACTACAGTTTCCCATTCTTTAGTTTGAACTGATTTCTCCTTCTTTTTTATCTTTGATGGATGATATGAAAGAGGACATAATCATCCTTGTAGACTCTCTTTTTGGGTTGACTAGAACACTATCAGATAATCTAAATTCACCTCACTGATACTTCCTTTCTAGCCAATCTTCGAATATATAATAATCTTCGATAGAATGACTGATCATCTGATGATAGGGATATTAATTTGGATTACTGACTTGATCAGCTTCTTCAAGCCTTTTAATTTTTGGTAGCTATAGACCATCTTTGACTGCTTGCCAAAATAATTTAGTCACACTGTCCCTTCTAAAGGAATATTCTTTGTTCATCTTTTCTTAAGAGATGGCCACATTCGCTCATCATCTCTTGTTGCTTATTTTGGATGTTCTCCACCACTTGGAAAAGTTTGAGGTTTATTATTGCCTCCCAATACTAATTTTGGCTGTGGATTAGAACAGACAAGCTTCTTTCCCTTATCATCATTGTACAATGGCTATTTTCTTTTATCCAAATTATATATCACCCGCTTTTCACCATTTGAGATATAGGAATCGACATGAGTTTCATATCTTCTTGAGTCTAAAGGTTTGTTTCTCTTTCCTTTATCTGCATAGATTTCAGACTTAGGGCAATTCAGCTTTTCAAATTTAGCCACCATATCGAGCAAGTCCTAGAATGTTATAATCGATGCCATATATAGAAATGGTACCATTTTATCATCCATATTGCCCATCATCAATTGGATCACATGTTCTTCTTCCAAATGTTGCTCACACTTCATACTTAGGTTACGCCAATGACTTATGAATTTTATCACTAACTCATCTTTTGTCTTTTTCAGTAAGGTAAGGTTAGCGATTGTTGTTTTCTCGATTGAACTAGCAAACCTCTTCATGAATGTTATCTCTAACTCAACAAAGATTTTAACTGAATCATTTGGGTAATTCTGCATACCACTCAAAAGCGGTAAGTCGCTCGACAAAATCGAGCGACATCATTCCTCGTTGCCCCAAGTAGCCTTAAATTGGGCTAGATGTTGCTTTGGGTTACCAAGCCCACTTAAAGTATTAAATTTTAGCACTGAGTAACCTTTCAGGTATGATACTTGATCATATTCAGCTGGGTAAGACCCTTACTCACCAACTTTTCAACTTGCTCTGAAGCTATAACTGCCTTTATCTTTTCATTAATTATTATTTCTAGCTGAGCAACTGTTACCATTCTTGGTGTGCTAGCCATATTTTGAATTATCGACTGAAGAGGTAGTTGGTTAACTTCATTCTTTGCTTCATGTGTAGCATGTACTGTAGGAGCTTGAGGTATTAGGACGACTGGTGGTATAAAAGATATATTATTAGCTACCTATTGATTAGCATACAAGACATGTGCTACATTTGATGTGATTTTCTTATGCAACATCTCCATCATGATATTTATTTGTACCATTATATCATTCATCTTGGTACTAAGCTATGCAATTTCTTTATCTTTGACTTCTATTTGATGCTGCATTTATCTTTGCTCTCTAGTTAGCGCCATGGCATCAATCAATGCAGGCTCTTCTTCTTCCTCTATTTCTTATTGTTGTTTGGCTCCTCTTCTTCTTCCTCTAGTTAGTGCCATGACACTACCATTGCCGGTCCCAAGTCCGGATGCAAAAAGTGGAGGGTTGCGTTAGGTAGTCGACAACCAGCATAAAATTTGTCAAAATAATCATGACATGAATCCTTTAAATCATTGTGTTAATGCTAGGGCATCCCTAAAGCTTTTTGTATGGCTTATCTGATTGAAAAATCTGAAACCATTGCATGTGCCCGGTGCATGTTAAATAAGCAAGGGTTCCCACATTATGACGGATGCGGGCAAAGAAGTTAGTCCATGAAACTAGAATTAGGTTAGGATCTTGGAATATTGGTACTCTTACGTAAATTAATGGAATTAATAGATATTATGGTACATAGAGATAAATATTTTATGTGTTCAAGAAACTAAATGGGTTGGGGAGAAGGCTAAGGAGATTGATAGTTTAGGTTTTAAACTTTGGTATTGAGGTAAAGTCAAACTAGAAATGGTGTAGGTGTGATTATAGATAAAAGTTTGAAGGATAATGTTATAAGTATTAATAGATGTGGAGATAGAATTATAGCTTTAAAGATTATTATTGATACTAAGATTATCAATGTTATAAGTGTTTATGCTCCTCAAGTAGGTTTGGAGGTAAGCTCAAAAGAAAAATTTTAGAATGAATTAGAGGGATTAATACAAAAGATACCTCTTGAAGAAAAAGTATTTATTGGGGAGATTTAAATGGACATGTTGGTAGAGTGGTAGAAGATTTTAAAAGTATTCATGGTGGTTATGGATTTAGTGACTAATGAAGAAGGTATATATTAGATTTTGCCTTAGCTTATGATTTTGTAGTTGCTAATACTTTATTTAAGAAAAGAGATGAACATATTATTAATTATAAAATGGATCTAGTAAAACACATTGATTATTTTTTGATAAGAAAAATAGATAGTTTAGATTGTAAAGATTGTAAGGTCATTCCAAGTGAAATTTTAAGTACAACATCGACTATTAGTTTTAGATTTTAAGATGAAAGGTTGTAAGAGAAAAAATAAACTTAATTATTGTCTTAGGATTAGATGGGGAAACTTAAAGAACACAAATAAAAATATTTTTAAGAGCAAGCTACAAGAAATTAAAGTTTGGGATGTTCATAAGGAAGCTAACGTTATGTGGGAAAAAGTATCAAGTGCTATTAAACAAGTTGCTAAAGATGTGCTTGGCGAATCAAAAGGAAAAGCTTCTTTTAATAAGAATAGTTGGTGGTGGAGTCAGAGTGTGCAAGAAAAGATAAGGAATAAGAAGCATTGTTATAAAACTTGATTTAGATGTAAAAACTCGGAGAATTGGGAAAGATATAAAATGGCCTGTAGAGATTCTAAGAAAGCAATATATGATACAAAAAATTTAGATTTTAGTGATTTATACAATAGATTAGATGCCAAAGAAGGTGAAAGATGTATGTATAAGTTAGCCAACCAAAGAGATAGGAGAAGTAAAGATATAGTTCAAGTGAGGAGTATTAAGGATGAAAATAATAAAGTGCTTTTCTTAGAAAAAGATATTGAAAATAGGTGGATGAGGTATTTTAATAAACTTTTCAATGAAGGATCTGAAAATCGATTGATTTTAGCAACCTTAATACCCTAAACAAAATAGAGAATTTCATTTTATGTCGTCGATTAGTAAATCAGTTAGTGAAGCTTTAAAGAAAATGAAATGTGAAAAAGATAGGGGGATAATATTCCAATAGTGTGGAAATGTTTAGGAGATCAAGGAATTTCTTGGCTTACAAATCTTTTAATGTTATTTTAAAGACTAAAAGATGCGATGAGTGGAGAAAGAGTTTGTTGGTTCCTATATTTAAGAATAAAGGTGATGCACAAGATTGTGCAAATTATAGAGGAATTAAGTTAATGTGCCATACATTAAAATTATGGGAGAGAGTAATTGAGCATAGGTTACGATGTGATGAAGTTTCTCTGTCAGTTTGGTTTCATGCCGTAGATCTACTATGGAAGCTATACATTTGTTAAGAGATTTGATGGAGAAGCATAGAGAAAATAAAAGGATCTACATATGATATTTATTGATTTAGAAAGCTTATGATAAAGTCTCAAGAGATGTTCTTTGGAGAGTTCTAGAATAGAAAGAGCTAATATTGGTTATATTCAAGTCATTAAGGATATGTATACTAGAGCCACTTGTGTCCAAACACAAGGAGGATTGACAAACTATTTTCCTATTTCAGTTGGATTACATCAAGGATCAACATTAAGCCCTTATCTTTTTACTTTAGTTATGGATGTTCTTACGAGGCATTTACAAGAAGATGTACCCTGGTGTATGCTTTTTGCCGATGACATTCTTCTTGTTGATAAGACTAGAGGGAGTCCAATGTAAACTTGAATTATGGAGGCCAACTTTAGAGTCTAAAGGTTTTCGTTTAAGTAGATCTAAAACTGAATATATGGAGTGTAATTTTAGTTGTAGAAGTTTTAGTGGTAGTGTTGACTTTAGGTGATCAAGTCATTAATAAGAGTGAGCGATTCAGATATTTAGGCTCTATTGTTCAAAATGATGGTGAAATAGATGGAGATATTATTAGTAGAATTCAAGTTGGATGGTTGAAGTGGAGGAATGCATCCGCCTATTATGATGAAGAAAAGTTCCACTTAAACTTAAGGGAAAATTTTATAAGATGGTGGTAAGACCGCAATGACTTATGTAATGTTGGCCCAATAAAAGAGAAACATAAGACTAAGTGTTAAGAGATGAGGATGCTCGGTGGATGAGTGGCTTTACCCTTAGAGATAGAATGAAAAATGAGTATGTTCGGGAAAAAGTTGGAGTAGCTCGGGTAGATAAGATTAGGGAGAGTCGCTTAGATGGTTTGGCCACATAAAGCCTCGCCGATGACCCGATTAGAAGAGTAGATGCATTAGATTTTCGTTATGTTAAGAAAGGTAGAGGTAGACCTAAAAAGACTTGGTTAAGATGTATAAAAAATGATCTTAGTATACTCGAATTAAATGAGAATTTGACACATAATAGGACACAATGGAGACGAAGGATTCATGTAGCCGACCCCACCTAGTGGGATTAAAGCTTGTTGTTGTTGTTATTGTTGTTTGGCTCCTTACTCATCTTCAGGAGAAGAACTTGATTGTCCTTCTCCTTGTGCATTTATAGGGGTAGTTGTTGATAGGGTTGAACAATGATGCTGCTTATAAAAGTGTGTACCATGTTGATCATTTCCTAGTTCAACCATATAAATAGCTTCGACACTCATGATCTCTTTTTCATTTTGATCTTCTTCCTCTTCATCTTCAGTAGAGAGTGAAGATCCATCTTCTACTTGCTTCTGTGAAGACTCTTCTTCATAAATATCAAATTCAGGTTTGGGTTCCCTAGATTCATGTTGCTGTTGATGGTGCTGAGTAAAATGTTCATCTATATCTCAGACCATATAGACAACTTCCACTTCCATAGTGTCCTCTTCATCACCTTCTTTTGTACATGAATTTTTGATTGACATTTCTAGTGGATCTCTAGTTCAATGTGTGGGACAAATACTTCTTCCATTAAAGGACTACGATCAAAGTCAACCTTCTCTTGTGAGGGTGAATCTGATCGACGATGGGATCCCCTAGAGGATTCCCCAGGGTGTTGTGGTGAAAATTTTATATATATCTCCGCCTTCATCTATCCCCTTTTCTTTTTAGGGAAAAGAAGGATAAATAAAAAATAGAAATATATATAAAATACACCTTGTTGAGATGCCATGTAGATCCACAGATATTTTTATTTGTGTGATCAGGTATGATATTGAGAAAATGTGTACTATCTCGAGAGATAGAAGTCACCACCCTGGACCCAATTAATGTACCTTGATGAAAATGTAAAGTAGGATTTAATTTGAGAACATTCATTTACAAGTTAATGATTATAATCTCTAAAGATTTTGAAAGGTAGGACTATCAATCGATTAGTTTATTTTTAGAAAGTCAAGTAAGATCGATCAAGAGGAGGGAGTTCTTATGGAAGCCAAATGAAAACAAGTAGGGGGTGCTTAAGATACTAGGAAGCGTAGTAAGCACCCAAAATTATCCTATGGTGGGGTTTACATTTTTGAAATTGAATTGACTTATTTGAGTTGAATTTTTATTAGATTAATTTCTAAGGTAGATTCATATTTGATTTTTGTTTAGTGAATATTTTATTATGTGTTTTAATTAATCCTAAGTTTATAATTTTCATAAACAGACTATTCAAGAAGAAAGGCATTTTAAGATTAAGTAAAGTGAAATACTATCACAAAACACACATCACTTTATTTCTTTCCCAACATGTATAACATGCATATGAATGAATCCTAAGAATATCTATACATGTAAATGGAAATGGTTAGCATACTTTAATGATGAATGCTAAGAGAATTTGTTTGAGAAATTTGAATGTTTTTATAATGCATGATTTTGTTTAGTAGAAAATGAGGGTTTCTTTTATCCATTTTTCATATGCACACATATATGTATGAAAGGCATAAGTGAGTACGGTGCCATTGTTAGCACCAAGGTTGTAAGGTACAAGACCTACTTAGGGCTACTTAAAGGCTCGCAACCCCGAGGTTGTCCAGATTAATATACCACTTTCCTTAAATACATATACATGTACAAAATAAATGAATGGAAAAAGAAAGATGCAAAAGTTTGTGTTTGTTTGTTTGATTTGTTTATGCAATTTACATGTGTAAGTGTGGATGTCCTTCTTAAGTAATAACATAGGAATGAATAGGAATGGATTTAAGCAAGTGTTGTGTTCTTTTCAAATGAACTATACACTTTGCCAAATCCTTTTCAAAACTATGCTAAAAGAAAAGAGAAGGAAAGCCACACTATGCACATCTTTATATTTTTACTCACATGCAAGCTCATAAATAATTATAAGTAGCATACCTTTCAATTTTGATGTTTTATTCATAAGCTTTGAAATTAATTTTGGATTTAATAGTGATAATAGCCATTCATATTCTTACTTTATCCAAAACATGCAATTTGACATAAAGGAAACATTTCATTTTTTAATTTGGTTTTCAAAAAGCATGAATGCATGAGTTCATATGGCATACACATTTTAGCATACTAGGAAAGAAATAAAGTGATGAATTCATGTGAATTCATTCAACCTAATTAATTTTTAAAGATAATCCTATGAATTAGAATTATTTAAAACAAATCAAAGTTATTTTAAATAGATTTTTAGTTTTATTTTAATTTAATTTGAATTTAAGAAATGTGAAGAGGTTAACTGGTCCTAAACCATTTTCCACATGTGTATGTTGTTTTAATTTAATTTTAGAACCATTAGATGATTTTTATGTTTTGGTTTAGGTTTAGGTATGAATTAAGTGTATTAATTACCCTTCACCTACACCACTTTAACATATTTAATCAAATAATTATGAGCCAATGTATGACATAAAACCACAAGGAGTTTAAATTAGCAATGCATTCTAGGAAAGAAAGGTACCTAATATAATTGGCTCATAATTAATGATTAATTAAGTTAAAGGATTTAATTTAAGTACTTTCATAACCCTTCCCACACATGTGGGTTGGATTTTGATTCCTTAAGTTACTTAGGTTAATGAACACCCATGCACTTACCCAAGATGAATTAATTAAGTTCTAGAATGTTTTGATTTTGAAAAGTTTGATTAATTGGGCCATTTAATTAAGTGATTAAACTTATTTAATTAATTTGCACCTTAATTAAATTTTATCCAAATGAAATGAACTTAGGAAAAGAAGATATGGGAAAGAACCCTAATCTCATTTCCTAAGTCCACTTATTATTCTAAGGTGATTAGCAACTTCAATTAATGGATTTATTGCTTTTTAAAAGGTTAATCAATCATTTAATTGATTAAGAGGATAATTAGGAATGAACCAAGCAATTACCCTAATTAAACCACTAATAAATCCCAAGAAAATTAGGGGAGGCATAAGTCATCCCACTAAATGCACATGAGAAGTTTGGAATTAATTAGTGGGATAATTAGAGAGTAATTAACATAATTAAATTCCCAATAAAACTTAAATTCAAAATCAATTGAAATTAATTTTAGATTATTCGTCTTTGAATTATCTTCATAATATTTTTTTTCTAATTTTTCTACATTTAGTTATGATATTTTGAAGTTTACATGATTATCCATTAATTAAATAACCTAATCAAATGATTAATCCTGTCGGTGCCATGTGGAGGCTGATGTGGATCACGCTTTCACATGGTGCAGCGGGATTCATCACTTATGTTGTCACATCAGAGTGCCAAGTCAGTGGTGGTGCTATTCACTTTCTCCTCATCCTTTCGATCAAGGATCAGATGGTTGAGATCAAGACCACAATTTTTAAGTGATTAATTTATGAATCCTACGTGGCTTGATCATGGCTGTCCATCCAAAATTCACGGATGGATGGCCCATGATCCATCCCTGAGCTTGCCTATGGGAGATGGCCACCATCCATCTTTCATGGCATGATCTGAGCTTGATTGAGCTCAGATTGAACCCAAGCTCAACCCACACCATCATCATGCAAGGGAAAAGACATCCAATGGCTAGTTTTACTTGAGATGAAATTTTATTTAACAAAAGAACACACACTCCCTATCTTAGGCCCGATTTTGATCCATGCATCACCGAAGGCTATCACTAGTGCTCTAATTTGTCGATTTTGATCCATACCTCACGAAATGCTCACGACCTTGATCGAAGTCCCCTCTCCCTTTCCTTGAGAACTTGGATGAAGCTTGGAGTGAGCTAGATTAGGTCCTCCCAAAGTGATTGAAGGAGGAGTTGGCTTGATTTTGTGTATTGGATGAGATGGATATTTGAGGGAGCTCCCCTATTTTCGGTTTAAGAGAAATCAAAATGGAGAATTGGAAATGGGTTAAGGAAGCTTGGAGGAACCTTGGGGTACTAGCTCTGAGTTCCCTAAGCTCAATTGAGTGTGTGAGGGTTAAATTCAAGTGAAATTAGGGGGAGTATATCTCCCCTAGGTGAATCGGATGGCTGGATGGCTGCAAGCTCTTTTTCCATTTTGACCCAATTCACCATATTCAATGGGTTTGTTAGGCCGTTTAGAGTGTCATGGCATTCAATTTTGGGTGTGGAGTGGAGTAATGAAGCTCCCATGTGCTTGAAATGAGTGGAGGAAGGATTCCCATGTGCTCATGTCAAGTGAGGTGGTCGGTTTTGACCTTGGGTTGGGTTTGGCTGACCCAAACCCAATGGGCCATGTGCACCATCCTCATTAGTGATCTTTTGGCCCACTAAGAGGATGCCAAGTGTCCATGAAATGGAATTGACCAAATTCCAAGTGAATTTGATTTTAAGTTACTCTATGGCCTAGGGGTAAAATGGCTATTTGGCTTGGATTTCAATTTGAATATGTTTGGTATGATTGAAAAATGGGTTGGGCCAAGTTTCAATGAATTGGAGTTAGTTTGATATGATTTGGCTCAGGTTGACCCATTTAGGTCAAAATGGGTCAACTTGGGTCAAGTTGACCAATTGGTTAAATTGGGTCAAACCAAGGGTTGGGTGAAGTTCATATGACAATTTAAAATGTTTTGGCATCATTGGTTTGGTTCAATTTGATTTATATTTGGATTTGGTTCATTTGATTTCATTTAGGTCAAATGGGTCAAGTTGACCAATTTGACCCATTTGACCTATTTGGGTTAGGTCTTGGGTTGGTTTATGTTTGGTTGATCATTTAAAATGGATTGGTATCTTTATTTCCAATCAATCCGATTTATTTTTGGATTTTGCTCAATTTGACCTTTTAGGTCAAGTTAAGTTCAAGGTCAATTGGGCTAGGTTTAGTCTAGTTGGCCAATTGAGATTTTGGTCAAGTTCAACAAGTGATTTGGAATGAACTTGACCCATTAGTTTCAATCAATTGGGCTTAGATCAAGTTTTGACATATTTTGACTTTTTAGGATAAGTTGTGTCAACTTGGGTCAAGTGGCTAATTGGGCCAGGTTAGGCTTAAATGATGACTTGGTCAATTTCAAACATTGATCATGAATGAGTTTTGATCAATAGTTTCAATCAATTTGGCCTATAGTGATTTAGGTTTCATTTTGACTAAGTGTTGACTTGGTCAACCCTTAGGTTTGACTTGGTTTGACCCAATTTGAGTGATTGATCATCTCATGATGATTGTTACTCACAATGTGAGGCTTAGGTGGGTTTAGTTCAATCCGAGTTGGGTAGGATTAGAATTTGGCTCAAATGGGGTACTTTAGGTCACTTTGGGTTAAGTGAGCCTAAGTAGGTCAATTGACTTGATCAAGGCTTGAATCAAGTTTGATTGAACTCACATATAGACTTATGATTTAAATATAAATCCATTTGCAAGTGGTTTGAAGTCAAATGAGTTTTGATTCATTTGATAATTTCAAGTTCAAAAGGGTGAACATAAGTTTGACTTGGGTTTAATTTTTGAATTTAGTGTTGGTTTGATGATTGAAGTTTGTATTTATATTTTGGTTCATGATTGAAGGATTGATTGAATCATAAAGAAAAATCAAGGGTTTAGCTTGATTTGAATTTGATTTGGCTAAGTTCAAAAATTTGACTTGAAAGGCTTATGTTGAATTTTGGTTGAATTAGGGGTTTGATTTTTGAATTTAGTTTTGGTTTGATGATTAAAGTTTGTATTTATATTTGGATTCATGATTGAAGGATTGATTGAATCATGAAGAAAAATCAAAGGTTTATGTTGATTTGAATTTGATTTGGTTAAGTTCAAGAATTTGACTTGAAAGGCTTAGGTTGAATTTTGGTTGAATTAGGGGTTTGATTTTTAAGTTTAGTTTTGGTTATTTGAATTTATATTTCATTTATATTTGTGAATATAAATGAAAATATAAATGGGTTGTGAGAAGATTCCTTGAATTTGAATTGATTTAGATTTGATTTAAGCTAAGTCCTTAAGATAGAATCAAAGTGACTTAGGAAAGATTTTTGGAATTTGGATATGAGTTTTGAATTTAATTTTGATTATTTAAATTTATATTTAATTTATATATGTGAATATAAATGAGAATATAAATGGGTTGTGAGAAAATTCCTTAAATTTGAATTGATTTAGATTTGATTTAAGATAAGTCCATAAGATATAATCAAAGTGACTTAGGAAAGATTTTTGAAATTTGGATTTAAGTTTTGAGTTTAGTTTTGGTTATTTGAATCTATATTTCATTTATATATGTGAATATAAATGAGAATATAAATGGATTGTGAGAAAATTTGTTAAATTTGAATTAATTTAGATTTGATTTAGGCTAAGTCCATAAGATAGAATCAAAGTGACTTTGGAAAGATTTTTGAACTTAGAATTTCAATCATAAGCTTCAATCATTTGAAATTGATTTGAGTTTGAGAAAATTAATTAAGTTGGAATTGATTTAAGTTTTATTGTTGATTTGATTTGGAGTTTGGAGTTTAGAGTTAGTTTGATTTGGAGTTTGACTTTGAAAGAAGGAAGTGATGATTTGGTTCCAGCTAAGGGATAGGCAAATTTTCTTAACACCCTTAAGGCGTGACCTATTCCTATGGCTAACTCTTCTAAGTCTCTAGGGTTAGGTTGAGTGTCCACCTAATCACTAGATGTGTCTTAAGACTAAGGAACTCTTAAAGTGTAAGAGAAGTCTTATGTCTAAGATGGAGGGGTTGAAAGCTCATCCTAAAAATGAGGTCAACAAAGGGAGCCCAATAGGTGTGGTGTGACTAACAAGGAACACCGCACATATTGGTGTTGACCAAAATAAGCAACAACACCAAACAATCATAATCACAAGCACTAATAGAGATGATCTACTCCTAACCCAAGGTGTAGAAGGAATCCAGAGCTTAGTGCAATGTGACTCTACTCATGTCTAGGACATAAGAGTGGGAAGGAGGAATCCATTAGGGATAGAGTATGTGAACCTTCCACTAGGAAAACTGGTTCAAATCATCCATATGGGGATGAGAGGTTTGATTTGAGTTTCACTGGGGAGAAATTGATTTGATTTGTTTGATTATTTAATTATGTTTGTTGCTTTTGTTTGTTTGAATCCACTGATGGAGATTGATTGGATTTATTTGGATTCTTAGATTTTGGATTTGGGATGAACCCTATTGGTTTGCGATGGATCGCACTAAGTAGGAGCCGTGGAGGCCAGACCTAACTCAAAATTACCAATTTAAAGGGGTAGTCTACCAAACACATAGTAGGACTAACCAACCAAAGGGATGCCTTTTGGGGTGCAATGATCAAGTTAGAAAGAAAGTGTGGGGACTCACATCTTCCAAAATAAGGAACCACTAAGGTGATCAGTTGGCATGGCAATCAAACCCAGCTTAATCTATTGAGTGAATACTGGGACTTAAATCACTCAAAGATAATTAATTTTTTTTAGTTTATTTTGATGGATTCCATTAGTTTGTGAGGATCACATTAAGAAGGCTTATATCTAGACCTATCTTAGATTTATCAAGAGAGAACCATTGATGGGAGAACTATCGACCAAAGGAGTGCTCCAAAATGATCAATTCCAGGGAAGAAAGCTCAAGGACTCACATCTTCCACTACAAAAGATCACTGGGATCGATTTCTTTGGGCAATAAATTGATCCCGACCTAGGGCTTCCCTTCAGTTTCTGATAGTCATGTTAGAAAGAATGCATCAGAGTCTTACATCTTTGAAAGCTGAATGACTGTCGGGTTAACCTGCTTGTGGAAAAATAGATTGAACTTGAGCTAAGGGTGAATATAGAGTGAGTGCTGATTCAAGGATTTATCTCAACTTAGGTAGTGAGGCAATTCCTATAGGGAGTTCTGCTAATATTGCCCTAAAGATAGGATGCTTACTTGGGAAAAGGGGCCCTTTGCGGGCTTGAATTTCTAGTCCATAAGTGAATTAATTTATTTATTTGTTAAGTTTGTTTTAACATGGACCCTGTTAGTTTGCGAGGGATCAAATTAAGAAGGTGCTTATATCAGCCTAGACCTATCTCACATTTATTGAACCAAGAGAAAATCTATATATTCACTGTATAAATTCTCCAACCATAGGGGTGGCTACTAGGACAGGAGGACTGTCCCATCCAACAGTAACCCAAGTAGTGTCTAAATGGGGTTGCAAAGGACGTGATCTAAATAGAATGCATGCAGGGAGAGGGGTCGCTAAGGGCTTGATCCAAAACCATGGAGAAAATGATATGGCTAGTCATATATAAAATAGGTATTCGATGACCAACTCAAGGAGAAAGAACGGGGACTCACATCTTCCGTGAGTGGTGTATCCACTAGGTGAGTCACTATCAGCATAAAGAACATCAAAAACCTAAGGTGCCTATTAGTTTTCAATAATCAACTTAGGAAGAAAGCTCGGGGACTCACATCCTCCTATAATAACCGATTTGGATATTTGGCTCGATAGTGCCATCCGTCTAGTACGAGAGAATGCACGAGGACTTATATTGACTCAAATATAGTCAAGAGGAAAGGAGCCTCTGGGGGTCTTATCCTAAATTCAAATATACTTGACCTAGTTAGATCATGATGATTGGTTCAAGAAGAAAGCTCGAGGACTCACATCTACTTAAATAAAATCAACATGAGGTAGCTTACTGGCTGGGAAGTGAAGTCTACCATACTAACAAGGTGCTCATTAGTTTGCAATAGTAAAGTTTGGAAGAAAGCGTGGGGACTCATATCTTCCAAACAAGTGACCAGTGGGGTGACATACTAGCAAGGTAGCATGTGACCGATTTAGAGCGTAATGAGTGAGTGCCACTCTTGCTCACATCAAAATAGCCCAGGACAAAATATATGTGCTTATTTTTGTGCTTGTGTTAAAGGAAATAAGACTCCTCTTGGGTTCTCTCACACCCACCCTAAACACACTTGGGGAATTTAATGAACTAGTGCCACGGATGGCAAATTCCCCACCAAGAAAGAATGCCGTGTCTTACACCTAACTCTGTTAATCAAAATAGGATGCCTCTTGGGTTCTCTCACATCTATTCTAATAGCACCAGGAGATTGTGTTTGATTGTGTTTGTGTTGTGAAAGAGGGATAGGGTGCCTCTGGGGGACTCTTACACCTATCCTAGACACGCCATGGCGGATATGCAAGATGAGCAAATAATGCTTTGAGAGAAGAGAAGATTTTGATAAAATGGAATCAAATTTTTATTCTTTTATTGATAATTATTTTCAAACATATTTTATGGGTAATATTTCTTCAATAGAGCCCATTAATTGGAATCATCGGGTGCTCCCCTTTACATTCAATAAGCTGATAAGATTCTCCTTGGTAGGCCTTTTCTATGACATAGGGGCCTTCCGAAGTGGGTTCAAACTTTCCTCCTATCTTTTGACAAGAAAAAATTGGTCTTTTTAGGACTAACATAAGTTCTCATACTTGAAAAGACCTAGGGAGGACCAGCTTATTGTGAGCTTGAATCATTTTGCCCTTATACAACTCGAGGTTTTGGCACGCCCATAGGCAACTCTCCTCCAAACATTTGAGCTCTTCTAACCACAACTTTGCATTCTTCTTTGTAGTGATCTTGCTATCTGGTGCTATCCTTAGTGATGAGAGTTAAACTTTTAAAGGTAGAATGGCTTCAGACCCATACATTAAGGAAAATGGGGTAGACCGTGTTAGAGTTTAGTATGCGGTGCGGTAGGCCAACAAGGCTTCAACCAACTGCTCATTCCACTATCGCTTGTTGTCATCAAGAGTCTTCTTTAGTATTTGGATGAGAGTTTTTTCAAATGCTTCTACTAAGCCATTTGCTCGGGGGTAGTAGATGGTGGAGTATGCCCAATCTATACCATTTGTTCTAGCGAAGCTGTTCATCTTCATGCTTTTGAATGTAGTACCATTATCAGATATAATTCATCGAGGCATCCCAAACCTATATAGGATATGATTTCTAAAAAACTGAAGCACATGCTGAGCTGTGACCTCTCTGAGTGGGATTGCCCAGGTTACATTATTGCTATGCTAGCCTTTAAGATGAGCAAGTGACAAGGAAGAAAGGAGGATTGAAAGGACCTATAATGTCAGTACCCCAACACTCAAATGGCCATGAGGCTAATGTAGGGTGTGGAATGTTGGGTGGTTGATGTAGGACTATACCGTGTAGCTAACACTGATGGCATCTCCTAGCTACATCCATGCAGTCTGTAATCATCAAAGGCCAGTAGTATCCTAGTCTCTTGATCTTCATCTTCTTCTTCAGACTAGATTGATGCGCTCTGCATATACCTGAATGTACCTCAGTTACAATGCCATGGACTTCGTGTTTATCTAAATAACTGTGGTGAAAAATTTTTATAAGAGGGGAGAGTCACCTTCAAATATGTTGGTTAGAAATGAAGAGGTAAGCATATAAAAATTCATCTTTTTAGGATGCCACACAGATTCATTGATGTACTTATTCAGGTGATCGAGTATGTCATCAAGAAAATAGTGTACTATCTCGAAAGATAGAAGTCACTACCCTTTAATGGACATAATCACCTCAATAAGGATTCCTAAGGACAATGGGTCTGCATATGTACCAGAAATTCTTCCTCTACTTTACATGAAAAAGTAAAGTAGGGTTTATTTTAAACTGGGTTCATTAAGTTCCCTACAGGGGCAAGCCCCCATAATTAATTACATCCTAACGAATAGGGATTCCTTAAGAAAACTCTTGATTAAGGTAAATGATCATTATCTTCAAAGATTTTAATAGGAAAGGGACTATCAATCAGTTAGTTTATTTTTGAAAGATCAAATGAGATTGATCAAAGAAGGGGGAGTTATTATGGAAGCCAAAGTGGAAGATAAGTAGAAGATGCCCATGATGTCAGGAAACCTAGCGAACATCTCAAACTGTCATATAGTTAGGCTTTACATTTTTAAAATTGATTTATTTTATTTGAATTGAATTTTTTATTAGAAATCTAAGACTTATGATCCCTTAACACAAGATTAAGGAAATGCCTAAGAGGTGACGAACTATGCTTATGGCCCATAAAGGGGAGAAGCAACCTCAGAACCTAAATTTAGGGAGATTTAGTGAGGCCAAAGCACCAAAAGATAAATAAAATTGGTTTGCCTTATAATAAGAAGGACAATCCACCTGATAGCTTGGATTTACAACTGCCTTGGGGTGGCTGCCAACTAACTCCTCCTATGATTTTAAATACATGTAGGCAAGTCTTTATGCTTATGCAAGATAGCTAGGTTGTTATTTATTTAGAAAGAGACTAAAACCTTAAATTGATTCCCTAAAGAGACTAGATCATGTAAAAGGGCATGCTTCAAATGACCTAAATTTAATGCAAATCAAATTTCATTTTATTTTTATTTTTGAACAATTATTTTGACTCAAGCTAATAGGATTCAAATGCTTAATGCATGAGAAATAAAGGTATTGGCCAAAATCAGCAAGAAAGGAGAAGGTGTGTTTCCACCACGGCTCTCAAAGGTCAAGCCAAGTTTCTCTGGCAAAGGTGGAAGCCCTCCAATCAAGAGTGAAATAAGATGTATTTGTATATGATATTACAAAAGAAATACTCATCAAGCTAAGGGGTTGCTAATTCTTTTATTTGATTTTAAACCTAAGCTTTAGGCGAGGTTATGAGTTCTTTATTTTAATTTTGAGTTATTAAGTTGGGTAAAAGATTTTTTTTCCCTAAAGAGCCTAATCCACATCCATGCCATACATAAAGTAAGGAAGAAACTAATAAAAATATGCCACTTAATACGAAAGCTAAATAAATCATCAATCAATTTATAAAGCTAATCACAAAAAGAATAAAAGGCCTTTGTGGTTGAGCACCACCACACAAACCCGCAAATGTCAAATGTGGGTAGCCAAGCTCTACCCTTATGCAACCTGGATTACAAATGAATTAAATTATAATTAAGCAAGGAATTCATTGTTATGGGGGTCTTCAAGCTTCATCTCTTCTTTCTTCTTTTCTTCTCTCTTCTTCTTTTCTTCTTTCTTCTTTGGTTCCTTCTTTTGGATGGTTGGAAGGTAGATGCTCCAAGGCTTCACATGGTGCATAAAGTAAGATGATATGACCAATGCACATCTTAATCCCCATAACAATCATTCCAAAATCCAAATTTGCATAAATTTACATGAAAAGGAAAAGAATGGAAATCTGACTAATACCTGTAAAATAAAGGTTAGCTAAAATAAACCACATAAATCCCAAGCATGTATATTGGACTTATCACCCCACACATAGGTGACTAAGTCCACCTGGCCTATTGGATTATGCTTAGGGGTATAAAGCACTTGCAAGCAAAAGCATTTATATTTTTATTTATGATAGCACCCCTTAAAAATAATCCCCTGTAGAAAATAATGATTAGACTAAGAGCATCCTATCATTCATTCTATGAGCATACACCCTAACATCTAATCTAAAACATATACCACAAAATAAAATAAAACATCAAACCATGAACCATCCTAACCTAAAGCTTGAAGTTGTGACATAGGCTAATGTGTGTGCTTTGAAGGTTTGTATGGTATACTTAGCTATGGCTTTAGGTTTAAATTTTCTAAGTGTTAAAAACCATGTTAAACTTAGAGGAGGTTTTCATTTAAGTTGTTTAATTATTTTGGGTTGATTTTATTTTATGTTTTGATTTGGTTCAAGTGAATCCTACAGTTAATTATTAAGTTATGAAGGGAGGGAAACAGAAGAGAACTTTTCATTCCTTCCCTAACCTAAGTAATTTCTAAAGTAGATTAATTAAGTTATAGAAGTTTTTTTTAGAATTTTTAGAAATTAATTAAGGGAATAATTAATGAATGAACCCTTAATTAAGAGAAGATTAAGGAAAGAAAAGTGGGTTTTGGGAATAGCTTAAGGAAAATGCCCCAAAATTATTCATTAAACCTCCTATCTACTGGATCTGACCTTAATCAACTCTAATAATGAATTAAAACCACTAATCACACCTTAATTATCCTTAATTATATAAGAAGGATAATTAGAAAATATATGTGCAATTCTCCCAATTAAGCTTTCAATAAATCCCAAGAAAATTAGGGGAGGTAGAGGTCATCCCCTAAAAAATACCTAAGAAGTTTGTTATTAATTAGAAGTTTAATTAAGAGGTAATTAGCAAAATAAAATTTTTAATAAAACCTAAAATTAGACAAAAGCATAATTCAAAATAAAATGAAATTAAATTTAGAATATTCTATGTTGAATTATCTTTTCATAGGGATTTATTTCATTTTTTTGAATTTTATTGAGAGAGATATGATTTTTAGAAGATCCATAGATTAATTAGAATTAATTAAGTATACTAATCCCTCCTCACATTTGGATGGGTGCGATGGTATGGTCGCACATCGTGTGGTGAACATCCCACTTAAACATCATATCCAAAAGGTGGTGTGGCGGTGGGACATGCTTTGATATCTACCATCCGATCGAAGATCAGACGGTCAGGGATCTCCCCGTGGTTTTAAAAGGGATAAATCATTTTCTAAATGTGGGAATAATTTAATCCGTATATCCAAAATGCATGGATGGATGACCAATATCTCCCAAGTTCTTCCCTTGACAAATGGATCCATGATAGGAAGATCGATTGAGCTCATTGAACAAAATTAACCCACCTCTAAAGCCAATGACACATCCAATGGGAATTTGCATGAAAAATTCCACAAGACACATCCATGCTTGGTAAAAAAATTCCATACCTCATAGGTGATCACTTGGTCGATCGATGAGGTAGCTTAAATGGTGGAGGCAAGCCCCATTTCTAGCCTTGGGGTTGAGTGGATTTCTTTGTGGACCAACACAACATGATGCTCCTTGCAGCTTTGATCCAATTGCTTCTCTCCTTGCTGTGGGAATTCAAATGAAAGCTTGAGTGTGATCGGAATGGTCCTTAGAGGAAGTGTGCAAGAGGAATTGGAGTGGTTTTCAATGTGGAGAAAGTTGGAAGTTCAAGTGAGCTCCCCTATTTTCCAATGGAGAAAATTGAGAAATTTCAAATTCAAACCCCTCTTAGAATGCTTAGGAAGGCTCTCTGATCTTTCCTAACATTCTCTAGGGCATGATTGAATTGAGGAATGATGGTTTTGAATTGAATTAAAGGGAGTATATCTCCCCCTTGAAGGATTGGACGGCCATAAGCTTCTTTGCTATTTTTATACAATTGACCACAATGGAAAGGTTGTTTGATCTATTTTGAGTTGGCACATGATCTGTTTGAGGCCTTGAGTGGATTGCCAACCTCCCATGTGCTTGAATTTGAGTGGAAGATGGATTTTGAATGAGCCAATTTGACCCATGGGGTTGGGTTTGGCTTTGGGTCTGTTTGGGCTGACCCAAACCCATTGGGTTCGGTGCACCACTATTCATTAGGTCTGCTTGAGCTATTAGGAAGGCATCAAGTGAATATGAAGAGGGAATGACCAAACTACCCATAGATTAGGCCAAAATTTGTTATATTCCTAGGGGTATAATGGTCATTTTGTTGATTTTTCAATTTGGATATGTTGGGTATGTGGAGAAACTAGGTTTGACCAAGTTTCATGAGATTTGGAATTCACTTGATAGGGTTTGGCTCATGTTGACCCTTTAGATCAAAATGGGTCAACTTGGGTCAAGTTGACCAATTGGTCAAATTCGATCAAACCAAGGATTAGGTCAAGTTCATATGACCGTTTGAAATATTTTGGTGGCTTTGGTTTGGTTCAATTTGGTATAGTTTTGAATTTGGCTCATATGACTTCATTTAGGTCAAATGGGTTAAGTTGACCTATTTGACCCATTTGACCTATTTGGGCTAAGTTTAGGTTTGGTTAGTCATATAGAGTGGATTGGTATCTTTGTTCCAATCAATTTTGGTTAAGTTCAAATTTGGCTTAACATGACCCCTTTAGGTCAAGTTGGGTCTAAAGTCAATTGGGCTAGGTTAGGTCTTGTTGGCCAATTGAGGCTTTGGTCAAGTTTCATAAGTGATTTGGAATGAACTTGACCCATTGGTTTGAATCAATTTGGCTTAGATCAAGTTTTGACACATTTTAACTTTTTAGGTCAAGTTGGGTCAACTTGGGTAAAGTGAAATTCTGGGTTAGGCTCGTTGACTTGGTCAAGTTTAGTTCATGAATGAACTTAGATCAATGGTTTCAATCAATTTGGCTATATTGGATTTTGGCTATGTTAGGTTTCATTTTAGGCTAAGTGTTGACTTGATTCAAATAGGTTTGACTTGGTTTGACCAATTTGGATTGATTGTCATCCCATGATGATTGTTGATCATGATGAGAGGTATATATGAGTTTGGTTCAATCCAATTTGGTTAGGATTAGAATTTGGCTCATAAGGGTACTTTAGGTCACTTTGGGTCAAGTGAGCCTAAGTGGTCAAATGGCTTGGTCAAAGCTTGATTTGAACTTGACTGATCTTGTATATGGACTTATGATTGAAATATAAATCCATTTTCATGTGGTTTGAAGTCAAATGGGTTTTGATTCATTTTACAATTTCATATTCAAAGGGTGAACATGTAAGGATTTAGGGTTTGATTTTGGAATTGGATTTTGATTTAGTGATTGGAGTTTGTATTTATATATGGGTTCATGATTATAGGGTTGATCGGATCATGAAGGAAAATCAAGAGTTTGGCTTGATTTGAAATTGATTTGGCTAAGTTCAAGATTTTAAGTTGAAAGGCTTAGGTTGGATTTTATGTGGATTTGAGTTTCATTTTTGGAATTGGTTTTGATTGTTTGAATTTATATTTCATTTATATATGTGAATATAAATTAGAATATAAATGGATCATGAGAAAAATTTCAAGGGTTTGAAGTGGTTTAATCATGATTTAGGCTAAGTCCATTAAGAAGGATTTAAAAGACTTAGGAAAATTTTGGAGTTTGGAGTTTGTATTTTTGAATTTGGTTTGATGATTTATATTTATATTTCATTTATATATGTGAATATAAATGAGAATATAAATGAATCATGAGAAAATTTTAAGGATTTGAAGTGGTTTAATCATGGTTTTACCTAAGTCCATTAAGAAGGATTCAAAGGACTTAGGGAAATTTTGGTGTTTGGAGTTTGTATTTTTTTTGGATTTGGTTTGATTGATTTATATTTATATTTCATTTATATATGTGAATATAAATGAGAATATAATTGAGTTTTGAGAAACTCACATGAGTTTGAATTGGTTTAGAGTTGATTTTAGCTAAGTCCATTAATGAAAAATTAAAGGGACCTAGGAAAATTTCATGAATTGATATGGAATTTTAAGTTTAGTTGATTGTTTTGAATTTATATTTTATTTATATATGTGAATATAAATGTGAATATAAATGAATTATGAGAAAATATTAAAGATTTGATTTGGTTTTGATCATGATTTAGGCTAAGTCCTTAAGGGAATATTAAGGACTTAGAAAGATTTGGACTTAGAAATTTCATTCATGGATTTTGATAATGAGTTTCAATAAAAGATTTCAATCATGGATTTCAATCTTATGGAGTTGATTTGACTTTGGAGAAAATCAATTGAGATTTATTTGGAGTTTGACTTGAATGAAGGATAGTGAGGAATGGTTTATGCTAAGGGTAGGCAAGTTTTATTTACACCCCTAAGGCATGACCTATTACTATGGCTAACTCTTCTAAGTCTTCTAGGGCTTGGTTGAGTGTCCACCTAATCACTAGATGTATCTTAAGACTAAGGAACTCTTAAAGCCTAAGAGGAGTCCTATGTCTAAGATGGAGGGTTTGAGAGCTCATTCTAAAAATGAGGTCAACAAAAATAGTGTGGGTGTGACTTGGAACACCACACATGGTGTTGAGAATGATCAACAACACTAGAGATCATAAATGAAAACAATCTATTCTTAACCCAAGGAAAGAAGAATCGAGCTTAGTGCAATGTGGCTCTACTGTCTAGACATAGAGAGAGGGAAGAATCTAAGGGATAGTGTGAACCTTCCACTAGGGAAGCGGTTCAAGTCATCTCAAGGGGATGAAAGGTTTAATTTGATTTGAATCTCAGGAGAAATGATTTGATTTACTAGGGAAGAGGGTTGAATTTGTTTCAATTAATTTGGTTTGAATTTTGAGATGAACCTTATTGGTTTGATATGGGTTGCACTGAGTAGGTGCCATGGAGGCTAGGACCTAACTCAGATTTACCAATCCAAAGGGGTAGTCTGCTAAGCACATAGTAGGATTAGCCAAAAGAAGGGATACCTTTCAGTATGTAGTAGATGTAGTAAGAAGAAAGTGTAGTAGACTCACATCCTCCACAGTAGGGATAAGTTGTTGGGGTAATCTAATGGCAAAATGATTACAACCTAGAACTATTTATTATGAATCTTGGGGACTTATATCAACTCAAGGATAGTTAAGATTAATTTCATTTTTTTAAATTTGTTTATTTTGATTATGATAGATCCTATAAGTTTGTGATGAGCTGCACTGTATAGGGGCCATGGAGGCCTAGACTTAACATAAATTTAACAATTCAAAGGGAATAGTCTACTAACCATAAAGTAGAGCTATCCAACCAAGGGGTGGTGTTTTTCAGTTTACAATGGTCAAGTCTTAAGAAGAAAGCACAGGGACTCATATATTCTAGAAATAAGGAACCACTGGGGTGATCAGTTGCTTTGGGCAATAAATCAAACCGACTAGGCATTGAGTGAATGCCCGGGGACTTAAATCACTCAAGGTCAAGATTAATTTTATTTTAGATTTGTTTGATGGATTGTGGTTTACAATGGATCAAATTGAAGCTTATATAAGCCTAGACCTCATTTATTGAACCAAAGGGAGTAGCTGATCGATGGGAGAACTATCAACCAAAGGAGTGCCTTTGATTTGCAATGATCAATTGATGGAAGAAAGCTGGGGACTCACATCTTCCACTACAGAAGATCACTTGGGTGATTGATTGCTTTGTGCAACAAATCAAACCCGACCTAGGGGATGCCCGTCGATTTGAAATAATCATTCTAGAATGAATGCGTTACAGTCTTACATATTTCAAAGGGGAACGATTGTCGAGGTAACCTGCTTGTGGCAAAATAGATTGAACCCGACCTAAGGGAGACTATGGAGTGAGTACCAGATTTATCTCTTCAGTAGTTAGGCAATTTGGGAGTTCTTCTCTAAAGATAGGATGCCTGCTTGGGAAAAGGGGCCCATTGGGGTTTTGAATACCCAATCCATAAGCGAATTAATTTTATGTATTTTAGTTTATTTTGGTGTGTTTTAGTGTGGACCCTATTAGTTTGCGAGAGATCAAATTGAGAAGGAGCTTATATCAGCCCAGACCTATCTCAGATTTACTGAACCAAGAAAAAAATCTGCGCATTTGCTAAACAAATTCTCCAACCATAGGGGTGGCTACTAGGAAAGGATCCAATCCAAAAAAGGTAGTGTCTAAATGGGGTCTGGGACTTGATCCAAATAGAGTGTCATGGGGATGGGGATGTAAGGGCTTAATCCAACACCGAGAGAAGATGACATGGCTAGTCATATATGTCAATAGGTATTGATTGTCCAACTCAGGAGAAAGCATGGGACTCATATCTAGAGTGGTGTACTCACTAGGTGAGTCATTGTCGATAGTGACATCAACAACCTAAGGTGCCATTGATTTATAATAATCACTGAAGAAAGCAGGACTCATCCTCCTATAAAAGATTGATGATAGTCATCTTACTTTGATGCCATGGAGCCTGGGGCGACTTACGGTGAATGCCCAGGAACTTATATCAACTCAAAATAGTCAAGAGGAAAGGAGCCTACAGGGACTTATCTTAAAACCTCGAATATACTCGACCTGGTTAGAGCATGATGGCTAGTTCAAGAAGAGAAAGCAGGGACTCACATCTTCTTAAGCAAAGTCAACATGAGGTAGCTTACTTTGGGTAGTGAAGCTACCATACTAATGAAATCATTGGTTTGCAATGGTCAAGTTAGGAAGAAAGCTGGGGACTCACATCCTCCAAATAAGTGACCACAGGGTGACATACATATTAGCGAGGTAGCATGTAGGCCGACCTAGAGCGACTAATGAGTGAGTGCCAGGGGCTTGCTCCCACATCAAATAGCTTGAGATAAAGATTTGTGTTTATTTTGTGCATGTGTTAAAGAATAGGATGACACCTTTGGGGACTCTTACACCTACCTTAAACACTAGGGTTTTGATGATGAATGGTGCCATGGATGGAAACAGATTCCCAGAAAGGATGTTGCTTGGGTTCTCTCTATCTTGGTTATGCTAATCAAAATAGGATGCCTCTGGGGTTCTCTTACACCTATTCTAAGCATCAGAATTTGTGTTTGTGTTGTGAAAGAGGGATAGGATGCCACTTGGGGACTCTTACACCTACCTAAACATGGCGATTGCAAGATAAGCAAACAACACTTGAAAGAAGATTTGATGAATGGAATCATATTTTTTATTCATTTTATTAATGATTATTTTAAAACATGATTTATTTCATGGGTAATATTTCTTTAGATAGAGCCCATTAATTGGAAGCATCGTGTTCCCCTTTATAATCAATAAGGCGATAAGATCCTCCTTGGTAGGCCTTCTCTATGACATAGGGGCCTTCCCAAGTGGGTTCAAACTTGCCTCCCATCTTTTGGGCAACAATTGGTCTCCTTAGGACTAACACAAGTTCTCTCTACTTGGAAGACCTAGGGACCCTTGTTGTGAGCTTGAATCATTTTCCTTGTACAACTTCGAGGTTTTTGGCACATGTAGGTGACTCTCCTCCAAACCTTTGAGCTCTTCTAACCAACTTTGCATTACGCTTTGTAGTGATCTTGTTACCCAATGCTATCCTTAGTGATGGGAGTTGAACTTCTAAGGAAGAATGGCAGACCCATACACTAAGAAAAATGGGGTAGGCGGGTTGGAGTTGGTATGTGTGGTAGGCCCACAAGGCTTCAACCATTCGTTCCACTATCATTTATTGTCATCAGAGTCTTCTTGATTCTGGATGAGAGTTTTTTGTTGAATGCTTGCTAAGCCATTTGCTCTAGGTAGTAGATGGTGGAGTATCTCCAATCTATACCATGTCTTAGAGGCTGTTGATCTTCATGCTTTTGAATGCAGTAACATTATCGGATATAATTTGTTGAGGCACCCCAAACCTATATACAATATGGTTCCTGAAAAATTGAAGCACATCTTGGGGTTGTGACCTCTATGAATGGCGCACTTGGAAAAGTGGTATGCTAAGAAGATGGTTGAGGAGGATTGATGGACCAACACTCAAATGGCCATGAAGCCAATGTAGTGTAGAATGTTGGGTGGTTGGTGGAGGACCACACTGTGTACTTGACACTAATGGCTTCTTTTAACTACATCCATGCAATCTGTGATCATCGAAGGCCAGTAGTATCCAAGTCTCTTGATCTTCATCTTCATCTTCAGACTAGATTGATGTGCTCCATATAGAATATACCTGATTGTACCTCGGTTATAATGCCACAGGATTTGTGTTTATCTAAACAACATAATCATATTTGGTCATAGGATCGACAGTACATAGTGCCATCAACAAGAGCATAGGAGAGAGCTCTGTATTTCACCTGATGGGCTTATGACTTTTCTTGAGGTAGTTTTCTGATGTTCAAGTAATCTATGAACGGTTGCCTCCAATCCAGCTCCTTGTCCATTTTAGTAATGGCAACCTGCCCTTCAAGAGAAAGTCTCTTGATGAGTTCAACATCAATAAGGGATAAGACTTGCCTATTTTGGACCCTTTATTGAAATGGACACATCTTCCGGACATGCCAACTCTTTGGCAAGTTTGGCCAAGCATCTACTATTGTGTTCTCACGGGGAACCTTGTAGATGGTGACTTGAATTTGGGCCAACTTCATGGTATACTCATAGTAATGATGAAGCTTGGGTTTGAGAACACAGTAGGACCCGACAATCGGTTGATGACCAACGAGAATCCCAAAGATGTTGATGCTCTTGACAATAGTGATGGCTAACTCCGCAATCAAAGCCTCATACTTCAACTTCATTGTTGGATAGATAGTATGAGAATCTCATCATCAAGGTTTGGAGTTAGAAGAACTATTCCTACCCTGCCTTTCTAGGAGAATAGATCATGGTGCTTCACCTTTAAGAAAGAAGCAGCACCATCAAAATACATCTCCCATCGTGGTTGCCGACCTTCAATGATTTGTTCATCGGAGATCATCACTAAATGGAGAATCGAAAATTGGGTGTCTTTGCTAAGAAATTTGCTAGTGCTATCCTTTTACTACAGGTACAAATGTGATATCAAACTGAGAATCATGGACCATGAGCCAAACATCAAAATGTTGGTCATGTCATGAGATACTACAATGGATTATTCTTGAGATCAAGTTAGCTTTTAGGAAGCAAAGATCAAAGCTAGATAATGTTTCTCAATAGGTGGATAGTTTCTTGATGATCGGGGCGATGGTGAGGTAGTAGAGAGCACTCTCCTTTCCTTCATCATTGGCTTGGGCCAACAGAGAATCGAGAGAGTCGTCCAATGTAGCAGTGTAGATGATGAGTGGCCTACTTGGGTTAGGGGTTGCTAGAACTGGTGGCTTCACCAAGTACTCTTTGATGTCTTCAAAAGCATACTGACACTTGTCATCACACTTAAACTTGGCATCCTTTTGACAAGTGCTGAATGGTTTGCATCTCTGATAGTTTGAGATAAAGCATCTTAGATATGCTACCATC
Organism: Cymbidium sinense; assembly: GCA_021442155.1. NCBI lineage: Eukaryota > Viridiplantae > Streptophyta > Magnoliopsida > Asparagales > Orchidaceae > Cymbidium > Cymbidium sinense. Next base: position 103,445,226 of record CM038222.1, read on the forward strand.
CTTGAAAGGATCAGTTGAGTTAAACTCTTAGGAGGTGGCATTTCTAAGATAGCTTTAATCTTTTCAGAATCTATTTCTATTCCTCGGTGTTGAACAGCAAACCTAAGGAATTTTTCGAAGCTACTCTGAATGCATACTTCAGGGGATTTATTTTGAGGTTATATTATATTAACCATTCAAAATCTACTCTCAAGTCAAAGAGGTGGTCTTCCTTTTCTCTCTTGACTATTAGATCATCAACATAGCACTCAACCTGATGATGAATGAGTTCATTGAAGATTTGAGTCATGGCCCGTTGGTATGTAGCACCCATTTTAAGGCGAAAGGCATGACCCTATAAGATTCGATCGGGGTTTCAAAAGTAGTGTTTCTTTCATCTTGGAGACATCTTGATTTGGTTATAGCGATGACCCATCCATGAAAGAGAAGGCGCATGAGATGAGCAATGTCCACCATTAATTTTGGTATAGGAAAAGAAACTCATCCTTAGGACATGCCTTATTTAAGTCCCTAAAATTGATGCAAATACAAATTTGGCCATTCTTCTTCTTAACTGGGATGACACTAGCTAACCAGGTAGGATATTTTTCTTCCACGAAACCAGCATCGATCAATTTCTTGACTTGAAATGACTTGTTCAATTTCTAATTGCATTCATCTAGGAGCTTGCTTAATAGGGGCAGCATTAGGATCTATTACTTGCTTATGGACTGCTCGTTAGGAGATAATCCGAGCATTTTTTCATAACTCCATGCAAAGAAATCTTTAAACTCAATCAATTGCCTAACTAAGTCATTGGTTTTTTCTTCATTCAATAATAAATTGATGTATGTTAGACGTGGATTTTCTTTTGTCCCAAAGTTGATTTCTTTAATGTTGTCAATTGTTAAATGAATCTCCTCTTCAAATTTTGGTGGTGCCTCTTTGACTTGGAGATCATCTGGATCATCTGAGATTTCTAAACACACATTCTCATAAGAGTTGGATGTGTGAGAAGAAACTATCAGACTCCAAATGATTGGTAACAACTAGGCAATAATCTTCGTCATCGACCGGACCCACTGTATCGAATCCTAGTCTTGCTCTTGATTGTGCTTCCTGTATTGTTCCATAGCTTTTCAAATATTGACGTGCTTGGACCATGTGTGTGAGGAACTAAACCTTTACGTATAAGATTTTGAACACAAGGTGAGTAAAAGTCAAAGGTAATTCCATTAATTCTTTAAAGTATCTCCTCAAGTTCTACATTAACTTAGACTTGAGGATGATGATCCCAAAAGAATCTTCTACTTCATGTCACTTTGGAAGACTTAGGGACTTCCTTAACTACTAAACCTTCAACTTTGAGATGTAAGTGAGGTTAGAGCTAAGGTTCCCAACTATTGCTAATAGTTTCACATAAACTATTTAAATACTTTGCTTTTGCTTGGAGGCTTGGTCTTTATCTCAGATCAAAGTCACCTCCAATGGAACCCGAGAGGGGTTGGCTATACTAATCACATTAGACTCATCCTCTGGATTCCAAGTCTATGTGAATAGTAGGGTACTCTATGAAGCTGGAACATGACCTCTATTGGTGAAGGCCAACTAGGGGGTCTCCACCTAAATGCCTCTATTTCCTGCCTCTCACGGTGGAGGTTGAGCCATCTACCCACATGTCCATATGATGGAATGAACTATGGGTGGAATGTGATATGCAGATCTATTTCTTCTTCAATTCCCCTTTCTTGTTCACTTGGACTTTTATTTTTCTTTTCATTTTCTTTTATCTTTTCTTTTGCTTCATTTTCTTTTTCTTTTTATTTTGCATTTGAATTTTGTCCAAGTTCATGAGAAAGGGTGTTTTGAGGAAGATAGTAGGTTGCATCCTCATAAATCTCAACCTCTCTAATTGAAAATGGCTTTTCATCTCCATTGACATGGTATTCAATTCCATCTTTTCTGAACTTGATGCACTGATGAAGGGAGGATGGAATGATCTTGTTTTTGATGTATCCAAGGCCTACCAAGCAAAGCATGAAAGTATTGAATCAATGATGTAGAACTTGGCTTGTCTTCAGTCACCTATCTCCAAAGGTAACACTATAGAACCTAAAGCCCCTCACCTTGATCATGAATCCTCTCAACATCATCCTATCTCCTCGAGTGTAGAGATGTCGATCTTTTAAATAGGCAAGGGTCTTTAGACTCATAATGTTCAGATGCACTTGAATCCATGAGAACCAGCGGTCTAAGTCCATGTCATGTGATGTAGGGGATGGTTGTGCTCAAGTCCCCCAGAAAGAAGGTCTTCATCGTGAAGGTGATCCCTTAGCTTCTTTTGCATAATGTGCTTCCTCACCTATAGCGATTAGTTGAGCTAAGCATATTTTAGGATCAAGGAGGGCCTTGATTAGTGATTCTCTCATCTCTTTGGATAAGATAAGGGCATCATATATGCTTAGCTTAGATGGCAACTTTCTTAGATGAGAAAGGACGTTGTAGTCCACCTTCGGTTGGTCTTCCACAAGCATATCCAAGGGTGGAGCATCTTGTGGAAGGGCTTCTCAATCTTGACCAATGACTTGTTTCCTCTATCTTGAGGTCTTTGCCTAGGAGGTAGAACCTTGCCACTATGGAGGTTGACCTGATCTCTTAGGTGTGGTAATGGAAGGTTCTACCTACGCATCAGCTCACCTATAGCTTCTCCTATGGGACTCTCAGAATCGGATGATTCCAAGTCTATCTCAAGAGGTGAACCCATAGTATTCAGAGTTGGAAAGTCCAACTCTAAATCAGAAAGAGGAAGATCAGAATTATTATAGTTATTTAGACTTGAAGAGTTATCATTAGGAATAGAAGAAGATAACCCATCAGAAGTGACACAAATGTAATTCAAACTAGCTTTATTCTTCAATTTCTTGGAATTATTTGGAGGTATAAAGTAGAAATCAAAAATAAAGTGGTGGGTAAGGGATTTGATGCCCTTATCCACGATACAAGAGTTCTACTAGTAGAAGAAGAAGAGCTACTGAAATGGAAGAAGTCAGGTGTGAAATGGAAGGCTAGAGGATGGACATGGTGTGTGCTAAGGGCTATCTCGGTGACACATTTCTGCTTGAGCTCCCCTTTCCAGAGTTGGCATTGGCAACTTGCAAACCTTCCTTGATGTTGGAGGTTTGAGCTAACTCAGGCACCTGTAAGGAAAGCTTCTTGATCTTTTAGATGATCTTCTTAGAGGTTTTGGATAAAGAAATATCCCAACCTTCTTTAGTTTTGGTAGGATCACATGTATCCCAAGGATTACCCTAATGGAACTGGAAGGTTGTTCCACAAGGTATTCCTTTGGGATAACTACAACACTGGTCTTGAAACTATGTTCAAGCCGCCTTGAATGTGAAAGCAAAATATGGCCTAACATGTGGTAAGGGCAAAAGTTTGGATCATGACTTTTGCCTACTTCGGTCACTAGCTAATTTTTTTAAGAGATTCTTAAAGATCTTCCTGATTACCTCCCTCTTAAAAGAATAAGGTTTGTTTAACTTATCTAAAAGAGTAGGTGGACCATAGCTACTTGGTGGTGGATATGCGTGCCACTACTTTTGGTGGTATGGTTGAGGCGGTGGCTGTGCTGGCCATGGAGGCTACGGTGGAGGCCAGTAGGGCTGCCTCGGTGGTGGAAAAGGAGGTGGAGGCTGCTGAGGTTGTGGTCTCTCAGACTGATCTCTAGGCAGTTCCCTTGTCAACTACTTCTTGCTTCTTCTCATAGACCTTTCGATTGCTTGGCAACTGATCTTGAAAAGGCAACTGTTTGGCCTCTCCTTGTAGAATAGCCGCCTTGTTGATTAGTTTTTCAAATGTCTTGATAGTGAAGCCCTTAAGCATGAAGGTTACCAGACCATGGATATTCTTTGAGAGAATCTTAATGGAATGTTGTTCAGACTGCTGTGGTTCACACTTCATACTCAGGTTATGCCATCGAAGAATATAATCAACAAGGGACTCACCTGGGTGCTGTTGTGCTACAACGAGATCACCTGATAACCCTTTCGAGCTCCAAAACCTCTTAATGAAGAGTTGCTCTAACTCAGCAAATGTCTTTACTAAATTATTGGGTAGTTCAGCATACCAATCGAAAGCAATACCTACTAGGCTACTAATGAAGAGGCAGAAAAGCAAAGCATCACTGCCACCTGCATTGCAACAACTGGCCATGAAATGTGCAATGTGTTGCCTTGGGTTTCTATTACCATCAAAGCTTTTGAAGGAAGGAGGCCCGAAACCCTTGGGATATTGGATAACTTCGAATTCCTTTGGGTAGGGTTTACCCTTTGGGCGATGATCCTCCAGGCTTGAGCCAAGCTTCCTTCACTGCTTGCTCAACCATGGATTTTATGTCTTTTCTTGTATGGAGGTACTTTCCACTTACCTTCATCTGTGCTACCTTGCTCAATGGGAGGTAGAGTCTTCGGGTCCAAGACATGCACTAACTTCAGAGATGTGTATAGTAGGATGAACTAAGGGCTTATTCTTGAAGCAGCGATATTGTACTAACAAGTCCTCTAACTATGCCATCCTATCAATCTTTCTCAACCACTAGTGATGAGTGTGATGCTACTGTCCTCCTCACCTCATCACCTTCCATGGCTTATTGTTCCAAGAAGAGATCCTAGTGTCAATATAGACTCCAAATCTCCCAATAAGTCATCTTCATTGGGATAAGTGACTTTTCTTCATCGACGTACCCAAGATCTCCTTCTTCTCCATGAAATAATGTGCAACTATCTCATCTAAGAATGATCCATTTGTACAAACAATTTGGTGGCCGTGTGATCACTATCATGCCGAGAGATCACCTCACGGAGAGTCAATCATATGTAGATTGTACTCACTAGATGAATGACATTCCTGACTACAACTGGCTATGAGAGGGGTAACAATCCTAGGATATTCTACTATCATTGGTGCGGCTAGACTATCATCTAGAATATATGAAATTACAGTCACCATCTCCATATCTTGTTATATGGGTAGAGTTGGTGAAGGGATGACCGTGATGCCTTGGGGTCATCACTCCTTCCGCATCATCACTACGGTAGAAGGTTGAGGAGGAGTGCTCGGCCCTACCATAATGGGCAATGTAAAAGGGGTAGAATCCCTCAGCCATAGCCGGATCACCAATGGGGTGCACTTTTCCCCAGATATAGCCTTCATGGCCTTTAGTGGAATAGGAGATGCTGTAACCTAAACTGGTGATGGCGGACGAGGGGTAGAGCAGTGGGGTGGAGACACCACCAACTCTCTATGCGTAGGAACTACTCTTCTATGGTGGCTAGTCCTAGTAAGAAGGATAGTGTAAGTATGGTCGACGCGGGTAGTGCGCCAAGCTGGAAAATCAATAAGAGCAAATCGTCGGTGCATGAACCTCGCCTCTCCTAGTAATATGTGTGTATGGGCCTCTCGGGCCTCTCATGATGGATCTACTTCCCCGGGGATGATAGATCAAGATCAAATGAGTTTAGACTCAGAGCATCAGATGCTCACCTGCATAAGATAGAGGAGGCAGCGTATAACCTCCGCTCTTAAGCTATGATAATGCACCACCCGGAGGAGGTGATGAGCAAATCCTCTAACATCCTCTTTATCGATCTAGAGAGAGGATGGAATTGGTTATAACCGGTGGTGAAGTGCTGGGAACTCATCCATAGGCGACAGCTACCTCTAGCTCCCCAGCAATCTTGTGTGGACGCTTGATCATGCGATTCTTATTCCTAGGTATGCGGGTAGGATGGGAGTGAGCTAGACCCATACTCAAATGTAGGGGAGGCAAAACCACGAGACCGGAGCCTTACCCTTGGGGAGATGCAGAGATGAGATGGTCTTGCCCTCAGGCATGAGAAACCACACTGATCAATGGTACACGCACCAACTGAAGCAGTGGGATGCCACTTTCCTCTTGAGGAGACAGTGAGTAAGTCAATCGATGACCCGACACCCGTCTGGTCCTACTTGTGGTGAGGGGAGTGCCCTCACAAGAAATCTTGGCTCCCTTGAATCCCCTACCAAAGTGAATCAGATGCATATGGTCCAGTTGGAGGAAGTTGGCTTGATCCAAAGCTAGATCCATGCCATGGGGGAAGGTGAAAATGAACTTCTGTGCACCAGCCATTTCAACAACTATAAGGAACTAGTCATCGTGAAGAATCTATGAAATGTGTTTGTATCAAATTTTGTCTTTATAGATTTTTTTTGAATTTTGAATTTAAAAATTTGAACCCACATCCAACAACTTGGAAGTGTTAACTAGGGTTCAATGGATTTGAGAAGATTGATTGAAAAAGGAATTTTGAATATGAATCAAACTTAAATTTAGTATGTTGAAATATGGATTCAAATTTTGATAAGGATGCTTCCATAGGTTCATGTTTGTTGAATTTGAATTTTTGATTTGATGACCCTTTCCTTTAACAAATTTGAGTATGTTAAAGTAAGGGTCAAATTGATTTTGTTTATGTTTGATGATTTTGTAATTTCACTTACTTAGCAAATATAGGTATGATAAGTGAAGTATTTTGAAAGTGATTGTTTCTTTTTGTAAATTTTTGTTTTAATATTTGGATTTCTCACTGAGCAAATTTAGGTATGCTAAGTGAAGAATCCAAGTGTGTTTTGTTTGATTTTTGAATATAGGATTCATAGGAAATTTAGGTATGCTAAGAAAATCCTAAGTGTTTTATTTTTGTCTTGATGTTTTGATTTTGAAAAGGTAGGATCCTTAGCAAATTTGGTATGCTAAAATCCTAAGTGTTTCATTTTTTTGATTTGTTTTGAAAGTGGAGAATTAACTTTAGCAAATTTGGTATGCTAAGATGAAGTCCCACTTGGTTTTGAAATGGAAATTTTACTTAGCAAATTTGAGTATGCTAAATGAAATTCAAAGATGTGTTCAAAATTTTGATTTGTTTTGGTTTTGAAAATGGAAACTTCTCCTTAGCAAATTTGGTATGCTAAGGGAAGTTCCAAAGGTGTGAAATTTTGGTTTTGACTTTGGAGACTTCACTTAGCAAATTTGATATGTTAGGTGAAATTCCAAAATGTTTTGAAAATGTTTGGTTTGGAAACTTCACTTAACAAATTTGGGTATGCTAAATGAAGTTCCAAATGTGTTTTGAAAATTTTGATTTTGAATTGGAGACTTCACTTAGCAAATTTGAGTATGTTAAATGAAGTTCCAAAATGTGTTTTGAAAATTTTGATTTTGATTTGGAGACTTCACTTAGATTTGTATGCTAAATGAAGTTCCAAAATGTTTTTGAAAATTTTGATTTTGGTTTGGAGACTTCACTTAGCAAATTTGAGTATGCTAAATGAAGTTCCAAAATGTGTTTTGAAAATTTTGATTTTGAATTTGGAGACTTCATTAAATTTGAATGTTAAATGAAGTTCCAAATGTGTTTGAAATTTTTTTTGGTTTTTTTAAATTTAGAGACTTCACTTAACAAAATTGGGTATGTTAAATGAAGTTCCAAAAATGTGTTTATAAAAATTTTAAATTTTGAATTTGGAGACTTCACTTAACAAATTTGGGTATGTTAAAATGAAGTTCCAAATGTGTTTAGAATTTTGAAATATGATTGTTAATTTTAATTTTGAAAAGAGGACTTCCATTCAACAAATTTGGTATGTAGAATGGAGATCAATCTATTTTGAAATGTGAAATTTATTTTGTGTGTGATTATTGCTTTTGAAGAGGAATTCCAACTTAATTCATATGTGAGATATGTTTAAGTGAGATTTCAAATGATATTTATTTTTTTAATTGGGATGAAATCTTCATTTGTAAATTTGAATATATTAAATGAGGATGTTCATATGTGCTTTTGAAAAATTTAATATTATTTGAAAATGACACTTTATTCAATAGGTATGAGTGTATTTAATGGAAAAGGCTCATGTGTGGTTTTTGAAAATTTTATTTTTGGTTTTGATTTTGATTTTTAGAAAGATGATTATTCATTTTATTTTGAAAATGAAATCTTCATCAAAATGGATTGAAGGAAGATGTTCATTTGTGCTTTTGGAAAATTTAGATTTATTTGAAAATAAACTTCCATTTAATAGGTGTGAATATATTGAATGGAAAGATTCATGTTTTGAAAATTGTTTTGATTGTGATTTTGAAAATGATTGTTCATTTTATTTTGAAAATGAAATCTTCATCAAAATGAATTGAAAGAATGTTCATTTTCTTTGGAAAATGTTAGTTTTATTTTGAAAATTTACATATAACAATTATGTGAATTGTTAAATGAGGTAAAATTTTTTGTGAAAAAATATTTTATTAGTGCATTTTGAAAGTTCTTATGAAAATTAGTCTTTATTATTTTAGAATGAACCATTCCTTATCATAAAAATGATAACGGGGAAGTTTTTAAATGTTTTCTTTTTTATTTAGATCTTTTCATTTTTACCCATTGGGGAACCCAATGGAAGATTTAAGACTAACAAAGAATGTGGTCCTAAAACCTAAAGATGTTGGCTAACTCAACTTAAGCATGAAATAGGCTAAGTTTCAATGGAAAGAAAGATAGCCTTGAATTCATACCAAAGTACAAATCCATTATCAATACTCAAAGATAATGATCATTTACCAAAGATGGCATCCCCAGCAGAGTTGCTAGAAAAATCTGTTGTGAAAAATTTCTATAAGATGGGGGGAGTCACCTTCAAATCTTGGTTAGAAATGAAGAGGCAAGCATATAGAAATTCATCTTTTTTGATGCATAGATCCAGATGTACTTATTTAGTGATTGAGTACATCATCAAGGAAATAGTGTACTATCTCAAGAAGATGAGTCACTACCCTTTAATGGACCTAATCACCTCAATAAGGACTCCTAAGGATGATGGGTTTGCATATGTACCAGAGATTCTTCCCCTACTTTACATGGAAAAGTAAAGTAGGGTTTATTTTAAACCGGGTTCGTTAAGTTCCCTACAGGGGCAATCCCCCATAGTTAATTACATCCTAAGAAATGAAAATTACTTAAGAAAACTCTCAATTAATATAAATGATCATTGTCTTCAAAGATTTTAATAGGAAAGAGACTATCAATTGATTGGTTTATTTTTGAAAGATCAAATAAGATTGATCAAAGTGGGGGGAGTTATTATCTAAGCCAAAGTGGAAGATAAGTAGGAGATGCCCACGATGCTAGAAAACTTAGCGAGTATCTCAAACTATCTTATTATCAAGTTTTACATTTTTGAAATTGATTTAGTTTGTTTGAATTGAATTTTTTATTAGAAATCTAAGAGTTATGATCCCTTAACACAAGATTAAGGAAATGCCTAAGAGGTGATGAATTATGCCTATGACCCATAAAGGGGAGAAGCAACCTAAAAACCTAAATTTAGGGAGCTTTGGTGAGGGCCAAAAGCACAACCTAAATCTGAGGTGAAAATGAGTAATTTGTTTGCCTCCGAGGACAAACCGAAATTACACACTGGGGTGTGGCCAACTAACTCCTCTATGATTTTAAATACATGTAGGCAAGTCTTTATGCTTATGCAAGATAGCTAGGTTGTTATTTATTTAGAAAGAGACTAAGTCCTTAAACTCACTCCCTAAAGAGACTAGATCATGTAAAGGACATGCTTCAAATGACCTAAATCTAATGCAATTCAAATTTCATTTTATTTTTTATTTTTGGATAATTATTTTGACTTAGGATAATAGGATTCATATGCCAAATGCAAGAGAAATAAAGTTATTGGCCAAAATCAATGAGAAGGGAGGAGGTGTGTTTCCACCATACCTCTGTCAAGTTTCTCAGCAAAGGTGGAAGCCCTCAATCAAGAGTGAAATAAGATGCATTTGTGCATGATATTATAAAAGAAATACTCATCTAAGGGTTGCTAATTCTTTTATCTTGATTTTAAACCTAAGCTTTAGGTGAGGTTATGAGTTCTTTATTTTAATTTTGAGTTGTTAAGTTGGGTAAAAGATTTATTTTTTCCTAAAGAGCCTAATCCACATCTAGACCATACATAAACCAAGAAAGAAACTAGGAAAAGCATTCCACTTAATGCAAAAGCTAAACAAATCATCAATCAATTTATAATGCTAATCACAAAAGAATAAAAGGCCGTTATGGTCGGGCACCACCGCACAAACCTAAAAATATCAAATATGGGAAGCCTAGCTCTACCCTAATACAACCTATATTTAAAATTAATTAAATTACAATTAAGCAAGTAATTCATTATTACGGGGGTCTTCAAGCTTCATTTCTTCTTTTTTCTTCTTTTCTTCTTTCTTCTTTGGTTCCTTCTTTTGGATGGTTGGAAGGTAGATGCTCCAAGGCTTCACATGGTGCATAAGATAGACTCTTAGGACCAATGCTCATCCTAATCCCGATAACAATCATTCCAAAATCTAATTTGCATAAATTTACATGAAAAGGAAAAGAATAAATCTAACTAACATAAAATAAAGGTTAGCTAAACAAAACAAATCCCAAGCATGTATATTTTATCACCCCACACATGGGTGACTAAGTCCACGCCTATTGGATTATGCTTAGGTATAAAAGCACTGCAAGCAAAAGCATTTATATATTTATTTATGATAATGCCCTTTAAGCACAGTCATCTACAGAAAATAATGATTAGACTAAGAGCATCCTATCATTTATTCTATGAGCATAAACCCTAACATCTAGTCTAAAAAATATATCATAAAACAAAACAAAATATCAAACCATGCACCGTCCTAACCTAAAGCTAGAAGTGGTGACTTAGGCTAATGTGTGTGCTTTGAAGGTTTGTGTGGTATGCTTAGCTATGGATTTAGGTTCAACTTTTCTAAGTGTGAAAAAACATGTTTAACTTTGAGGAGGGTTTCATTTAAGTTGTTTAATTATTTTGGGTTGATTTTATTTCATGTTTTGATTTGGTTCAAGTGAATCTTACAATTAATTACTAAGTTATAGAGAGGAAAGAGAAGAGAACTTCTCTTTCCTTCCCTAACCTAAGTAATTTCTAAAGTATATTCACATTTTAATTTTGTTTTAGTGAGTATTTTGATTAAATCTTTTAATTAATCCTAAGTTTAGATAAAATCTAAACAAACCTATTCAAAAAGAAATTTTAAGATTAAATAAAATGAATTAAATCCACATAAAATACATTACTTTATTTCTTTCCCAACATGTATAACATGCATATGAATGAGTCCTAAGCATATCTATATATATAAAAGAGAACATTTAACACACTTTATGATGCATGCTAAGTAATCCATTTAGGAAAATTTGGAAATTTAATTATGCATGATTTTCTTTAAGTAAAAAAGGGTTTCTTTATCCAATTTTTCACATACACAAATGAAAGTAAGAAAGGCATAAGTGAGTACAACGCTATTGTTAACCAAAGGTGTAAGGTACAAGACCTGCTTAGGGCTTCTTGAAGACTCACAACCTCAGGGTTGTCTAGACTAATATATCACTTTCCTTAAATACAAACATATGTCTAAAAGAAAATTAATGGAAATAGACAATGAAAAGTTGTATTAATTGATTCATTTTTGTTTATGTAATTTATGTGTGTAAGCATGGGTAACCCTTCTTAAGTGATAGCATATAAATGAATAGGGTATGGAATTAGGTAAGTGTTAGGTTCTTTTTAAATGAACCATACATCTTACCAACTCATATTCAAAACTATGCTAACATAAGAGAGAAAAGAAATCTATTCTAAGCACATCCATATATTCTTCATGCACAAACATAATTAAAATATAAGTAGCACACTTTTAGATTTGATATTTGATTTATATGTTTTGAAAATAATTTGGATTTAGTAGTGATAATAGCAACTCATATTTCTACTTTAGCCAACACATGCAAATTTGACATAAAGTAAACAATTTCATTTTAAATTTGAATTTGAAAATATGAATGCATGAAACATGACACACAAATTTAACATGTTGGGGAAAGAATCAAAGAAATGAAAGCATGTAAACACATTCACTTTAATTAAATCCTAAAGACATTCTCACGAAATAGGAAAGGCTAAAATAAATCAAAGTGAATTCAATGTGATTTTTGTTTAGTTTAGAGTTTGATTTAATTTTGAAAAGGTGAGTTGAGTTTGAGGTTCCTAACCCATTCCCATATGTGTTTGATATTTTTGTTTAATTTTTAGATGATTAGATTCATTTTTATGTATTAATTAGGTTAAGGTATGAATTAAGCAATTAAACCTTACTACCACCTTAACATAATTAACCAAATAATTATGAGCCAATGAGATGACATAAAAACTCATAAGAAATTTAAATTTGTAATGCACCTAATAAGAAAAAAAGGCACAATGCAATTTGGCTCATGATTAATGGTTAATTAAGCTAAGGGGTTTAGCTTAAGTAATTTCAAAACACCCCTTCATATATATGAATTGTGTTTTGATTTCCTTAATTGAACTTAGGCTATTAAGCACCTAAGCATCTACCCAAAGTAATTAGTTAAGTTTTAGAATTTTTAGTAATTAATTATGGGAATAATTGAATTAACCCTTAATTAAGAAGATTAAGAAAGAGAAGGGGTTTAGGGAAATAGCTTAGGGAAATGCCAAAATTATTCCCAAACCTTCACTTTTGGATCACCTTAATCAACTATAATAATAGATTGAAACCACTAATCACACCTTAATTATCCTTAATTACATAAGTAGGATAATTAGAAAACATCATTGCAATTCTCCCAATTAAGCCATCAATAAATCCTAAGAAAATTAGGTTAGGCAGAGATCATTTCATGAAACATACTCAAGAAGTTTGTGATTAATCAGAGGTTTAATTAAGAGGTAATAGGAAAAATAATATTTCCAATAAATTCCAAAATCAGAGAAAACCATAATTAAAAATCCATTGAAATTAATTTTAAAATATTTTAGGTTAAATTATCATTCCATAGGAATTTATTTCATATTTTTTTGAATTTTATTGAGAGAGATATGAGTTTTAGAAGATCCATGGATTAATCAGAATTAATTAAGCATCCAAACTAATCCCACCACACTGCACGGTGTGACATGCTTTATATGCATTGCATGGTGAGCATCCCACTAAAATCACATCAAAGTGGTGGGACAGCTTTGATCTATCGATCAAAGATCATGGATGGCGAGATCTCCTTTTTAAAGGATAAATCAATTTCTAAATGTGGGAATAATCTCAGCTGTCCATCCAAAATTCATGGATGGATGGCCAAGATCTTCCCAATTCTTCCCCCAGCCTCAATAGAGACTTCCCATGATCTTGGGGAAGATCTGAGCTTGATTGAGTTTAGATTGAAATAAAATTTAACCCACACCATCTAAAGCCAATAAGTGGCACATCCAACAATGGAATTTGCATGAATTAAAAATTCCTTTCACAAAAGACCAGCACCTCCTATGCTAGGGGGTCAAAAAATTTCATACCTCATCAGAAGTGATCACTGGGGCTCGAGATCGATGAAGTAGCTTCGTCTAGTGGAGATGAATCCCTGTTGGAATTCTTTGTCCTTGGGATTGAGTGGATTGCTCTATGTACCAACACCACTTGATGGTCTTTGCAGCTTTGATCCAATTGCTTCTCTCCTTGCTGTGAGAATTCAAATGAATGCTTGAGTGTGCTTGGAATGGTCCTTAGAGGAAGTGTGCAAGAGGAATTGGAGTGGTTTTCAGTGAGAAAGTTTAAGTTCAAAAGCTCCCCCAATGGAAAACAAAATCTCATTCAAATCTTAGAATGCTTGAATCTGCTCACATTCTCTTTGGCTTGATTAAATTTAGGAATGTTGATTTTGAATTGAATTATAGGGAGTATATCTCCCCTTTGAAGGATCGGATGCCTACAAGCTTCTTTACCATTTTGATCCAATTGACCATAATGAGAAGGTTTTTTGATCTATTTTGATTTGCCATAGATTAGTTTTGGCTGAACAAAACCCCCAGTTGGGTGCATAACTCTTCAGTAGGTCCCCTTGAGCTATTAAGAAGGCATGAAGTGAATATGATGAGGGCATGACCAAATTACACATGGATTAGGCCAAAATTTGTTCTATGGCCTAGGGGTAGAATAATCATTTTGCTAATTTTTGAATTTGGATATGTTGGGTATGTGGAGAAACTAGGTTTGGCCAAGTTTCATGAGATTTGGAATTAATTTGACAAGGTTTGGCTCATGTTGGCCAATTTAGGGCAAAATGGGACAACTTGGGTCAAGTTGACCAATTGGTCAAATTGGATCAAACCAAGTATTGGGCCAAGTTCATATGACCATTTGAAATGTTTTGGTAGCTTTGGTTTGGTTCAATTTGGTATAGTTTTGAATTTGGCTCATATAACTTCATTTAGGTCAAATGGGTCAAGTTGACCTATTTGACCCATTTGACCTATTTGGGCTAGGTCATGGGTAGCTTTAGATTTTGTTAGTCATATGGAGTGGATTGGTGTCTTTTTTTCCAATCAATTTTGGTTAAGTTCAATTTGGCTCAACATGATCGCTTTAAGTCAAGTTAGGTCTAAGATCAATTGGGCTAGGTTAGGTTTAGTTGGCCAATTGATGCTTTGGTTAAGTTCCACAAGTTATTTGGAATGAACTTGACCCATTGGTTTGAATCAATTTGGCTTAGATCAAGTTTTGACACATTATGACTTCTTAGGTCAAGTAGGGTAAAGTGGCCAATTGGGCTAGGTTAGGCTCAAAGGTTGACTTTGTCAAGTTCAAACATAGTTCATGAATGAACTTAGATCAATGGTTTCAATCAATTTGGCATATGGTGGATTTTGGGTATGTTAGGTTTCATTTTGGGCTAAGTGTTGACTTGGTCAACCCTTAGGTTTGACTTGGTTTGACCTAATTTGATTGATTGATCATCCCATGATGATTGTTGATCATGATGAGAGGCATAGATGAGTTTGGTTCAATCCAATTTGGTTAGGATTATAATTTATCTCATAAGTGTACTTTTGGTCACTTTAGGTCAAGTGAGCCTAAGTGGGTCAAATGGCTTGGTCAAAGCTTGATTTGAACTTGATTGATCTTGTATATGGACTTATGATTGAAATATAAATCCATTTGCAAGTGGTTTGAAGTCAAATGGGTTTTGATTCATTTGACAATTTCATATTCAAAGGGTGAACATGAAAGGATTTAGGGTTTGATTTTGGAATTGGATTTTGTTTTAGTGATTAGAGTTTGTATTTATATATGGGTTCATGATTGTAGGGTTGATTGAATCATGAAGGAAAATTAAGAGTTTGGCTTAATTTGAATTTGATTTGGCTAAGTTCAAGATTTTTACTTAAAAGGCTTAGGTTGGATTTTGTATGGATTTGAGTTTGATTTTTGGAATTGGTTTTGATTATTTGAATTTATATTTCATTTAAATATGTAAATATAAATGAGAATATAAATGGATCATGAGAAAATTTCAAGGGTTTGAAGTGGTTTAATCATGATTTAGGCTAAGTCCATTAAGAAGGATTTAAAAGACTTAAGAAAATTTTGGAGTTTATATTTTTGAATTTGGTTTGATTGATTTATATTTATATTTCAATTATATATGTGAATATAAATGGGAATATAAATGGATCATGAGAAAATTTCAAGGATTTGAAGTGGTTTAATCATGATTTAGGTTAAGTCCATTAAGAAGGATTTAAAGGACTTAGAAAAATTTTGGAGTTTTGAGTTTGTATTTTATTTTTGAATTTGGTTTGATTGATTTATATTTATATTTCATTTGTATATGTGAATATAAATGAGAATATAAATGAGTTTTGAGAAAATCCCTGAGTTTGAATTAGTTTAGAGTTGATTTGGGCTATGTCAATTAATGAGAAATTAAAGGGACTAGGAAAATTTTATTAATTGATTTGAAATTTTGAGTTTAGTTTGATTGGTTTGAATTTATATTTCATTTATATATGTGAATATAAATGAGAATATAAATGAATTATGAGAAAATCTTAAAGATTGATTTGGTTTTGATCATGATTTAGGCTAAGTCCTTAAGGGAAGATTAAGGACTTAGAAAGATTTGGACTTGGAATTTCATTCATGGATTTTGATCATGAGTTTCAATCAAAGATTTTAATCATGGTTTTCAATCTTATGGAGTTGATTTGAGTATAGAGAAAATCAATTGAGTTTTATTTGGAGTTTGACTTGAATGAAGAAAAGTGACGAACGATTTAAGTTAGGCAAGTTTTCTTAACACCCCAAAGGCATTACCTATTCTTATGGCTAACTCTTCTAAGTCTTCTAGGGCTAGGTTGAGTGTCCACCTAATCACTAGATGTATTTTAAGACTAAGGAACTCTTAAAGCCTAAGAGGATTCCTATGTCTAAGATGGAGGTGTTGAGAGCTCACTCTAAAAATGAGGTCAACAACAACATAATGACATTTGATCAAAAGATCGTCGGTACAGGGTGACACCAATGAGAGCTTAGAAGAGAGCTCTTTATTTCACCTGATGGGCTTGTTACTTTTCTTGAGGTAGTTTATCAATGTTTAAATAGTCTATGAACATTTGCCTCTAATCCAACTCTTTGTCCTTATAGGCAACGGTAACCTCCCCTTCAAGAGAAAGTCTCTCGATGAGTTCAACATCAATAAGGGATATGACTTATCTATTTTGGACCCTTATTGGAATGGACTCATCTTTCGGACATGCCAATTCTTTGGCAAGTTTGGCCAAAGAATCTGCTACTATATTCTCTGAGAACCTGTAGATGGTGACTTGATTTGGGCTTGACTTCATGGTATACTCATGGTAATGACAAAGCTTGGGTTTGAGAATCTTGTAGGGCCCGTCAATCTGATTGATGACCTACTGAGAATCCCCAAAGATGTTGATGCTCTTGACACACATTGTGATAGCTAACTCTAGACCAACAATCAAAGTCTCATACTTGGCTTCATTATTGGTGCAGGGATTTGAAAGATAGTATGTGAATCTATCACATTACGGTCTGGAGTTAAGAGAACTATTCCTACCCCTGCCTTTCCTAGAAGAGTGGATCATGGTGCTTCCCCTTTATGAAAAGAAGTTGCACCATCAAAATATATCTTCCATTAGTGATTGTCAACCTCCCCTAAGTTCATGATTTGTTCATCAAGGAGATCATCACTAAGTGTAGAATCTACCGGAAGTAGGTGTGTTGATATGAAATTCGCTAGTGCTTATCTTTTTACTGCATAAAGGGGTACAAATGTGATATCAAACTGCAAGAGGATCATGGACCATCATGCCAAATGTCTGGATAGCATTGGCCATGTCATGAGATATTATAGTGGATTGGTTCTGGAAATCAAGTTCACCTTATGAGAAAGCATAAAGTGCCATAGCTTTTGGGAGGCAAAGATCAAAGCTAGGAAATGTTTTTTAATGGGTGGGTAGTTCACTTCAGTAGGAATCAGATGATGGATGAGGTAGCAGAGAAAATTTTCCTTCCCATTATCATTGGCTTAGACCAAAAAAGTGTCGAGAGAGTCGTCTAATACAGCAGTGTAGAGAATGAGTGGTCTACTTGGGATAGGGGCTGCTAGAACTGGCAGATTCACAAAAAATTGCTTGATATATTTGAAGGCATGCTGACACTTGTCATCCCACTTGAACTTGGCACCCTTTTTGATAAGTGCTGAGAATGGCTTGCATCTCCTCAAATGGTTAGAAATAAAGCATCTTAGATATGCTAATCATCTTTGGAAAGATCTGAGTTGAGTTAAACTTTTAGGAGGTGGAATTTCTAAGATAGCTTTGATCTTTTCAATATCTATTTCTATTCCCTAGTGTTAGACAAAAAACCTAAGGAATTTCCATAAAGCTACTTCAAATGCACACTTCAAGGGATTCATTTTGAGGTTATATTATCTTAACCATTCTAAAACTACTCTCAAGTCAAGGAGATGGTCTTCCTTTTCTCTGCTCTCAACTACTAGATCATGAACATAGCACTCAACCTGATGATGGATGAGTTTGTTGAAGATCTGAGTCATGGCCTATTGGTATGTATCACCCACATTTTTAAGGCTGAAAGGCATGACCTTATAATAATTGATTCTGATCGGGGTTCAAAAAGCTGTGTTTCTTTATCCACAGGGGCCATCTTGATTTGGTTGTAGCTAGATGACCTATCCATAAAGGAGAAAACTGCATGAGATGAGGTGATATCTACCATTAATTCTAGTATAGGAAGAGAAAACTCATCCTTAGGACATGCCTTATTTAAGTATGTGAAATTGATGCATATGCAAATTTGGCCATTCTTCTTCTTAACTAGGATGACATTAACTAACCAGGTAGGGTATTTTTCTTCCCTGATGAAACCAGCATCGATCAGTTTCTTGGCTTCATAAATGACTTACTGTTCAATTTCTAATCGCATACGTCTAGGAGCTTGCTTGATAGGGTTAGCACTAGGATCTATTGCTAGTTTATGGACTGCTATATCAAGAGATAATCCGGGCATCTCTTCATAACTCCATGCAAAATAGTCCTTAAACTCAGTCAATAGCTTAACTAAGTCATTGGTTTCTTCTTCATTCAACAACAAATTGATGTATGCTGGGAGTGGATTTTCTTCTATCCCGAGATTGATTTCTTTAAGCTTGTCAATTATTGAATGGATCTCCTCTCCAAATTCTGACAGTGCATCTTTGATTTGGAGATCATCTAGATCATATGAGTCTTCTAAACACACATCATCATAAGAGTTTATTTGGTGTGAAAAGAATCTACTAGACTCCAGATGGTTGTTGACATTTAAACAATAATCATCATCATCGACTGGACCCACTGTACTGAATCATAGTTCTGATCTTGATTGTGCATCCCTACCTGTGTTATTCCATAGCTTTTTGAAGTACTCCAAATTGTGCTTAGAGCATGAATAAGGAATCAAACCCTTCTTTAGGAGCTTAATAACACAAGGCGAGTACCAATCAAAAGGTAATTCCATTAATTCTTTATATGAATCATCCTCAAGTTCTACATCAACTTGGGACTTGAGATGATGAAAGTGATTTAAACTACTTCCCTAATTCTTTGGATAGTTTTACATACATTTGATTGAATACTTTGCTTTATGAGGCACGCCTTCATTCTTTGTCGACTCAGTGTTACCTCTAAGGAAACTCAGAGAGGGTTGGTATCTAATCACATTAGACTCATCCTCGCTAGATTCCAAGTCTATGTGAATAGTAGGGTACTCTATGAACTAGAACATAACCCTATTGGTGATGGCCAACTAGTCTTCCATCTAGAACGCCTCATTTCTACCTCGCCTCTACGGTGGAGGTCGAGTCATCCTACCCACATGTCCATATGATGGAATGAACTGTGGGTGGAATGTGATATGCGACTCTATTTCTTCTTCAATTTTCCTTTCTTGTTCACTTGGATTTTCATTTTTCTTTTCTTTTTCTTCATTTTCTTTTTCTTTTGAATTTGAATTTTGTCCAAGTTCATAAGAAAGGGTGTTTTTAGGAAGATAATAGGTCCTATCCTCATATATCTTAACCTCTCTAACTAAAAATAGCTTTTCATCTCCTTTGACACATTACTCAATCCTTCTAAATTGATGCATGGAGGGAGGATGAATCATCTTTTATGATGTATCCAAGGCCTATCGAGCAAAGTGGTGAATAAGTATTGAATCAATGATATAAAACTTGGCTTTTTTCACCTATCTAAGGTAACACTATGGAACCTAAAGCCCTCTCGCCTTGTTCATTGAATCCTCTCAACATCATCGATCTCCTTGGGTGTGGAGATGTCAATCCTCAAATGAAAGGGTCTTTAGACTCATAATGTTCAGATACACACGGATGATGAGAACTCGTAAGTCACATCGCCCATGTTAATTGTAATGTAGAGGGGATGGTTGTGCTCCATGTCTTCCAAAAGTAGGTCTTCATATGTGAAAGTGATCCCCTGAGCTTCTCTAGAATAATGTGCCTCCTCCAATAGCGGTCACCTGAGCTAAGCATATCTCAGAATCAGGGAGATCTTTGATTAATGGTTCTCTCATCTCTTTTGCTAAGATAAGGGAATTGTATATGCTTAGCTTAGATGGAAACTTTCTTAGGTGAGAGAGGACATTGTAGTCCACCTTGGGCTGATCCTCCACAAGCATATCCAAGGGTGGAGCATCTTGTAGAAGGGCTTCTCGATCCTTTGAACAAATTACTTATTTCACTATATCTTGAGGTGCTGCCCTAGGAGGTAGAACCTTGCCACTACGGAGGTTAACTTCGGTGATCTCTTGTGGCAGGGTAATGGAAGACTCTACCTACACGTCAGGCTCACCTATAGCTTCTCCTATGGGACCCTCAGAATCGGATAATTCCAAGTCTATCTCAAGTGGCAAACCCGTAATATTTAGAGTAGGAAAATCCAACTCTGAATTAGAAAGAGAAAGATAAGAATTATTATAGTTGTTGTTTAGACTTGAAGAGTTATCATTAGGAATAAATTTAGACAACCCATTAGAAGTGACATAGATATAATTCAAGCTAGATTTATTCTTCAATGTCTTGGATTTGATAGGAGGTATATAGTATAAATTAAGTAAAGTGAGAGGGTTGAGGGATTTTATGCCCTCATCTACCGATACAAAATGTCTACTAGAAGAAGAGCTAGTTATAGTAGAGGAGCTCACTAATGTAGTAGCTATAATGGTGGACTGGAGGCCAGACTCGATCGATGGTTGCGCTACTTGGCTATCCCAGGCTGGTATAGGCTACTGCTACTGATAAACTCCCCCTTTCCTTGAGTTGGCTTTGGAAACTTGCAAACCTTCCTTGATGTTGGAGGTTTGAGCTGACTCAGGCACCTGCAAGGAAAGTTTCTTGATTTTTGAGACAATTTTCTTAAAGTTTTTGGATAAGGAGATATTCCAACCTTCTTTGGTTTTGGAAGGATCTCATGTATCCCCAATGATTACCCTAATGGAACTGGATGGTTGTTCCACAAGGTATTCCTTAGGGATGACTATAACACTAGTCTTGAAGCTATGTTCAAGCCAGTCCTTAAATGTGAAGCAATCTTCTAAAACATGACTTACAATATGGTGGTATGGGCAAAAGTTTGCTTTTGCCCACTTCCTCCAGTCTCTTAGGTTTGGGTAGCTAAAAAGCAGGCTTCTTTTAGAGATTCTTATAGATCCAAAAGAGTAGGTGAACCATAGCTACCTGGCGGTGGGTATGTGTACCGCTACTGCTGATGATGTGGCTGAGGAGGAGGTGGTGTAGGCCTTGGAGGCTGCTGTGGCGGCCAGGGTACCTGGTGGTGTAAGGAGGTGGAAGTGATGGTGGGAGCACAAGGTCTCTCAGCCTATATGGATGGTTTCCCTTGTCTATTATCATGCTTCTTCTTAAAAGCTTTCTATAGCTTCTGCTTTATTGATTAGTTTGAAAAAGGTGACTGTTTGGCTTCTCATTGTAAGATAGCCGCCTTGTTGATTAGTTTCTCAAAAGTTTTTATGGTGAAACCTTTGAGCATGAAGGCAACCGACCCATGGATATTCTTAAGAAGAATCTCAATGGCGTGCTATTCAAATAGCTGTGGTTTATATTTCATACTCAAATTATCCCATCTGAGAATGTAATCAATAAGGTACTAACTGGGGTTTTATTGAGCCACAATGAGATCGCCTACATACACCTTTTGCTGAGCTCCATAAACCTCTTGATGAAGAGTTGCTCTAACTCAGCAAAAGTTTTCATTGAATTGTTGAAAAGTTTAGCATACCAATCAAAGGCTATGCCATCTAAGCTACTGACTAAGAGATAAAAGAGTAAAGCATCACTACCACTAGCGTTGCAACAACTGGCCTTAAAGTGTGTAATATGCAGCCTTGGGTTCCCACTACCATCAAAGCTTTTGAAAGAAGGAGACATGAAACCCTTAGGATATTGGATGACATCAAATTCTTTCAGATAGGGTCTACCCTTTAGAACTAATGATCCTCCTTAGGCTTGAGCCAACGCTTCTCTCACATACTACTCAACCATGCTCTTGATATCCTTTTCTTGTATGGAGGTACTATCCACTACCTTCCTATACATGCTAGTGCTACCTTGCTCTACTGGAGGTAAAGTCTTGGCTAGATCCAAGACATGCACCAACTATGGTGAACTAGCTTTAGCTATATAGGATTGACTGCCGATGCTTATTTCTGAAGTGCTAAGATTGCTGCTAAAAAGTCCTTGAGCTGCTTCCCCATCCTATCTATCTAATCATCTTTCTGCTTTATCTGCTGAAGGAGGTGTTGGGTCGAGTAGGTTTTTCCTTCCTGCTTGGCCTCAGCACCTTCCATAGTTTGCTACTCACAGAGGAGAGAACCTCGGGTATCTACCATGTGCACCCCCACTGAGTCTTCCAATAGATCATTCTCATTAGGATCAAAGCCGACTTTCTCCTCATCAAACCAGTCATATCCTAAAATCTCATTCTTCTTCATGAGATAATTGACTATAATATCATCTAGAAAATGGTCTATCTAAATCGACATAAAGGATCTAGTCTGATCGGTGGTGAGATCACTATCATGTATTGTGAGGCACTGGACCTCTCCTACTGCTGGAGAGTTAACCTTGTGAGGGATATACTCGCTGGAAGAAATATGCTCCTATCAATACCCTGTATGGGAGTGGCACCTAGAGGATCTATTATCATAAAATTAATCACACCCTCTCCTTCGACAACTGCTACAACCATCTCTATATCCTACTACGATGGTGGTGGTGACAGGAAGACTATGATACTTAGAGGTCACCATACCTTCTTCACCACTACTAGGGTAGAAGATCAAGCAGGAGAGCTCAGCCTTGCCATAATAGGTGGTGTAGATGGGATGGGATCTCTCGATCATAGCCGGATCACCAATGGGATCCTCTTTTCCCTCGATGCGGCCTTCATGACCTTAGCAAGAATAGGAGATGCTGGAACATGTACGGGTGATGGCGGATGCAGAGAAAAGTGGTGTGGTGGAGGCACCACCAACTCTCTCTGGAAAGGAGCTGCTCTCCTATGATGATGTAGTCCCCGAGTAAGATATGTCTGTATGATCGGTGCGCCGATCCAAAAAATCCACAAGTGTAGAGGCCACTGACTGTCAGCTATACCTCCGGCACTCCCGGCTAGTGACATGAATTGATGTGTGGGCTTCTCTAGCCCTCTCCTACCTAAGCTGCCGACCCACAATGTGGTGAATGACTGATCTCAGATCAAAGTGAGCGCTGGACTCAGATCATTTGTAGGCTCCGCCTACTCGATGTAAAACTGAATGGAGGCCAGTGTACGACCACCTCCTCTCATTGACTGGTGCTTGGAACTAAACTGTAGGTAGAGGTGAAGTAGAAATCCTCCTAGCATCCTCTCTATCAGACTCAGAGAGAGGGTGGAACTGGTTTACTGTAACCAGCAGGGAAACCATCATCGGTAACTCCTCTACAACAGACTGAGTAGCTACCTCCATCTTCCTAGCAATGTGAGTGTGGTACCGCTTTATCATGCAGTTCTTATTTCTTCTTTGGGTCATGGTACGGTGAATAGAGTAAGAGCTAGACCTAACCTCAAAATCAAGGGAGACAATCCTTGGGATTAGGGGAGCCTTCTCCTTGGATGGTGCTAGCGAGTGGGTGCTAGCCCTAACTGAGGTAGTATGGGTAACAACCAGGCATACTGACACTGTTACTAATATTTACATTGATACTGCTACTGTGGGAATCACCATTGCCTTCCTCTTGAGAGAAATGAAGTCAAATGGCATGTCGATCCGATAACCCGCGCCTCCGTGCTCCTGCTAATAGTCATGAGGGGAGTGCCATCACATGTAATCCTGGCCCGCTCGAAGCCTCAACCAAAGTGAATGAGGTGGGAAAAGTTAGATCGAGGAAGGTTGGCTTGATCTAGGGCCAAGTCCATACCATGAGGAAACAAGAACACATACTTTTGCGCTGCCATTGCAATCAATTGAAACTGGAGCTGAGACTGAAACTGATGTTGACTAAAAGTCTACAATGTTGAAAATAAACTTGAATCATATTCCTATTTTGTTGAATTTGAATTTGAATTTAAAATTTGAACTCAACATCTTGAAAGTGTTAAGTCGGGCTCAAATGGATTTAGAAGAGATTTTAAGATTTGATTGAAAAGAGGAATTTTTGAATGTAGAATCCACTTTCAACAAATTTGGGTATGTTGAAAAATGGGTTCAAATATTCTTTGAGAGATGCTTCCATAGATTCATATTTGAATTTTGATTTTTGATTTCGAGGACCCTTTATTTAACAAATTTGGGTATGTTAAAGTAAATGGTCAATTGATTTTGTGTTTGATTTATGATTTTTTGGATTTACTTAGCAAATTTGGGTATGCTAAGTGGGGAGTTAGAAAACAATTTATTCTTTTTCTTTGTTTGATTTATTTTGTTAATCATTTGTGAGTTTGAAAAATTGAATCCTCATTTAGCAAATTTGGGTATGCTAAAATAAAGAATCCAAGTGTGTTTTATTTTTGAAATTTTTTGAAAAGAGGACTCTTAGCAAATTTGAGTATGCTAAGAAAATCCTAATGTGTTTCTTTTGTTTTTAGAGATATTGATTTTGAGAAATAGGATCCTTAGCAAATTTGGGTATGCTAAGGAAATCCTAATGTGTTTCTTTTTGTTTTTTGATTTGATTTTGAAAATAGAATTCTTAGCAAATTTGGGTATGCTAAGGAAATCCTAATGTATGTCTTTTGTTTTGGATTTTGTTTTGAAAATGGAGACTTCACTTTAGCAAATGTGGTACGCCAGAATGAAGTTCCATTGTGTTTCTTTTGGTTCGAATTTTATTTTGAAATTTGAGACGTCACTTTAGCAAATGTGGTATGCTAAAATGAAGTTCCAAAAGTGTTTCTTTTGTTTCGGATTTTATTTTAAAAATGAAGACTTTACTTTAGCAAATATGGTATGGTAAAGAATGAAGTTCCAATTTGTTTCTTTTGTTTTGGATTTTGTTTTGAAAAATAGATACTTCACTTTAGCAAATGTGGTATGCCAAAATGAAGTTCCAATGTGTTTTGAAATTTTGTGAAATGGAGATTTCACTTAGCAAATTTGAGTATGCTAAATAAAATTCCAAAAATGTGTTTCAAATTTTATTTTGGATTTTGTTTTAAAAATGGAGACTTCACTTTAGAAAATGTGGTATGCTAGATTGAAATTCCAATGTGTTTTTTTGAATTATTGTGAAATAGAGATTTCACATAACAAATTTGAGTATGCTAAATGAAATTCCAAAAATGTGTTTCAAATTTTTGTGTTTTGAAAAGGGAGACTTCACTTTAGCAAATGGGGTATGCTAGAATGAAGTTCCAAATGTGTTTTTAAATTTTTTTGGTTTTGTTGATGTTGAAAAGAGGGATTTCCATTTAATAAATTTGGGTATGTAAGATGAAATCAATTATGTTTTATTTTTTAAAGATGTATTTTCTTGTGTGATTATTGCTTTTAGAAAGAAGAAATTACAACCTAATCATATATGGAATATGTTAAGTGGCATTTAAAAATAATGTCATTTTATTTGGAAATATATTTATTCATTAAATTGGGTATATTGAATGGAGATATTCATATGTGCTTTTTGAAAGTTTATTTTTGATTTTGATTGGAAATGAAAACTCCACTCAATAGATGTGGCTATATTGAATGGAGAGGTTTCATATGTGCTTTTTGAAAAATTTATTTTTGATTTTTATTGGAAATGAAACCTCCATTCAATAAATGTGGGTATATTGAATGGAGAGGTTTCATATGTGATTTGTTTTTCTGAAAATTTATTTTTGGTTTTGATTGGAAATGAAATCTCCATTCAATAAATGTGGGTATATTGAATGGAGAGGTTTCATATGTGCCTTTTGAAAAGGTGAAAATTCCAACTTAGCACATGTGGAATGTGTTGAGTGGAATTTCAAAGTTGTGATTTTACTTGAAGATGTAACATCCATCCAACACATTTGGATGTAATGAATGGAAATGCCCATCTTCAAATTTTGTGCTTTTTGAAAATTTATGATTGTTGGAATTTTCTTTTTGAAAGTGAAGTCTTCATCAAAATGAATTGAGTGAAGAAGTTCATTTGTGCTTTCAGAAATTATGATTGTTGGTTTTATTTTTGAAATATTTCTACATGTAATAATTATAAATATTATTAGATGTAGTGCAAATAGTTTATTAAGAGTATTTTGAAAAATTGCTTTTAGAAAGCATGACTTTTATGAAGGATTTATTTTGTCTTTATTTTTAGAATGAACTTTTCCTTACCATAAAAATGGGAAGGAGGAAGTCTGTAATCATTTTTTTATTAAAGTTTTTATTTTCGCCCATTGGGGAACTCAACCGGGGTTTTAAGACTAACACAGGGTGAGGTCCTAAAATCTAAAGATGTTAGCTAGCTTAACTAAGGATGAAATAAGCTAAGTGCCAACAAAAAAGAAATATAGTCTTGGATTCATACAAAAGCACAAACCCACTATCAATACTTAGAGACAACGATCATTTACTAAAGATGGAGAGAGGAACCTTCTCTAGTGGAGTCACCAGAAAAATTTGTGGTGATAATTTTATATATATCTCTACCTTCATCTATCCCCCTTTTCTCTTTAGGGGAAAGAAGGATAAATGAAAAATAGAAATATATATAAAATACACCTTGTCACGGGTGCAAATGTTTTATTATAGGGTGATCAGAACATTGAGGAAAGGTGTACTATCTCGAGAGATAGAAGTCACCACCCTACAATGGACCTAATCACCTTAATAAGGACTCCTAAGGACAATAGGTCTTTGGAATGAATCAGAGATTCTTCCCCTACTTTAGATAAAAAAGTAAAGTAGGGTTTATTTTAAATCAGGTTTATTAAGTTCCCTACAGGGACAAGCCTCCATAGTTAAGTACATTCTAAGGAACAGGATTCCTTATGAATACTCTCGATTAAGGTAAATGATTGTTATCTCCAAAGATTTTGATAGGTAGGACTATCAATCGATTGGTTTATTTTTAGAAAGTCAAGTGGGATCGATCAAGAGGAGGGAGTTCTTATGGAAGCCAAATGAAAATAAGTAGGGGTGCTTAAGATACTAGGAAGCCTAGTAAGCACCCAAAATTATCCTATGGTGGGGTTTACATTTTTGTAATTGAATTGATTTATTTGAGTTGAATTTTTATTAGAATGCTAGGACTTATAATTCCATGATATAAGGTCATAGAAATGCCTAAGAGGTGAGGATTTATGCTCGTAGCCTGTAAAGGGAAGTAGCAACCCCTGAACCTAAATCTAGGGAGCTTTGGCGAGGGCCAAAAACATGACCTAAATCTAAAGCAAAAATTAGTATTTAGTTTACCTACGCAAGAGAGGATAAGCCACCCGACTGCTGGACTTATAATCGCCCAGGGGTGGCTGCCAACTAACTCCTCCTACGATTTTAAAATATGTAGGTAAGTCAAATTCTTTTGCAAGATAGCTAAGGTGTTGTTTATTTAGAAAGAGACTAAGTCCTTAAACACACTCCTTAAGAGACTAGATCATGTTATGGGGGTCTTCATTCTTCATTTCTTCTTTTGGTTAGTTGGAATGTGGTTGTTATAAAGGCTTCACATGGTATATAAGACATGATTTTATGACCAATGCTCATTCTAATCTCCCATAATAATCTTTCCAAAATCCTAATTGTAAAAGTACATGAAAATGGGAAAAATAAAATCTAACTAACACTTGTAAAATAGAGATTAGCCATACAAACCATATAATCCCAAGCTTGTATATATATAAATTGGACTTAGCACCCCACACATGAGTAACAAAGTCCATCTGATCTATTTTGGATTATGCTTAGGGGTATAAGCACCTACACAATAAAAACAATCATATTTTTATTACAACACCCCTTAAGCATAATTCCCTGCATAAGACAATGGTTAGACTAAGATTGCCCTACCATTCAGTCTACGTGCTTGCACCCTAACATCCAGACTAAAAAAAACATCGCAAAGCAAAAGCAAACATCAAACCATGCATCGCCCTAACATAAAGCTAGAAATGGTGACTTAGCCTAATGTGTGTTCTATTTAAGGTTTGTGTGGTATGCTTAGCTAGGCTTTAAGGTTGAAGTTTTCTTAGTTTGAAAATGTTCAACTTAGAGGGTTTGTTTCATGTAAGTAATTTAGTTGCTCTGGTTGATTTTATTTTGTATTTTGATTTGGTTTAAGTGAATCCTACAATTAATTATTAACTTGTAAAGAGTGGAAAAGAGAAGAGAACTTCTCTTTTCTCCCTACCTTAAGTAATTTCTAAGGTAGATTCATATTTGATTTTTGTTTAACGAATATTTTATTATGTGTTTTAAATAATCCTAAGTTTAGATTTTTCCTAAAGAAACCTATTCAAAAAGCAAGGCATTTTAAGATTAAGTAAAGTGAAATACTATCACAAAACACACATCACTTCATTTGTTTCCGAACATGTGTAACATGCATATGAATGAATCCTAAGCATATCTATACATGCAAATGGAAATGTTTAGCACACTCTAATGATGAATGCTAAGAGAATTTATTTGAGAAATTTGAATATTTTTGTGATGCATAATTTTGTTAAGTGAAAAAAGAGGGATTCTTTTATCCATTTTTCATATACATACATATATTTATGAAAGGCATAAGTTAGTACAAAGCCATTATTAGCACCAAGGGTGTAAGGTACAAGACCTACTTAGGGCTACTTAAATCCTCGCAACCCCGGGGTTGTCCAGACTAATATACCACTTTCCTTAAATACATATACATGTACAAAAGAAATGTATGAAAAAAGAAAGATGCAAAAGTTTGTGTTTGTTTGTTTGATTTGTTTATGCAATTTACATGTGCAAGTGTGGATGTACTTCTTAAGTAATAACATAGGAATGAATAGGAATGGATTTAAACAAGTGTCGTGTTCTTTTCAAATGAACTATACACTTTGCCAAATCCTTTTCAAAACGATGCTGAAAGAAAAGAGAAGGGAAGCCACACTATGCACATCTTTATATTTTTACTCACATGCAAGCTCATAAATAATTATAAGTAGCATACCTTTCAGTTTTGATATTTGATTCATAAGCTTTGAAAGTAATTTTGGATTTAACAGTGATAATAGCCATTCATATTCTTACTTTAGCCAAAACATGCAATTTGACATAAAGGAAACATTTCATTTTCAAAAAGCATGAACGCATGCTTTTCATATGGAATACATATTTTAGCATGCTAGAAAAGAAATAAAGAGATGAAAGCATGTAAATTCATTCAGCCTAATTAATTTCTAAAGACAATCATATGAAATAGAATTATTTAAAGCAAATCAAATTTATTTTAAAGAGATTTTTAGTTTTGTTTGAGTTTAATTTGAATTTAAGAAATGTGAAGAGGTTTTCTAGTCCTAAACCATTTTTCACATGTGTATGTTATTTTAATTTAATTTTAGAAGCATTAGATGATTTTTATATTTTGGTTTAGGTTAAGGTATGAATTAAGTGCATTAATTACCCCTTACCTACACCACTTTAACATGTTTAATCAAAAGTATGAGACAATGTATAACATAACACCACAAGGAGTTTAAATTAGCTATTCATCCTAGGAAAGAAAGGTACCTAATACAATTGGCTCACAATTAATGATTAATTAAGTTAAAGGGTTTAGTTTAAGTACTTTTATAACCCTTCCCACACATGTGGGTTGGATTTTGATTTCCTTAAGTTACTTAGGTTATTGAACACCTAAGCATCTACCCAAGATAAATTGGTTAAGTTCTGGAATGTTTTGATTTTGAAAAGTTTGATTAATTGAGCCATTTAATTAAGTGATTAAACTTATTTAATTAATTTGCACCTTAATTAGATTTTATCCAAATGAAATGAACTTAAGAAAATAAGATATGGGAAAGAACCCTAATCTTATTCCCTAAGTCCACTCACTATTCTAAGATTATTAGCAACTTTAATTAATGGATTTATCACTATTTAAAAGGTTAATTAACCATTTAATTGATTAAGAGGATAATTAGGAATGAACCAAGAAATTACCCTAATTAAACCACTAATAAATCCCAAGAAAATTAAGGGAGGTAGTAGTCTTCCCACTAAATGCACATGAGAAGTTTGAAATTAATCAGTGGGATAATTAGAGAGTAATTAACATAATTAAATTCCTAATAAAACTCAAATTCAAAAAATATCACTGTTCAAAATCAATTGTAATTAATTTTAGATTATTCCTCTTTGAATTATCTTCACAATGTTTTTTATTTTGTATTTTTTAGATTTTTCAACATTTAGTTATGTTATTTTGAAGTTTCCATGATTATCTATTAATTAAATAGCCTAATTAAATGACTAATCCCATCGGCGCTCTGTGGAGGTTGATACAGCGCGTGCTTTCCTTATGGCACAGTGGGATTCATCACTTAAGTTGTCATATCAGAGTGTCGCATCACTGGTGGCGCTATGCGCTTTCTTCCTGTTCGTCCGATTAAGGATTAGATGGTTGAGAACAAGCCCGTGATTCTTAAGGGATTAATCTATGGATCCTATGTGGCTTGATAATGGACGTCCATCCAAAATGTGTGGAAGGACAGCCCATGATCCGTCCCTGAGCTTGCCTATGAGAGACGGCCATCGTCCATCTTTCATGGCATGATCTGAGCTCGATCGAGCTCGGATTGAGCTTAAACTCAACCCACACCATCATCATGCAAGGGAGAAGACATCCAACGTCTAATTTTACTTGAGATAAAAATTTCTTTCACAAAAAACCACACACTCCCTATTCTAGGCTCGGTTTTGATCCATACCTCGCTGGAGGCTATCACTGGTGCTCGAATTCATTGAGGTAGCTTCATCTAGTGAAGATGAAGCTCTATTGAAAGCTTCAAGCCTTTGGATTGAGTAAATCTTCCTATGGACTGAGCCACCCTTCAAATTCTCATGACCTTGATCAAAGTCCCCTCTCCCTTATGTTGAGAACTTGGATGAAGCTTGGAGTGAGCTCGATCAAGTCCCCTCAAGGTGCTTGAAGGAGGAATTGGCTTGATTTTTTTTTGTATTAGATGAGATGGATATTTGAGGGAGCTCCCCTATTTTTGGTTTAAGAGAAACTAGAAATGGACAATTGAAAATGGGTTGAAAAAGCTTGGAGGAACCTTGGGGTGCTAACTCTGAGTTCTCTAAGATCAATCGAGTGTGTGAGTGTTTAATTCAAGTGGAATTAGGGGGAGTATATCTCCCCATAGGTGAATTCTATGGCCGCAAGCTCTTTTACCATTTTTGATCCAATTCACCCTGTTCAATGGGTTTGTTAGGATGTTAAGAGTGTCATGGCATTCGATTTTGGGTGTGGAGTGGAGTAATGAAGATCCCATGTGCTTGAAATTAGTGGAGGAAGGATTCCCATGTGCTTATGTCAAGTGAGGTGGTCAATTTTAACCTTGGGTTGGGTTTGGCTGACCCAAACCCAATGGGTCATGTGCACCATCTACATTAGTGACCATTTGGCCCACTAAGAGGATGTCAAGTTTCCATGAAAAGGAATTGACCAAATTCCAAGTGGCTTTGATTTTAGGTTACTCTATGGACTAGGGGTAAAATAATCATTTGGCTTGGATTTCAGGTTGAATATATTTGGTATGATTGAAAAATGGGTTGGGGGCAAGTTTCAATGAATTTGGAGTTGGTTTGATATGATTTGGCTCATGTTGACCCATTTAGGTCAAAATGGGTCAACTTGGGTCAAGTTGACCAATTGATCAAATTGAGTCAAACCAAGGGTTACGTCAAGTTCATATGACCATTTGAAATGTTTTGACATCATTGATTTGGTTCAATTTAATTTATATTTTGATTTGGTTCATTTTATTTCATTTAGGTCAAATGGGTCAAGTTGACCAAGTTGACCCATTTGACCTATTTGGGTTAGGTCAAGTTGACCAAGTCAAACCAAGGGTTAAGTCAAGTTCATATGACCATTTGAAATGTTTTGACATCATTGATTTGGTTCAATTTAATTTATATTTGGATTTGGTTCATTTGATTTCATTTAGGTCAAATGGGTCAAGTTGACCAAGTTGACCCATTTGACCTATTTGGGTTAGGTCATGGGTTGGTTTTTTGTTTGGTTAATTATTCGAAATGAATTGGTATCCTTATTTCCAATCAATTTGATTTATATTTAGATTTTGCTCAATTTGACCTTTTATGTCAAGTTGGGTTCAAGGTCAATTGGGCTTGGTTGGGTCTAGTTGGTCAATTGGGGCTTTGGTCAAGTTCAACAAGTGATTTGGAATGAACCCGACCCATTAGTTTCAATCAATTTGGCTTAGATCAAGTTTTGACACATTTTGACTTTTTAGGTCAAAGTGGGTCAACTTGGGTCAAGTGCACAATTAGGCTAGGTTAGGCTCAAATGATGACTTGGTGAAGTTCAAACATTGATCATGAATGAGTTTTGATCAATGGTTTCAATCAATTTGGCCTATAGTGGATTTTGGCTAGTTTAGATTTCATTTTGGCTAAGTGTTGACCTGGTCAACCCTAGGTTTGACTTGGTTTAACCCAATTTGAGTGATTGATCATCTCATGATGATTGTTGCTCATAATGTGAGGCTTAGGTGGGTTTAGTTCAATCTAATTTGGGTAGGATTAAAATTTGGCTCAAAGGGATACTTTAGGTCACTTTGGGTTAAGTGAGCCTCAGTAGGTCAATTGACTTGATCAAGGCTTGAATCAAATTTGATTGAACTCACATAATTGAAATATAAATCCATTTGCAAGTAGTTTGAAGTCAAATGGGTTTTGATTCATTTGACAATTTCTAGTTCAAAAGGGAAAACATGAGTTTGACTTGGGTTTGATTTTTGAATTTAGTTTTAGTTTGATGATTAAAATTTGTATTTATATTTGGATTAATATTGAAGGATTGATTGAATCATGAAGAAAAATCAAGGGTTTGGCTTGATTTGAATTTGATTTGGCTAAGTTCAAGAATTTGACTTGAAAGGCTTAGGTTGAATTTTGGTTAAATTTGAGGTTTGATTTTTGAATTTAGTTTTGGTTTGATGATTGAAGTTTGTATTCATATTTGGATTCATGATTGAAGGATTGATTGAATCATGAAGAAAAATCAAGGGTTTGGGTTGTTTTGAATTTGATTTGGCTAAGTTCAAGAATTTGACTTGACAAACTTAGGTTTAATTTTGGTTGAATTAGGGGTTTTATTTTTGAATTTAGTTTTGGTCATTTGAATTTATATTTCATTTATATTTTTGAATATAAATGAGAATATAAATGGGTTGTGAGAAAATTCCTTGAATTTGATTTGATTTAGATTTGATTTAGGCTAAGTCCATAAGATAGAATCAAAGCGACTTAGGAAAGATTTTTGGAATTTGGATATGTGTTTTGAATTTAGTTTTGATTATTTAAATTTATATTTCATTTATATACATGAATATAAATGATAATATAAATGGGTTGTGAGAAAATTCCTTGAATTTGAATTGATTTAGATTTATTTTAGGCTAAGTTGATAAGATAGAATCAAAGTGACTTAGGAAAGATTTTTGAAATTTGGATTTGAGTTTTGAATTTAGTTATTTGAATTTATATTTCATTTATTGAATTGATTTATATTTGATTTAGGCTAAGTCCATAAGATAGAATCAAAGTGACTTAGGAAAAATTTTTGAACTTGGAATTTCAATCATAAGCTTCAATCATTTGGAATTGATTTGAGTTTGAGAAAATCAATTAAGTTAGAACTGATTTAATTTTTGATGTTGATTTGATTTGGAGTTTGGAGTTAGTTTGATTTGCAGTTTGGAGTTAATTTGATTTGGAGTTTGACTTTGAAAGAAGGAAGTGTGGATTTGGTTCCAGTTAAGGGATAGGCAAATTTTCTCAACACCCCTAAGGCATGACCTATTTCTGTGGCTAACTCTTATAGGCCTCTAGGGTTAGGTTGAGTGTCCACCTAATCACTAGATGTGTTTTAAGATTAAGGAACTATTAAAGTCTAAGAGAAGTCCTATATCTAAGATGGAGGGGGTTGAGAGCTCATCCTAAAAATGAGGTCAACAGGTGTTGACCGTCATGTCTTCTATTAGTGATATCCCTTCTTTTTGGTATCCACTTCTGATGAGTTATTTTTGATATTGACTTATGATTATGTGTATCAAATATCACACCTCTTCCATTATTCAGGATTTCATTACGGGGCCTTGGCCTCCATATTTGCTTATCCTTTTACCGAGACCTTTCAGCAGCGAATTCTTGGACACGCGGTCTAAGTGTCATGCTCTGATGATCACTGTGTGAAGAATACTTGGCTCGATGACTAGTTACCATAAGGGATGGCAACCTCCTTGGTGGAGCCTCTAAAATTTTTTTTAATCACTACAAGCCTCTAAAATTTTCTTTTCATCAAGCCTCTATCCTTGGCTACTTTAAGAAATTTATGTATTATAGCAGATAGTGTTTCATGCTGTCTACTTTGTGGTGGTGGAGCTTGACATTGTTGGGTCTAGAAAGATTGCTTTACTTCACCAGTAGAGCTATTTCTTTTTACCCACTTCAAATTATCAAAGTTATTATGGGTAGGAATACTCTTTTTTGGTGGCAGTATTGCTTGTTCACTGGGTCATTCAAAGGGGATCTGTTGAGCCCTCAGCTCAGCATTTCTTCTTCTTCTCTACCTTCTGGTTAATTTTCTTTTTGATGAGGATGCTTCATGATCATGCTTTCTAGGTATGAAAGGTTCAATTGGTGAAGCAATTATACCACAAGGCATTAAAGACATAGTTTGTCCACTGATGATTCTTTTCATCATGGGGGTTTCAAATTGACCTAGCCTTTTAAAAATTGAAGTTCTCTGTCGGGAGAACTCCTTAATAGCTGTTGGCTGCTGAACTGATTGGCAAACATGGTTAGTAGGAGCTTCAGTAACTTGAGTCCTTCCAGCATGGCCTCAAACGAGTGTACCATGGGTAGGTACTTCATAAGTTGCAGCTATGATAGCCAGGAAATTCAAGATACCAAATTAAATTGTAGCTCCAACATCTCTTATGTTGATGTCGGTGTTGGCTAGGCAGATGTTCACACTATGCCATAGCTGGATAGTGAAAGGAGTGCTCTGTAGATCCATTCTAAAAATGGGAAAGATGAGGATTAGTAATTAGTAATTATTATTTCACCCCATACTTTCAAGATGTAGAGGTACTACAGAACAAAATAATAGTATAATAAAAATGTACTCTACAAAATAATTAATTTGATGTAGAGTCTCATACATTAGTAATTTAAATTTATTACATATTTAAATCACCATTATTTATTTTGAATTTCAAATATTTTGTTGTTACTATAACACATATATGACTAGCTAGAGATGGAAAGAGAATCCTATCCCCAGCGGAGTCATCATAAATCTGTGGGATCCAAAAATTCTCCACCGACCTCTCGACATATTTGATGAAGAGAGTGTGATCGAAGATGTAGTGTAATTTTTAAAAGGCAGATGATATAGTAAATAAGACACTACATATAGATTTCATTCTCATTTGGTGAGGACTTCAGATCTAGTTCTAGGTTTCTTATAGGCGCAAGCCCCTATAGTTAATTATCCCTCCCAATAAGTGAGAGATAACTTTCGATTAAGGCTAATAATTAGGTCTCTAAATGCATAGTGTATAGTAGCAGCATATGGAGTTTTAGAATTTAAGATTATGAAATTCATCATTTCAGCTTAAACTGGATGGTTGGGGGAATGATGATGTGCTCGATTAAGATCCCATGGTTTCATCATCCTGGGCTATCACGGTCCCTAGTCTACTTAGTTAGAGGAGGAAGTCAACCCAAACTGACAGAAGGATCCTTATCATCAATACATGGGTTATGTCATCCAAAAAATCCTTGTAGACCTGGGGTGGTGTTTGTCTAAGGAGGCCAGCTTAAGTCTACCTTAGCCAACATATGGGTATTTTTCTTATCAAGTATACCCTATGATTCACAACTCAAAGGGTAGAGCCATTGGGGAGCATATGGGCTACGATCATGGTTGTAATATAATAGAGCATTACTGGCCAAATCATCCGATCAAATGACTCTGATCATAACTGCTTCATCTGTGGAGCCCACTGGCCAAGACATACAGTCAAAGGACATGGGCCACACCCTTACTGGCATGAGATTGATTAAGAGTGAACATAGCAGAACACTTGATTTGATATTGGCTCCTTTGTGAACTAGAGTTTTCTTAATTTATCACCTCCGACAAATAATTACGGAAGGTGGATAGATTAAGTTTTAATTTAAGCTTTTAATGATTGAATTTCATTTAAGCAGTTTCTAGATTGATACTTAATTTGAGTTAATTTGATTTGAAATTAGAATCACATTTTGATAGAAGCATCCCCTCCAGTTGAAATCACCATTCTACATGACCATCATTGGGGCTTATGAGTTTGCTTGATCTTGTCGACTCTATTAGTTTAATAATAGAAGATCAGATCTACTATCACATAACAAAATTAACTTCTTAGATATTTTAATAAGTTAAATTTTTTATAATAATTGGATTTTTAGTTTTTGTTAACCCGGACTCGGTCCTAAGACCAAACTGGGTAGCAACCTGTGCAACATCCTCAAACACTTGAATCTAAACATTCAACATAATGTCGGGTCCCATGCAAAAGTATTTAAGAATGATTTAATTAATGCCTTCTGTTCACTTGTACGATGTGTTATGAATCCCATGGTGTAGGTTTTAATAATTAAATTTAATTTAAGCAATTTTATTAAGATTGATACTTAATTTGAGTTAATTTGATTTGAAATTAGAATCACATGTTGATGGAAGTATCCCCTCCGGTTGAAATCATCATTCAACACAATCATCATCGGGGTAGTTAATTGATTGAATCAAATATATTTGAGAATTTTAGATGCTGTCAACTTTGTTTAGTTCATAACAGGAGGATCCACTATCATGCTTAGCTTCTAGCCGATATGTCATTAAGTTGAAATTCTCATAATTGATTTTTTAGGTTTTGTTAACCTAGACCCAATCCTAAGACTAAATTGGAAAATAATTCGTGCAACATCCTCAGACACTCGAATGTAAACATTCAACATAGTGTCAGGGCCCATGCGGGTGTATTTGAGAATGCCTTAATTAATGCCTTCTGTTCGCTTGTACGATGTGTTGTGAATCCAGTGGCATAGAAGATATTCTAAATTAATCTAATATCTCATTAGATTTTCTGGATTAATATTTAATTGATTCCAAGTTGATTAGTTTTTGAATATTCAATAGATTTTTTCTTATGATGATTCTCCAATTCATCACCAACTATACTCAATTTCTTCTTAATCTAATTAGAGTATATGATAAAGTGATGAATATGCTTCAAATATTTTCCAAGGATTCATCGCTTATGTTTATCAGCAATCATTCAATTTCATTAAGAATCACCTATGGATTCTTTGATTTTCCCTAATTCATTTGTTTGAAAACTCTCACAAGCTTTGAAGCACTTGGATAAGGCATATAATTACCTCAAATACATATGTAAGCATTCATTATTTTGTTCAAGTTCTCACATACACCTCAAGATATCTAAATTAAGAAGGTGATTGCCTTAGCATATGCACAAATATTTGTTTCTTTAAAATATTATGTAGATATTAAAATATCTAGATTGAAGCAAGGATATTTGCCTTGAAATATATGCCAAATCGCATATTTAAGCTTTTCATATATATATATATATATATATATATATATATATATATATATATATATATATATATATATATATATATATATATGTTGAGGCAACTAGTTGAATGTGAACATAACTCATAATGTATGAAAGTGTGACATCATTATATTTAAAAGCTTGCACAAGTTCGACACCAGTGAATAAAACTACAAATCGCTTCAAAACATGTGCAATCAAGTTTATTTGAAGTTCATTACATGCTTGCTGATGAACTTTCAACTTCATTATAAGATTTCTTTAAACTTTATTTTTTTATTTTCTTTCAATTCACTTATTGTCATGATGAACTCTATTTGAGTTATCATTAAAGAGCCCTATTTATACATATCAGTGAGTTATTTCATCATGTTCTTGTTCTTAATGAGCTATTGAGTTGAACATAATCTCATTTGAAATCTGATATGGATTCCATCATCACTTGAAAGCTAACACTTTACGACTCAATGTATTTTACTGAAACTACTTTTATTTCTCAAACACATGTTATAACACAGTTTAAACATTCATTAAAAAGGTTATGAAACATGCTCATTGATGAGTCACTAAGTTTGTTATGAATCTCCTATAAGCTTTATTTGATTTCTTCATATTTGAAGCAGATTATTAACTTTACTATAAATCTCCTATGATTCAATTATATGCTCAATGAGATTTATTTTGTTTTAGAACTTTAGGTTTTATATTGTTTCATTGTTTATGTATTTTCTCCTTTTTAATGAATTTCTATTCTTTTTCCCCCTTTTTTTATAAGTCTAAAAATTCGATAAAATTTAGACAGCATTTTGACCAGGGGGAGCGACATCTAATAGATATTAGCTTACTTGATATGCCCTAATGAGCATAGCGAGTAGTGTCTTGTGACATCACAACCAATTTTTTATCTCATCATGCCCTAATGAGCATGATGAGGCCTTTGAACCTACAAAGAAACACAAGCATAGACATATACACAATCACATATTGATCCCACATGTTCAGACTCATTTTTCTGTGCATTTGCAATGATCGGCAAGGGGACAGAGAGGGAGATGCCGGAAACCAAGAGAGGAACCTGCCTGATGGCGGGTTCCTCTTTGGCTACAGCAAGAGGAAAGGTAAAAAAGAGATGAAAATGCCAGAAGCCTAGAGAAGAACTCACCTGATGACAATGTTCTTCTTTGGCTGTGACAAAAGGAATTGTCGGAAGGGTACAAAAATGCCAAAAACTGAGAGAAGAACTAGCCTAATGACGGTGTTCCTCTTTGGTTGTGGCAAAAGGGAATTGGAAGGGGAAGACTTTTTAGTTTAGAAGAAAGGAGGGAAGAGAGAGATGTCAAAAATTGGGAGAAGAACTTGCCTAATGACGGTGTTCCTCTTCGATTGCGAAAAAAAGAAAGGGAATTTTGATTTTGGAAAGTTTTGGCTGAAGAAGAGGAAGAAGAGAAGATGTCATCTAGCTTGAAGGGCTTCGACTGTTCCAAGTGATGAGAAGGAAATAGTGAATTTTGAGTAGGGAAAAAATGGGAGAGAGAGGGAAAAGGAAGAAGAAGAAAGGGAAGAGAAAGAAGAAGAAAGGGAAGAGGAAGAAGGAGGAAGGGAAGAGGAAGAAGGTGGGAAGAAGCTTATGGTTTTGGAGGAGGGAAAAATTGAAGCCTCTCTGTGTGTCACGTGCAGTTTGGAGAAAATAAGTGGGAGAAGGCCTTTACCGTTTTGTTTGGAAGGAAGAAGGAAGTGGGAGGGATCGGTTGGAGAAGAGGAGAGGGAATTATTTGAAAGAAGGAGATGAACGGGATCAGTTGTCATTCGTGCCTGAAGGGAGAGGGGAGCTCGTGCGATCCCATGCGTGAAGAGGGAGGCTCAGGTTGTGTCATCTGTGTGAGAGGTAGGAAGAGCCCGGGTCATCTACGTAAGGGAGAACCAGGTCGGTCGAACGTGGCGTGAAGAAGAATAGGGCCGATCGGATGGTTTTAAGGATTTAGGTTAGATTTAGGTTTATTTAATTTCCTTAAACACTTAACCGCTCTTAAAATGAATTTTACACTGATAAAATTACATAATTAATATATATATATATATATTTATATCAATCTTAGGTTATTCTGATATTTTGGACAATGACGCAGTCCATTTCGCAATCGAGGCCATTTGGTTCAAGTCGGCGTCAAATTGAGTAAATTTCAGCTTAAAATGCACATTATCATTTCTGATTGCTTGATTCTTACGTAGACTTGTCCGAATTGAGTGAGAATAGTATTACTTGATAGATTTTGATGTTTCAAAACTAACGACATAATCAATTTCATGAACATAGGTAGTTTGATTTGCGTTAGTGCCTCCTGACCTTGATATGCATGCAGACATGTTGATGACTTGATCGCTTGATCGGTTGATCATCAAGTTATGCAATTTTTTTATTCTAACTATTGTCGATATTCTGAACATGATGGCAAAGTCTGTTCATCAATCGGAGGTCATTTGGGTTAATTTTGGTGACATTTAGTGCATTTTGACCTCGATTTATGCGCTGTCAATTCCGATCATTCAACATTTACACAAACTCATCTGAATTGAGCATAGATAGTCTCATTTGGTAGTTTTGAACATTTTAAAGCTAATAGAATAATAAATTTTATGAACGGAGATTATTTGGACATTGTCATAGCTTCTCGATTCTGATATTCGTGTTAGCATATTAACAGCTTAATTGCTTAATCAGTTGATCTTTAGATTATGAAATATTTATATTCGGATTAATTTCAATGTTTTAAACATGATGACAAAGTTCGTTCATCAATCGGAGGTCATTTAGACTATTTTTGATGACATTTAGTGCATTTTGAGTCCTAATTTGTGCACTATTGCATCTGAAGTCCATCAAATTCGACTTGTGGGCTTGACTCGATTTATGACACATATATGTAGGTCATCAAAGCAGACTATTCTTATGACTTTTCTTGAGAGATCAATATGGTTTTTGGAGTTCTTATCAAATTATTTGCTTGCCATAAAGATCTTTTATAAAATAATTATAATTCATCTTGAATTTTAGATAGGAACTAAATAAATCTCTTTAGCATTTTATGACTCACTTTCAACATGAAATGATGAATATTAAAGATTTGGAAAATGTTGTCACCTATGCTCCACTTACTAAGGGTCTTCGGGAAAGATTATTTAGAAATGAACTTAGACTATAAAATCTAAAGACTTTCAATAAGTTGTTTTAACTTATTGATATTCACATTAATATAAAAAACTAAAAAATTGCAAAACTTTGACTTCATGAACTTAACATTTGGATGTCCCTAGACCAAATGGAAACTTCATTAACATCGACTGAATCCCTATAGTGGTAGCCTCAACTTGGCATAAATTAGATCTTTTCATAATAATTGGCATTGCCATCAATATTACTAATGATGAATTGAGCATAGAAAATCCTCAACCTATCACATTCTAATCAGAGTTAGGTCACTAATAATGCATAAGTATTCTACAATTACTCCATTTTGGGCATCTTATATAGAAATGGTGCATGCAACTAAAAATAGAATATTTTTGTCAGTTACCTCCACTACACACAACCTCATACTTGGGATCCACTAGTGTTGTGCTATTCAAAAATATCATGAATCTAATAAAAGATTATCCTAATTTTTGTGATCTTTTAGAAGAGCTTATCAAAGCTAAAATTCTCAAGGAATTTGTACACACCATCCTTGGATGATGATTAGAGAATGTAGAACATGAGTTGATGGAAGAAATCCTCACAAAAGTCATATAAGAAATAAAAAAAATCTCATAAATATTTGTAACAAAAGAATTAATTAAAAAGGGAAATATTCTTTATAAGTTTTTGTTCATTTATATTTTTTTAAAAATGAGTTTTAATAAAGTTATTTAATTTTTGCATTTGTAGAAGAAAATCTAATTATGATGGAAAGATTATTTACATAAATTTTCTTTGAATTTTTATTACATTTAGGGGAGCCATATTATGAACTTAACAATACACTTTGGGAACTCATAATCAAAATTTGGCAATACACTTAGGGAACTCAATTGGAAAAATTAATGTAAAACTTTAGGATCTCATATAGAGGCTTGACATTATAGGGAATCAATAAATTGGTAAGTTTGAGAAGATCAAAATTTGAAGTTGGTATTCATATATATAATTTGAAGTTAGTATAACTTAAAAATTCATGCTCAAAATATTAACAACAAAGTTTAAATTATAAGAAAATAATTCTAAATGTAACCTGACTAATTAAGTATGTGGTTTATTAACTTAAGCTTGAGATTATAGTGATCTCAACTATGAAAGTTATAAGTCTATTCACAACAAGAGAGCTATTAATTGAAAATAGAAGAGTAAGTTGCACTCAATGAAGCTACCTTAACTTTTACTTTAACGCTCAAGTTTTATTAAAGAATTAAAAAATTATGATGAATTCAGAAAAATAATAATATGATTTGCATGAAACTTGATAATTTTCTTACTCAATAAAAGGGATGCATCAACATGGGTGTTGGTGAAATTTGATGTCTTCTCAAACTTACCCATTCTTCCTCATCATGCACCTTCTTTTTTAAAAAGTAATTATAAACCTATCATTTCCCCTTCAATGATTACCCATTAGATGGCATCATTAGAATATGGTTTTTAATGTAGAATAATGATTTTGGGATCTGAAAATAGGAGCTAGGCGTGTTAGTGAGCTAAATTGACTAAACTTTAGTTCACTAATATGCTAATAAATGAAGCTTATTGAGCAACGACCTTAGGCTCATGTATTAAACTACATTAAGTTTAAATTTGACAAGCCATTGGTCATGTTGATGCCTTCTTTGTTGTTTAATCTTTACCTTACTTAAACCTTTAATTTCATTTAATGCTATCTAATCTCCTCTATCTTTCTTACTTCTTAAAAAAAAGTAAGGTTCAAATAACCTTTCTTTAGTCATGCCAATGCCTTTTATGTTGAGCTCTTATGGTAACTCTTTTTCTTTGACTTGAGATTTAGAGCTAGCTCATAAGTTTATTATTATTATTAAACTCAACTTAAGTTGAGGCTTGAGTCCAAGCTTGTAATTTAAGAAGCAACCCAAGCTCAAATTAGGCATGACTCAAGCTTAGCTTGACTTATTTATTGCTTTATTATTTATTGCTTGATTAAGGGTTGTATTCCATTTTGATTGATAGCTTTTTAGGGTTTGTTAGAAATGAGATTATAGATACATAAATCCTAACTGGTAAATAATCATGGAGTTTGGGATTTGATAGGCGCTAATAGAATGACAACATATAAGAGATATATTGACACAACATATCATCTTGAATTATTGCCCAAAGTTAAGCA
Source organism: Cymbidium sinense (assembly GCA_021442155.1). Lineage (NCBI taxonomy): Eukaryota > Viridiplantae > Streptophyta > Magnoliopsida > Asparagales > Orchidaceae > Cymbidium > Cymbidium sinense. The sequence continues at coordinate 103,488,461 of CM038222.1, forward strand.
ATTACAACATTGCATCATAACCAATTATCTATGAAGCCTGATAGGCAAATGATTTGAATCCATAAAAATTTAGATTGAGTGAGCATTGTTCTTCCTAAAGAGAGATATATGATATAAGTAGAGATTTTCTAGCTAGAAAATAAATAAGGGGGATTACAAGGCCATTTAAGGCTCCCTTAGTAGAGATGAATATTATGGCCACCCTAAGTGTTTATAGTGGTAAGTGAAAACTTAGGTTGGATGGTAGCAACATAAATGTATTGATAAATTCCACATGGAAAGCTATAATTTGTCTTTAGGATATGTGAGATTTTTGAAAATATATATTTCTTTTATTTTGAGATGTTGTAATTTGGAGTAGAGTAGTGCTACTATTGAAACATTAAAAACTTATTATGATTTTATAAATTTTCTTTTTTAGCTATCTCCAAATGCTTTAAAAGAATGAAGAATGACTCATAAAGAGATGCCATAGCTTAGGAGTAAGTAAACAAAGTAGTAAAGATGTCATGTGATGATTTGTAAAAGTTTGTTTATGCAAGGAGTTCATAATTGTAGGTAGGAAGCATATAAGGGCACGCCATTGATAGGTCATGTATGTACAATGATCATTTAGGCAAGAAGAATCTACTAATAAGGGTGTAGAATATTATAAGGAAGAGTAATTGATATGAAAACAGATCCTTCCTAATTAGTTTTGGGGTGCCATTTACCTCAAATGGCTCCTACAATAATTCCATAATTAATAACTTAAGGGAGCTAGTCATAAACTTAAGATCATTGTGGGCTAGTGTGAAAGTGGGTGTTCTTCTCTTGGTGAGATTAAGAGAAATAAATGTCCATGGATCTTTAGATTGATATTTAAAGATATGTTTTGGAGTATTGGTGGGAAAATGAAGGGTGTAGGATAATATGATAGTGGAAATAATTAAACTAGTCCAATTTGGGTTGATTTTAAATAAAAATTTATGGAATAAGATTTAAGTGAGGTAAATAGCTGAAAATACTTATGGAGTTTCAGGCTAGGATATTTATTTACGATCTAGAGTAGTTCATTGTAAATTATAAGATTTAATAGGTTATTTTAATGTAATGATCATGATTAGATTATTATTAGTGAAGTAAAGATATTATTCAATGGAAAGAAGGTGTAGGCTTATGGAGGAGAATAGAAGGCTTAGTGGATAGTTGGAGATGATGTTAAGATGTATGAGAAAGATTAAAATAAGTTACTTTGGGTATTGGAGGTGAGAAAATAAAAGATATATTGGATAACTAGCACTCCCACCAAAGATTGCTAAAGTTTGGCCACCAAGCTCCTGACAACAAGAATAACTCAAATAATTTATAATTGTCAAAAAAATCTCCTTTCATTCCAACAAGGTGGGACTATTTATAGCCATTATAATCATCTTTCAAAAGAAAAAAAAATTAAAATATAGAGGGAAAGGTGGGTGACAATATTAATGTGAGGTATTCAGTTACCTTATTATTTTATGCCATCCACCCATTACACATTATATTATTTTATGTTGATTCAACCAACTCATATGCAACAATTTGAATTATAAATTCAAAGTTTCAAACTTGGAGTTCCTAGAAAAAAAAATTAAAAATTACAAGATTTTAAAAAAATGAAATCATAAAATGGGCCTTATTGGGCTAGTGGGCTAAGCATCCTTTTTCTTGAATTATTTTAGGCTTTCACTTGAGATCTAGTGAATAAACCTTGAGCTCTAGTTCCTTGATCCACATGATGTTGGGATTTAGCTTGAGATTTAGTAAATAGACTTTGAGCTCTACTTCTTAATCCACATGATGTTTTACATCAGCTAGGTTGAGAGGAATAGAGGTCTTGAAGCATTTGAGAGAGTGATTTTGTAGAATGGAGTTAACATGATACAAATATGAGGAGAGATGTAAGATTTAGAGAAGGGTCTTTTTGAAATTTAAAAATATGTGATCAAATTGGTTGAGCACTTATTAATTTATGGCGAAAAGGTGATCATGGCTTCATATGCGGTGACTATATATGTGGTCAACCATAAGACCAAAAAAGTCAAACCAAGACTAATTTGAGTTGACCTTAAGCTCAAGTTGAAGTCATGACTTATTTAGTAAATAAATACTAAAACTAATATAATGTGAATAGTTGAGTCATTTATGGGGTCAACTGAATGTTTGTTAAGTTAATTGGCCCAAATTAACCTAATTGGGCCAATTGAACAAATTGGCCATGATCATCAAATTAGCTAGATCAATTAAAAATGTAAGATTTTTGGAGTGTCCTAAATATATTCTAAACTCTATTAAGATCACTTGTCTTATGGGTTAAGCCTAATTGATAAAAAAAATCAAATAATTAGCTTGATAAGGCTAATATCCATTTGGGTGGATGGTTAGACTAGGTTAATCAAGGCATTCAATCAATTTCTTTAGCATAATTGTAGATAAAGAAATTATTGGCAATTTACTAGTTCAACCCACATTAATTTGACCACTCCAAGTGAGTGTGTCAATTTAACCAAATGGGCCAACATAATTCTTTTTGGGTCCAAATAGGGATGCTTATATTTATTTGAGAATTAGATCCATCAAATGGTTGAATCATTTTAACCATGAATGTTAAGGATAACTTTTTAGTTCAACCCAAGTATATTTGACGACCTTAAATAGGTAAAAGAGACCAAATGGAATACCATATCCCATTTAAGTAAAATGTGATAAATTGGAAATTTTTCCCAACAAAATCTTTATTTTATTAAAAGATTCTTTTCAAATAATTATTTATGGAAAAAGAGGTTGGCCCATAGCCTTATAATCCATGGAATTAGGAAGGTTAACATGAATAAAGCTAAATAAAATGGGAGCTATGGAGGTTAAGAAGGAAGTAGTGGAATCAAGTCATTATTCCCATCCAAGGCTTCTATGTCCTAATCCCTAACTGCCTAAGAATGTTTCAAGAGCTCTAGTGGATAAAGAAGTAATTAAACATTATTTAATTATGATTACACCAATGAAGTTCATTGCCATGTGGCCATTCTATTACATAAATATTTCCTTTGCTAACTTATAGAAGAGTTTAGCTTCTTTGAGTTGAGAGAAGCAAAATAAACTATTTTAATTATCCCAAATATTTTGAATGAGCTCAATCAACAAAACCACCCATACAGTAGGGGGCTTTGGTCAATCAATCAATCTAAGTTATTTCAAATAAATTTGGAGGGGGTATTATCCAACTAATAATGATTAAATAAAAAAAATAAATTTAATTGCTCTCATAGATAATAATTTTAAAACTTAACCACTTCTCTCTTAGCTTTGGTCTTCTCAATGATAGATGTCACAGTGATTGAAATAATGCACATTTGTGTGCCTTGATTTTTTTTTTTTTTTTGAAGATTTTGTATTTGAAATCACATTATTGCATTAAGAAATAAGGGATAAATCATTTTGTATGCTTAAATAGCTGAAGAAATAAGTGGTATAGTCAACTATCCCATGCCCAACCTGAATTTTTTTAACTCAAATTTATGCTTAAATAGCTGAAGAAAATGAAGGGATGTTCCTCAAAAATATTTCTTAGAGTTTTATAAATATTTTTTTATATTGTTTTCGCTTTATCCAAATTTATGAAATTTTATACATAAGCAACTTGAGGGGTGAGGAATTCAAAATTAAATTCATGTCATTAAAACCTATTTATATTTTTATTTTTAAAGATTATATTTTTACTTATCTTAATAAATTATTACTTTAAATGAGCTAAATTTCTTTTGAAATCATTGATAAAACTTAAAACAGTATTTTAAACCTTTTATAAAAATTTAAAGTCTGTTTAAGCCAATGGGGATAGCTTTTATTTTCTAATTAATATTTTTATTATGTAAAGTGATGTTGACAGATAAGGTTATGATACATTTCACTAAGGCTAGGACCAATTTATGACTATGATAAACTAATCATAATTATTAGATGGCTATTCATTTGATAATTAAACTCTTTTAATCATAATTGTGGCTCATATGATGATTTAGCAAGTTTATTTAGCTTAAAACCTATCATTTCAATAAATATAGGATAATCATACTACGTTAAATGACTTAGTTTGACAAGTCATTAGAATCATATGAGTTAATGTCAGGATACAATTTTTTTAGGAGAACCCCATGTAGGGAAATTTTATTGCCACAAAAAGGGGAGTTACAAGATCCTTAAGAGGGGATAAACTTAAGAACTATTGCTCAAAGAGCTATAGTCAGCCTAGAGAGTGAATCTCCTATCTAAGTACAACCAAAAAAAAGGAAAAAGAAAAGCAAAAAGAAAAACAACAAGAGATACAAAAGTAGCAAAAAAATAAAAAAGAAAAGAAAAGCCAGAGGATAGCCTTCAGCAAAAGCTTGAGAAAATGAGAATATTATTTGCCACCTCCAAAGAAGGAACCTGCAAGAAAACAACACAGAACTTGCAAACAGCTAGAAGATGAAATTAGCACAGGTAAAGAGATACAAGCAAAATTAATTGAAAAACAAATGAAAGTGTGAGAAATTTAGAGAAGTGTGTAAAGAAAAGCTTAGGCTCAGTCACAGCAGAATGGGGCAGCCGCAAACATGAGCATCCAAACTTCAAAGGAAGGGTTACATCACAAGTGCTACTACCAGCCAAATTATGCATGAAATCATCCTAGCCATCAAAGTCTACATACTTGGGGGAAGACAGTTGCCACTGGAAGAAAATTATATGATTTTTAATACCTACATACCAAGCAATAGCAAAATACACTATAGAATGAAAGGAAGCACTATTCAGCATGGCAAAAGGGATGCCACCAATCCCTTATAAGTGATGCATCACCTAAGTATTCCACCATAGCATGAGAATGAATAGCCAACAAAAACCCCTACCCAGATGAAACATCAAAGCAAGGAAAACACCCCCATAGTGATGAAAGCCAATCAGGAGCGAAAACCACTTATTAATAGCTAGATTATAATAGTAATTATACAGGTCTAATAGAGCCAAGAGTAACCTTAGGCAACAGATAAACACATACAACAAAGGCACGGGTAATGAAGCTAACAAAATGATAATCAACAGAACAAAAAAGTAGGCAAAAATCCACTAGAAATAATCAGCCCGCTGAACATAATAACCCGCTAATCCATTCAATTGATAGACAACACAATAAATTAAATAATGTAACCAATAGAGGAGAAGGTAGGCAGTGTCATTCCAGAACTGAGACATGTTAGGAGTAAAAAAAAAAAGAAAGCCAAAAGTCCATCATATTAGGGGAAAATAGCCAAACTGCTAAACAAATAGCAACAACAAAAGCAGTATGAGAATGAGACTAAAAGAAGTCCCAACTGTGTAGGGAAATAGCAGTAATCACCAAAATAAGAAGAGAAAGAGAAACATTGAGCATAATCAGCAATGTAACTAATTCATCCATGAGGGTTAAGAAAAAGAGCGGCATAACCCAGCTGGTCCAGTGAAACCGGCAAACCCATAACTATTCAGCAGCAGCCAACGACCAACCTGAAAATGGGAAGCATCAAAAAAAGATTGCAGAAAGATCCAGTCAGGAAAGAAGAACACACCTAATATTGGATAAGCAGGTCCCAATAGCCTCCATCTACAGAAAACACCTATACCAGAAAAGTAGAGAATGCAAAACAAAAAGGAAAAGGGACAAAAATAATAAATAACCATAGAAAGGAAGACTAGCCCCATCCCATCCATAAACTGGGAAACATGTAGATAATAAAATAAGTTATGGTACATGAGAAGGAATAAATAAAGCCCAAACTAGCAAAAGATAAAAAATGACATAATCAGATCCAAAAACTCAGGGAAGAGCCATATCTCCATAGGAAGAAGAAGCATAAAAGGCTTAAAAATTTCTAACATAAGGCAATTCAATTTTATCAAGATTCACAAGCCCCCTTAAAAGTGAAGGAATATCATCATTAGAGAACAGATTCAAAGAGGAGGACTTGGCTCCCCAATTAGCGAGAAAATCAACACAAGAATTGCTTTCCTGAAAAATATGAGAAATTTGATAGTCTAGGTTGGTAAGAAGCCTCCTAGTATGGTTAAGTAAATAATACACTTCAACATTTCCACAAGCTCCCAAATTTATTTATTCAAGAAGAAGGAGAGCATCAACTTCAAATCAAATCTTTTGAAATCCTTTATGCAAGCAGACAGAAATCCCAATGCAGACCTTCAAGCTCAACAAATAATGCATAATAGGGTTTTAAAGGTGCAGCAAAAGTAGAGATAACCTGACCACTATAATCTTTTAAAATCCCCCCACAACCATAAAAGCCATTAGAAACCAAGCCATCAGTGTTAACCTTAATTACATGATATTTTGGCTTCATTCAATATATAATTTTATGGTTAGGAGCAATTCCACAAGAAGGAAGATTAATCCCAAAGTTAAAGGCCATATATTTGTACCCTTTGAAACTAAAGGAAGTAAGAAGATCAGCTTTATAAAGAGACATAATTTTACATTTGGCTATAATAATAATACGATGATAGTTCATAGGTATATCATGATGCTTTGCATCATTTCTTTCCAACCAAATATACCACAGAAGAGTTGTGGCAAGAAAAACATTCACATGGCCTTTAGAAGTATAAGAGAAAAAAGTTTCAAGAAGTTGAATAATAGAAAATGTTCCATCAAAATGGAAATTATTAAACAAACTATCATACGAACTCCAAATCTTAACAATAATAGGGGCATTCACGAACACATGATCCACAGTTTCAATGTGAAAGCAACATTGGCATTTGGAGGGGAGGTGGAAGCCTTTTTTTTTTAAAAGGGTAGCATCAACAGGAATGTAGCACTTTAGAATGCACCAATTTAAAACCGAAAAGGAGGTAGGGATAGACATATTCCAAATTTTAGTGAAAATCAAGGACTCTTGAGTTTTAAGTCTGAAAGAACGCTAAATATCCTTAAAAACAAAATCTTGAGAGGAGGAATTTTTGAAGAGGATTTGGTCAGTTTTATTAGGTAATGGACAAATTATAAGGATTTTGTCAACTATCACATTAGGGACCATGAAAATTAATTGAGCCACATCCCAATTATCTTGAGTAGTGAACTGATTAATCTTAAGCCTCATAGTGGAATGAGTATTATGTAAAAAATGAATAGAACCTTATCCCAGCCAATTATCTTGCCAAAATAAAGAGGAGTCCAAATTCATACCTCAAGAGATAAGATTCTTAGCATTCCACTTGATGTTACAAAGTCTTCTCCACATCGAAGAGTCCCCAGGTTTGAAAGTACAAGTGAGGGGGTGTTTACCCTTACAGAATTTAGCAAGCATAAATTGAGACCAGTAACTATGGTTGTTTCTAAAATTCCCCCACATTTTGTATGAAAAATATTTAATGGAGTCTTCTAAAGTTTTGCAACCCAAACCACCTTCATTAAAAGGCCCACAACAGTTATATCAACTAGCCCAATGAACTTTCCTGGAAGGAGAGGTAGAACCCTAAAAAAATTTGTTAATAAGTCTATTTATCCTTTTAATAATAGAGCGGGTAGGCACAATAGTGGACAAAAGATACAAAAGCAAAGAGCAAATGGTACTTTTGATCAGGATAAGTCTAGCACCAAAAGAAAGTCTATGGAACTCCAAAAGGAAGTTTTCTTATTTTTTTTTTGAATAACTTCATTAAATAAAGAAGATCTTTCCATTCCTCGATATGAAGGAGTACCCAGATACTTGATAGGCAGGGTTTGATGTGCAAAGCCCATAATATTCTAAATAGCATTAATCCTAGATAAGGAAATATATGAGCTAAAAATAAAACAACTTTTATCAGGATTAATCTTCAAACCACTTTTCCTACCAAATAGAGAAAAGAACTTACATAATTTTTTAATGTAGAGAGTAGAACCATTGAAAAATATAATGAAATCATCAGCAAAGCTGAGGTGAGAAATGGGAAAGCCACCCTAGTTTTGTAGTACATGTTAAGCATTTTATAAAATATCTACTCAATACTTCTAGAGAGATATTCCACATCAATAATGAAAAAAGTAGGAGAAAGAGGATCCCCTTGCCTTAGCCCATGAGAAGAAGAGAACAAACCATGAACTTCACCATTAATAAGTAAGGAAAAATAAGAATTCTCAATACCATTCTTAATTAAAGTAATAAATTGACTTGAAAATCCAAATAGAGCCATTATTTTATATAGGAAGCCTAATTAATGCTATCATAAGCTTTGGAAATGTCTAGCTTAAAGAGTAGGTTACCACTACAAACTTTGGCATTTAAATCATGGATCATCTCTTGGGATAAAAAAACATTATCAGAAATAGATTTTCCTTTAACAAAACCTGTTTGGTTGGGGGAGATAATTTTAGGAAGTAAAATACTTAATCTTTTAGCCAAAATCTTAGAGATGAGTTTATTAAAAAAGGAACAAAGGCTAATTGGCCTAAAATCACTCCAAAGTTCAGGATTTTCTTTTTTAGGGATTAAAATAAGGGAAGTGCTAGCAAAATATTTGGGGAGGATACTTCCCTTGAAATAATCAAGAACAACTTTAACCAAGTCCTCTTTAATGATATACTAGCATTTTTGAAAAAATAATGTAGTAAATCCATCAGGACCAGCCACAGAATCTGTATTCATATTTTGAAAAATGTTAGCAATTTCAGATTCAGAGGGTAATGAAATAAGCATATTGTTATCTTCATCAGAAATGAGATTAGGAATAACTTTAGGCAAGGAGATCTCATCATAAGTCACATTTTTATTAAGGAGCTTAATAAAAAATGAAATGACAGAATCAGTATACTCCTTGTTATCAGTACACCAGACACCATCATTAATTTTAATTTTTTTTAATGTGATTTAACACCTTTTTCTTTTTAACCATGGCATGGAAGTATTTGGTATTTCAATCATCATCATATTTCCGTTTTATAGATGCTTTTTCCACCAATAGGTCTCTCCATGTCTTGGTAACATGTTAACCATTTTTGGCTTGAGTTAATAAGGAATTTTTAGATGGATCATTAACAGTAGCATCTTCTAAAACTATAACCTCATATTCGATTTCTTTGATATTAATAAAAATGTTTTTGAAATAGTATTTGTTCCACCAATTAAGGCATTATTTAAGCCTTTTTATTTTGAACCACAATCTCATCATCCTGAAAATAGAATCATCAGGATGGAGAGGTTCACCCCAATTACTAGCAACCACATCCATAAATCTATCATCCATAAGCTGCATATTTTGAAATCGGAATGGGATATGAGTGGAGGGTTTAGTAGCATTAATATTTATAGTGATCAGCAAGGGAGAATGGTCTGATAGGGTTCTACTGAGATGCTCAATAGAAGTAATAGGAAAAAGGTTGATCCACAAATTATTAAAAAGGACCCTATCTAATCTTTGCCAAAGTCTGTGATTATTCCAAGTGAAATGAGACCTAATAAAGCGAATATCAGTAAGATGACAATCAAGGATCATGTTATTGAATTCCTCCATGGAAAATAAGTTAGGAGCATTACCACCAACTCATTAAAAAGAGGAAGAGATAATGTTAAAGTCCCCACCCATAAACTAATGAGCATTCACAGAGGAAGAGAAATTAACAAGATCTTCCCAATGAATCCTTCTACCATTCCTATTACAAGAGGCATAGACAAAAGATCCAAAGCAACACCAATTATCGTAAGTAATTTTAACATTTACAACCTGGGGTAAATCTTGCATAACTTATAAAACAAAGGGACTATTCCAAAAAATTCATATTTTATTGATCGAGTTAGCAAACATTTCTAAAGCCAATCATTCTAGCAATAGAAGCAATGTTAGAAGGGAGAATAAAGGGTTCCATAATAGCCAAAAATGAAATGTTATGACAGTGAACTAAATCACTGATTCTATTTCTAATAGAGAGGGTACCAATCCCTCTCGCATTCAAGATAAGGAAGGAAACCATTTAATTTTCAGCAGAGGAGCTAGATCTAGTAACTCTGGGAAAGTTAGGAACTCTAGGTTTAGAAGTTTTATTTTTCTTTCTAAAAACTGTCTAAAATTTATTGGCCATATCCATAGCATCACCATCTGATAAGGATTGATCAGAGAATTGCTTGGAAAAGGGAGGCATATTGAAAATAGCATTACATGCCAGTTCACCTTCTTCCAAATCATTGTTATGTTATAAAATTGGATTAGAAATCAGTTCAAACTTAGATGAAGAAGCACAAGAAGGATTAGAGCTGGCTAAAGCACAAGTACCTAAAACAGGAGTAGAAGCTTTCTCCAAAATTTTTACACCAGCCATTCCTTCATGAGGAATCACATTTTCTTTAATTAAAGGTGGAAAAATGGCTGAAATAGAGTCATTTGATAAAGAGTCATCATCCATAAGTTTAGCAAAGCTATTATTATTTACATTATTGCCATTATTATTATGGTTCAAATGGATAATCTCATCAAAAGGGATAACATCCTTGTTTGCATGACATCCTCAGTGAGCAATAATATCAGATTGAGGAATAGGAAGCTCAAGGCAATGGCCCTCAGATTCAGGTAAGGAGATATCAGATAATATAGTATTTTGTAGTTTAACCAAGAGAACCTTAAGATAGGGATCTGACTTAGGACTCATAACAGAACTTTTCTTAAGGTGTGGATGAACCAGAAAGCAATCTGAAATCTCATGGCCATGAATTTTACAATGAAAACAAAAATAGGGAAATTCTCGAAATCCACTTTTTGCAAATATCTGTCTTTCTCTAATCCAAGAAAAACCTTAGCAGAAAGTTGAGTGAAGTATTCCAATTCTTTCTTATCTATCATAATTGTACTTTTCAAAATAGAAAAGCACAATTCATAGCAAAGAAAAAACCATCTCACAAATTCAATATCAATCAATAGAAATTGAAAGAATTTCAATAAAGAGAATAGAATAGAAATATCATGATCTAACCAAAATTGATTACAACTAATGGCTCAAGTTCATTCCAAATTTATTATTGAACTCGACCAAAGCCATAATTGAGCCTAATTTGACCAATTGGTAAACTTGACCAAACCTAGCCCAAATTGGCCTAACTAGTCAATTTGGCCTAAATTTAAATTAAATCCAAATTGATTCAAACCAAAGACCACATTCATCTTCAATTAGCCAATTCAACATGAATCAACCCATAAGCCAAGTCAATTTGGCCAATTTTGGTCAAACAAGTCAACTTGACCCATTTGACCCATTTGATTCAAAATGAGCCAAATTCAATCCTGAACCAAATTTAATCAAATTGATCATACCAAAACACCTCAAATTATAATTTGAACCTAACCTAAGCTTTGGTTTGACCCAATTTGACCAATTAGTTAACCTAATGTGATATGACCCAATATGACCCAAATTAAGCCGAATCCCTTGAAACCAAAGTCCTCTTTTTCTGCCATATGATCAGCTCCATTGAATGCCATGGATGGGGGGAGTTGAATGCATGTGATGGGGAGAATTAAATGAAGCTAGGTGGAATCCTATGTGAGGGAGGATTCATGAGGGATTTAATTGAGTTAAGTTGATTTTAGGCTGATCCCAAAAGGGTTTGGGTTAGGTTTGATTAGCCCCCAATGAATTTGGATATTTTTTAAATATATCCAACTCAACTAGTATCCGAGCAACATATGGCCTGGTGTTAGAAGTAGTCACCTGATCCACTTGGAGAGGACAACTGAACAACTCATCCATGGAAAAGAGGAATTCAGGATTAAAGAAATGAACACGTAAATTGGGAAGAGAAATCCAGACATGAACAATAGGAGACTCCTCCTTAATATCAAAATAAGGCATCCATTTCAATAATTGCATCAGATAGTTGAACACAAAATATGATTGTCTAGAGAAAACTTGAGAATAATCTAAATCGTTTGAAAGATGAATCAAAACATGGTGAAAGTCTATCAATCCAATTGAAAAAATACCAGAGAGCTTCAAACTATGAAAAAAAGATCTAATATACTCCATAGTAGGAAGTCGCAACATAAATTTGCTCACCAATGTAAATTCAAAAGGTTTTGTAAGCCTTTCCGCCACTGAATTAGCATGCATAATTGTGGGTACACCCTGGAAGGAAGTAGAGATAAGATCAAGTGACTCACCCGTGCAGTTGACCTTACTCGCAAGAACATCTTTGAAATATTTAGAAGCCAAGGAGGGGTTGGATCCAGTGACACCCAATGGGTCAGAAACTTTCATGTAATGTAATATCTGAGTTTCCCAAGGGGAAATAGATCGTATCATCAAGTAAGTGCATGTTAAGTGAAAATAAAGCCAAGCAAGGTTGCCGAGATGGAGGAGGAGCCAAGAAAACCATAGGAGAAAGCACAACTGAGATGCATCTCAACAGGGGAAATGGAAATTGCCAGGGCATGGCTAGGGTCAATGTTAGGATACACTTGCTATTACACACATTTGGATATTGTGATAGTTCATAACTCTTTTGTTGCCTAGCAACGAGAGATTATAATTAGGTCAATTTAACTTAAAGTTCACTAATGCTCAGGGCAAATGTTAATTTGATTGAGATTACAATTCAAGACTAATTTTTGTGTTTTTTATAATGTATTACATTGCTTTGTTGTTTCACAACATTAAGAAAAACATATTCTTTCATAACTGTCTAATATATGTTCATTACCTTTTTGCTATCCTTCATAAAGCTCACCATCAACATATAAATATTGTAATATTATATATTATTTTTATTTCCTATGCTATTTCTAGTGTGCTCTGATGTCTCCATTTTAGCTATATGATATATATTTTTATTACATTTTAAGAATTTTATGTCTAGAAAAGTATAAGTAAGAACTTTTTTTGACGTAGTATAAGGTTCTTCATGAACATGTATACATTTGAATTGGTACAAAAAAGCAATACTTATACTTTATTATTTAAAATATTTGAGCTTGTTATGTAGAGGGCAACTGCTCCCTTTACTTTTGTTCCCAATATGAATAAGTAGATTGCTTAATTGCATTAATCTATTATCTATTTTTTTATAACCATCACAACACAATGATTATTTAAATTTATTTTATTTGATTATTTATTTTTATTTTGTTATTATATTGTGACTATTTGGACTATTTACACTATATGATAGGCTTGGAGGGTAAACTATTTCCTACCAATTTTAATTAGAAGAATAAAAGAATTCAAAATTAATTATAAAACTATTTTAAAATTAAAATTAATGATATTTTTAGATAAATAATTAAAATTTGTTGTTGTTGTTGTTGTAGTTGTTTTTCTTCTTCTACTTCTAAAGGTGGTATGGGATAAAGGTAGTCAGTGATCAAAACTGCTAAATGTTAGTGTATTGTTATTTAAGACAAGGCCAAATCATGCAATACATATCATATCCTTTAGAATAATAAGTTTTCTTTTTCTTTCTATACGAAAGAATTGGAAGAAAAGAAACCTAGCTAGGCATGGTTTTAATTACACCTAAGGAGTTTTAATATGTTAGAAAATGATAACCTAACCTAGTTAGGATTGAAAGTCTAATGTTGAGAAGTTCTAGTTGCATATAACTAGGCTATATCATTTCCTTTTTTTTGTAGGTATTTATCTACTTATGTAAAAATTACAAGTCTTGCATCTTTTCAACCTTTTTTATAGGCATGAAAGTCACACATAATGTTTATTTCTTTAACTATATTTTTCCATGTGTTTTTAGATGATTTTATGGATTTTGTGGCACTTATGATTTGAACTTCTAAAAATTGAAGATTTACAAGGAAGGTGCAAAATCTTATTATTAATGCATAAAATCATATGGAGTATCATGTATAGCATATTTAGAAGTAAACAGTGCAATCCAAGACTTAACAGGTGCTTGGAGCTTATCTTTGTGCCTTAGCACTAGTCATAAGGCACCCAGGTGCATAACTATAAGAACCTGATAGAGAAGCAAACATCAAGGCATTGACCCTTAGTGCCTATGCATCAATATCTGATCCCAACTATAGTTTGAGATAGAGAGCACAACACTTGAGTGCCAGATGATAGACTGAAAACTTCTTTGCACGTGTGAATGGAGAGCTAACACTTAGACACTTGATCTTGATGCTAACTTGACAGATTCTACGAATTGCTATAAATCATTATCAATTTTTTTTAATCTTTTTGAGAGATTTAATGTAGAAATATTTAATAAAATTATGGGGAAAAATTTAGAGACTTCTTTAACAATTATTATAGATTTTTTAGGTATTTGAGGAGTCTTAAAGAAGATTTTGTGGAGGTTACTTTAAATATTTTTTAAAAAATCATTAGGGAGACTTTAAGGGCAAGGAGATAAAGCAATACAAGGCTTTCTTGACATATTTTACTTGAGGATTTCCTTTCTTTCTCCATTTAATTTATTGTAATTGTATTCATGTGCCAACCTTTCATGATTTTCTTTCCTTCATGAAACAAACTCCCTTTTCATGGGGTTGGGTGTAACTATGTTGTTTTTGTGAAGCTTTAGTTTAAATATGTTTTGAAATCTTCTTATCTTAATTATTATATATTTTATTATAAGTTTTATTGTCTATTGATTTTACTGACTATTTTTTCCAATAAATTAGAAGGTTCTCTTGGAACCAAGAGGTGGAAAATAAACTCACCATGAATGGAATACCATGATTCTGGGTTATGTGTTAGAGATAATTATGATGAAGCCAATTTATCCTTTTAAGATCTAAAAGCTTTAAAAGATTTGTTTAGTATTGAATTTATCGCTTAGAGGTATGTAGGATGTGTGAGAAAAAAATGAGGACCTTAGGCTTTCGAGAGAATGGTAGTGACCAGATTTATTTGACTTCGATAAAAATTTACTCTTTGTCAAAATATTAACTACATAAAATAAATCATTGAAACCTAATTCTTACGTTTTATCATGTTGGAATAACCCACTCAAATTCTCACTCTAATTAGTTTATTAACTTTTTGATAGATTTAAAATTAGAGTTTAGTCTTTACCTTAGCATCCCAAATTGATCATCTATATAATAAACGATCAATCCAATTTCAATAAATCATGGGAACAATACCCTGTTGACTCTTTATTACTTGAGTTAACCATGTACTTATGCATGTAAAGGTTATCCAACATCGTATCAAGTTTTTGGCACTGTTTTTAGGGAATGTAATGCTAATAAGTATACCTAGTTGATTTCTCAATTTTAATACTTCTTATTTTTAGTTAAATTTATTTTTTACTTTCTTTTGTAGGTTGACTATTATGTATGTACTAGTCTTGTGGTGGAATACAACTTCCTAAAGATTTATAAATTGAATGAACATTGCTAGGAAGACTTAGTGAGAGAAGACAAACTAGCTAAATGAAGGCAGAAATAATGGATGACTTGGAAGATGGAAGACGCATGGACATAAGCATTGAAAGACTATGCATTTCTTATACTGCATGAAATACCTAGGCTATTATTATGACAAGTGTGCAAGAAAGTAATTTTAAGGTTAAGCTTACCACCTATAAATGATCCAGGGCTCCTAATTTGGGGGCCTTGCTATTGAATATCCCAACATGCTTATAACAAATTTTTTAAAAATTTATGATACTTTCAAGTTTAATGGAGTGTCATACAATGTTATTAGATTTAGATTATTTATTTTTCCACTAAGGGATTAGGCCAAAAGCTATCTTAACTCATTTCCTAATGAATCCATCATGAGTTGGGATAAACTGGGTTATAAGTTATTGTCAAATTATTTTTCCCTAGCAAAAACACCTAGGATGTGCACAAAGTTTTGAATATTGTGTAGATGAAAGGTGAGAAACTTTATGACACATGAGAGTTTTAAGGATCTCTCAAGAGGATTCCCATACCACAACCACCTTAAATGGATGTAAGAGTAGACCTTCTACATTTAGTTGGCTGAGTCGATGAGGAAACTAACCGATGCCACATTTGGTACCACTTACATTGGCCAAACTATAGTGGTGGTGTATGACTTATTAGATGAGATGGCCATAACTATCAATGGTCAAGTGAGAGGATCATGTTGAAGAATCCCATGGTTTCAACACTTAAGATGGATTCCAATGCAACCCTTATCACATAGGTTGCTTTATTAGCAAAGAAACTCAATTCTCTTATAACACTTGAAACACATACTCATGTATATTATTATGATCACTATAGAGGGTGTCTTAATAACACATATTTCCAAACCAACAACACTTTCATGCAACCTTATTAGAGCATGTGAACTTCTAGAGAAATCAACACACCGACAACCCCTACTACAACACATGAAATCCTAGGTAGAAGAGCCACCTCAACTTCTTTTGGAAGAAGACTCAAGTAGGAAAATTGTTAGGTGGTTATCAATAATTACTTTTATTAGTAAAGAGGCTATCAGCCATTTGGCTTCACTCCATAACTAGACCCTCAATTGAAAAAAATCAAATGAACCACCATTGAAGGAGGCCTTATCATAAATAATAACAACCACCATGTAGTTGATGGGCCAAATAGATACTACACTTTAGAAGCATGACGCCTCACTTCAAAGATAAAAAGAACATTGACTTCCAGATTTTGTACCTTTCATAATAGTTATCCAGCAATCAGCCAGGAGAGCTCCTAAGAAACCTAAAGGTAAACCCCAAGGAACACATCAAAGCTATCTTGTTGAGGAGTGAAAAAAAGTTGGAGGATCCTGTGATCCAAGAGAAGCCTAAACATAGAAGTTAGATGAAGAAGTTGTGGCTAAGAGGGCCCCAAACAAAGAGGAGGATAAGGCTTAGCAATGGAAGGGCAAGGAGAATGAAGGATGACATAAATCCATGTTATTCTAAGATAACTCACTGCCATATGTACCACTATATCCTTACACTAGGGATTCTAAAAGAAGTAGTTAGATTAACATTTTTCAAAATTTTTGGAGGTATTATAAATTCTCATATTAATATTGCTTTTGCTGATGTCTTAGAATAGATGCTTGGCTTTGTGAAGCTCATGAAGGTGATTTTGGCCAAAAAGTGAAAACTAGAGGAGCATGAAGTAGTGGCTTTAATTTAATGTTGCATAATTATGCTAAAGAAAGGCTACCCCTAAAGAAAAAATAGGATCTTGGTAGTTTCACTATTCTTTGTGCTATAGAAAGGGAACACTTTGTAAATGCATTTTATGATGTTACCACAAGCATAATTTTGACGCTCCTCTGAATATTTTTGAATTTAGAATTGTCGGAGTGAAAAGCACCATGGTGTCCCTACTATTAATCGACAACTTAGTAAAGAAACATGTAGAAATCATGAAGGATGTGCTAGTAAAAGTTGTTAAAATTATATTTCCTACAAATTTCTTAATTTTGGATATTGATGAAGATGATCCTATGTACTTGACTATTCTAAAAAGACATTTCTTAACTCTAGGGAAAGCTCAAATAAATATTTTAAAAAAAGAGAATCACAATATATAATAGAGAACAATACAAAAATTTAAAGTGTGTGAATATCACAAAGAGTCACTTAAAAAATAGCTGCAATATTATAGCCAAAAGCAAGGAAAATCAGTGTGGATATAGGAAAAATAGTCCACATGTTTTAAAAGAAGAAATGAAGGTCCACTTTTAAGCTAGTCATGTAAATTTTATGCAAGTGTGGATAGCCAAATTATTTTAATAGAGTACTTGAAGGAAGTAATACTAGAGAAGTAGTGGTTGTAGCAACACTTTTTGCTAGACAATATAAAAGCGGTCAAACAGTGTAGGGGTTGAGAATGTTAAACCAAGTGCATGTTGAGAGGTAACCTAATATTTTTGCCTTCATAAATATTTATCTATTTTTATTATTATTTAGTTATAATTATGATTTATTTATGTTAAGTGAGACAACAATAATGAAAAAAAAAAGAATAACATAAAGAAGGAGTGGAGTATGAGGATTTATTAGGAAGTTTCTATCCCTTGCATTTACTTTGGTTTCTTAGTTATTTTTGGTGTTGTTTTGATGTATTAAGAATAACACATTATTCAAGTGTTAGTGGTTAGTTTAGATGCTTTAATGTATTTAATTATACTCTTGGGTAGTTTTTTTGTTTAATTTGATTATTTTGTTTTAGTTTTGCTATTAGTGAGTTATGCTTATTTTTAAAAATTAGTCTATTTTATTTTAGTCTTCAGTTTTTTGTTATTTCATGTTTAGTTTGAAATTTGTAATTTTTGTTAATCTTAGGAGGGAGGATGAGTATAAAAACTGTATGAAATTTATGCAATTTGTGCTCTTTGTTAAGGAACTACATTCATTTTTTTTATGATCAAATATGAAGTCAAAAAATTGATCATACTATTAAGTTCAATAATTGTGCAAGATTGTCTTCTTTAATTATATATTAAATAATTAATTATAATAATTATAATATTATCAATCATATTTGTGTATAACTCTATACATTACATATAAAAATAAGCTAGGTTAAGTAGTGATAAAGTAGTATATACACATCAAAACTCATAACATAAATTGATATTTATTTTGAATGATAGTATACATGAAAAATCATAAGTAGTAAGAGATAGATAGAGAAACAGGGCAAAGTGTACTGTGTATCTTTTACATCATGAAAAAAAGGATCATGAATCAACTCCGAAAAAGATAAAAAGACATGAATCTATGTCCATTAAAGTAAAAATATGGCTCAACACTTGGAGACCTAAATATCCCTTCATAACAAAGCCTTTATAATTATTCTATCATTTATGAAAATTCATTTAAGTGTATACATTAAATAATAATTTTTTTAAGGCATGGATGTGAGTATAAAGTTAGTTGTATTGAATAATTGTCTGTTAGTGATAAAACTTGATTCTATAGAATTTGTATAAATCTACAACAAATATGAATCCATGTATTATGACAAAAGATAAGTTAATGTGTAGCAAATAGCTCAAAAAAATATTTAAAACTATAGTTAATCTAAGAATCTTGCAGCAATTAATTGATGTGGATTGATGACACATTTCAAATGAATAAATAATATGGTTTTCTTAACACAATACTTTCAAAATCAAGCAAAGAATATACATTGAAAAAATTATATTATTATCATTTTGTTATGTATTCTGGCTTGCTCATAGGCAATTAAAAGTTTAAGTGTAGTGGAGTTTGATATGCATGAAGGTTACACTTATATTTTCTTTCTTAGATTATGTTTTGCCACATGTTTCTACATGATTTAAAGGATTCATGGCACTTATGGTTTTAATTTCTAAAATGTTCAAATCTATAAGAAAGGTGTAAAATCTAGATATTAATGCATAAAATCATTTGGAGCAAATTTGGGAACAAAAATGTGATCTATGACTCAATTAGTGCTTGGGGCTTAGCTTGCCTCTTAGGTACTTAGGCATTAGTCACTAGGTCCCAAAGCTCCTTAATATAAGAACCAAAAAGAGAAGCTGGATCTTAGGCCTCGACCATACCATTAGAACCTAATCTTAGCTATAATTCAAGATAGAAAGTTCAATGCTTAGGCTCACAATCCTAGCACCTACGTACCAAATTAGAGGTTCCTAGCATGTGCAAATAAAGAGCATGATGTCCCTTATTAATTGCCATAAATTATCCTAGATTTCCATTATTTTTTTGCCTTTTGGAAGATATTTTTTGTAGTATTATTTAAGCAAATAATATGGATGAATGTAAGTACTTCTCCAACTATTATTCCATTTTTTAAGCCTTTAAGGAGTTTAAGAAAGAATTGTGTTTATGTTGCTTTAAGGTGTCTGGAGAAGTCATTAGGGAGATTTTATGTGCAAGCCAAGGAGATGAAGACAACTTTTTTTGGATGTTTCAGCTAACTTTTTTCCTTTATTAATTCCTATTATTTACTATAATAATCTTCTTGTACCAATCTTTTATTGCTTATTTTATTCCTTCATGGACTAAATTCCCCTTTCGAGGAATTAGGTGTAACAATGTAGTTTTCGTGATGCTTTAGTTTTAATAAGATATGGTGTTTTTTCTCTTAATTAATACACAATTTATTTTAAGTTCTATCACCTATTGATTTGAGTATCCATTTTTAAATAGATTAGAAGGCCTGTTAGGAACTAAATGGTGAAAAGTAGACTTGTCATAGATAAAATATCATGATGATGGCTTATAAATTAGAGATATCTTTGATGAAGTCGTATAGTCCGTTTAAAGAGTTAAAAAACTTTAAGGAAACTTTTGCATTGAATTTATCATTGAGAGGTAATTAGGTTGTGTGAAAACAAATAAAGATCTTATACATTTGAGAGAATGGTAGTGGCCACCTTGATTGAATTTTAATAAAAATTAGTTCCTAGTTAAAATCTTAATTGCACAAAATAAGATCGATAAAACCCAATCCCGATGTCTTATCATATTGAGATCACCAACATAAATTTTTACTATTGTAAGTTTATTCGCTTTCCAGTAGATTTAGGAGTAGATTTTAATCTTTACCCCAAATTTATCATCCAAATTATAGATAATTAACTTAATTTTTTAGTATTTGTCATTCAATCCTCATAAGAATGGTTCTCTACTCACTCTTTATTATTTGAGGTGATCATGTACTCTTACGCATAATGTTTATTCAACATTGCATCACTATTCATGAAAAGAATCTATCCATGAAGTCCTTTTCTTTATTTCTTAATTGGAAGATATATTTCATGTTTGCTAATAAAGTATTTTGTAGGTGGGTTGTGTTGACTACCTTTCTTTGCTAAGTGATCTTGAGCTTAATAGCCTAAAATGATGGATATATGAAATCTATAATAAAACTATTTCTTCCTTTTTCTTGACTTCTTCTTAGTAACTTATCACCTTAGGACCATCATGCTTCTTGTTGAGTCTTTAATGATTAAATAATTATTATCACATAGGCTTTCTATATCACATAG
Source organism: Cymbidium sinense (assembly GCA_021442155.1). Lineage (NCBI taxonomy): Eukaryota > Viridiplantae > Streptophyta > Magnoliopsida > Asparagales > Orchidaceae > Cymbidium > Cymbidium sinense. The sequence goes on from CM038222.1 coordinate 103,509,426, forward strand.
GCTTTCTATATATTCAGCTATCATTTCCCTTGGTTGTGATGATTCACCTTATACTTCATTGATTGACACTTAATATATGTACCATTCTATTAGGGTAATAATCATTGAATCACAAGCCCTCCTTGATAAACCTAATATAATAAAATAAAAATTAAGATATTTTTTTCAATTATTTAGAGTTTTTCATAGAGATGTCATTGAGCACATTTAATCAATGCAAGTCTAGTTTCTTTGGGAGATCAAATAACCCACAATCTCATGATTAATTTTATCAACTTGATGATATATCTTCAAATAAATATTTATAACATTTTCAAATTAGGAAGTGTGATCTTAGCTCAATCTATCTTCTTATCTCTTCTTGTAACATATTTTACATGAAGATCCTATCATCATTTAATATTTTCTCCACATTAGTGACTTGCCAATGTGGATTTTATTAGCCGTCATGCAGGCCCACTGTGCATGATCTAGTCTTAGTGACTAGGCCTTTCTATTGTTGCCCACTCTTTTTTTAAGTATCTACTTTAATTCTTGATTTGAATTCTCCTCTTTCTTATTAGTTTAGAGATGATATTGCATTCTAAATACCTTTTGTGCCTCTAATTTTTAAATCAAATTCTTAAATTTACTCTTCACACTTTCTTCTCAGTCATGCAATTAATGGATGCATGAACACTGAATACAATCACTAAATTTATCAAGGGTGAACACTATGGGTAGACATAATTTTTTTTTTGTTAAGGCATAGTTCAATTGGCATTAATCAAAGTGTGATTTTCATAGTAAATAAAGTGAAATACTCTTCTAATTCTTGGGCCAAGCACTACACCAATAGCTTAATCACTAGCACCACACATTAGATTGAAAAGTAAGGTCCAATTTGGTGTAACAATGATGTGAATATATATATATATATATATATATATATATATATATATATATATATATATATATATATATATATATATATATATATATATATATATATATATATATATATATATATATATATATATATATGAATTTTAAGCACATTAAGGCACTCCTAATTGAAGTTAAAGGTATAGCTTTGGATGGTAAGCTATAGTGAGGTATTGTAAATTTTTCCTTGAAACAATCTTGATGAATCTTCAATAAAATCCACTAGAAAATTGTGTATGCTTATGAAAAAGGTTAGTGGAGGAAGCTTCTTAGTCACTTTAACTTTGGCTTTATTTACTTCAATACCAATTGCTAAAACTTTATGCCTTAACACTATGCCTTCACCCAGCATAAGAGACACTTCTCCCAATTAAACCTTGAATGTCTTTATGAACTTTTTAAGTACTTCCTTAAGATATTTAAAGAACACCTCAAATGTTGACTAGAGTAGTAAAATGTTTTACATAAATATCCAATGAAGTTCTCAACCATGTTAGAGAAAATGACCATCATATTATATGGTTGGTGCATTTTAGAGACTAAAGAACATCATTCTAAAATCAAACATTCCATACAAACATGCGAATGTTACTTTTTATTATCTTTTAGAGCAATTAAAATTTGAATACAACCCAAATATACATCCAAGAAGTAGAAGTAAGATTGGATAACCAACCAGTCTAACATTCAATCAATTAATGGAAGAAGAAAATGATTATTTCTTTATAGAATTATTGAACTTTCTGTAATCAATGCAAACTCTCCATTCAGTAATAACACATGTGGGAATGATAACATTATTTTTATTTGGTAGTAAAGTAATCCCCCTTCTCTTTGGCACAATTAGAACTAGGTTCACTTATAAGTTATCTAAAATAAAATAAATAATTTTGACATTAAGAGGCTTTAGAACTTTTTCCCTCACTACCTTATTCATATTTGGATTTAAATATATCTGGTGCCCTATTGAAGACTTGAAGTTCACCTCAATCAAAATCTTATGCATTCAAATGAATGTCCTAATTCCTTTAATGATAGCAATAAACCACTATGGGGAAATCTTTTACTTCTTGAAAACTTTAACAACCTTACTTTCTTAGTCATTACTTAACTTGGAGGAGAGAATAATTGATCACAACATTGATGCTTACCATATACTTTTTTAGTTACAATGTTGGTATCTTTTCTATTAATATGACTAGTTTGGTGCCACCCCAACCTAGGTCTTCAAAATGTCCATTGATGAATGTAGATGCCACCTGCTCTATGCTCTTACTGGGTTCAATAATCTCTGAATCATTATGTTAGACTTCATCCATAATTTGGGTTAGAAGTGAACTCATTAAATAATTTAGATCATCAACTAATTTTTTAAGAGCTTAGAGTATTCATCCTCAAGCAACTATTATCAACTTTGAAAGGATGTTTCATAAATTTTAAAAGAATTAAATGTGACATCTTCCTTCTAAACTTTAAGAATGTAATCCCATTTTTGTGCTTCAATTAATGTCCTCTCTATTGTTGAAATGGGGCATCCCAAACTAAAGAATATCTCTTACTTTTGATCTTTCATGTCTAATATAATGAAGTCGGGTAGGAATATAAACTTTTTCAACTTTATTAATACATACTCCATATTACTATATGATGTTTGGTGGTTTGATTACTAAATTAATGTGAGATGATTATTGACATCATTTCATTGATGCCTAGTTCCTTATAAATATAGAGAGGCATCAAATTTGATGAGGCTCTCAAGTAGCACAAAATAATTTTAAAGAACATTTTAAATAGTGCAAAATAACACTAAATTCCTCAATGAGTACATAAATTTTATATTCCTCCACCTTTTTCTTATTTGAAATAATCTCCTTCATGAGCTTAAGATAGTTGCTATCAACTACAACATGTTAGCAAAGGATATATTAATGTGGAACTTTATAAACACCTCCATAATTTTAAAAAAAATTACTAATTAAGCCTCTTATTTTAAAATATTTGGGGATATGACAATGATAGCACATTAGGTGGTGGGTTATTTAGATGTAGTTTGGGCTTGGGTCATATTTCATTCTTTCTATCCTTTACTCATCATTTTCTATCTCATCCTTCTATGGCTTCTCTTTCCCCATTATATTGTCTTCTCTAACATCTTTAATTTTGGGCCTCTTACAACCCACACATTACTACAATTATCTTCTAGTCTTAAGTGTCATTGCCTTCATATACTACTTAGGATTCTACTCTATGTTGCTCTAAAGAGCTTGAAATTATCAAGTGACCACCTTTATTGATATATCCTCCAGTTTTTGTTGTTGTATGTGTGGTTAGTAAGAAAAGATAAGCGTATGAACTCCTTCTTGTTGTTGATAATAAAAATAAAATTAAAAATTATTAGGTTGTTATCCCACTCGAGAGATCTTCTAGGAGGAATTAAGGTGGCTCCTTCACCTTATATTATAAGATTTTTTTTTCACCTTCTTATTTCATATGAAGTTTGACTACTCCATTTATAGCTTCTAGAAAGGATTATTAGTCTAACACTCATTATTATTGTTATGTTCACCACTATAATAATCATAAGCACATATGTATGGATGACTATAAAAGAACTTAGTTAATTCATTAGTGAAGCAACCTAGGTAGAGAAGGCTGTAATAAGATTCGAATTCTTAACATTATCAATGTTTTTTTTTGGTAGCATTCTTTTTTATTGGTTATTGATAGTTTTTCATATTCATCTTCTCTAACAAGTAATATGTTGCCTTATGGGTCATACTTATGAATGGGTTGCAAGATACAACATGTATAGTGCTGTGGTTAGATAAGCTAACTCATTATAGAAAGTTTGTACTTATATCAACTTGGGTATGCTATGATGTGGACATCTTTTAAGGAGGCTCTCCCATGCATCATATACAATTTCTTCATCCATCTACACAAAGTTTAAGATGTTGATTCACACCTTCACAATCTTAGATAGAGAGAAATATTTATAATGAACCTTTAATGCTAGGTAATCCCAACTAGTGATGGAGTCACTAAGAGGTGAGTTGAGCAAGCTCTTTGCTTAGTCCCTCATTAAAAATAAAAACAATCTTAATTTAATTGCATCATTGACACATCATTATATGTGAAGGTGTCACATATTTATAAGTAGTTTGCTATGCCACCTAACTAGGAGCCCTAGATCATTTGGAGTGTGTTTAGATTGATTTAGAACTATTTTCTTGCACTTTTGATTCTACAATGGCTTTGGGAATACTATGTATTATAAGAAGTGCATAATCTTGTAAAGCTCGATCCCCAATGGCTAGGCTTGCTCCATCTTTTAGTTCATAATGTATAATAGCACCAAGTATCTACATATTGCTTCTTCGTTAATTACCTAAAATATTCATTCGATTTCTAGATAAATAAGTAGAGTGGCTCACTAAAGGCATGATGCACATATTGCATAACTCCTTCATCTTATAATAAATTCATAATTAGTATGAACATTAGCAATTAACCACACTATGTCCTTAATCTTATGCTTATAATTATAATGAAAAAACCTTTTTTAAGTGCTTTAATAGATGCGTAGATAGGGGTGTAAATAATCCGAGTTTGAGCGAGCTTGGTACTTGTTCGTGTTCGGCTCGTTAAGAAATTTTTTTGTTCAATATCAGCTCATGTTCGTTAACAGCTCATTAACAGTTGTTCGTGTTTGACTCGTGAATTTGTTCGTGTTCATTAACAACTCATGTTTGGCTCGAATTGGCTCGTTAAGGATTATTTATTTATTTATTAATGTTTTAAAAATATTAAATTTAATAAAAAAAATATAATACAAAAATTCAGCTATGGAGTTATTTATTTATAAATTGTGGAGTGTGGAGGACTAACAATATAAATGATATTTTCAAAAATAAATTTTATTACAAACAAAATCACATAAAACAAAATTATAATTGAATATCAGAATATGATCTGATAACATAATTTATTATTAACAAAAATTACATTACTACAAATATGATTTACTACATTTGAATATGATTGAGTACACAAAAAATTAAAAAATTATAAATAAATAAACAAATGAGTACAATCCAATCATACACTTATACAAAATAAAATGAAACTTTAACATCTTTCAAACTCAAAATAAGCTTGATAATCTTGGCTTGATTATTCACTCTCCAGAAGTCATCAAGTTTGCCACATAAAATCTGTTCTTTGTCTCTTTATACTTGAATACTTCTTGCTGCACTATATAAACAAAATTTAAAAAAATTATGTTATATAATTATTGAATGGGCTTAGTTTGAAATTTTATATCAGATAATCAATGATGCTGTCATAGCTTGATGGGTCATGGCTGCTTAAAGTCTTAAAAACACATAAATCCAAAATATAATGAAACAACAAATAAAATGAAAACAACCATTTTATCAAGGATCAAAATATAATAAAATAGCAAATAAAATGAAAGCTATAGTCAAAAAATAATTGAAACAAACCCAACTAAATAAGATATATAAGCAGCCATTTTATCAAGCTAAGTTGCATCTCATATTAAAAAATATTTAACATCACAACCCTTTAAACACCACAACTCTAAGCAATTCAGCATAAAACCATTAATATTATTAGTAAACTAATGATCAAAATATAATGAAATAATAAATAAAATGAAAGCTGCAGACTGCAGTAAAAAAATAATTGAAACAGACCCAACTAAATAAGATATATAAGCAGCCATTTTATCAAGCTAAGTTGCATCTCATATTAAAAAAGATTTAATATCACATCCCTTTAAACACCACAACTCTAAGCAATTCAGCATAAAACCAAGAATATTATTGATAAACTAAGGACCAAAATACAGTGAAACATCAAATAAAATGAAAGCAATAACTTGCATGTAGCCAAATCCAATAATATGAAGAATATGGAGAGAACAACAAGTAGTCATATCTCATAATAATTGCAAGTATTTTTTAAGTTGTCTATATCATGGAGAATTTGATTTGTTTCCAATGAAGCATTAACTTGCCAATTTATAAAGTGACTGAATTTTGATGGCATGGTATGTATATATTCCATGTGGAGTTTCTCCCTTAGGCCTCACGGCTAAGAAAATAGGAGAAAATAACAGTAGATTTATCTCAAAATAATAGTAAAGATAGCTAATTAGTATTATGCAATAAAATAAGCTCACAACCCACTAATATTGATGGCATCTTTGATTATAAAATGGGTTCAATTTGAAATATTTTATCAGCTAATCAATGATGCCTTCATAGCTCCACAAAATAATAAACCTAACTTTTTTAGCACTAATTTGCATCTCAGTTTCTCATATTAAAAAAAGGTTTAACATCATAAAATATCAGCTAATCAATGAGGCTATCATAGCTTGACTTGATGGCTGCTATCAAATTATTAAAAATCCCATGAATCCAAAATATTCAGTATAAAACCAAATGTAGTGATTTTGAAGTTAAGACCAAGTACAGTACTGATGAATTAAGCAGCTATTTATCAAGCTAAGATGCATCTTAGTTTCTTATATATGTAGCTGGTGTTGTACTCTGATTTCAATTTATGGTGTAGTATTTATAAATGAAATAATAAATAAAATGAAAGTTGCAGTCAAAAAATAATTGAAACAGACCCAACTAAATAAGATATAAAAGCAGCCATTTTATCAAGCTAAGTTGTATCTCATATTAAAAAAGATTTAATATCACAGCCCTTTAAAAACAGTCTTAATGTAGTCATAAATCATAATGGTGTAGCCCGATTGATATATAAATAGTGTCAAATGGTCCTCATGAATGAAGAATCTGGAGAGAACAGCAAGTTGTCATATCTCAAAATAGCTGCAAGTAGATAATAGTCATATCTCATAAATCATAATAACTGCAAGTATTTTTTAGGCTGCCTATATCATAGAGAATTTTATTTCTTTCTAATGAAGCATTAACCTACCAATTAACTTACCATTATGGTGTAGCTCGATTGCTATATAAGTAGTGTCAAATGGTCCTCATGAATGAAGAATCTGGAGAGAACTATATACAACAAAAAATAGCAAATAAATGAGCAATACAATAAGAAATAATATGAAAGCTGCATCATTTAATATTCAAAAATGAATTAATGAAAGATATACCTTAATGGATTCATAATGGTGTAGCTCACTTGCTATATAAATAGTATAAAATGGTCATCGTGAATGAAGATTCTAGAGAGAACACTCAAAACAGTAAGTAGTCATATATCAAAATAGCTGCAAGTAATTATTAGACAAAAAAGTATTAAGAAATTTTAATGAATGAGCTCAATTTGACATTTTTATTAACTAATCAATGAGGCTGTCATAGCTTACTGGCTGCTTAAATTCTTAAAAACCTCAAAATCAAGTGTAGTACTATTGAAGTAAAGACCAAGTGTAGTAATGATGGCCAAAGGTCACTAAGCAAGTAAGCAGCCATTTTATCAAGCTAAGTTACATCTCATATTAAAAATGGTTTGACATCATAACCCTTTAGAATCTAAAACCATAAATCTCAGCAATCTAAGATAAAATAATGTGTAGTATTGATCAAGTAAAGACCAAAATATAATAAAATAGCAAAAAATAAAAAAAATAAAAGCTGCATCAAAGATTCAATTGTAAGTAATAAAAAAATAAACATAGTGTTAAACTATGTTACTAATCCAAGTACAAATAAATTCAATTGCATATACGATGCTCCTCCATTCTTCGTAGATCGTAGCTTTAATATTCAGGAAGTTTCACATGCAAATTTTTTCCATCCATGATATCTTGCTGTAATAAATGGTCATTTATTACACTCACATATGAAAAAGCTGAGACAATAATAAATTAATAATTAGAAAAAAATTAAATAATGATGAAATTGATTCTTACTAAATGATTCTTGATGTTGCTATGAGAACCTCTAATCAAACTAACCATACAAACAAGTGCATTAACAGTTTTTGCAGATAAAGAGCTTCTATAATCATCCAAAACTCTACCAACAGTACTAAAAGCAGATTCAGATGCAACCGTTGTTATGGGAATTGTCAAGACATCCTTAACAACTTTGGATAAGTATGGATACTTAAGAGTATTCATCCTCCACCAATTAAGAACATCAAATTGTTCTGTACTACATTGATATAACCCTTCTTCCAAATATATTTGTCAATCTATTTTTGAAGGCTGAACAGAACCAGATGCAACAACAAATCAGTAAAACCTAACATACAATCAAAAGGAGATGAAAATGTTGTCTCTCTTTGTAGTTGTTAGGACTTAGGTGAAGTTGTTGTTGCTGAACTACAACTAGAATTATTAGAAACACATTGATTATAAATCTCCAAAATAACTGCTTCAACTTCTTTAATTTTGAATTCTATCTCTGAAGGTGAGTATATCTTTGGAAATGTAAAATTTATGAACTTCATCTTTAAGCGTGGATCTAACATAGCTTCTACAGACATTAGCAAATTATATTCTCCTCAATACTTTCAAATTTAATTTTCATGGCATTTGCCATTTCTTTAACATATTCATTTGATGAATTGCATTCCTCCATCAACAACTTCTTAACATGCTTAACAATAGGTAGAAAATATTTGTTGTAGGATATGTTGAACCAGGAATCATTTTTATGACATTATGGAAAACAACAAGAAACTTTCTAATAACCTCATACCTTTGCCAATCAAAATCAGATGGCAACCACTTGGAATTGCTATCTCGGGCTGCATAATGGTGGAATATACTATGAAAAATAAATGCAGATTCAACCATAATGTATGTAGAATTCCATCGTGTAGGAACATCAACAGATAAACCCTTTGAAGTGGAAATCCCTAATTGCTTCTCCACCTCAACAAACTTATGTAATATAGCAGGAGACTTTTTAAAATATTTTATTGACTCCCTGATTTGATAAATAATATCCTAAATCTCTTTTAAACCATCTTGAACCATTATATTCAAGATATGAGCACAACATTTGACATGAAAGAAATAACCCATAAAATTCAACTTACCTATTGACTGAAAATTAGATTTAAGAGCATTAGCGGTAACATCATTGTTACTAGCATTATCCAATGTAATTGTAGAAACTTTATCCTGCAAATTCCACTCTAACAAGCATTCACATATTGTATCACAAATAAAAGTACCTGTGTGAGGCAGTTCAAACTCAAAGAAACAATATGCTTGTGTAATTTCTAAGACTCATCAATATAATGAATTGTTAAGCACATGTACCCCACTATTTGATTAGAAGTCCAACAATCAGATATTAATGAGACAATAGGTATGCTTTTAAGACATGCCTTTAGATTTTCTTTTCTTGCTTCATAAACTTTCATGCAATCATTTTTTATAGTATTTCTAGAAACTCTTTTATAATTATGATTTAAGACCTTCAACAAATATTGAACCAAGTATGCTCAACCATCATAAAAGGATACTCATGCATAATTATCATTTTTGCTATTATTTCTCTAACCTAGAGATGATCATAATTCTTTGGATCACTAAAAATAGGAATCTCAATTCTTGAACTAGCATCAGAAGGCATAAAATTTAACAATTTTTTCCTTTTATCTAGCAACTCTACAACTTGTTTATTTTTAGCTTTGATCTTATCACACTCCCTAACATGTCTGAGAAGTTGTGAAGTGGTACCAGTCTTGGATTTATGAAAATTTATACCACAACATATGCATTGTAAATCAAAAGCATTGATGCCTTTCAAAGTTGAAACAGTTTCTGTGAAGTACTCCCAAACTGTAGACTTCTTTTTTCTAGTCTTCTTAGGAGAGATTCCTCCAACATTAGTGTCAAATGTAATTGCTTTTAAATAACTAGGTTATAAAGAAAGATTAAGATTTTCATTACTATTTTCATCCTCTATAGTAATCTCATTACGAGATGATGTAGTTTGAGATAGATCGAAATTTGACATGGTAGTAGACTATATTGAAAAAAAATGTGTCAAAACTAAAGGTACAATCCATATGCTACAAGTAAGAATATTAAGATAATTTATTATCACATTCCATATAGAAATAGAGCACTAGTAAATTTGACATATTAAGCATACAAAGTCAACTTAAACATGAAGCATGAGGCTTTTCTTCTTGATCCTAATAAAGCAAAACAAAATTAAATGAGAAGCCATTTATAAAACAACCTATTTTATTTGATGTTTTATTATGTTTTGATCTTTACCTTATCAAATAAGTTGGTTTATCATTTCTTGGTGTTTCGAATCTAACCAATCATCGAGCTATGAAGGCATCAGTGATTAGTTGATAAAATATTATAAACTGAGCCCATTTTATAATTAAAGCAGCCATCAATATTAGTGAGCTATAAGCTTATTTTACTGCATAATACTATTTGACTATCTCTGCTATTATTTTGAGATCAATCTACTCGCTATTTTCTCTTGTTTTCTTAGCCGTGAGGCTTAAGGGAGAAACTCCACATGGAATATATACATACCTTGCCATCAAATTTTAGTCACTTTATAAATTGGCAAGTTAATGCTTCATTAGAAAGAAATCAAATTCTCCATGATACAGGCAGCCTAAAAATACTTATAGTTATTATGAGATATGACCACTTGTCAACTTGCAGCTATTTTGAGATATGACTACTTGCTGTTCTCTCCAGATTCTTCATTCATGAGAACCATTGATACTATTTATATAACAATCGGGCTACACCATTATGAATACATTAAAACTTAAGAGTTGTGATTTTTAAAGGGTTGTGATGTTAAATCTTCTTTAATATGAGATGCAACTTAGTTTGATAAAATGACTCATTATATCTCTTGTTTAGTTGGGTCTATTTTAATTATTTTTTGACTGCAGCTTTCATTTTATTTGCTGTTTCATTTATAAATACTACATCGGCAACCAAAATTAGATACTACACCAGCTACATATAGATAGTAAACCCTAAACACTAAAATATGCTCGACATCACAAAATCAAACTGAGAAAATACACTTAAGCATTTTATTGCACATTCCAACGAGAAACTAAACACTAGAAATCAGATATCTTTGAAATTTTAATAGCATATTAGCATTTTTGAGTCATCTTGAAGACTAGAACCCAGGCAATTCAGCAACTCAAGAAGTTAAGCAAAAGATGGAGAAACTTAAAAGTAATAAACGATACCGAACAATAGAAATTAGAAAAAATAGGTTTTGCAATCGGCGGTTCAGCTAACCGGCTCTACCCGTGGATTAGAGTGTCGCAACTCGCAAGAATATCAAGTGGTTGTAGTAGTAGAGCCATGGAGGAGGCCTAGGAAGGAAGGAGAATGCGATAGCGGTCACAAAAATACTAAAATAGGAAAACAGCCAACAGTCGAAGACTCAAAGAGACGAAGAGTAGAAGAGTGCGAGTGGCGAGCAGTAAACAATAATGAGTAAACTAGGGCTGTCTCGTAAGCTTAAATAGTTAGGGTTTAGGAATTAGGTTAAGAGAATAAGAGTTAAGATTTAATAAAAAATCTCCTCAAATCTGAACCGTTCATTTCAATAATAAAAAATTTTAATGATTCTGATTTCATCCAAATCATTAAATTAAATTAAATTGTTATAATATGTCTAAATTTATTTAATTTAAATATCATTAATTAAATTAATTATTCATGCAAAATATAAATTAATTAATATATTTAATGATATATATATATATATATATATATATATATATATATATATATATATATATATATATATATATATATATATATATATATATATTTATAATATTTATAAAATATTTATTTGTTTCTCAAATGAACAAGATTAATGCCCGCCATATCGAGCCTAAAATAGTTTGGCTCGCATACTTTATGAACTTAACACAGCTACTTCTCAATACAACCGCCGTGAATAATGAGCTTTTTTGATAGCCCTATGCGTAGACAAATCATATGCTCTACAATATCAATAACAACAACAACAAGCCATTATCCCATTATGTTGGGTCAACTAAATGAATCATTCTTCTCCATTATGTCCTATTAAGTATCAAATTCTCATTTAACTCTAATAAACTAAGGTCATTTTTTATACATCCTAACCAAGTATTAGAAAATATAGTTGAAATATTTAACTCCAACAAATTCTTTTGTTAATCCCTTTCATCCAAGTACAAATCTAATATACATCCATGACTTTTGGTCCCTAATATCTATTTACTGTATACATTATAATTAAGAATTCACAATCATTGCTATATAGAAATTATTATAAACTTCTAGAAATTAAATGTGATCATATTGATTTGTACTCATTAGGTACACACCAATCAAAATAAGATTGTCAAATAAAATAAAGCCTATATTATATGCACTTGTTTAATTCATGTAATCACTTGAACTATAAAGTCGCCTTTAAAATATTCAAGTGATTGATCATGATGTATCTATCTTAGGATTATTGTAGTGCCAAAAGTTATTCTAATTAGATTGCCTAAAAATTATGACTATTTGAGGCAATTTGATCTAGGACATACATATTGAATTTTGGTTAGAAATGCCAATTCAAATTAATAAATAAAATTCAACTTATTAAAAATAAATAGAATTAGGCAATGGTCAATTTTGTTGACTTGATGAGCCCTGACTCTTTTGAGATTGATTTTGATGATAACAAACATATGTTCAAATGCTACTAATTGATTTAAATTCAAGTATTGCAGGAAAATTCTTCAATTCTAAATTCTTTAATCAAATTCGGAAAGCTGAAGCTGTTGGACTTGAACTGATTGGGAGTTTTTTTTTTAAGAATCAGCAAATAAAGAGCTCAATAAAATAAAATAAATGATTCATTCATTTCAAAATAATTCATTTTAAAATTATTCATATTTTTTATATTTTGAATTTGCAATTATTCCTTGAATTATCCTCTTTGGATAATATGAACTAAGTGCATGAGTTAAGTTCCATTTAATGTGTTCTCAAGCAAGAGAAATTAAGTTCATATTTCAATAAATCATTTTCATGCTATTTATTCATATATTTATTGCATGAAAGATAAATTATTATTGAATTATCCTATTATTCTATTTTCTCTCTCCTATTAATCTATCTTCTCTCTCCTATCATCCTCATCATCTTTATATTTATTTGGCCGAATTTTTCATAGAATTTTGGCTAACAAATCATGTGAGATTTATTCAAAATATTTCCATAGATAATTCCATCAATTTTCATATTTTAAAAATTCATTAATTTAAAATTTTGAATTAGAATTGTTTTGAATTTAAATTGAATAATTCAAGCCATATCCATGTTCAATTAAATCTAATCTTTTATGGAATGTTTTGAACGTCCCAAACATGATTTAATTTAATAATTTGTAGTTTAATTAAATTATAAAAAGTAATTTTAAAAATTAAATTCAAAACACCCCTTATTTATAATACTTTCTTTTTAATTAAATTCCATTTAAGAAATTGTTTGGCTGACCACATCTTTTAAAATTTGAGTTAATTTAAATATTATTTAATACTTAAATAGTATATTAAATAATCAGCTTGAATTCTAAATTGTTTCATTGCATTAAATTGAGTTCATCTGATTTAAGGAAATTACACATGGTTGAAAATCCCATGGATTTTCTAGCAATTATTTTATTCATAATTTTTCCTTATACATTCTTGCTCCATTTAATTCATTATATCTTCATCATATCATGCACCTAATTTATATTAATACCTACTTAGAAATTCTGCTTGGCCGACCACCACATGAGAACTTAAACACTTATGAAAATTGCATTATTAAGGTAAATCCTAGTTATTAATTCTCATCTTGATTTTACTCTCTTGCAACAAATCCTCTCAACCCTAAGTCTCATTCAATTCTAAGTGTTATTCATGTTCTAATCTTTTGAATTTTAAAATTCTATCTAAATTAGTTTTTCTTCCTTGGCTGATTATTACTATGTGGTATTTTAGTTTGATTTAACAATTCTCTCTCTCTCTCTCTCTCTCTCTCTCTCTCTCAATATCCTTCTTGGCCAAAACTCTCTTGGAAATATTCCACTTAAATTGATTAAAATCCTTATTCAAACTTTGAATAGTTTCTTTTAAGTGAATTCCCTTCTTAGCCAACCCATTAAATCCCTCATATCAAATTGAATTCAAATTCAATTTGTTACCTAATATACTTTCCCATTGTTTCTCTCATGGGCCAAAATTATTAGGGACGAAATCTTTGATAAATTGGTTGAAATTATGAAATTATAATAAAATCATTTCCAAAATAAAATTCCCTCCAATATCTTCATGCTTGGACGATCTCTAGCCTCTTTCTTTTCTATTTAAAGTGGTCTTGAATCTAAGAAAAAGCTTCTTCTTATCTCTTCTCCACTAGTTCGATCTCTTGCTACATAATTGTTGGAGACTTTCTTGTGATTGAAGTGTTAAAGCTCTTTGAACATTCTTCTTCTTTCCTTAACCAAAAATCTAACTTGAAGATAGCTTGAGAAAACTTAAAGAATTGGTGAAACACCCCTTGGCTGAAAGTTTAAAGCTTATTACATATTATTGGTTTTCATGAAGAAAAGTTATCTGTGATTAAAGATTTCATCTTAGCTAATATACTTGAATTAATCGGTTAAGATTTTGATTTTAGAGTTCTCTTCCTCTCCTTTCATTTTCATATAAGTTTAAGTGGAAGATATTTTATGTTTTATTTCAAGTTACATTCAAGTGATTTGCAAGTTTACAATTACAAATAGTTTTTTAATCACTTGCATACTACCTTGTTCTTGTGAAAGATCTTAAGTGAACTTTTTTCTTGGTTTTTTATATCAACTTGCTTATTGCATATCATAAGATTACATATGCCATTTATTTTTGTTTATTACTCATCTATTATGTTGTGTTTTAAATTGTTAATTCAATTCATTTTAATTTCAAGTTTTCATATCTTTAAATTAAATCAAACTTCTTTAAGACCTACTTGCATTTAATATTTCATTCAAGGTCTTACATTAACTTCAATCTTAATTGATATTTAAGTGAGTTTTCTTTCTTTTAAATTACTTGCCTTAATATTTATATAGGTGGGTTGTGAGTATAAAACAATTTAAAAATGGGAGTTAGATCTTTGTATCTTTTCTCTTTTTTGTTCTTGATCTTTGTTGGGGTTGTACTTAGCTGTGTAGAAAAGCGCAGTGTTGGGTAGTACTTGCCCGTGTAGGAAAGTATAGTGTTGGGTTGTACTTTCCCGTGTAAGAAATTATGGTGTTGGGTTGTACTTACCCGTAAAGGTGAGCAAAAAAAATTTGTTATAACATCAACTTTGACTTAGTTAATTCCTAGCTTGGGTTGCTAGGCATGGACATATGCTAATTTTTGAGGTTTGACTAGACCACGTAAAAATCTATGTCTTCTCTTTTACTTTTCCTACACTTTTACTTTTCTTTATTTTTGCTCATTATTCTTGTTAATCATTAAAATATAATAATTTATAATTAACTTTTCTACAAAATATTCAAATTAACTTTTAATTTAAAATTATTTTAAAAATCTAATTTACCCTCCCTCTTGGGTGCCATAACTCATAACACAATATTTATTAGGCTATAATATAAACACAATTGAGTTAATTATATATCTGATTTAATCCAACATGAGAAGTAATTGAATAATATTTTAAAGGGGTTAAGTGATGTAGTTATGTAGAGAGAGTCAATCAATGAGAGTTAATTGATGAGATTTTTCCATCCAAAATTCTCATCTTTTTTCCCCTTCCTCTCTGCTCTTAGAAAGAGAAATAAGAATAACAGTTTCTATCCAAAATTGATGAGATTTTTCCATCCAAATTGATAAATTTTATCCTTACATAGATTAATTAAATCATATTTTTACACTTTTCTCAAATCACTCTTTCCACATCTCATTTACAAAGAAAGGAGCATTGTGAATAATGATAGTAGTGGAAAAGGGAAAGAAAAATAGGAATAACACTTCATCTCCCCAACTATATCTTAGTTATTAGTATCCTCAAGATGCTTAGATTGAACATTTTTTTACTTAGAACATAATTTACTTATATAAATCAATACGATAAAACATGGTAGCAATAGTAGCAATAACATTATGAACATTGTATTTGGATCTAAGTGCAATTTGGTTATGCAAGAGATTTCTTGTATTGCCATTCATGTTAGAATCAAGGACCAATTGAAGCTTAGACTAGCTAGTAGTTCAATTTTATGTTTTAATACTTAAACTTATATCCCATTAGACATTGTGAAAAGTGGGAGTAATGCCTATTTTAGCTTGTTTTCTTTGTACTAGTTTGTATCACACATATAAATTTTATATTTTTTGTGTACACTAGTAATTTCCAATATTGTTTCTTTATTATTAGATTTTATAATCATTTATAATATACATTTTTTACATATAGAATAAATACTATTTATTTTCTATTTTTATGTTTCTCATATCCACTTATTTTAGAATTTTATTTATTTACATATTTTATATGCAGTCCATTTATAAGTTAAAATTTTTAGATATTTTAATGTATGTATATGTGTACATATATATATAAAATTATAGTGCTTTTACCTTTTATCCTAAATCTTATCTATAAAATCAAAATTTTTTTGACATCAATAAAAGAGAAATATTATTAATCTCATATGCTTTAGTTTATAGTTATAATTTCAATGACCATGTGCTAATAGTTATATTTAATATTAGTATCTAAGTTAAACTACTTTAGATTAAATTTAAATTTATAAACCAAGGCTATAACTATTGAAGAGTATTCATGACATGTGTGAAGATGGTAGTATAATTAACTAGAGTGAACTTATTTGTTATCACAAGAATTTATTTTATTTATTTCTTAAGCCATAAACTATTATATGTTTAAAGCACTAAAATATTAAAATTTGTATGGATCATGATCATATGTTTTTCCAATAATTTAAATTTCATGTTAAAATTAATATAATGATTTTCTTAATATATAAGTTAGTAATTATTGCGATGATATTATTTTAATCTGTCTATCAATTTGAAAAAAATTATAACATTTGTAAATAAATCTTAAAAGAAAGATTCTTTATTGACAGAATTAAAGGAAAGAGTTTTTACATAAAGTCATCTTCCTTCTATAAACCTAATCCTTAAACTTGAGGTTTTTAAGATATTATGAGCTTATTTTTTTGAATCTAGAGGGATCAATAATCACAATAAAAATCCTTTCACAAGATTAATTACTTAATTAAATGGTTATCTTATGAGGGACATTATTACTTAATTGATTATACTTGGAGCAGCACGCTTCTCACCATGCATTAAGAAAAGAAAATTTAGTGAAAATTTGAAGAGGAGAACTCATGGAGCGGACATAAGTCCATAGGTGATTAAACTACTATACAATAGTTTGTTATCTTCTTATACATTATTTAATTTTTGTAGTTCGTTAGACCTTACAATTATTTACCTAGTTCACCTACTTGTAGTATGAAGCATTTATTGCTTATAATGATTAACTCAAGAGAAAATTAAGGAAAATACTAATATAATCTCTTTTAGTAAAAAATAAAATGAAAAGATAATCAAAATTGATCAATTCATTTTAAAATATATTTATGAGTAATGATTAAATTACATAAGCTTCATTTAAATTGCTTATCATATTAATAGCTATATTTATAAATAAAGAGAAAAAAAAGATTAAATATCAAATTTATTTAGCACATATAATTATTTTTTTATAAAAATAAATATTTTATCTTACCTTAGCATAACATAATAAATTAATTTATGAAAAACTTTTTATCATATAAATTTTTTTTAAATACCAAATTCTCCTTCATTTAATTGTGTGATAAAATTCACAAATGTACTCTAGGCATCCTAGTAATGCTTAGCCCTATTGATGCATTACATTTTGACATTCTCAAAAAACAACCATCAACATCACATATTTGGTGTCTCATACATATCTTATTATCCATGCATGATTACTCTTTGAAGCTATACTTTTACTTATTAAAAAAAGTACCTTATAACCCCTTAATTTCATGCCAAGTCAAGTTGCAAGCATACATCATTAATAAAGAGTGCATCTATGTATCATGCCCATGATGTAATTAAATAAAAGTGCATTATAAGGTTTCCTGAGCTACAGTCCCTGCCATGGTATGTTTCTCTCTACTTCTTATTACAGTTTAATTTTTCTACCTCCTTTTGCTGATTTTGAGTGTTAATCTCGCCCTTTAGTTTAATTCTACCACGAAAAATTTTTCTTATGTGGGAGTACTATTGAACAATACTACTCAAAATGAGTCTCCTTCTGATATAGCAAATAAGCACATTTTCCCCCAATTTTAGCATAACAAATTTACTGATGATTCAAAGCATAGCTTCCTTAGAAAAGCTAGTCATAAAAATGGAAAGCCCATGTTCTTCTTACTAAACAATTACATTATCTGAACCCTTTTTAAATTTTCTCTTAGTGGAAAATTTACATACTTGCATCCAAAAATGGACATTATTAGGAAACATTTTGATGATTTAAAGGTAGAGGGTGAATGGTTTGTTGGTTTGCTTAATGGGTAGCACATTGTTATTAAGTTGATCTTAGAGGAAGGCTATGCTAGATTCTTCTCCAAAAAAAAAAACTTTATTACTTCAAAAATGTTCCCATAAAGATACTAAAATAGACTCCTGCATTTGATAATAATGTAGAACCTCCAAGTCGTCCCATTTGGATCAAGTTTTCAAACCTAAAACTTCATTTATTCAACAAATAAATAGTACTCTCCCTTGAAACAATCTTTAGGAAACCTTCGAAATTAGACATGCCTACCTACAACTTCTTTAGACCTTCAACATCAAGAGTCCTCTTATTATAATGGATATCTCTTCACAATATGTAGATAAAATCTAGATTGAATGTCCAACTAAGGAATACTAGTAATAAGTGACAATAGAGCATAAATCATATTATTGCACTAAGGGTAGAATGTTTGGGAACTTACTTGAAAATTGCATTATTGCTTATGCTAATCTAAAAGGGAAACTTGTAGAGAAAAATAACAAAAAATGATATAGACTGAATAAGTGGAGAATATCCCAACTAAAAAGAACCTTCATACATTACCAATTCCTAGCACTCAAACAGACACTCTCTCTAAAGAACAACACTTCTCATAAAATGTAAATTTTATACAAGCAAAAGAAAGAAAGACACCAAATTAACACCTAATTGAAACATTAACTGATAATATAGTTGAGGAAGAGAATTTAGTGGATTATAAGAATACTAAAAGGGAAGACATAGATAAGAATCATAATGATAGAAGCAATTTTCAACATTCTTTATAAGAAGGGATTTGCATAAATGATAATATGGCAACCACAAATGTAGATCATCTAAACTAAATAATTTTCTATTTTGAGATTAAGAAGTTCATCAATTAGAAATGAATAAAAATTAGAAGGAATAAGGGAACTCAAATATTAAAATCCTGCAAAAATTACCAAAACATATCAAGAGCTAGCTAAAAATTACCAAAACATATCAAGAGCTTCCCCCAATTACATGACAAATCATCTAATTTTAAACAATAGAGGTTTTAATAAGTTGAATGCCTCTAATAGGTTGAAAAACCTCATAAGAAAATATGAACTTGACTTTTTTGATGTGCTTGAACCAATGATCTACACCAATAATCATAGAAAGATCTAAGAAGATTGGGGAATTTCAATTGAAAAAGGAAATTGTAATAATAAGGTGTGGCTTCTTTGGCACAACAATGTTAGTTGATGAACCATAATTTAATTTTTTCATGTACTCATCAAATGTCAGAATTTCAACATACATGGTACCTTTGTTTAAGCTGCTTGCACAAGAGAACTATGAAGCTGGAATAAATTTATTTTCATTGCCTCTAGTATGATTTGATCACGATTTGTTGGAGGTGAATTGAGAATGATAACAAATCCCATTGAAAAAAAGGTGGACACAAACCAAATGTTAATGCATGATTGAGTTTTTTGATGTTATATATAATGAAGGACTTTTAGATGTTATGTATTAAGGGAACATCTTTAACTAGCAGTGGGGGGCACTAGGGTAAAACATTTCAATGTCTTGATAAATTTCTCATTAATTTTAAATGTAATAACATTTTTCATTACACTTTTGTTAAGCATTTAAGTAAGATCAATTCAGATCACCCCCATTAATCCTAATTTTCAACATGATCCATCAACTTAAACACTCTTCATTTAGATTTCAAAATATTTGAACTCTTAATCCAAATTTCAATGTCTATGTTAAAGAAGTTAGACAAACTAATGAAAAACATCTCTTTGGGTAATCCACAAGAATTTGACTACTATACTCAAAAAGTGGACTTGAGAAGTTTTTGGCAACATTTATAAATTGGTAAATGAAGGTGAGGATAGAGTATATAATCTTAAAAATCAATTTTCTTTAGATAACTTTGAAGAAATTAAAATGATTGAAATTAGAACAAGTCAATCTTCAAAACCACATCAATATAGAGGAATCTTTTTGGCGATAAAATGCTACAACTAATGCTATTATTGAAGGAGATAACAATTTGAGATATTTTCTTGCATGTGTAAAGAAAAAAAAAAGAGAAGTTAATTTTATTCTCAAGATCAAAGACCATTTCAAAGGCTGACTAGTAAAAAAAATTGTAGAGAGTTGCTTGAACTATTTCTAATGATTATTTGATCAGATAATAACGACAATAATAAGTTAGGTCAGTAAGTACTCAATAACTTCTTTGATAAAAATAATAAATTTTTTACCTCCCCTAATATAATTTATTGCTTAACTAAAGAAGAAATCAAAGTAACATTTAAATCATTTGATAGCCACAAAATAGTAGGCCCAGATGGATTCACAACACTAATCCATCAAAATCAATATTAATGAAGATGAACTTGTTATTAGAATTTAATATACAATTTCATATAAGAAATAAGTATATTACCTTTTAATAGTTTATAATGATGTGTCATTGATAGCGAAGGCATAATAAGATCTCGACCTCTGGCTCTTCAGGATAATTAAGCACTTAACACTATTAAAACTAATAACCCTATAATATGGTATTTAGGTGATTAATTAAGTCATAAAATATTTTTTAATAGACATATAGTGCATTATAGTAATTTTAACAATTGAATAACACTGTATTAATTTTGTTGGAGTACCTCCCCTTAATTCATTGACTTTAGTGGAACAAGAGTTTAGTTGGCTTCAAATTTTGGATTGATATTGAGACAAATGATGTAGATGCATACCTATTTATGTAACATCTTAATTTGATGCTCATTTGGATTAAAAAGTAGCTCCATTAGTAATAATAGTCTTTCCTAAGGAGATTGTTCATAAGAATGCATGAGGGATTCTTTTAATTTAACATCATAAATTAGTGCCAATTTAGGTTAGAAAACCAACTCCATTAGTAGGCTATATACTAGTAATCCCATGAGCAGAAGCCATATCATTACCATTATAAATTTTTGGTGGGAGATTGGGTTAGACATCATCTTATTCTTATATCACATTTTGAGATTAATCATTAAGGCTCAAAAGATGGTTGGTAATCCATATCAACAAAGTAATTTTTCATTCAATATAGTACTAAATCAAATCCCTTCAAATTGGCAAAACTACATCATTAGGCTTAATCATTCTTTTTGATGGAGACAAAGTTGATACTCACCTCATTATCATTCTTTTAGATGAAGGCAAGGTTAAATATTACTTGTTCATATTCAATCTTCTCGAAATAATAATCCAAAGATCAAAAGAGTGTTAGTTAGCTCTGTTAATCAAGATTATTCATTTCTTACTAATTCATACAAGAACCTCCAAATTGATTGATAATTAATTACATATTATCCAATTTTTGCGCCATGGATAATAAAAGACTTGAAACATTATTTTGCTAAAAGCTTTAGAATAAAAAGTTTTTTTTTGTTTTATTCCTAAGTCAGTTCAAATCTTTCATAAATCTAAAAGGTAGACCAATTTTAATTATAGATTAATCTAAACTGAATATTATTGCAATATAATTTTTATTACAGAACAAGGTAATCAAAAAAGATTATAGTGGAATTAAAAAAATAACAATGCACATGCAATTTCACACAAAATAAAAACAATGCATAAGAAACAAACAATGACCGGATTGTAAAACACCAAAAGCACCTTCACCCGTTTTATCACACAACTCCTCGAAAGTTCATAAAGCAGTAGTCTCATGTCCGGTCGGGTTTGTTTTACTGCCAATGGTTGGTGGATCAGTCCTGTGCAAACCGGTCAGGCCGCCAGTCGGCTCATTCAAACCGGCTTGTTGTTCGACTCCAGTGTGATGTCCGCCCAAGCCGGTCTGATGCCCGGCTTCAGCGTGTTGAGCTTCACCCTTTCGTATAGCATTCTGCTGATACGCCTGCTGCTTCTCCAACTCAGCTTGATGAATCTTCTCCTGCTTACTATCCTCCGCCCTTTTCTTTTGCAGTGGATCATTTGTCTTCACTTTCTCTGCCTGTCAATGCAAATAGTTACACTGATGAACACGATTGCAACAAATTATTCTAAATGGTAGAATTTTTGAGAAAGTAGTCAAAACTTGTTGGCAGATATTTCGGGTGATTGAGATGAAAAACAAATGTTTGAAGGGAATCACGAAAAACGAGGGAGATCCATAACCGGCATTTCTTACCTGAGTCCAATCTACAAAGTTTGTGGTTGATTTTAATTCGAATATGTGATTAGTTATACAACATTTTGTGCCAGATCAGATCAAGCTTCTCTCAAGAAGATTGATATTTCAATCTTTCTGACTGTATGAGATGGGAGCAAAGCCCCGACTACAAAGAATTTGTTAAATAATGCACACCAAGCAAGCAAAAGATGAAAGGGATGATTTGGAGGCCACCTTTTCTTCAGCGACAGCCATGGTTTTGTCCATGCCAGCCTTAGCGGATGCAGAGATGTTCAAGATCTTCTCCTTGGCAGCTTCCATCACGCACTGATCCTTCTATACAAATTTTCCTCCAATCACAGTAGAATTAAACAGATTAGCCTGCAGACAGTGAATGGGGACTACGGAGAGACGCTGGTCATTATATAGCTCGATCGTCGCCGTGGACAGCCGCCACGATTGGGGGCACATGTCCTCAATTTATGACGTGCCGATCTAGCAGGATCGCAAATTTTCTCGCCATACGATTTGAATAATGAACGGCCGAATTCCTGACTGTTTCAATGAAGCCGGATATCTATATCTATTTGTGGAAGAAGATGAATTGGCAAATAAATAATCATAGATAAGCCAAAAAAACTATAATTTCTTTTGATTGGTATAAATTGTAAAGACGGTCTTCTATAAGCAGCTATTGAGCTCACTAACATCATCAAAATGACTAATAGCTCACCAACTCTCTTTTAACTCATTGCTGCAAATTATATCCACTAGAGGTATCTAGCATCATTTGATGAGTCAACCAAACCTTATATAACTATTCATTGGTTATTAGACCAAGCCTAACTAGCCCTCAATCTAAATCAAACAATTTCTAATGTTTGGCTTAGTTAATCAATATCTCGCTTTTAGCACTATTTAAGTGCTCCTTCTTAAGAGGTATTTAAAAATTATTATGAGTTAAAACTTAATTTTTAACTTTTGTAAAAAAGTTAATATAAAACCAATTTAAATACTAAATAAATCACAATAGTAAATAAATGTAAGCGTAGAAAAGTAAAAGCAACAAAAATAGAGAGACATGTGACATAGAGATTTTCACATAGTTTGGCCAAATCCAAAAAATGATCTATGTCTATACCTAGTCACCCTAACTAGAAATTTACTAATAAAAGAAAGATTATGAAGAATCTTTTGTATCCTCTTATATTGAGCAAGTACAACCCCAACAACATACTTTCATATACTAGGTAACTACACCAAATAAATATTGTACTCCTACACAGGCAAGTACAACTCCAAACAAATAATATACTTTCATTTACAACAAATTCAAAGAATTAGAAAAAAATTGAAATATGAATATGTATCTCTCAATTTTAAAATAAATTTTACACTCAAGCTCACTAAGATATAACATGACAAATTAAAAAGAGAGCTAAAGTTAGAACCAAGAAGGTTCAACCAAATCAAGAGAAAAAGAGAGGGAAAGAATGGGAGAGAATTTTCATTAGGAAAGATTTTAATATATTTAAAATTCCAAGCACTTTATTTGAATTTAAATAAATTCAAACCTAAGACATATATGGCTGGTCATGACATTGGAGGGAAGGTTGATTCAAATCACTTAGCATAATTAAGAAAATACAAATTAAAGAAGAGATTAAGACATGCATGGTTTGGCCAAGGCAAGAGAGCGACAGAGAGGAGGGAAAAGATAAGAGGGAAATCAAGTAAGACAAGCTTTTGATTTTGAACATTTGATCACATGTAAATGAATTTGAAATAAATCAAATTCACATGAAGAGGGGGTAGGCCATGCAATAGGAGGGAAGCATTTACATAATTAAGCAATCCTTAATTAGGCAAGGGATCAAATAAGGAGGAGATTCAAAATAAATTAAATTATAAAGAAATTAAAATCAAATTAAGAGGGCATGTGCCAAGATTAAATGCATGCAAATTAAGAGTTTAATTAACCAATCAATCAAGAACTAATAAAGGAAGGCAAGTAGAATTAAATCAAATAGAATAAATTAATTAAATTTAATGAAGGGGACGACCAAGGGAATTCCATAAATGAATCAATCTCAATTAATGCAAGCAATCAATTATAAATCTAGAGAGATTAATTACGAAACTATTTGAGTAATAACATATTAATTTAGGCAAAAAATATACATTAATGTAAGATGGCCTTCTTGTACATATCGGGGGTTAAATCCATTTAGTCAAGTTATAAGGATGATTTTTCTTTTTTTCTTTGTAAAAAATAATGCAAATGCAGTAAGACCAATGATATACTTTTAAATTCATCATGTTGGAAGTAAAAGGCACTTTCTTTTCAGTAGATTGAAGCTCCATTATTGGATTCCAGTTTATTTAAGTGTGACACTAGACCTTACTGATGAGACTGACCTAGTGAGGTAGAAAGGATGAAGAGGGGTGGTGGTGGTGGGGCGAGAGAGAGAGAGAGAGAGAGAGAGAGAGAGAGAGAGAGGTGGAGAGTACCAATGACTTGGCTGAGTAGAGATAGAATGAGAAAGTATTTGCAATAGTCTCTTACTAAAGAATAGGAAAGCCTGGTAAAAACATATAAGTAAATTCAAGCAAAAACTCAGAAAGCTATATCTATAGTAAAAGTTTTATAAATGTCCAACTATAGAGCTTTTGAATGTTTCTCTTAATCCTTTATTTATATAATGGGAGGCTATAGGAAAAGCTGCACCATAAATAAGGAAATAACAAAAGTAAACGTACACAGTCAAAGGATTGTAGTGTACAAAAACAAGTATAATGCCCTAATATGATGGTGAGGTGGATTGCTAGTAACATTGCCTTCCATATAAGATGACTTAAAGGGTCTTAGATGAGGGGGAAAGTACATTAATTGAGTTCTTGCTAGGTTGTACATAGAGCAAGTAGTTGGTGAGTTGGTCAATTGAATTCCTTTGATAGATAGACCGAGTGAGTTTGTCTAATAAGATGTGGTGAGTTCTTGGATAAGAACTTCACTTGATATGCTTGGCTCCTAGGTTATTAGGTGAGTGGAGACTTGATTTAAGACTAAGCTTTATAATAATCTAAATGATTTGAGGTATACCATTAGTATACTTTTAATTTCCCAACTCTCTCATTCATTGAAGATGTGCCTTACAAAAAAAAAAAAAAAAAAAAAGAGAATTGGAGATCAACTAGAATGCTTTTACTATACTGAAAAGAAAAACTATCTTATTTAATACAACATGAGCATCATTTTTGAAAAAAATTATGCAATCATAATTTTATATTTGACTAATGATGTGATAGTTGAAGAGCACTTGGCATATAAATTTGATCATTTTCTACTTTTGGCAAATGCTCATAATGGCATTAATCTCTCCGTGAGCATGTGATTTACATCAATAATTTTTTTTTTGGAAGTAGATCTTAAAAAGAAAAAAAATGCAATTCCACTTCTACAAGGGTGAAAGAATAAATATCTAGTTGGCCTGAGGCAACAAGTGTGGCACCCACCGAGGTAACTCTGATGATATTGCATCTTCTGAGGTTCTCCATGAGATGAGTGAAACACTTGATGTGGTAGGTTTGTCTAGTTATAATAAGGAGGGGGTTCTTCTGGTTAGGAGATGAGTGAAGAAAGTGGTGGCTTGCAAGTGATTATTTCCTATCAATAATATCATGGTCGTTGCTCACCTGAGAGAGATATCTATTTATACTATATTTTCTTTTGTCATTTTACATTTAAATTTATTTTTACTCAGAATTTTGTTCAGTAAGTAGGTTCAATTCGCTAGTGGAGGATGGTTACTTGGCAACCATTGTTGAAAGTAATGGTTCCTTTCTTGATAAATTTTTTCAGGGATTTAGTGTGTTCCATCCTCGATAAGCCTAAGAATCACCTAATGATAAGAAGTTTTTTGTTCTAACTTTGAGTGCATAAGAAGATTCATTGATTTTGCAGCGATGTTTTGAGCTCGAGATAACAATCATAGTGATATGTCTTATTAGTTTTTTGATGAGCTTTCTTAATAAAAAAAGTTCTAATCCTGGTGCCTCATTATATTATATGTGGGTTACTCTGACTGCAAAAAGGAGAGAGCTGATGAGATCTTCTCAATTGGCTTACAAAGAGGAGGTCATCATCTTAGAAGAATGGGAAGAACCATAAATAATGTGAATGTAATGTATGACATCTTAACCAGAATGAGTGGACAGTTCTTCTTCATGAGAGCAATTGCAAGCATTGGTGATTCCTCAACTGCCGAGCTCAATCCCCAAAGTGACATTTGAGAAGAGCTCTCATGCTTAGGTGTTTGAGGTAACATACTTGTAGGTTGAGTTGGATAGCTTCACTAGAGTAAGTTACAAGTTTGAACTTAGCTATAAAAGTTGAGTTATTATTCAATAAATTGTAAGAAATGTAGTTGTAGCATCTCATTGCTATGATGAGTTATCAAAATTTTCCCTATTCATGGTGAGTTGCTAGTTTGTTTAGCATTATTTAATACGGAGAGGATTCCTTTCTCTAGATGTCATATTAGATATAGTATTTTTTTGGCAAGTAAATGTAAATTATGTTGTAATGAGATTGTAATAACTATACTTACACTGAGTATGATGTAATTGAATTTGATAGTAATGAAATTTGATTTCAAGTTTACCTTTTATTGCATTTCTTTATCACTATTCATGCTATTCCAGGTTTGGTATTTGTGGTGATATGGTAAGTTTGTGATTTCTTTGATTTAATAGGGTTTAGTTGTAGTGATCTTTTCAAATCTGTGGTGAAAAAAGTTGGAAAATGTTTAATAACGTTGATGAGAGAATTTAACCCATTTACATTTAAATTTTAATTTGATATTACCTTAAAAGGTGAGATTTATCTCTTTATAAATATTTACCTTGATAGTTGAGTAATTCATCATTGTCCTTTACTTGTTAGCCTTCTTTTTTTGCATATTTTATGCAACCTAGTTATTTGTTTCTAATAATTATTTTATGGGAGTACATTATGACTACTTTGATGAGATGTGCCCAAGCATTTCTAGATGTTGAATACAGTGAGTGATTGAGTGCAACATGATTACTAGTAGACATGACATTTATGGGGTATTATTATAAAAGCTTGAATTTAATTATGCAACCCTCTTATGAGAACGTAGTTTAATACTTCATATTTTGAAGAGTTGTGCATCCCTTATGATCACTTCAAACTAAGGTTGAGACTCCCATTATGCCTAAAGTTGACTCATATCTCAACTTTTTCGGATTATTACTTGCTCAATAGTTGTTACATTTAGTAGAAAGTTTAGTTACTTTCATCTATTACTTGTAAGTGGAGAGAATTCTTTGGTGCTTAACTTTATTATGCTAAATAATTGCTACCAAGGCTCAAAAGAATGGAACCATTTAATTTTCAATGATTATAAAACTATTTTAGCAATTAAGGTTAGGAATTGGCATAGTAGATTTTTGTTTGTCAAGTGTTCCATTAGACAACTTGTGTTGATTAGGCCAATCCATTTTCAAAAGAAAATGACATTGGTATTCAAGTTGAATGTAGTTGAGGCTACATCCTTTCAAAGACTAGGGTTGAAAGTTTCCGTACTGACTTGTACCTTAAAAGCAATAAGGTATATGAAAATTTGTGTAGTAAGTAATCATCACTTATTGCTCATTATTAATTAAGACTTCATTTTAAGTAAGGTACTTATTTTTTGTTCTATAGGTGGTGTCGAATTTGCAATGTATCCCATGGACTTAACAATGCTCACCTTCTTGGCTAAGTAGTCTCCTAGCATGAGTTAGTGATTCGTATCATATGGCTCTTTGTAATAAAGCCATTGTTGATGTAATTAGAGTACACTTAAATTGTGAAGGTGAGTGCCTTAGCTTCATAAGAAGCAACTTTTTTTAATAAGGGAACTATTAGGGTATGACTAGAGCAGAGACCACTGAGTAGAAGTAAGGAAGAAGTTATTCAGTGCTACACCTTAAAGAAGAAGAAAATAATTAAGAGGATGAGGTAGGGTTCTATTGAGATAACTAGTTCTTATGACTCGTGCATGGCCTTTCAATGAAAAATTTGACATAGGGGATCATATATACTCAATAATGACTTAAGAGAAATTTGGGTTGATTTCCCTACTAAAGTTATCTATTACTACGATGAACACCCAAACTATTTATTAGACATCAACCTATGACTTAAGCTAGGAGATCTTGATTGCTTGCATTTGATTGGTTGATTTAAAAATAGAATATTAGACTATCAAAGCATCATTAAAAGAAAGTTTGATCTTCATAAGTGAGTTGACAATGACTTAAAAGAAAGACAAAGAGAAAATAAATAAATTTTCTTTAGGGCTCATTCAACAAGAAAATAAGTCAAATAAAGTAAAATTTTGGCATAATAAAGCTTTTAAAAGTAATTTTTGAACTCTCTAGTGTAGATGTTCCCACATGCATGTTCAAGGAGGGCATTCAGTTCAACATTCAAAAACTAATCACTAGTGGCAACTTTAATCTTCGATTCTTAGACATGACATTTTTTTATATATTGCCAACTTTTGATGAAATGATGGAGTGGGTGCTGCAAGATGACTAGACTTATTATAGTTTTCTTATTTATTTTATTTTATATATAAGTAAAAGAGAGAAATTTGTACCTGTCCTAATTTTTTTTTTATCATTTTTAAAGAAACAAAAAATTTTCTCCATTTAACTCACTACATTTTATGTTGTGGGTTAATGTTCTATATTTCTTATATTCAATAAATTTATAATTTTGTTTGTACTTTCCAATATATAAGTACATGTTAAATGTGACTGGCTACCAATGGCATGTTCATAATAAAGCTTGGTGATATTTTCACCCACAAGTACTTATCTTGTAAGTACTCAAAAAGTTCTTTAGTTATGTTATTGATGGTTTTTCAATAGTTTCCTTAGTTATACCTCACCTAATACTATAATTTTTCGATCTTAGTGAGGCCCAACCTAAACTCACAATAAGAGGGACTCACATCCTATTTGATGATAAAATTTATGTCACCACATAGAGTTTAGGAATTTCTTATTTGAATGATCAAATGCATCATTAAGCAATAAATATATTATCTCAGAAGATAAATATGTTATCCTATAATAGATTCGATCATTTAATAAAAGACTCCTAAGGCTAATGGGTCTTTCATGTATGATAGATTTTTCCCTTAATCTACATGGAGAGTAGAACAGGGTTTATTTTAAATTGGGTTCATGGTTCTCTATAGAGGCAAGCCCCTATTATTAGTTACATCTTAAGAAAAAGGCCAATGTGGTCAAATACTGTTGTACACCTCGGAAGAAAGAGAAAATGGGAAGTCGAGCTCTACCCTATACAACCCAACCTAGAATTACACATCTAGATCTATGGGTCTTCTTTCCAAGATCGTCTCCTTCTTTAAGGACATCCATTAGACTTCACAGGAGACCACTGCACCTTATCGTGGTAGGGTTAGCTCTTGCTAATCCTAGACCCTATAGATCCTAACCTAATAATAAGCTCAAATTTACATTTGAAGTTCAAAATTAGATCCTAAGTCCTGTAAAATAGATGTTAACAAAATACAAATAGCATGCAACACTTATATTTCATAAACATATGTGATTAGCATTAGTTGCTTGCCAAGCGCACTTATCCTATGGGCTACACTTAAGGACTTAAGAACAGCTAAAAGAAAACTACATTTTAATTTTATTTATGATAGCAGTTTATTCTAGCATAACCTCTTAGAGAAAATAATATTAGATCTAAAAAGAATGTCCTATCGTTCAGTCTAATAGGTAAACATTCCTAAACATGTAGTCTAAAATAGTACACCATAAAAACATGTGAAGCACATCACATCACAACACATAGAATTATAAAAAGGAATCACAGAACGGTCTAACCTAAGTCTAGGGTTCGTGACTAAATGATCTAGTGTGTGAAGAAAATAAGCTTGTGTAGCAAGACTTTGCTAGGCCTTTTTAGTTCAAGTTTTAATTTGGATTATTGAGTTTGTTGAATTTTACTTTGGATGGTTTCAATTCAAATGATTTAATAATTTATTTTCATTTTCATTTTCTCTTTTATTTTGTTAAAGTGAAGTTTAGGTTTTCAAGAATGAAGAGTAGAATAAATCTCACTTTTAGGTGGAATCCATTATATTCAACTACATAACCCCTAGTGGAATTAAACCTTCATCCTAAGATGAAGATTCATCCCAAAGGATATTAATTAATCCTTTTAGTTTCATTTAGATGATTTGGGTTTTATGGACATGTTTGGATCAAGGATAAGAAGGGAGGTGGGCATTTTTCCCCCTTTTCTTTCTTGGTCGAGCCTCTTCTTCCTTTAGATTTTTTTTCTCTTCTTCCTTGGCTTCTCCCTTGGAGGAAGCCAAATCCCTTTTTGTTTTGAAGGTTGATCCCTTCACTTTGAGCCCTTAGAACCATTGATTTGAGGTCCAATGAGAATCTTTCCTTGGTCATTGGTCAAAGATCTCCACTCCTCTCATTTAGTTTTATTTTTGGCATCACTATTAAAGCCTTTAGGCTAATATGTGGTTGTCCATCTCAAACTCAAGTTGAATTTGAGGTTAAATTCAAATTTATTTGGATTGGATTGGAAATTTGAATCCAATCCAAGGATTTGGATTCAAAGTGACTTTATTTTGATTTAATTCTTAATTTTGAGTTTAATCATATTTAATTGATGATTGATTAGGTTTTAATTAAATTAATTCATTTAGAGTTGAATTAATTTTGGATTTCATATCATTTCAACCCATTTAAACCTAAATGAGATAAGTTTGATTCCAATTGGATTCAAATGATCAATATGATCCAAATGGATTTAGTTTGGAGTCTAATCTTGCTTGACAAAATGTGTGAGATGATTTGGAGTAATTGATTTTATCTAATTTCAATTAGATTTCAATTTGAACCCATTTGACCCAAAGTGGGCTTAATGGGTTAAGATTGGGTTCCATTTGGGTCAAATGACCAATTTGACCAAATTGGAGCCAATGATGGGTTGGGTTGTGCTTAATTATCATTTCCAAATGATTTTGAGCAATCAAATTGAATTGATTTTAATTTGATTTGGGTTTGAACCTAATAGGACCCATTTAGGGCTATTTAGACTAAGTGGTCTAATTAACCCAATTAAGGCCTAAATAAATTTGAATTTCCTTAGAATCACGAGTAAACATGTTTATTTAATCAGTTGGAACTTTTGGAAGGATTTAATTTTGTCAAATTTTGGTGGGTTGACCTTTGACTTAGTGGGATCCACCTAAGTCAAACCTATGCCAAATGGATTGACTAGATTTGACTTTGATTTAGTTTTGGATTCATTCATTTATTTTAATTTGATTTGATTTTGATTTATTTGGATTTGATTTAATTTAATTTAATCTAACTTTGAAAATTAGGTCAAGTCTACCTAAGCTCATTAAATAAGATCAAACCCAAGGATGGTGCACTAGGTCACTAAATATAGTGTTCTAAGCATTAAATTAAGAGATTCCTATGTAAGATTAGGACATCCTAATTGCTGATTTTAAAATGATATTAACCTCATCCAAAAATAAGGTCAATATGAAAGGGGTCTTCATGACTTGTCCCTAACCTCAATAGCCTATTTGATAAGAAAGGGGTTTGCATGACTTATTCCTATCCTTGTCTTTTAGAATGAATGTCTATTAAGGAACTTTTTTTTTTCTAGCTAGCTAATAGGAAGGGGCCTTCAATTGCTTATTTCAAACCTAAATAACTTAGGTTGATGAAAGGGTTCTTTGATGACTTTATCCTAAACCTCACATTCTTATTTTGATTAGTATGATAAGGATCTGAATGACTTTATCCAAACTTAAGTCATTTTAAAAGGATGCCTCCTATGGGACTTACTCCAATGTGATTAGTTATTAAGATGGGGCCTTTAATGGCTTAATACATTTTTTAATTACTTCTATTTTGTATTAGAAAAGGAGTTATAAAGGCTTAAATCCTATTCTAATGAAGTTTAGTTGATAAGAAGGGGCCTTTAATGGTTTAATTCCAATCTTGGCAATGTGAAAAGAAAGGGGTATTAATGACTTTATTCTATCCTTATAAGGATGCCTACTAAGGGAATTACTCTTTTATGATTGGATATTAAGAAGGATCCTTCAATGGCTTAATCCAACTTGAGTAACCATAATGAGGAAGAGAGGTCTTAATGACTTGTTCCTAGACCTCAACTTCTGGCTAATTGGAAAGGGTCTTCATGACTTGTTCCTAACTTAAGTAGCCTATTTAACAAGAAAGGGCTCTTCATGACTTGTTCCTATCCTTGTATCTTAGAAAGAATGCCTACTAAGGTACTTATTTCTTTTTAGTTTGATATTAAGATGGGGACTTCAATGGATTAATTCCAACCTTAATAGCTTGGGTGGAGGAGAGGGATTTTTGATGACTTGATCCTAAACCTCACATTTTTATTTTGACTTATAGGATAAGGGTCTGACTGACTTGATCCTAACTTGAGTCATTTTTAAAAGGATGCCTACTATGGGACTTACTACTAAGTGATTAGCTATTAAGATGGGGCCTTCAATGGCTTAGTCCATCTTAAATAGCTAAGAAAGAGCAAAAGGTCTAGCCGACTTAATCCAATCCTCAAAGTTTGGCTAATAGGACCTTAATGACTTATTCATACCCTAATCGGTCTATATGACATGAAAGAGATCTTGATGACTTAATCTTATCATGTTGAACAATAGGAATAGTGCTGAAAGAGGCTTGCTCCAAACCTATGGGATGTATGGTGTTTATTTTTGAGATGTGTATGGGGGACACCCCATAGATCTGAGGGTGTACTTATTGTAGTGATCGGGTATGATATTGAGATATGATGTACTATCTCAAAAGATAGAGGTATCACCCTTCAATGGACCTAATCATTTAATAAGGACTCCTAAGGTATGATGGGTCTTCGAATATACCAGAGATTTTTTCCTACTTTACATGGATGAATAAAGTAGGGTTTATATTAAACTGGGTTCTAAAGTTCCCTATGGGAGCAAGCCCCATAGTTAATTACATCCTAAAGAAGGTGAGTTCCTTAGGAATACTCTCGATTAAAGTAGGCAGTTGTTGTCTCCAAAGGTTTCAAGGGCAAGACTATCAACAAATTAGTTATGTTTGGAAAATCAAATCAGATAGTTCAAAACGAGAGACTGATATTTGGAAGCCAATGGGAATAAGTAGGAAATGCTCATGATACTAAGAAACCTAGTGAGCATTACAATTTATCTTATGGTTGGGCTTTATATATTTGAAAGTGAAGAGATTTATATATATTGAGTTAAAATTTTATTAGATTATTAGGGCTTATATTCCAACCACACAAGGTTAGGGGAATGACTAAGAGGTGAGGATTTATGCTTATAGCTAGAAGAGAATATCTATATAAGATCCTAAATCTAGGGAGCTTTAGCAAGAGCTAGAACACAACCTAAACTTAAGCAAAAATGAGCATATGATCTACCTCCACCAGAGAGGATAAGCCACCTGACTGCTGGGCTTAAAACTGCCTAGAGTGGCCATCAGCTAACTCC
This sequence comes from Cymbidium sinense, assembly GCA_021442155.1. Classification (NCBI taxonomy): domain Eukaryota; kingdom Viridiplantae; phylum Streptophyta; class Magnoliopsida; order Asparagales; family Orchidaceae; genus Cymbidium; species Cymbidium sinense. Next base: position 103,543,762 of record CM038222.1, read on the forward strand.
TCCTACACTTTAAAACTATGTAGACAAGCCATATGATTTTGCAAGATAATTAGGTTGTTATTATTTAGAAAGAAACTAAAGTCCTTAATCCCACTCCTTAAGAGACTAGACCATGAGTGGTATGAATAATGACTTAGTCTAAAGCTAATCTTTTTAATTTTTATTTGTATTTTGATAGGCCATAGAATTTTCACATGTCTAATTGCATGATGAAATAAGATTATGGGCTAAATCAGAGAGAAAGAGGTATTTTCCACCACAGAGGAGACCCTCAAAGGTTAAGCCTTCATCTATCGTGTAAGGATGGACACCCTCTCTTAGCAAGAGTGAAATAATATGCATGCATGATATTAAGCATACAACATTCAGCTAAGGGGTTGCTAAATCTTTTAATTATCTTGATTTAATGCTTGAGCTTTATGCAATATTATGAGTTATAGAAAATTTTAATTATGAGTTATAGTTGGGGTAGAAAATTTATTTTTTCTTAAGAGCCTAATCAGATCTAGGCCATATATTAGATCATCATTCATAAAGAAACTATGAAGAGGCATGTCATTTCTAATGCGCAATGTAAACATAACATCAAAAAATTTATAAATCTAGCATAAAAGAATAAAAAGTCGGTGTGGTTGGGTATTGCCGTACAACCCGAAAAGAGAAAGTAAGTATCTGACCTGTACCCTTATACAACATGGAATATGAAAGAATAATTATAATTTATAAATGAATAAGTGTTATAGGGGTTTACTTTTCTTCATACTTGATGTCTTCATGTCTTCTTTGATTTGGGATATGCTTACTTCAAAGGCATCACACGGCCTCCCAAGATAAAGCCTTCTAGCCACTGCTCATCCTAATCCCCCATAACACTAATCTTAATTTCTAATGCAAAATTACATTAAAAATAAAAAAATAAATCTAACTACACTTGCAAAAAAAGTGTCAGCTAAACACACCATTCAATCCCAAGCAGTTATATTTATAATTTTGACTTAGCACCCTACACATGGGTAACCAAGCCCACCTGCCCTAATTTAGAATATACTTAGAGGCTTAAGCAACCTGCAAAGAGAGCATTTATATTTATTTTTAAGTGGCCCCTTAAGCACAATCTCCTACAAAAACTATGATTAGGTTAATAGCGGCCTAAGAACCAGTCTACGAAACATACACCCTAACATCCAGTCTAAAATAATACATCATAAAATAAAAAATACATCATACCATGCACTGCTCTAACATAAAGCTAGAAATGGTGATTTAGTTCTAATGTGTGTGTTAAAGATTGTGTGGTATGTCCTAATTAGGCATTAAGGTTATGGTTTTTTTAATGTGAAAGGGCATTTAATCATAAGAGGTTGATTTCACTTTAAGTGGTTTAAATGATTTGAGAATTTTACTTAGTATTTTTTTAATTAATTTGATTAACACTTAACAACTAAGTGTAATAAAGAGAAGAAAAAGAGAGGATTACTCTGTTTCATCCCTACCTTAAGTTATTTTTAAAGCATGTTAATTAATTACTTCTCTTTAGTGAATGGCTTATTACATATTTTAAAATTAATCCTAAGTTTAGGTTCACTTTAAATGACCCTATTCAATAAGAGAGGCATGTTAAGATTAATTGGAATGAATTACTATCACATGACACATGTTCATTCATTTCTTTCTATCATATGTAACATGCATATGATATTAAATATTAAGTTCAACTATATGTAATATATATATATATATATATATATATATATATATATATATATATATATATATATATATATATATATATTCCTTGGACACTTTTAAATGAAAGATGTATATATGTACTTTGTATAAATATGTGATTTTCACTCATTAGCTAAATGAACACTCAAGTGTACAAAAGTTTTAAGCAAGTACTTCACCATTGTGAACCAGGGGAGTGAGGTAAAGACTTCTTTGGGGCTACTTAAAGTCCTGCATCCCATATGAGATATACCTACTATTCTTAAATACACATGAATGTACGAATAACTACAAGAAGGGAAATCATGCAAAAGTTGTGTTTTGATTTAGTTGAATTATTTATACATATGAGCTAAAGTTGAAAATGAGACTTTTATTCATTAGCTAAATGCAGATACAAGTGTATAAAAGTTCTAAGCAAGTACTTCACCATTGTTAACCAGGGGAGTGAGGTAAAGACCTCCTTGGGGCTACTTAAAGTCGTGCATCCCCAGAATGTCCATACTAGATATACCACTATTCTTAAATACACATGAATGTACCAATAACTATAAGAATAGAAATCCTACAGAAGTTGTGTTTTGATTTAATTAAATTATTTATACATGTGAGCCAAAGTTCTATCTAAGTTCTAACATGGATGTACATAAGAATGAATCCTAACAAATGTTATGTCCCTTTTCAAATGAACTATACACTTGTTAATATTCACGTTTTTTATGTAAATCCATGAAGATTAATGAAAAGAGAACTCCATATCATATGTTCTAAGCTATAGGCACATGCAAGATTATGAATATTTATAGTTGTCATCACTCCATATGTTATGATTGATTTACATACTTTTGAAAATAACTTTGATTTAATAATGATAATAGCCACACATATTTTAATTTAAATCAACACATGCAAGCTTAATATAAAGGAAACCATTTCATTTAGTTAATTTTTGAAAAAGATGTATGCATTATTATAAGTGACATACAATATTTAATATGATTAGAAAGAAATAAAGGGGAAAAAGCACATAATTTCATTCAATCCAACTAATTCTTAAGGACAATCATACCAAATAAGCTCATTTATAAAAAAAAGAAAAAAACTAAAGCTTTTAAATGTCATCTTCAATTTAATGTTTGATTTGATTTAAGAAATATGAGAGGAGGTTTGATAATTCTAATCCCATTCTCCATGTGTGAGTTAATTTAGTTTAATGAGAAGGTAATTAGATTGATTTTATGGATTAATTAGGCTAAGGCATGAATTAAATCAATTAATTAAACCCTTACCTATGTTACCTTAAGGTAATTAATCAAATGATTATGAGCTAATGAAATATGCAAATGAATTGAAAAGTAAATGGCAATGGTCCTATGAAATAAATGGGCCTAATGTAATTAGCTCAAAATCATTAATTAATTAAGCTTAAGGAACTCCATTAATCACTTTTATGATTTTCTCACACATATGAGCTAACCATAATTTCATTAAATCCCTTTAGGCTATTAAACACCTAAAGACCTACCCATAAATCAAGCAAGGAAATCAGATCCATTTTAAAATTTAATTAAGTTAATTAAGTAATTAATTAGTTAATTAATTCCTAATTAATCTCTCTTGCAAATTAAAGGAAATTTAGGGAAAAGATTAGGAAAAATTCCCTAATCACATCCCTAAACCTCCCCATTATTAATCAGGGCCAAATGAGTCTAATTAATGGTTAATTTACTATTCCCATACTTAATTATCACTTAATTAACTTAAGACAGTAATGAAGTCTTAATAAATCAATTTCCCCAATTAACCAACCAATAAATTCCAAGAAAAATGGGGGGAGGCAGAGATCATCCCTCTGAGCAACCTCAAAAAATTTGAAACTAATTGAATGATTAATTAAGGAATAATTAGGTTAATTAAATTTTTAATTAAACTTTTATTAAGCTAAAATTATTGTTCAAAACTAATTAAAGATAATTTTAAAGGATTCCTCTCTGAAATATTTTTAAAATGAGCCTAAGTTTATATTTTTTTTTAGATTTTTCTATAATTAGTTATAAATTATGAAAGTTTCAGCCTTAAAAATAAATTAATTAAGCCTAATTAAGCATAATCCCATCAGTTCCATGTGGCGTGCTAATGTGGCACACTTTTCACATGGCACCGTAGGATTGGCTATTTTAGTAGTCGCATTCGTGGCTGACTCAACTGGCGGCGTGATACGATATTGATCTTCATCATCTGGTCTCAGATCGGACAGCGTAGATCAAACCTGTGGTTAATAACTGCTCGAATCAATGGATCTAGCGTGATCTGATTATAGCCATCCATTCCAATCACGTGGCTTCGGATTGCTAGTGATCTTTCTTCCTACGAGCAATGAACGATGGAGCTCTTCCGCCATGGATCACTCGATCTGAGCTCACCCAAGCTCAGATTCACTCCAAAATCAACCCATACCTTCATGCGAGGGATCCACAAAGATCCAACAGCTAGGATGGGCTTACATGCAACTTTTCTTCAAAAAGCTCTAACCCATTTTAAGCTAAAGCTCAGATTTAATGGAAATACCTCACTGGAGCTAAGATTGATGGTTTGTATACTTAAAGAAGCTTCCTCTAGTAGAAATGAAGCTCTATTGAACAATAATTGGATTGGTTCCACCTGGAATGCTTGGAAGGCCATGGATCAAGCTTTGGAGCTTCAACTTTGATTGAGTCCATCCTCCGGGCTTTGGAGCTTGGGAAATGACTTGGGTGGCTTCATACAAGTGTGTGGAAGGTGTGTAAGAGGAATTTGATTTTGGTTGAGAGATGAGGGAGTTGGAATCGGGATTGAGCTCCCCTATTTCAATTTCACACAGGAAGAGGAAATTCAAAGTGGGGAAGGCTTGGAAATGCTCTAGGATTTCTTAGGGCATTTTGTTTCACTCTTGAGAGCATAGATGAATCGAATGCAACATTTTTCAGGTTTGAATTGAGGGGGTATATCCCTTAATTTGCTAAGGTGGATGGATGGGATTGTCTTTCATTTTTCGGACAACCAACTGCCATCAGGGTGTCAGAGTGGTCACCATCATATCCACGTGGCTCAGTTTGGTTGGAGGAGTGCTTGAGAGGTGGCTCAAGGCTTGATATGGGCTGATGGCTCTCCCTTGATCCTTGAGGTGCTCACTTTGTAAGGGAGGTCAGTTAACTCACCTCTCTTTGGTCCATGGCCAACATAGCCCACTTAGGTTGGCCTAGGTGGCTAGGTCAGACCCCCAAAGTGGGTGAGTGAGGGCTTCAAAGAATGAGAGAAGAGTGGACTTTATCAATTTTGGCAAAATCACATATGGGGAGGCATATCCAAGGAGGATTTTCCTTGGGTTTTGCTCTAATTTGCTTTGGGCAGATTTTGGACTGACCTAGGATGGGTTTGGGTCAGGTTTGGTCAGTTCCCAAAGTCCCATGAGTTGGTTTTATGGGTTTGGCTCAATTTAGTCATCTGCGTTCAATTTGAGTCATATTGGGTTAGGTTGACCGATTGGTCAAATTGGGTCAAACCAATGCTTGGGTTAGGTTCAAATGATGATTTGAAGTGTTTTAGTTCAAGTGGTTTTTATCAATTTGACTTAGCTTTGATTTTGGCTAATTTGGATTCATATAGGTCAAATAGGCTAAGTTGACTAATTTGATCAAATTAGTCAAATTGGCTTAGGTTGGGTGTTGGTTCATGTTTAATTGGTTAATTGAAAATGATAGTAGCCTTTGGTTTGAATTAATTTGGATTTAATTTAGATTTTGGTCAATTTGACCTTTTAGGTCAATTTGGGTTAGGTTGGTCAATTGGGCTAGATTGGGTCCAATTGGTCAAATTGGGGGTTTGGTCAAGTTCAACAATGGATTTGGAATAAACTTGAGCCATTGGTTACAATTAATTTGGGTTAGATCATGATTTGACCTATTTTGGACTTTTAGGTTAATTTGGGCCAACTTGGATTAAATGGCCAATTGGGTTTGGTTTGGCTCAATTGAGGGTCAAGTCATGTTCAAACCTTGATTATGGGTTGGTGTGAATCAATGGTTTCAATCAATTTGGTGTATGGTGAGTTTTGTCTAGTTTGGGGTTCATTTGGGGTATGGGTTGACTTGGTTTGACCTAATTCAAGGCAATTGATCACTCTAGGTGATTGTTGATCATGATATGAGGCTTGAATGGGCTTGGTTCAATCCAATTTGGGTTGGAATAGAACTTGGCTTAAAAAGGTCCTTTAGGCCACTTTGGTCAAGTAGACCTAAATGGGTCAATTAGCTTGGTTTTGGTTTGATTAAGGTTTAGTTAGATTTATATATGAGTTTAGGATTGAAATATAAATCTAATTGCAATCAATTTGGGCAATGATAGGTTTTGGTTCATTTGAAATTTTCAAGTCAAAGAGGCTAACTTGGGCTTGACTTGGGTTGACTTGAATTTGGCTTGATGATTATAGGTTTCATTTATATTTGGATAAATGATTGAAGGAATGATTGATTCAAGAGAAAATTCATTGGTTTTGACTTAATTTGGATAGGATTTGGCCAAGTTCAAGGAATTGGCTTAAAGGGCTTGAATTGGGTTTTGACTTGATTTTGGACTTGGTTTTGGTCATTTGAATTTATATTTTATTTATTTTTGTGAATATAAATGATGTTACAAATGATTTATGAGAAAATTGGTTTGGAGTGATTTGGATGCAAATTTGACTAAGCTCATGTAGGTAGGTCAAAAGAGCTTAAGTAGGGAATTGATTTAGTTTGATTTGGTTTTGGCTATTTGAATGTGAGTTTTATTTATATTTGTAAATATAAATGAAGGAATAATTGATTTATAAAGAAATCAATTGATTTTGGGTTGATTTGTATGAGATTTGGCTAAGCTCATGGAGGTAGGTCCATATGGCTTAAGAAGGGTTTTGATTGGATTTGGATTTAGTTTGATTTAGTTTTGGTCATTGGGATTGGGGTTTCATTTTTATTTGTGAATATAAATAAAGGAATAATTGATTTATAAAGAAATCAATTGATTTTGGCTTGATTTGTATGAGATTTGGCGAAGCTCATGGAGGTAGGTCCATATGGCTTAAGAAGGATTTTGATTGGATTTTGGATTTAGATCAATTTAGTTTTGGCTATTTGAATGTGGGTTTCATTTATATTTTTGAATATAAATAAAAGAATAAATAATTGATTTATAAAGAAACCAATTAAGTTTGGGTTGGTTTGCGTGAGATTTGGCTAAGCTCATGGAGGAAGGTCCATATGGCTTAAGAAGGGATTTGATTGGATTTAGATTTAGTTTTGGCTATTTGAATGTGGGTTTCATTTATATTTATGAATATAAATGAATGAATGAATAATTGATTTATAAAGAAACCAATTGAGTTTGGGTTGGTTAGCATGAGATTTGGCTAAGCTCATGGAGGTAGGTCCATATGGCATAAGAAGGGTTTTGATTGGATTTAGATTTGGTAAATGATTGAGGGATTGATTTGGTCTTGGAGAAAATCAATTGAATATGGATTGATTTGAATTTGGCTAAAGCTAAGTCCATAGGATAAAATCATAGGACTTAAGAAGGATTTTGATTTTGGATTTGATTATAGGCTTCAATCATTTGGTTTGAAATTTGGATTGGATTTAGTTTTTGAATTAAATTTGAGGTTTGGTTTGAGAAGGTAAACATTGGTTGGGTTTAGGCCATAGGATGGGAAAGTATCCCTAAATCCTTAAGGCACAACTAGCCCTATGGCTAACCCTTCTAAGTCTCTAGGCTTAGGCTAAGTGTTCACCTAATCACTAGATATGTCTTAAGACTAAGGAGTTCTTATTGTCTATAAGAGTCCTAGATCTATGATGAGGAGGTTGAAGACTCACTCTAAAATTGAGGTCAATAGGTTTCATAAATGGGCCTACTTCTACTCTATGGAAATAAAAAGTTATGCCATAAAAGGCTTACTCTAAGTTTATGAGAATGATGCATAAAAGCTTACTCCAGACTCATAGGGAAGACATGAGAAAGGTGCCACAAAAAGCTTACTCCCAACTCAAAATATATATAGGAAAGGTGCTACAAAGGGTTTACTCCTATCCTATTAATGATATGAGTGAGGAAAAGGGTTATAGTTACTTAATTCCTAATCCTCAAATCTTTTTTCACTAATAAGCAAGAGTCAAATAGACTTGATCTTTACTTGATTTGTCTAACTAGTGAAAGGTAATGGAAGGTTTGCTTCCATTTCATGATTTGACAAGCACTTCATACACATGAAGAAGTTTGATGAAGAAGATTTCAAAGAGTTGAAGTATATATTTTTGAAGGAGGATTTGGGTATATTTTGAACTCAATGCCTAATATGCCATAAGCATATAAGTTCATCATTTTCTTTCATCTCTCTTATATATATATATATATATATATATATATATATATAACAAAGTTTCATATAATCATGTTAGATGTCTAATCCACTTTATGCAAGACATAATAAGGTACTAACCTAAGAATTTTACCTTCTTGAGCTTGCATATGACTTTATAATTCTTTGGGCAGTAAGAACCAAAGTCAACCAGTGCTTCTCAAATGAAATTTTTTTTTTGTGTTTGGATATGTATTTCATTTTGATTTTGTTAACATGAATCAACAGCTTATAAGGCATTCTCTTAGATTCGATAAAGGTCAAGAAATTCCTTTAAAGCTTTCTAAAGTGAATGAGAATCAAGGTAAGCAAACTCTTGGATTCTCATAAAGACATTTTTATTTTATTTTATTCTTTTGTCCCTAATCAATAAGGGAATTGAAAGGATTAACTTATGGGAAAAATTAAGATTTTTCTGATAAGTTTGAAATTGAATTTCTTAAGTTAAAATATTTTTCTTTAAGATTTTTATGAAATGCTATTTAATAAGTGGCTTTGATTAATTCTTGTTTGTTTATTATTTTGATCTTTCTAAATTTTTCTACAAGGTCCTTGAAATTACTTCAAAGGTATATTTTAGGAACCTACATGTAATATGATTATTTTCAAACCATAATAAAAGTTTCTTTTCTTTTTTTATTCATCATTTTTTGGCAAGATTTTCAATATAACACTCCACTTAATTAAACTTAAGGTTATCAAAAATCTTGATCATCACCTTTTGATAAATTGTCCCAATTTTTGTGAGACTGAATGATACGACTAAGTAAAAGAATATTCTTGTAAGGATTCTAAATGCCATATCATATGCTTTCAATTCTCTTTTCTGGAGTTATTTTGATTTGATAATATTTAGGTAAGTTATTCTTAGTAAGAATAATCTTATGCATGAAATTTTTGATTTTGAAATGCAGTATGGGTAATTGGAACCCATCTTCAAGGTAAAAATTTTATCCTAGTCCCAAGATGTGGCATATGTGGATTTGATCTTTTTTTCTTTTTTTTATTCTTGTTCTTTTCTTCTTAATCTAATGATGTTAGCCAACTACGCAGAATGATTTCTTCTCATGTAAAGCTATCATTGATTAACTTTTTAGTTTAGTAATATCTGGCTTTTCTTTTGAAGTTTGACTACAGTCATCAAGGGACTTGATTATTGAAATGACATTAATCTTAAGTTTGTAGACTGCTATATCTGAAGAATATTTCATTATATTTATAAATAAAGTAGTCTTTAAACTTTAAGAATAGCTTAATTAAGTCATCAGTATCTGACTCATCAAAGAGATAGATTATTGATATGAATTGTAGATTAACTTTTATTTGCAAATTTATTTCTTTTTGCTTGATAATTATGAAGTTAGATTTCTCTTCAAATTCTAGGGGTGCATCCTGAACTTGAAGTCTACATAGATCTTCAGACACATCTAAACAATATCCATTTAATATATTAGAATGTCTTTGAACCGAAAGTTAAGACCCTGACTACTTAACATTTTTCATCTTACAATGGCTATATAGTATTGAATGTCAAACCAACTCAAGGTTTCATTTTCTTGAATGGTTCATAGCCTTTCTTGTGTATGAATCATATCTATAAGCCACTTGAAAATGGAATTAGATTATACTCAATTCAATCTTTGACATAAAAAGGATCTGGAAAAGAAGATCCATTATGTCTTTTAACTTGCCATGTGAGCTCACCCAACATGGTAAAAGTCGTGATAATAAAGTATCAAGCATCTGATTATTTTTAAGTTAGGGATAGTTCTTGACTTCTAGCCCTACCACTTTATTTTGATGCGGAGGAGTTTAAAGATAAAATGCCCATATACTCAAAAAATTCAGTCTTCATCCTTTTACTCTTGGATATAGTTCTTCCATCCCTTTTATTTGCTTTATTTCTTTGGTTTTTTTCATTCTTTCTTTATTTTGTTAATATTTCAATAACATTTCAATTATTTATGAAATGTTACATTTGATATTTTGCTTAGATACAAGATTTATTAGGACATTGGATGCATTAAACTTTTTGTCTGAATGCAACATTTGATGTAGTTTAATTCTATGTTTGATTGATTGATCATATTACATGGTATGATCCTTTTGAATTCTTTAATTAAATACAAGACTTAGTGAGGTCATTTAGGATTGGGAAAATGAAATTTTTAAATACTCTACACTTATGTTTATAAAATGGATATAAGCATCCTTTCTCAATTATTATTATTATTATTATTTTTTCTTTCGTTTCATTTCATTCATTTTATTTTCTTTATTTTTTTTATTTGGACTGAATAGGATCATCCAAGAGTGTTAAATATGTTCCAAAATTTTTAAAATTCTTTAGTGTGATTGAGAATAAGTTCTTTTGAATTGAGTTTTCAAGATTAATTTTTCATTAAACTGAAAATTCCTTTACTTGATTGAATTTACATGGCACCATCTTGTCAAGGTTATATTAGAATTGGGCCTATGTATATTCATTTTCATGTTTGTTTAAAATTGATGTTGACCGATGAACTCAGATCAACAAACATTTTGGAGTTTTTCATTTCGAATTTTCCACATCAACTAAGATATTGATAGGTTTTTAGTAGCATGTCGTAATCGTAGAAGAGAACCCTAGAACCTTTTCCTATTGGAATCCCACATCAAGAAGTTACTTATAATTAAAGAAGGAAAATTATAGAAATATGTAATGTCTTGTTTAATGGTTATTTCTTTTCTTTTTAGTTCTTTTATTTCATTTCTTTTGATTTTATTTTTCTTTTTTTAATAAAGCATTATGATGCTTGAATTTGTAAGCAACTTCTCTAAGATGGGAAAAACATCATATTTTGAAGATGACTTATTTTCCATTTCTTTTCAATATCATTTGAGGTGGTATGACTCTACAATTTTGAAATTGATTTCAAGAATTTGCCTTTTAATATGGAGGGAAGGTAGGTCTAACTCTATCCTTAATAGATCAATATATCTCATGATCTATTCATTTGGAATATCATTATTTTAAGGAGGACCCTCTAGGGCAGAAGATGCACTTTTAGAAAGTTAAGTATTACTTGTACCTTTTATAACACAAAGAATATTATATGTAATCTCAACTTGCAATGAAATCTTTGACCACCATGTTAGATATTGAGACAATGTCAGACGGGTCATAGACATTGCAAAGGATTCAACTTAGATTCACTTTGTATGCAAGCATATAATGCCTTAGTTTTTTAGCAGAGAAAACGAAGGTTTTCTTCATTTATTTGGACTGACAAAGTCCTAAGTGATTTATCTATCAACTTACCATAGATAGAACTTTTATACTTCTACTCTGAGAGATAGAAATATCACCCTTAGGACCCAATCCTAAGGTCATGATTCCTTTTCTTTTTTTAGAAGGATTAAAATGTTCATTTATTTTTATGATTTATTTGTAAAATTAATCAAGGCCATTTTGAAATATCAATCATTTAATGGGAGAAAAATCCAATTAAGAAAGTTGATTAAATTTAAATTTCATTCATTTCAGCTTTATTAGGAGAATCAAAATTCTCTTTCGCTGCCCTCTCTTTTCCTTTTTTTTTGATTAGGAGCAAATGCGAGATTTTTTATCCTGTCGTCATGTTTTTTATTCATAATGTCATGTCATTTTCCTCTTTTGTCTATCTTCTAATCTCTTAAGGATTCAAGATTTTGGGAGGTCTAAAAGAGGGCTACCTCCAAGTCACTCCTTAGAATTAGTCGATCAGCTTGAATAATTGATTTTTCAAAATTCCAGTGGACATATAAAGATGAATTAAGATTAAAGTTGATTTGCATTTATGAAAAATTTTCTTCTATAAATATATAAGGTTTACATTTAAGTCATTAATTAACCTCTGCCTAAGGTCAATAAGGAATTCTCTTTATGAATTAGGAAGAGGAAAGTCTAGAAGGAGTCCTCGAGGTGGAAGACCTTCATACTTAATACCCACCAGGAGATTCCTCCCAGCTTCTAGGGGTACACCTACTATCCACATAGACTTAGAATCTAGTTCAGATGATGAGTCTTATGTGGTTAGCATGCCTACCAGCTCCTCTTGATAGAAGATCCTATTGGAGGTGACACTCGAGGCAGACAACGATGAAGATCAGATTTCCAAGCAAAGCATAAGTGTATCTAAGTCATTATGTGAAAATGTTAGGCATCAACAGGAAACCTTACCTCTGACGCCACTTTCATCATAAAAAATTGAGGGTTTGGCAGTTAAGGAGGCCCCTAAATCATGTGCAACCATGAAGATTCAAAAGTTCTATCCTAGCGAATTATCCTCAAGTCAAGAAGTTGATGTAGAACTTGAGGATGATTCATATAAAGAATTAATAGAATTACCTTTTGATTGATACTTGCCTTGTGTTCATAACTTAGCAAAGAAAGGTTTAATTCTACATACATGGTCTAAGCATAGGTCATATTACTTCAAAAGGCTATGGAATAAAAAATGGAAGAATTCCCAAATAAGACTAGGACTAGGCTTTGACACAGTAGGCCTAGTCGATGATGATGATTATTGCTTGGTCATCACTAATCATTTAGAATCTGATAAGTTCTTCTCAAATCACATTAACCCATTTGAGGAAGTGAGCATAGAAACTTCAGATCATCCAGATGATTTCCAAGTTAAAGATGTACCTATAGAATTTGAAGAAGAAATCAAATCAACCATTGACGAACTCAAAGAAATCAACTTGGGAATTGAAGATAATCCACACCCAATGTACATCAGTTCCTTGTTGAACAAAATTGAAACCAATGACTTAGTTAGGTTACTCACAGAGTTTAGGACTACTTTGCATGGAGTTATGAAGAAATGTTTGGATTGGCTCCTGACATAATGGTTCATAAGCTAACAATACAGCCTGATGCTAACCCTATCAAGTAAGCTCCAAGACGCATGCAATTAGATATTAAATAACAGGTCATTTTTGAAGTCAAGAAATTGATCGATGCTGGTTTCATCAGGAAGGAAAAATAACCCACTTGGTTGGCTAGTGTCACCCTAGTTAAGAAGAAGAATGGCCAAATTCACATATGCGTCGATTATAGAGTTCTTAATAAGGCATGTCCAAAAGGTGAATTTCTACTACCAATACTAGAACTGATGGTAAACATTGCCTCATCTCATGTAGTCTTCTCTTTCATGGATGATTCATCTAGATACAATCAAATAAAGATGACACCTAAAGATTAAAGAAACACTACCTTTAGAACCCCGATCATAATTTACTGTTACAAGGATATAGTTTTCAGCCTTAAAAATGTCGGTGCCACATACCAGCTGGCCATGACACAAATCTTTGATGAACTCATTCATCACCAAGTTGAATGCTACGTCAATAATCTTGTGGTCAAAAGAAAAGAAAAGGAAGACCATCTCTTTGACTTGAGAGTAATTTTTGAGCAATTAAGTTAAAATAACCTCAAAATGAACCCTCTGTAGTGTGCATTTAGAGTAGCTTGAGGAAAGTTTCTTAGGTTCATTGTCCGACACCGCAGAATAGAAATCGATTAGGAGGAGATTAAAATAATATTAGAGATGCCACCCCCTAAAAGTCTAACTCAACATAGATCATTCTAAGGAGGTTTGCATATTTAAGATGCTTTATATCTAACCTATCAAGAAGATGCCAACCATTTTCAACACTGGTCGAAAAGGATGCCAACTTCAAGTGGGACGACTAGTGCTAGCATGCCTTCAAGAGCATCAAGCAATATCTGATGATGTCGCTGTCCTAGCCACCCATATCTGGGGCAAGCTACTTATACTCTACATTACTATATTAGATGACTCCCTTTGCACTTTGTTGGCCCATGCCAATGATGAAGGGAAGGAGAACAGACTCTACTATCTCAACCATCGTTTAATCCCTTCTCAAGCAAATTATCCACCTATTGAGAAGTATTGCCTAGCTTTAATCTTGGCATCACAAAAGCTATGAAATTATATACTTTATCATAAAGTAAATTTAATTTCTAAAATCAATCCGCTACAATATCTCATGACATGGCTGACACTATCCTGAAGGTTGTCACGATGGTCTATGATTTTGTCACAGTTTGATATCACTTTTTTCCCCTCCATGCAATGAAAGGATAAGCACTCACAGATTTCTTAGCAGTACACCCACATTCGCTGCTCAGATATGTACTTTGATGGTGCAGCTTCCTCTCAAAGAGGAGAAGAACCACAATCTACTCTTCCAGGAAAAGCAGGGGTAAGAATAGTTATCCTAACTCCAGACTGCAATATGATGAGACTCTCATATCATCTATCCGATCCTTGCACCAATAATGAAGTCGAATATGAGGCTCTGATTGCCAGTTTGGAGTTAGCCATCTCACTAGGCATCCAGAGCATCAACATCTTTGAGGATTCTTAACTAGTGGTCAGCCAAATTCCTAGGTCCTATAAGGTCTTCAAGCCCAGACTCTATCACTACCACAAGTACACCATAGAGTTGTTATCCTAAATCCTAGAAGTGACCATCTATAAAATCTCTCGAGGAGAGAATGCTATAACGGATGCCTTAGCCAAGCTTGCCAAGGTGTTGGTTTCGCATGTCTCAAAGATGAGTCCATATCAATAGAGGTCCAAAATAAGCAAGTCCTACCTCTTATTAACATTGAACTCATCAAAAAGTACTCTCTTGAAGGGGAGGTTGCCATTGCCATAAAGGATGAAGAACTAGATTGGAGGCAACCCTTCATTGATTACCTAAATGAAGGCAAACTACCTCAAGAAAATTCCCAAGCACTTCAAGTAAAGAAAATAGCACTTTCTTATGCCCTCGTGGATGGTGTCTTATACCAGCAGTTCTTTGATCATATGTGGTTACATTATTTAGAAAAGCATGAAGCCTATGAGATCGTGACTGAGGTACATTCAGGATTATGCGAAGCTCACCAATCTGATCATAAGATGAAAGCCAAAATAAAAAGACTTCTGCACTATTGGCCATTGATGATCACCGATTGCATGAACATAGCCAAGTGATGTCACTAATCTCAAGTACATAGAGCGGTCCTCCACCAATCACCCAATATTCTACATCCAACTTTGGCCTCTTAGCCATTCGAGTGTTGGGGTACTAACATAGTGGGTCTGAATGATCCTTCTTTGTCTAAGGGTCATCTATTCATCCTTATTGTTATGGACTATTTTTCCAAGTGGGTCGAGATGATTTTTCTCAGGGAGGTCGAAGCTTAGTATGTGCTCCAATTTTTTAGGAACCATATCGTATATAGATTTGGGTACCCCGCCGAATTATATCCGATAATAGTATTGCATTTAAGAGCACTAAAATCAATAACTTCACTTGGAGATACAACATTGATTGGAGATACTCTACCATCTATTACCCGTAGGCAAACGGTTTAATAGAAGCCTTCAACAAAACTCTCATTCAAATACTGAAGAAGACACTCGATGATAACGAACAATAGTGGCATGAGTAGTTAGTTGAAGCTTTGTGGGCCTACCACACCACCTATAGAACTCTAACTCAGTCTACCCCTTTCTCCTTATTGTATGGGTCTGAAGACATTCTATCATTAAAGTCCAACTCCCATCATAAAGGATAGCTATGAGTAAAAAGATTACAACCGAACAGAATGCCAAGTTACAGCTAGAAGAACTTAAAGGTTTAGAGGAGAGATGCTTACAAGCATGCTAGAACCTCAAGTTGTACAAAGAAAAAATAATTTAAGCTCACAACAAGTTGGTCCACCTAAGAGCTTTTGAAGTAGGAGAGCTTGTCTTAATTCTAAGAAGACCAATTATTGCCCATCACAAGATGGGAGGCAAGTTTGAACCCACTTGGAAAGGCCCTTTTACCATAGAGAAGGCCTACCAATGAGGATCATACCAACTTATCAACCACAAAGGAGAGCGCCTAATGAATCTAATCAATGGGCTCTACCTTCAGAAATATTACCCATAAAATAATATTTAAAAATAATTTTCATTAATAAGACTCCATTTTAAATCACAAATTTCTTCAAATTAAAAGCATTTCCATTTGCAAATCTTTCATGATGTGTTTAGGGTAGGTATAAGAGAACCCAAGCAGCTTCTTATCCCTCATTTGCACAACACAAATGCAAAATTACACACAAACATTAAAAAAACAAATAAAATCCAATCGCTTAGGGCTACCTTGAGTTTAGATAATGCCCTTAGTGGCCCTCACTTAGTAGCTGCTTTAGGACGGGTTTGATCCACTACATAGCTAGTATGTCTCCCCAATGGCCTCTTGCTTAGGAGGATGTAAGTCTTTATGCTTTCTTCCTAGCTAAACCACTGCACATCGATGAGCACCCTGTTAGTATGGTATGTCTTATTGCATGACCAATGAGCTACTTGGAAGTCAACTTTGTTTAAGAAGATGTAAGTCATCGTGCTTTCTTCTTGAACTAGCCACCATGCACTAATTGGGTTCAAGTTTATCTTTGAGGATTAAGGTAAGTCCCCAAGTGGCTCCTTTTCCTCCTAACTACTTCAAGTTTGGGTCTAGTCCCTCTTTGTGACTTCCCACTTAGTATTCACCTTAGGTCGGATAATAACTATCTAGCCATCGACAGGTTATCCTGATGATCAGTTCCACTTAAGAAGATGTGAGTCCTCAATGCTTTCTTCCTAGATTGATCATCACACACTAATGGGAATCTTAGGTTGGTTGGTGTTTGCTTTGCTAATAATGACCCACCCAGTAAATAAAACCGCTCAGGCAGATGTGAGTCCCCGTCCTTTCTCCTTGAGCTGACCATCATATACCTACAAGCTTCATCTTTTTCAAGGATCATGATAACACTCCCAGAGGCACCTCCCCTCTGGGCATTCTATTTCGATCATATCCTTTGCAACCCCATCTAGACACTACCCAGATTACTACTGGATGGGATAGTTCCCCTTTCCTAATAGCCACCCCTATGGTTGGAAGTTTTGTACTATGGATGTGCAGACTCTCCCTTAGGCTAACAAATCTAAGACAGGCCAAAAGCCCCCCATGCCTCCTTCTTAGTGTGGTCCCTCACACACCAACAAGGTCCACACAAAAAAAATAAACCAAATAAAATAAAATCTCTTGTGTCAACAAAACTCCCTATAGGAATCTCCTTGACTACTCTTGAGTTGAGATAAGATCCCTAGCGACACTCACTTAGTAGTCACCCTAGGTCGAGTGTTATTTATTGTGCGATCAACAAGTCATCCCAGCAGATGATTCTCTTTAGAAGATGTAAGTCCCCATGCTTTCTCCCTAGCATAATCGTTGCACACTGAAAGGCAACCCTTAGGTCGGATAGTCCTACCCTTCGACTAGTAGACTAACCCTTTCGATTGATAAATCAAAGATAGGCCCAAGCTTACATAGCCCCTTCTTTGTGCGGTCCATCATAAATCGATGGGGTCTAAATCAAATTCAAATCTAAACTTACTTCCCTAATGGAGTTAAGTCTCGATCAAATTAAATCAATCGAATTAATCTCCCCAATGGAGCCAAATCAAAACCAAAATCAATCAACCAAAACCAAATTAAATCAACACACTAAATTAAAAAATATTCAAATCTGTATCCCCAGCGAATCTCGCTTCCATAAATAAAATCAAATTAAACAAATTAAAATAAATTTAATCAAATATATATATCCCTAGTGGATTCCTCCTAAACTAAATCAAATAAACCCAATAAAACCTCAATCCTTAGTAGATTTCTACTTTTATTCCCTTGGCTTAAATCAATCTCTAAAGATAATCTAATTCAAGTGCGATTCTCCAGTAGATCTCTCTTCATGTCCTTGACATGAAATCAATCTTCAACCAATTCAAACCAAATCTTCTTGACTCTCTTATGCCCTTGGCATGAGATGAGTTGCATTGCACAAACATTATGATTCTATCCTCCTCTTGGTTTAGGTATAGATAGTATTTATTAGCGCTTTCAATCCTTTTGGACACTGTTGATCGCCTCGGTCAACGCCAATACGTGTGGTGTGACTTGTCAGTTACACCACACATATTGGGGGTCTTTTTATTAACCTCACTTTTGGAGTGATGATTCAATCTTCCCATCTTAGATCTAGGAGTCTTCTAAACACTAGGATCTTATTAGTCATAAGACACTTCTAGTGACTAAGTGAACACTTAACCCAAACCTAGAGACTTAGAAGGATTTGCTATAAGTTTAGGCTATGTTTTAGGATCTAAAAAAGCTTACCTATCCTGTGGCCTAAGCCAAGACTCATGCCTATCCCCCTAGCCAAATCCAAACCTCAAATCAAACCTAATTGAATCCCATTTCATATCTAAATTCCAAGCCAAATGATTGAATCCCATAACCTAAATCCATCTTAGCTTAATCCAACCCTATGGACTTAACCAAAATTCCTTCAACCAAACCAAATTTAATTGATTTTCATAAAAGTACTCCAACTTTCTAAATCCTCAATCCAAACTCTTCCAAAATCTACAATCAAGTCAATTGATCAAAATGCATTCACTTAACTCAAGCTAGCCCATTTGAACCCAAAATGTCCAAATGAACCAAAATCCAATTAAACCTAGATCAATTACAATCAAAGCCAACAATCAATCCTAAGTTAATCACCAAACTCAATTTAACCCAAATCAACCTAATCCAATTCAGTTAGCCCAATTGATCCACTTGACCCAAAGTGACAAATTTGACCAAATTGGACCAAACTAAAATCCAACCCAAATTGAATTGGATCAAGCACTCAAATCTTCACCATGATGATTATTGATCATCTTGGGTAGCTGTGGTGTTTATTGTTGGTTTCATGTGTGTGTATATGTGAGGGGACACCATGCAGATCTGAGGATGTAATTATTGAGGTGATCGGGCTCGACATCAAGGAATATTGCACTATCTCGAAAGATAAAAATCATTACCCTACGATGGACCTAATCACCTAATAAGGACTCCTAAGGCATGATGGGTCTTCGAATATACCAAAGATTTCCCCCCTACTTTACATGAAAAAGTAAAGTAGGGTTTATTAAATCGGGATCTAAAGTTCCCTATGGGGGCAAGCCCCCATAGTTAATTACATCTTATGAAAATTGAATCATTTAAGAATACTCTCGATTAAAGTAGGAAATTATTATATCCAAAGAATTCAAAGATAAGACTATCAATAAATTTGTTGTATTTTAGAAACTCAAGAGGGATGGATCAAAAGGAAAGAATTATTATCGAAACCAAAGGAGATGAGTAGGGAGTGCTCAAGCTACCAGGAAACCTAGTGAGCACTCCAATCTATCTTATGGTTAGGCTTTATATATTTGAAATTAAGAAGATTTATTTATTTGATTTGAAATTTTATTAGAAATCTAAGACTAATAATTCTATAATATAAGATTGTGGAAAGGCATAAGAGATGAGGATTTATGCTTATAGCCCATAATGGGAAACAATAATCTCAGATCCTAAATCTAGGGAGCTTTTATGAGGGCCAAAGCACGACATAAATCTAAGGTGAAAGTGGGTATATGGTTTACCTCCACAAGAGAGAGTAAATCATCCGACTACTGGACTTATTACCGCATGGAGTGGCAGCCAGCTAACTCCTCTTACACTTTAAATCCATGTAGGCAAGTCATATACTTTTACAAGATGGCAAGGCTATTATTATTTATAAAAGGAGACTAAGTCTTTAAACTCACTCCCTAAGAGACTAGAGTATGAGGGGGTATGAATAATGACTTCATTTAATGCAAATTTTTTATCAAATTTCATTTAATTTGGGAATCTTTATTTTGACATAAGCTATGAGATTTTGTATGCTTAAATGTATGAGAAGTTGTTTATGGGCCAAATCAAAGGGAAAGAGATGTTATACCATCATAGGCTCTCAAAGGTTAAGCCCATTATATCTAGAAAAGATGGAAGTCCTCTCTTAACAAGAGCGAAATAAGATGGTTATGCATGATATTAATTATAAAATCATCCAGCTAAGGGGTTGCTAAATGTTTTATTATCTTGATTTAACACCTAGGCTTTTATATGAGGTTATAAATTATTTTAAGAGTTTAATTGTGAGTTATTAGTGGGATAGAGAAATTAGTTTTTATTGTAGGAGCCTAATCACATCTAGGCCATACAACAATCACCAATCATAAATAAACTATGAAAAGGCATGCTTTTTCTAATGCACAAGCTAAATAAATCATCAAACAATTTTATAAAGCTATCGCAAAAGAATAAAAAGGTTGATGCGGCCGGGTACTAACGTACAACCCAAAAAGAGATGTAGGTTGCCGAGTTCTACCCTTATACAACCTAGATTACAAGAGAATATTTATAATTACAAATGATGAATGTTATGGGGGTCTTCCTTCTTCATTTCTTCATCTTCCATTTCTTCATTTGATTTGCTCCATTTCTTCCTTCCTTTTGGCTTGATTTGGATATGCTTGCTCCAAAGGCATCAAATGGTACATAAGACTTAGCCTTATAACCAATGCTCATCCTAATCCCTCATAACATTCATCATAATCCTAATGGAAAATTTCATTAAAAGATGGAAAGTAAATCTAGCTACACATGAAAAACAAATGTTAGATAAACACGCCATACAACCCAAGCAGTTATATGAATAATTTGGACTTAGCAATAAAACACCTGGGTAACCAAGCCCACCCATCCTAACTTGGGTTATGTTTAGGGGCTAAGCAACCTACACAGCAAAAAAGCATTTATATTTTTATTATAGCATCCCCATTAAGCACAACCCCCTACAGAATTCATAATTAGGCTAATATCAGCCTAACATCTAGACTACGCACATACACCCTAATATCCAGTCTAAAATAATCCATCACAAAATATGCATACATCAAACCATACACCGCCCTAACATAAAGCTAGAAATGACAACTTAGTCTAATATGTGTGAATTAAAGCTTGTGTGGTATGTCTTAACTAGGCTTGAGAGTTGTAATTCACTAAGTGTGAGGGATTTAATTTATAAAGGGTTGATTTCTCTCTAAGTGATTTAATTGATTTGAAGATTTTACTTAATGTTTTTCTTTTGTTTCATATGGCCTACACTTAACAACTAAGTACTATCAAGAGAACAAAGAGAGGGAATATCTCTTTCCTCCCTACACGAAGTCACTTTTAAAGCAAATTAATTAATCAATTTTTTTTAGTGAATGGCTTATTATTTTGTGTTGTTTATTTTTGCTTAGAGGGTATGTGGACACCACGTAAATCTATAGATGTACTTATTAGGGTGATCGGGTACAATATTGAGGAATCATGCACTATCTTGAGATACAGAAGTCACCAACCTACAATGGACCTAATCACCTAATAAGGACTCCTAAGGACAATGAGTCTTCGAATGTACCAGAGATCTTTCCCATACTTTACATGAAAAAGTAAATTAGGGTTTATTTTAAATTAGGATCGTTAAGTTCCCTATGGAGGCAAGCCTCCATAGTTAATTACACAATAAGGAATGAGATTCCTTAGGAATACTCTTGATTAAGGTAAATGATCATTGTCTCGAAAGATTTTAAAGATAAGACTATCAATCAATTAGTTATTTTTAGAAAATCAAGTGGGATTTGAGCAAAGGGAAATAGTTATTATTGAAACCAAAGGGAGATGAGTAGGAGATGCTCATGATACTAAGAAACCTAGTGAGCATCCCAAACTATCCTATGGTTGAGCTTTATATTTTTGAAATTGAGGGGAATTATATGTTTGAGTTGAATTTTTATTAAAAATCTAGGGCTTACAATTCCACAATACAAGATTGTAGAAATGCCTAAGAGGTGAGAATTTATGCTTGTAGCCATGAAGGGAAACAACAACCCCGGATCCAAAATCTAGAGAGCTTTGGTGAGGGCCAAAGCATGACCTAAGTCTAAGGTGAAAATGGGTATATGGTTTATCTCCACAAGAGAGAATAAATCACCTGACTGTTGGACTTACAACTACCTCGAGGGGCCATCAACTAACTCCTCCTGTGATTTTAAATATTTGTAGGCAAGTCTTATGCTTTGCAAGATAGCTAGGCTATTATTTATTTAGAAAGGAGATTAAGTCCTTAAACTCACTCCTTAAGAGACTAGATCATGAAGGGCATGAATTCATGACTTAATCTAATGCAAATTTTGTCAAGTTTTATTTTGATTTTTGGTCATTGCTATTTGGCATAGGCTATGGGATTTCATATGCCTAATGCATGAGAAGATTGGTTATGGGCCAAAATCAGAAAGAAGGAGGTGTGTTTCCACCACGGCTCTCAAAGGTTAAGCCATTTTCTCTAGCAAAGATGGAAGCCCTTCATTAGCAAGAGTGAGATAATATGATTTATGCATGATGTGATTCATATAACATCTAACTAAGGGGTTACTAAATCTTTTATTATAATGGTTTATATTCTAGGCTTTAGGTGAGGTTATAAATTATTTAGTTTAATTTTGAATTGATTAAGTGGATAAAAAATTTATTTTTTCCCAAAGAGCCTAGTCGCATCCAGGCCATTCAACAACCATCAGACAATTAAGAAACTAGAAAGATCATGCCATCCTAATTGCACAATCATAAACAAAACATCAATCAATTTATAAAATTAGCATAAAAGAGTAAGAGGCCGATGTGGTTGGGTCCCACCACATAACCCGAAAAAGAAAAATGGGTAGCTGAGCTCTACCCTTATACAACCCAGGTGATAAATGAATAATGTTGGAATATGGTTGTACGATGGGAATTCATGTTATGAGAGTCTTCATTTTTCATTACTTCATTTTGATTCGCTTCTTTTCTTTCTTCCTTTTTGGCTTGATTGGAATATGGTTGCTCTAAAGGTATCACATGGTGCATAAGACTTGGTCTTATGACCAATGTTCATCATAATCCCCCATAACATTCATTCTGAATCTTAATTGCAAAATTTACATCAAAATGGAAAAGGTAAATATAACTAAACCTGCAAAACAAAAGGTTACCTAAACATACCACACAACTCAAGCAGTTATATGAATAATTTTGACTTAGCACCCCGCACATGGGTAACCAAGCCCACCTGTACTAGTTTGGGTTATGCTTAGGGGTATAAGTAACCTGGACAATGAAAAGTATTTATATTTTTATTATAGCACCCCTTAAGCACAACCCCCTGCGGAAGACATGATTACGCTAAGATCTCTCTATCATCCAGTCTACGCACATACACCCTAACATCCAATCTAAAAATATTACATCACAAAATAAAATCATACATCAAACCAAAGACAACCCTAACATAGACCTAAAAGTGGTGACTTAGTCTAATGTGTGTGCTATTTAAGGTTTATGTGGCATGTCTTAACTAGGCTTTATAGTTGAAATTTTATAAGTATGAAAGATTCAATTTAGATGGTGGTTTTAGTTTAAGGTACA
This sequence comes from Cymbidium sinense, assembly GCA_021442155.1. Lineage (NCBI taxonomy): Eukaryota > Viridiplantae > Streptophyta > Magnoliopsida > Asparagales > Orchidaceae > Cymbidium > Cymbidium sinense. The sequence goes on from CM038222.1 coordinate 103,567,373, forward strand.
AGACCTACTTGGGGCTACTTAAAGCCTCACAACTCCGGGATGTCCAACTTGATATACCACTTTTCTTAGATACATGTAGATGTATAAAAAAGAACCAAATGGATGAAGAATCATGCAAGAGATTTATGTTTGATTTGATTGTAAGATTTACATGAGTAGTATGAAGGTGCTTGCTAAGTCTTAATATAGAGATGCATAGGAATAGATTTAGGCAAGTGTTATGTTCTTTTCAAATGAATTATATACTTGCAAATCCTATGTAAATACATGTTAAGAGAAGGAAAGAGAATCTCATAATACACATCTTATGCTATCATCACATGCAAGCTTATAAATACTTATAACTAGCATTACTTCATTTATAATCTTTGATTTATAAGTTCTAAAAGATAATTTTTGGTTTAATAGTGATAATAGCCACTCATATTCTTAATTTTAGCCAACACATGCAATTTTGACATAAAAGAAAACATTTTCTTTAATTAATTTTTAAAAGAAATGAATGCATGATTTCATATGAAAAACAATATTTAACATGATTGGAAAGAAATAAAAGAATGTAAGAATATGAATTCATTCACCCTAATTAATTCCTAAGGACAATCCTATAAAAATAAGATCATTTAAAGTGAATCAAAATTCTTTAAGGAGAATTTTATTTTTTTGAATTTTATTTGATTTAAGAAAAGTGAAAGGTTTTCTAATCTTAACCCATCCCCCCATGTGTGAATTGGTCTGGTTTAATTTAGAATAATTAAGTTAATTTTATATTTTAATTAGGTTAAGGTATGAATGAAATCTATTAATTATCTCTTACCTATACCACTTTGACATAATTATCCAAGTAATTACGAGCCAACATATGACATAAAACCACATGAAAATTAAATAAGTAATGCACCTAAGAAATAAAGGGGGCCTAATGAAATTGATTCATAATTATTGGTTAATTAAGCTAAATGGTTTAATTAAGTACTTTTATAACCCTCCTACACATGTAGTTTGGTTATAATTTCCTTTGGAATTTTCTTTGGTTATTAAACACCTAAGAATCTACCCAAGAATTAAATGATTAAATTCTAGAATGATTTAATTTTGAGTATGATTAATTAAATTATTTAATGAAGTGATTAAAACATTAATTAATTATAACTTAATTAAGTGTTTGTTCAAATGAAATAGACTTAGGGGAAAAGATTTGAAAAAGAAGTCCTAATCTCATTCCCTAAGTCCATTCACTATTTAAAGATGATTATTAAGCTTAATTAACCAATTTATCACTATTTAACATATTGATTAATCATTTATTAATTAAGAAAGTGATTAGGGATGAAACTAATAATTCTCCTAATTAATCAAGCAATAAATTCCTAGAAAATAATTGGAGGCAGAGGTCGTCCCACTAATTAATCTCAGAAAGTTTAGGGTTAATTTCTAGATTAATTAAAGAGTAATTATCTTAATAACATTTTAAATAAAACCTAAATTAAGTTAAAATCACTATTCAAAATTAATTAATTTTTATTTTCTATTATTCTTCTCTGAATTATCTTTAAAATGAACCTAAGTTTGTATTTTTTTGGATTTTTCTACAATTAGTTATATATTTTGGAAGTTTCACCATTAAAATTGAATTAATTAAGCCTAATTAACCCCCTAATCCTGTCAGGCCACGTGGCTGTTGATGTGGAACGCTTTCCATATGTTGCAATGGGATAGGTTATTTAAGTTGTCACATTCATCGGCTGAGTCAGCTGACGGTGGACTGACGGTGGATGCGCTTTCTCTTCAGGCCGTCCGATCTAAGATCGGATGGCCAAGATTAATCCCATGATTTAGGCTTATAATCCCAGTGGATCTAATGTGATCTGATCACAGTCATCCATTCCAATCATGCAGAATGGATGGTGTGTGATCTGTTTCCTCCCGAGCAACGAGAGACGGATGCCATCCGTCGATCGTCCCTCGATCCAAGCTCACCCAAGCTCGAATGGAGCTCAAATTCATCCCACACCTTCGAGGAAGCACAAGTAATGCATCTAAAGGTGGAGATCACATGACTTGATAATTTCCTTCACAAAGGACCAAGCAAAATTTATCATGAGGTTGGTTTCAATGGTATACCTCTATAGAGGCTATCACTGACACTTCCAATGGAGGAAGTAGCTTCGTCTAGTAGAGATGCATCCCTGTTGAAGGATTTAGGTCTTGATTTGAAGTAGATGGTTCAGCTGACCAAGCTCTGTTTCAATGGTGATCGCGACTTGATCGAATTAGTGCTTCTCGTGGCTTGGAGACTTGGGAAATGACTTGATTGAGCTCGATGAAGTCCACTGATGGTGTGTGCAAGGTTAATTTGATTTTGGTGGAGAATTGGATGAGTTGAGATCGAGATTGATCTCCCCTATTTCAACTTTGAGTAAAACTGAAAATGGAAATCAAGGGAACTTGGGAATGGCTTGGAAAAGCTTGGGGAGGCTTCGATTGAATCTATTTAGCTTAAGGAAATGCGTCCTTGTGGTTTGAGAAGGAATGAGAGGGAGTATATCTCCCCATTCTTGGATCGGATGGTGAGAGGCTATTTTGCCATTTTTGATCAATGGTATGGATTGGAGGCACAGTTTGAGCTACCAATCACCCCACATGGGTGGTTTTAGGTAGTGGAGTGAAGGAGAGTGGATTTCCATGAGCTAGATGAGTGCATTTGGTGATCCAACTATTCAAATGCCATTGGTGAAGTCGATTTGGCCTTGGTTTGGATCATGGCCAACCCAAGCTCACTGGGTCATGTTCACCACCTCCTTTGGTGCCCATGTGGACCAATGGAAGGATGCTAAGTGGCTTTGAGAGAGAAATGACCAAATTCTAAGTGAATTTTGTCATAGGGTATCCTTTGACCTAAGGGCAAAGTGGTTATTTGGCCATGATTTTGATTTGAACAGATTTAAAATGATTCAAAAATGGGTTGGGCCAAATTTTAAGTGATTTGGAGTTCATTTGATTTGGTTTGGTTCAATTTGATCTATTTAGGTTGAGTTGGGTCAAATTGGGTTAGGCTGACCAATTGGTCAAATTGGGTCAAACCATGAGTTAGGTCAAGTTCAAATGATCATTTGGAGCCTATGGGAAACATTGATTTGATTCAATTTGTTTTAGATTTGGTTTAGGTTCATTTAGGTTCATTTGGGTTAAGTTGACCAATTTGACCCATTTGGACCAATTGGGTTAGGTCATGGGTTGGTTTAGGCTTGGTTGATCATTTGAAATGTATTGCAAGCTTTTGTTTCAATCAATTTTAGTTTGGTTTGATTTCAAGTTGATTTGATGTTTTAGTTCAAGTTTGGTTCGTGGTCAATTGGACTAGGTTGGGTCTAATCGGTCAATTAAAGCTTTGGTCAAGTTCAATAATCAATTTGGAATGAATTTGATCCAGTAGTTGCAATCAATTTGGCCTAGATCAAGATTTGATCAATTTTAGCTTTTTAGGTCAATTTGGGTCAACTTAGGTCAAGTGGCCAATTAGGCTTGGTTTGGCTCAATTGATGGTTTGATCATGTTCAATCATTGATTATGGATTGGTTTAGATCAATAGTTTCAATCAATTTGGCTTATGGTGAATTTTCATTTGTTTAGGTTTCATTTGAGCTAAGTGTTGACTTGGTCAAAGGCTAGGTTTGACTTAGTTTGACCCAATTTGAGTGATTGATCATCCTAGGATGATTATTGCTCACAATGTGAGGCTTAGATGGGTTTACTTCAATCTAATTTGGGTTGGATTATAATTTGGCTCAAAAAGGTTCTTTAGGTCACTTTGGGTCAAGTGAGCCTAAATGGGTCAATTGACTTGATCAAGGCTTGATTCAAGTTTGGGTGAGCTCACATATGGACTTATGATGAAAATGTAAATCCAATAGCAAGTGATTTGGGGTCAAATGGGTTTTGATTCATTTGACAGTTTTAAGTCAAAAGGATAAACATGGGTTTGATTTAGGTTAGTTTGATTTTGGTTTGGTGATTGTAGTTTATGTTTATATTTGGGCATGTAATTGAAGGAGTGATTGTTTGAAGAGAAAATCCAAGGGTTTGGATTAATTTGAGAATGATTTGACTAAGTTCAAGGATTTGGCTTGAAAGGTGTAAATTAAATTTTGGTTTAATTTTGAGTTCAATTTTGGTTATTTGAATTTATATTTCATTTATATTTGTGAATATAAATGAGAATATAAATAGATTATGAGAAAATCTATTGAGTTTGGAGTGATTTGGATTTGGTTTGAGCTAAGTCCATAAGATGAAATCTAAAGGGCTTAGGAAAAATTTTGGGATTTGAATTCAATCATGGGTTTCAATCATTTGATATGGAACTGATTTATGATTTGGATTTTGGAATTGATTTAAGATTTGAGAAAATCAATTGAGTTGGAATTGATTTAAGATTTGAGAAAATCAATTGAGTTGGAATGGATTTGAGATTTGATTTAAGGAAATCAATTGAGTTGGGATTGATTTGAGATTTGATAAAATCAATTGAGTTGGGATTGATTTGAGATTTGATTTGGATTGGCTTGAAGGAGGGAGGCAAGGATTAGGTTCAAACTATAGGGTAGGCAAATCCTCCTAATACCCCTAAGGCATAACCTATTCCTATGGCTAAATCTGTTAAGTCTCTCATTAAGTGTTCACCTAATCACTAGAAGTGTCTTAAGATTAAGGAACTCTTAGTATTTATTGGAGTCCTATGTCTAAGATGGAGAAATTAAAAGCTCACTCCAAAAGTGGGATAAAAAATGTTTTAATTAGTCCTAAGTTTAGGCTTTGTTTAAATAAACTCATTCGATAAGAAAGGTATCTTGAGATTAATTGGAATGAATTACTATCATATAACACATGTTTGCTTATTTCTTTCCATCATATATAGCTTGCATGTGGTTAAGTCCTAAACATACATATACATGCAATTTATGTTTTAGCACACTTAAATGATGAATGCAAAGAAGTATATTTGGAATTTAGGTATTTCATTTGATTAAATTACAAATGCATGTCTTTTGATAGAAAGGAGGGATATTTCATCCATTAGCAAAATACACATCCATATGTATAAAAGTTCTAAGTGAGTGCGGTGCCATTATTTTCTGCACCAAGGACGTAAGGTATAAGACCTACTTAGGGCTACTTAAAGCCTCGCAGCCCCAGGGTGTCTAGACTAATATACTACTTTTCTTAGATACATGTAGATGTATAAGAAACTATAAGGATAGAAAAAACCCATGCAGATATTGTGTTTGATTTATTTGATTTATGATTCTTATTCATTGGCCACATCATATATACATATGTATAAGAGTTTTAACTGAGTACGATGCCATTATTTTCTGTACCAAGGGCGTAAGGTACAAGACCTGCTTAGGGCTACTTAAAGCCTCCCAACCCGGGGTGTTCAGACTAATATACCACTTTTCTCAGATACATATGAATGTTCAAAAAGAACCATAAGAATAAGAAGTTATGCAAGAAACCATATTTGATTTGATTATATGATTTATATATGTGATATGACACTCTTCCTAAGTCTTAACATGGAGATGTATAAGAATAGATTTAGACAAATATTCTATTTTTTTTCAAATGAACTATACATTTGTGAATCCTATATAAATCCATGTAAGATAAGGAAAGAGAGCTTCATATTACATATCCTATATTAATAACGGATGCAAACTTATAGATATTTGTAATTAGTGTCACTCCATATGTTATAATTGATTTATACACTTTGAAAAATAAAATTTTGATTTAGTAGTAATAATAACCACACCTATTTTTAATTTAAATCACCACATGCAATTTGACCTAAAAGAAACCATTTCATTTAGTTAATTTTAAAAGAAATGAATGCATGATTACATATGGCAAGCAATATTTAACATGATTGGAAAGAAATAAAGAAACATAAACACATGATCTCATTCATTCCAATTAATTCCTAAGGATAATCATACTAAATAAGGCTATTTACAATAAACCAAAGTTTTTTAATGTTATTTCATCTTTATGTTTGATTTGAGTTAAGAAAAGTGAAAGAGGTTTGTTGGTCCTAATCCCATTCCCCCATGTGTGTGTTAATTTGATTTAATGAAAAGCAATTAGGTTGATTTTATGGATTGATTAAGTTAAGCATGGGTTAAATTAATTAATTAACCCTTACCTATGTCAACTTAAGGTAATTAATTAAACAATTATGAGCTAATATGATATGCAACCACATAGACAAGTAAATAGCAATACTCCTATGAACTGAAAGCTGCCTAATGCAATTAGCTCATAATTCTTAATTAATTAAACTTAAGGAGCTCACTTAATTACTCTTATGATTTTCTCACACATGTAGGCTAACCATAATTCCATTAGCTCTCTCTTTAGGTTATTGAACACCCAAAGATCTACCTAAGAAATTTAATTAGACAAGTTCTTGAATTATTATGATTTCAATTTAATTAATTAAGCCATTTAATTTATGAATCCAAATTAATTGATTTCAAGTCAAGTAAAATGAACTTAGGGAAAAGAATGGGAAAGAGGTCCCAATCTCATTCGCCATGTCCATTCACTGTCTCATAATGATTAACAAGCTTAATTAATGATTTTCTTATTATTTAGCATATTAAATAATCACCTAATTAATTATGAGAATAATTAAGGCTAAGACAAGTAATTTTCTAATTAACCAAGTAATGAATCTCAAGAAAATTATGGGAGATAAAGGTCATCCTATTAATCAAACTCAGAAAGTTTGTAATTAATTACTTGGATAATTAGGGAGTAATTAAGCTAATTAAGTTTTCAGTTAAACCATAATTAAGCCTTAATTACTATTTAAAATTAATTGAAATTAATTTTAAATTAATCTTCCCTAAAAATATCTTTAAAACAAGTATTTATTTATATTTTTGAATTTTTCTATAATTAGTTATGATTTTTCAAAGTTTTAGTTGATTAAGATGATTTTTATGAAGTCAGTTAATTTATTTATTAAAATAAATTATTTGAACTTCAAAATTCAATATCCTTCAATCCAAAAGTGATTTTAATTTGAAATATCTAAGGTATGTGTATTTTAACTTTAATTTTAACCTTTGAAAAGTTCAACTTAATATGATGTATTTTTGGTTAAATTAATGAAATTTAATTTTTACTAAAACTCAAATTAAGATCAAACTATTCAGTAAATTTAGGGATTTTGGGTTTGTTGGACTCATCTCGGAATGACGAATCCAACGAGCTCTTACTTGAAATTTTTTGTTAAGTATTATATTTTCTATGAATTTTTAAAATTTCAGGTGATTTAAATAATTTTTAAAATCAAAAAATCTGAATTTTCTTACTTATCTCAGTGAGCACTGCACGTGACACTGACGTGGCAACGCGGCGCCGCTTGGTTGGGCTGCGGGGCATTGACGTGGTGCGCGAGAGGGAAAACATGGGAGAAGGATTGCGTGGTTCGATCTTGACCGTCCATTCGCAGATCGGACGGTCTAGATTGACCTACTAATCGAAGAATACCTCTGAGCGACTGAGCTATCCGATCCCATGAATCACGATCGACGCTATACCACCGAAAATACTATTCACCGTCTGTTTCATGAAATCTCAATAAATTTTTGCCTGAATGGGCTCATTTTTGTTGCGATTCACACGAGAAAACTTCTATTTCGTATGAGATTGTATAAAGTAAAGAATGCAAGCGATTTCTAAGGAAAAAAAATCCTAAAATCACACAAAATTATCACAAAAATATAAGAAATCCTAAGGCCGGCTACAGATTTTTGAAGATTACCTCATCGGGGCTAATTTCCAGCGATGATGATGATCTGGGCATGCTTTTGAGTGGGGGAAAGCCTGAATGAGCTTAGATCTTTATTTTCACTCCAGGATGATGTGTTCTTCAATCGCCACCACTTTCTCACAAAAATCCACTTATTTTTGGTATTTTTCAACCCAAACTCAAGTGAGAATGATTACTGATTGGTCTAGGGGCTCTAAGGGAAAAACATGAGAGGAATAGAATGAGTTTTGCTACTTCTAAATCTCATGGTTTGAATGTGGCCAAAAATCCACATTTTCTTTGAATTATTTCCTCCAAAATGTTGTCATTTGGTGTGGGGTGGTTGGGAATGGAACAAAATCATCCTAGGTGGCTCATTTTGGTTGGCTAAGGCATGAAAAGTGGTTGGCATGAAGGACAAATGGGTGTCCTAGGAAGGGGAGGTTGGAGTCCTTTAGGTTAAGTGTTCTAATGGGAGAGGTGAGGTGAACTCACCTACCCATGAGTCATGGCTACCCCAACCAACTCTTGGGTCAGATAATCAGTGTCTTTGGTGCCTATGTGGACTAATGGATGAGTGCCAAGCACCTAAGGAAGAGAAATGTCCAGTTGGGCAATTATCTTTTCTCATGGGATGCCCTTGATTGAAGGGCAAAGTGGTCATTTGATATTGAATTTAATTTGAGTAGATTTGAAAAGAATCAAAAGTGAATTTGACCAAATTTCCTGTCATTTGGAGTTCATTTGGTTTAATTTGGATCAATTTGACCCATTTGGGCCAAATTAGGTCAAAATGAGTTAGGTTGACCAATTGGTCAAATTGGGTCAAACCAAGGGTTGGGTTAAGTTTAAATGATCATTTGGAGTGTATTGGTTCAATTAGTTTCAATCAATTTAGTTTAATTTAGATTTAATTTAGATTTTGGCCAATTTGATCCTTTAGGTCAATTTGAGCTAAGTTGGCCAATTTGACCCAATTGACCAAATTAGCTTGAATCATGGCTTGGTTTGGGTTTGGGTTTGGTTAATCATTTGGAATATATTATAAGCTTTGGTTAAGTTCAATTTGGATTTGATTGGGTTGTAAGTTGATTTGACCTCTAAGGTCAAATTGGGTTAAGTTGGGTTAGGTTGACCAATTGGTCAAATTGGACATAATTGAGGCTTTTGTCAAGTTCAATAATCAATTTGGAGTGAACTTGAGCCATTGGTTGTGAACAGTTTGATTTAGGTTATAATTTGGCTAGTTTAGGTTCATATGGGCTAAAGGGTTGACTTGGTCAATGGGTTAGGTTGACTTGGTTTGACCTAATTCATGACAGTTGATATACCTAGGATGATCAACAATCATGACATGAAGTTCAGATTGGCTTAATTCACTTTGATTTGAATTGAATTGGATTTTGGTTCATGTAGGACAAATTGGCCACTTTGGGTCAAGTGAGCCAATTGGGCTTAGTTCGCTTGATTTTTGAGTTGAGTTTGATTTAGTTGAGTTTATATATGGATTTGAGATTGACCTATAAAATAAATTGCAATTGGTTTAAGTTCAAATGAGTTTTGGCTCATTTGATTATTTCAAGTCAAATGGGCTTGGTTGGGTTTGACTTGAGTTAACTTGGATTTGGTTTGATAATTATAGTTTATATTTATATTTGGAATAATGATTGAATAAGTGATTGAATCATGAAGAAATTCATGGGTTCTGAGTTGATTTGGGTACCATTTAGCCAAGTTCAAGAATTTGGTTAAAAGGGCTAAAATCAAGAATTTGATTTGATTTGGGTGGTCTTTTGAATTCATATTTCATTTATATTTATGAATTTAAATGAAGATATAAATGGGTTATAAAAAAAATCACTTGAGTTTGGAGTGATTTGGAAGCAAATTTGACCAAATCTAGGGATGTAGGTCAAAAAGGGCTTAACTTGAGAATTGATTTGATTTGCATTTCAATCATTTGGATTTAATTTATGATTTGGAATTTGATTGGAGATTGAATTTGATAATTGAGAAAATCAATTGGATTGGTGTTGATTTGAATTTGGTTAAGGTTAACTCCATAAGATAAAATTGAAGGGCTTAAGAAGGCATTTAGAGTTTGAATTTAATCATGGGTTTTAATCATTTGATAGTTGGATTTGATTTTGGAATTTGGATTTGAATTTGGAAGAAGGAAGCAAGGATTTGGTTTGAGCTATAGGGTAAGCAAGTCTTCCTAAATCTCTAAGGCAGAACCTATCCCTATGGCTAACTCTTCTAAGTCTCTAGAGTTAGGTTAAGTGTTCACCTAATCACTAGAAGTGTCTTAAGACTAAGGAACTCTTAGTGTCTATGAGAGTCCTAGATTTATGATAATGAATTTGAGTGCTCACTTCAAAAGTGAGATCAACATTAGCCTAATTATCATTAATTCAATCCAATCAGGCCAATTGACCCATTAGGTTCACTTGACCCAAATTGACCTAAAGGACTCATTTGAGCTAAACATAAATCCAACCCAAATTGGATTGAACCAACTTATCTAAAACCTTATGCAATGATTGTTGACCACTCTTGATTATCAAATTATAATAAATTGGGTCAAACGAAGTTAATTTGTCATTTGATCAAGTTAACCCAATTAGCCTACATGAGCCAAATTGAACCAAACTTCATTCTACTTCAAATCAATTGAAACCAATGATTCATACCTACTTCAAATTGATCCTTGAATATGACTTGACTATTAATTGAGCCAAATCAAATTCAATTGGCCTCTTGACCCAAGTTGACCCAATTTGACCTAAATGGCCAAATTAGGCCAAATCAAATCCTAATCCAAATTGATTGCAACCAATGACTCAAATTCATCTCAAATTGATTATTGAACATGATCAAACCCATGGTTGAACCTAATTTAAGCAAATCAACCCAATTGACTCATTTAGCCCTAAATGACCTAAAGGGTCAAATTAGCCTAAATCACTCCTACCTCTAAATTGATTAAAATTAAAGCCTAAAATCATCTTCAAATGATCAATTGAACCTAAAACAACACCTAGCTGAAGCCAATTTAGTCAATTTGACCATATTGGTCAACTTAGCCCATTTGACCCATATGGATCAAATCTAATTCCAATCTAAATCAAGCCAAACCAATTGAACCAAAACCTCCAAAATCATCATTTGAACTTGTCTCAACCCATGGTATGACACAACTTGACCCAACCTAGTCTAAATTGACCTACAAGAGTCAAATTAAGCCAAACCCAACCAAATCAACTCCAAACCCATTCAAATTTGGCAAGAATCATCCTTGGGTCAGCCCAAATCAAACTTGAATTGACCATTACCCATTGGGTAAATCCTTCAAAATGGGACAAAACCCACCTTTGGATGGTCAAACCCACTCTCCTACCCTTGGTAGCCACCCTTAGCTCAAAATGGACATAAAGACCACTAGGTCACCTGACCCAAAGCTGGTTGGGTCAGCCATGAGACAAGTGGAGGTGAGCTAGCCCACTTCCTCCCATTGGCACTCATAGGAAATCAAGGACCAGCCACCACAGCCTTTGGTAACCAATCTCCATCTCTTAACCATTCAAATTAAGCCACCATGATGATTCCCTGACGTCCTCGGCCGCCTAATCTGGCTGGACTTCTGCCCATGGAAGAATTGATCCAAACTGTCAGTTTGGATGGGTAAAAGAGTATACTCCTCCCCATCTCATTTAAACACACATCAGAGCATCCCTAGAGCATGAGAGAGTCGAAATGAACTCCCCCGAGCTTTCCCTGAGTTTTTTAAGCTTCCCTATCCACAGAAACACCAAACATGAAACAGGACAGAGCCTAATTTTATCCAACCACACCTAACCTCCACCATTTTAAAATTAACTTTACCCACACCTTCACCAAGCTTCAGTGATCAAGAATGAATCAATTCCCGATCAATTTGAGCATTGGAGACCCATCCAAGCCTAACTGTAGTGAGGATTCCGGCTGTGTTTGATCCATAGAGCCATTGATGTGGAGGCAAGGTGTGAGCTTCTCCACAAGGCTTAATCTCTTCAAAATGAAGCTACCTCAGTTGATAGACCACCTATCCTAAGCTCCGACGAGGTAAATTCTAGCAAACGGTAGGAATTTCAATTTTTTTGGGCCTTTGTGAAAAAAAGTGTGATTTTGTGCCAATCCTATCATAGGATCCCTTTAGATCTCCTCTGTGAATGTTTTGGGATTGATCCTGATGCCCTATGAGCTCTAACGAGCTCAAATGGAGCAGGGGAAGGCAGATGAAGTCCATCTTCCTTCTCCCGAATGACGAAGGATCATCTACTATCTATTCCACATGATTGGAATGGACGACCATGATTAATCTGCTAAATAATCTTGATTTAATCTTAATAGAATTCATAGGATTAAGCCATACCATTCAATCTTAGATCAGACAGAGGGGATGAAAGCACATCCACCGTGACCACGTTAGATCATTTAAGTGGCCAATTTCATGGTGCCACATGGAAAGCACTGCCACGTCAATCACCCACGTGGCGATGACGGGATTAGGGGTTAATTAAGGTTTAAAAATATAATTAATTTGCTAAAACTTCATAAATTCATAACTAATTATAGAAAAGTCCAAAAAATGCAAATAAATACTTTTTGGAAAGGTAAAACAGAGGAGAATTTAACAAAAATAGTTTTATTTAATTTGGAATAGTGATTAGAGCTTAATTAAGGTTTGAATTTTTTTGTAATTAGCCTAATTAAGCCCTAACCACTTGGGTAATTAATCAAAATATGGCATGTTGATTTAATGGGATGATCTCTACCTCCCATAATTTTCTTAGGATTTATTGGCTATGTAATTACAAAAATTTGAAATTGAAACCTTAATTGCTCTCTTAATTAATTTAATGATTTTTTAAAGTCCCAAATAATACAAATTAATTAATTAAAGTTCATTAATCAATGATTAACAGTGAGATGATGAGGGAGAGTGATTATGGCTTCTTCCCTAATTACTTTTCCATGTTCATTTTATTAAAGAGAATTAATTAATGAGAGGTTTAATTACGGGATTAATTAATAAATTCATAATCAAATCAAATCAAATTAGATTGATAATCACTTCAAATAATCAATATTTAAACTAAGGATCCTCTTTATGTGTTCAATCACGTAAAGACCCTTAAGAAAATTATGATTAGCCCATAAGTGTGGGAAAATTATAAAAGTACTTAATTAGATTATTTAATCTAATTAATTTATAATTATGAGCCAATTGTATTAGATCCTTTAGAAGCATTGCAACTTTATTTTTCTCATGTTCATATCATTTGTGGCTCATGATTAAATGATTAATCAAATTAAAGAAGCATAAGAAAGGGTAGTTAAATGGATTGTTTAATGCTTCAACTTAATTAAATCATAAAAAATCTTTAATTATCTTTCCTTAAACAAATTAAGATCACCAACATGGGAATGGGATGAAAAATAGCAAATGACTTCTCTTCCTTAAGTTTAATTAAAATCCAAAATTAAAATTAATAAGAAGCTTTGGTTTTCTTTAAATGGTTTTATTTAGTATGACAGTCCTTACGAATTATTATAGTTGGATGAATCATATGGAGATGTTAGGCTATTCCTTTTCAATCACTTTAAATGTTGTATGTCATGTGATATCATGCATTCAAGTTTTCAAAATCAAATGGAATTTACCTATGTAAAATTATATGTGTTGGCTTAATCTTATTATATGTCTGGCTGTTACACTAATAAATCTAAATTTATTTTTCAAAAGCTATAAATTGATAATAACATTTGGAGTGATAGTAGTTATGAATACATATAGGATTTGCATGTGTTTATAGCTTAAGAATGTGAAGGAAGTGCTTTCTTTCCTAAGTCCCTATATAAATTTACATATATTTGAATGATAATAAGTATATAGTCTGGACATCATGAGAATACAAGGCTTTAAGTTTCCCTAAGGAGGTCATTTGATTATCTCACTTCCCTAGTTAACAAAGGCACATACTTATTTAATTTCATCCCTATGTATATTTATATTAGAATTTGGATAAAGCTTTAATTTACATGCATAAATAATTCAATCAAATAAAATTTAATCTTTTACATGATTTTCATTATTATAGTTGTGTATACATTCATATGTATTTAAGATAGCAAGTATATAGTTTGGATATTCGAGGAATATAAGATTTTAAGTAACCCCAAGGAGTTCATTTGATTATCTCACCTCCCTAGTTTAAACAGTGGCACGTACTTGCTTACATCTTTTATACATGTGTATGTGTATTTGGCTAATGAATGAAGATCAACTTTTTTTTTCCCAAAATGCATAAATTCATAATCATCTAATTATGCCAAAAGTTTATTGCATGTGTATAAATACTAAGTGTTAAATTATATGCATGTAATGGGTGATGAAAAGGAATGGCCTAACATATTCTATGTGATGGTAATTCAAGCACATTAATCTTAAGATGCCTTTCATGTTGAATATGATTCTTTAAGGTTAACTTGAACTTAGGATTAGTAAAATATTTAATAAACCATTCACTAAAGAAAACTAATAGTAATGTGCTTTAGAAAGTGGCTTAAGGTAAGGATGAAGGAGGTTAAGCCTCCCTCTTCTCCTTATAACACTTAGATGCTAAGTGTAAATCAAATGGAACAAAATAAAATATAAATTAAAATTTGTAAATTATCTAAACAACTTGAAATGAAACCAACCATCATGCTAAATTAAATAATCCTAAATTTTGAAAATCATGACTCTAATGCCTAGCTAAAAACATACCATAGAAAGCTTTAGCACACACATTAGAATTAAGCCACTACTTCTAGTCCTAAGTTAGGATGGTGTATGTGTGATGTTTTATTTTATTTTGTGATGTAATATTTTAGACTGGATGTTAGGAATGTGGATTGTAGACTAGATGTCTGGTCACTATCAGTCTAATATTATTTTCTACAGGGGATCAAGCTTATGGGGCCGTCGTAATACTAAATATAAATGTTTGTTATACAAGTTGTTTATGCCCCTAAGCATAATCCACATTAGGATAGATGAGCTTGGTTACACATGTGCAAGGTGCTAAGTCCAAATTATGAAATATAACTGCTTGGGATTGTATGTAAGTTTAGCTAATATCTATTTTTCTAGGGTAGTTAGATTTACTTTTCCCATAAAATGTAATTTTGCAATAGGAATTAGGATTAGTGCTATGGGGTTTAGGATGAGCAGTAGCCAAAAGGCTTAGTCTTGGGGTGCCATGTGATGCCTCGAAGCAAATCAAAGCAAATCAAGAAAAAGAAGGAAGAAAAAATGAGGAAGTGAAGACCCCCATAACATATATTCAATTTCAGTTGTAATTATCATTTGGTAATTCTGGGTTGTATAAGGGTAGAGCTCAACTACCTAATTTTCTCTTTTCTGGGGTGTATGGTGGTACCCAACCACATTGATATCTTATTCTTTCATGGTAGTTAATATAAAAATGATTATCGTTATATTTAGATTGTGCAATAGAACAACATGATTTTCATAGTTTCTTAAAGATGATGATTGAATGTATGACCTGGATGCGGTAGGCTCTTAGGATAAAATTAATTTTTTTACCCCAATTAACAAATCATAATTAAAATTTAAAATAACTTTTAACCTCATTTTAAAGCTTATGTTATAATCCCAAAACTAAAATATTTAGCAACCCCTTAATTGTATATTGTATGTCTAACATCATACATATTATATTGAATCACTCTAGTAAAAAATGAGGGCCTTCATTTCAGCAATTTGGGGATCACTTGACCTATGAGAGCAACCCCTTATGATGGAGCTTCACTCTTTTCTCTCTTGATTTGGAAAATAACTAAATTTCATCATGCATTTAGCCATAAGAAATCCTAAAGCCTTTGTCCAAAATGTTTTGTCAAAGTGATATATAATTTGAAAAGATTTTAAATTTTAGACCAAGTCATATGCTCATACTAAATATGATCTAGTCTCTTAGAGAGTGAGTTTAGGTCTGTAGTCTCTTTGAAAATTAAATAATAGCTTAAGACATCTTGGAATTATATAAGAGCGACCTACATAGATTTAAATCGCAGGAGGTGTTAGCCGGCGACCACTCTAGGCGATTATAAGTCCAGAAATGTTAGACGGGTTTACTCTCTCTTGTGGAGGTAGTCCCTTATGTCCCCTTTCCGCTTAGATTTAGGTCATGTTCTAGTTTGTGCTAAAGGTCCCTAGATTTAGGATCCGAGATCATTTGATTTCCTTGGACTATGAGCATAAATCCTCACCTCTTAAACATTTCCATAATCTTGTGTTGATGGATTATAAGCCCTAGCAATCTAATAAAATTTGAACTCAATAAAATAAACCCTCTCACTTTCAAACATATAAAACCTCACAACAGGATATGTTGGAATGTTCACTTGGCCTCCTAGTATCATGAGCATTTCCTACTTATTTTTTCTTTGGATTTTAAAAATAAGTTTTCCAATTGAAAAATCCCATTTGATCTTCCAAAATAACCAATTTATTGATAGTCTTAACCAACAAATTAAAGATTGGCTAAGAGAGTACAAATAATGATTATTTAAAATAAATAGCAACATTAAGCAAGAACCTATGAAGGCTATAGATGAGAAATGATTGATACTAGAAGACCCAAGTCAATCCTGAAGTTACATCTTTTTTTTTCTAATATATGTATTTTATTTTGTATTTATATAATTAACACATGAATGATGAAAAACAACACACACATACATGATGAAATATAAAATAAATTTTTTTGGAAAATTGTATTGTATTATTTATATTATATCAAATGATTATCCATTTTGTTAAATAATTTAATATGCCAAAATTATTTTGATTAACTTAAAAATTATTAAAATTAAACTAATCATACTATATGATATTAAATTGTACTATATGATTTTTCATTTTATTAATTATTTTTAATCGACAGGATTAAGAAAATTAACGATGATCTTGCATAATTTGATTGATCATACAATATAATGTATATTATATAGTATGAATGTATTTAATAATTATTTGATTTCAATCTAAAATTTATGAGATTTGAAGAAAGAATTTTTTTCTTATGGAGTTTTTACTATATGATATGATCATACAAGATGTACAGATAGAGACCTAAATTTTTAGTTTGTACTTATCACATAATAACCCTTTCTCATATATTATGAATCTTGATGGCTATTGGAGTAATCATATCTTTCTATGACCCTAAACACTAAAAAGTTAAACTTATCAAACTATATGATGTCAGATCATATAATATGATTGAAATGTTTTATTAAAAAATAATATGTCTAATTTTTTTTATTTAGCTTCATCCTTATAAATTGGCCCTTTGGGGAGCATAACCTAAGATCTTGAATGTGAGAGAGTTTAAAGGAGGCATAAGAAAGAGTGTTCTCTTAAAGAAAATAATGGAGAATTCTCTCTTCCTATTTTCTCTTAAGAGATCATTTGTTGGTGAGGTTACACTTTATGGTTGTTCTTTTTCATCTACCTTACCTTTGTGAGTTGAGCTTTAACTTAAGAGACTATTCTTATAGAGAACTTGTGTGAGATTTTTATTGAGAGAAATTTTTTTTGTACGTTACATAGGAAGTGACATACTTCTTGAATTTAAAGATAAGGGGAGCATCGCTGCCTTGGCATCTTGTGCCAAAGGAGGGATAGTGAATATTGTAGAAGATTTAGAGGGTAGATGTAAGTCTATTCATCCAAATTAGTGTAAATCATTATGCCTCTTTTCTTTCTTTTACTTTTTCTTTACTCTCATCAGTTGGGCTATTTTGTACTATGGATGTGTAGACTCTCCCTTAGGCCAACAAATCTAAAACAGGCCAAAAGCTCGCTATGCCTCCTTCATAGTGTGGTCCCTCGCACACCAACAAGGTGCATGCAAAAAAATAAACCAAAGAAAACAATATCTCTTGTGGAGATGAGTAGGGATTTCTCATGATACCAGGAAATCTAGAGAGCACTCTAATCTGTCTTATGGTTGGGCTTTATATATTTGAAATTGAGGAGATTTATTTATTTTATTTGAAATTTTATTAGAAATCTAGGACTAATTATTCCATAATATAAGATTATAGAAAGGCATAAGAGATGAAAATTTATGCTTGTATCCCGTAAAGGGAAATAATAATTTCAGATCCTAAATCTAGGGAGCTTTTGCGAGGGCTAAAGCATGACATAAATTTAAGGCGAAAGTGGGTATATGGTTTACCTCCATAAGAGAGAGTAAATCACCCAACTACTAGACTTATAATCGCATGGAGTGGCAGCCAGCTAACTCCTCCTATGCTTTAAATCTATGTAGGCAAGTCATATACTTTCGCATGATGGCGAGGCTATTATTATTTAGAAAAGGAAACTGTGTCCTTAAACCCACTCCATAAGAGACTAGAGTATGAGGGGTATGAATAATGACTTAATCTATTACAAATTTTTTATCAAATTTAATTTAATTTTGGACTCTTTATTTTGACATAGGCTATGGGATTTTGTATGCCTAAATGTATGAGAAGTTGTTTATGGGCCAAATCAAAGGAAAAGAGATGTTCTACCATCATAGGCTCTCAAAGGTTAAGGCCATTCTATCTGGAAAAGATGGAAGTCCTCTCTTAACAAGAGTGAAACAAGATGGTTATGCATGATATTAAGTATAAAATCATCTAGTTAAGGGGTTGCTAAATATTTTATTATCTTGATTTAACACCTAGGCTTTTATAGAAAATTATGAATTATTTTAATAGTTTAATTGTGAGTTGTAAGCGTGATAGAAAAATTAATTTTTATCGTAGGGGCCTAATGACATCCAGGCCATACAATAATCACCAATCATAAATAAACTATGAAAAGGTATGCTTTTTCTAATACACAAGCTAAATAAATCATCAAACAATTTTATAAAGCTATTACAAAAGAATAAAAAGGTCGATACGATCAGGTACTGCCGTACAACCTGAAAAGAGATGTAGGTAGCCGAGCTCTACCCTTATACAACCTAGATTACAAGAGAATATTTACAATTACAAATGATGAATGTTATGGGGTTTCATTTCTTCATCTTCCATTTCTTTATTTGATTTGATCCATTTCTTTCTTTCTTTTGGCTTGATTTGGATATGCTTGCTCCAAAGACATCACACGGTACATAAGACTTAGCCTTATAACCAATGCTCATCCTAATCCCCCATAACATTCATCATAATTCTAATACAAAATTACATTAAAAGAAGAAAAGTAAATCTAGCTGCACATGCAAAAGAAATGTTTGCTAAACACGCCATACAACCCAAGCAGTTATATGAATAATTGGAGTTAGCAACAAAACACATGTGAAACCAAGCCCACCTATCCTAACTTGGGTTATGATTAGGGGCTAAGCAACCTACACAGCAAAAAGCATTTATATTTTTATTACAACAGCCCCTTAAGGACAACCCCCTACATAAAGCATATTTAGGCTAATATCGGCCTAACATCTAGACTACTCACATACACCATAACATCGAGTCTAAAATAATGCATCATAAAATAAGCATACATCAAACCATACACCGCCCTAACATAAAGCTAGAAATGGTGACTTAGTCTAATGTTGTGAATTAAAGCTTGTGTGGTATGTCCTAACTAGGCTTTAGAGTTGTAATTCACTAAGTGTGAGGGATTTAATTTATAAAGGGTTGATTTCTCTTTAAGTGATTTAATTGATTTGAAGATTTTACTTAATGTTTTTCTTTTGTTTCATATGGCCTACACTTAACAACTAAGTACCATAAAGAGAAGAAAGAGAGGGAATCTCTCTTTCTTCCCTACCCTAAGTCACTTTTAAAGCAAATTAATTAATCAATTTTATTTAGTGAATGGCTTATTATTTTGTGTTGTTTGTTTTTTCTTAGAGGATATTTGGCCACCATGTAGATCCGCATATGTACTTATTGAGATGATCGGGTATGACATTGAGGAATCATGTACTATCTTGAGAGACAGAAGTCACCATCCTACAATGGACCTAATAACCTAATAAGGACTCCTAAGGACAATGGGTCTTCAAATGTACCAGAGATCTTTCCTATACTTTACATGAAAAGGTAAAGTAGGGTTTAATTTAATTCGGGTTCATTAAGTTCCTTATGAAGGAAAGCCTCCACAGTTAATTACACCCTAAGAAATGAGATTTCTTAGGAATACTCTCGATTAAGATAAATGATCATTATCTCCAAAGATTTTAAAGATAAGACTATCAATCAATTAGTTATTTTTAGAAAATCAAGTGGGATTTGAGCAAAAGGAAAGAGTTATTATCGAAACCAAAGGGAGATGAGTAGGGGATGCTCATGATACTAAGAAACCTAGTGAGCATCCCAAACTATCCTATGGTTGGGCTTTATATTTTTGAAATTGAGGGGAATTATATGTTTGAGTTGAATTTTTTAGAAATCTAGGGCTTATAATTCCCATACAAGATTGTAGAAATGCCTAAGATGAGGATTTATGCTTTATAGCCAAAGGAAACAACAACCTCAGATCCTAAATCTAGGGAGAGGGGCCAAAGCATGACCTAAATCTAAGGTGAAAATGGGTATATGGTTTATCTCCACAAGAGAGATCACATTGGACTTACAACTCTGGTGGCAACTAACTCCTCCTACAATTTTAAATATATTTAGGAAAGTCTTATGCTTTGCAAGATATCTAGACTATTATTTATTTAGAAAGAAGATTAAGTCCTTAAACTCACTCCCTAAGAGACTATATCATGAAGGGTATGAAGTCTTGGCTTAATCTAATGCAAATTTTGTCAAATTTTATTTTGATTTTTGGTCATTGTTATTTGACACAAGCTATGGTATTTCATATGCCTAATGCATGAGAAGATTGGTTATGGGACAAAATTATAAAGAAAGAGGTGTGTTTCTACCATGGCTCTCAAAGGTTAAGCCAATTTCTCTAGCAAAGGTGGAAGCCCTCCATTAGCAAGAGTGAGATAATATGATTTATGGATGATGTGAGACATACAACATCCAACTAAGAGGTTGCTAAATATTTTATTATTATGGTTTATATCCAGGGCTTTAGGTGAGGTTATGAATTATTTAATTTAATTTTAAATTGATTAATTGGATAGAAAATTTATTTTTTCCCTAAGAGCCTAGTCGCATCTAGGCCATTCAACAACCATCAGGAAATTAAGAAACTAGGAAGATCATGCCATCCTAATTGCACAATCATAAACAAAATATCAATCAATATATTAAATTAGCACAAAAAGAATAAGAGGCTGATGTGGTTGGATTTCACCGCACAACCCGAAAAAGGAAAATGGGTAGCTGAGCTCTGCCCTTATACAACCCGAGTTACAAATGAATAATTGCAATTAAAAGAAATTCATGTTATGGGGGTCTTCATTCTTCATTACTTCATTTTGATTCACTTCTTTTCTTTCTTTCGTTTTGGCTTGATTGGAATATGGTTTCTCTAAAGGTTTCACATGGTGCATAAGAGTTGGTCTTATAACCAATGTTCATCCTAATCTCCCATAACATTCATTCCAAATCTTAATTGCAAAATTTACATCAAAATGGGAAAGGTAAATCTAATTAAACTGGCAAAATAAAAGGTTAGCTGAACATACCGTATAACTCAAGCAGGTATATGAATAATTTGGACTTAGCACCCCACACATGGGTAACCAAGCCCACTTGCACTAGTTTGGATTATTTTTAGGGGTATAAGTAACCTGCACAGTAAAAAGTATTTATATTTTTATTATAGCATCCCTTAAGCACAACCCCCTGTGGAAGACATGATTAGGCTAAGATCACCCTATCATCCAGTCTACGCACATACAGCCTAACATTTAGTCTAAAAATATTACATCACAAAATAAAATCATGCATTAAATCATACACCGCCCTTACATAGAGCTCAAAGTGGTGACTTAGTCTAATGTGTGTGCCATTTAAGGTTTATGTTGCTTGTCTTAAATAGGCTTTGTAGTTGGAATTTTATAAGTGTGAAAGATTCAATTTAGATGGTGGTTTTAGTTTAAGTGATTTAGTTGACTTGTCAATTTTAGTTGGTGATTTGATTTGGTTTGAATGAACCTACACTTAGAGACTAAATATTGTAAAGAGAAGAAAGAGAGGAAAACTCTCTTTCATCCCTACCTTAAAGTATTTTTAAGGTAGATTCATTAATGAATTTCCTTTAGTGAATGATTTATTATGTATTTTTAATTAACCCTAAGTTTAGATTCTTTCTAAATAGTTTTATTCAATAAGAAAGGCCTCTTAGGATTAGTTAGGGTGGATTACTATCACATAACACACACCCATTCATTTCTCTCCACTATGTATATGATGCATATGAATAATCTTAAGCATACCTATACATGCAATGCAAATCTTAACATACTTTGATGATGAATGCAAAGAGATGCGATTTGAAAATTTGGATATTCCATTAATGCATGTCTTTATTATGTAGAAAAGAGGGACTCTTTTATCCATTAGCCAAATGCACATCCATATGTATAAAAGTTATAAGTGAGTATGATGCCATTATTTTCTACACTAGGGGTGTAAGGCATAATAGCTAATTGAGGATACTTAAAGCCTTGTAGCTCTGGGATGTCTAGCTTGATATACCACTTTTCTTAGATACATGTAGATGTACAAAAAAAGAACCAAATGGATGAAGAATCATGGAAGAAATTTATGTTTGATTTGATTGTAAGATTTACATTTGTAGTATGAAGGTGCTTCCTAAGACTTAATATAGAGATGCATAGGAATAGATTTAGGCAAGTGTTATGTTCTTTTCAAATGAATTATACACTTGCAAATCCTATGTAAATACAGAGAAGGAAAAGAACCTCATAATACACATCTTATGCTATCATCACATGCAAGCTTATAAATACTTATAACTAGCATTACTTCATTTATAATCTTTGATTTATAAGTTCTAAAAGATAATTTTTGGTTTAATAGTGATAATAGCCACTCATATTCTTAATTTTAGCCAACACATGCAATTTTGACATAAAAGGAAAAATTTTCTTTAATTAATTTTTAAAAGAAATGAATGCATGATCTCATATGACAATATAATATTTAACATGATTGGAAAGAAATAAAAGAATGTAAGCATATGACTTCTTTCATCCTAATTAATTCTTAACGATAATCCTATAAAAATAAGATCATTTAAAGTGAATCAAAATTCTTTAAGGAGATTTTTATTTTTTAAAATTTTATTTAACTTAGGAAAAGTGAAATGTTTGCTAATCTTAACCCATCCCCCCATATGTGAATTGGTTTGGTTTAATTTAGAATAATTAAGTTAATTTTATATTTTGTTTAGGTTAAGGTATGAATGAAATCTATTAATTATCCCTTACCTATACCACTTTGACATAATTATCCAAGTAATTATGAGCCAACATATGATATACAACTACATGGAAATTAAATCAGCAATGCACCTACAAAATAAAGTGGGCTTAATGCAATTGAATCACAATTATTAGTTAATTAAGCAAAAGGGTTTAATTAAGTGCTTTTATAACCCTCCTACACATGTAGATTGGTTATAATTTCCTTTGGAATTCTCTTTAGTTATTAAACACCTAAGAATCTACTTAAGAATTAAATGATTAAATTCTGGAATGATTTAATTTTGAGTATGATTGATTATTTAATGAAGTGATTAAAACATTAATTATAACTTAATTAAGTGTTTGTTCAAATGAAATAGACTTAGAGGAAAAGATTTGAAAAAGAAGTCCTAATCTCATTCCCTAAGTCCATTCACTATTTAAAGATGATTAGCAAGCTTAATAAATCAATTTATCACTGTTTAACATGTTAATTAATCATTTAATTAATTTAGAAAGTGATTAGCAATGAAACAAGTAATTCCCCTAATTAATCAAGCAATAAATTCCTAGAAAATTACGGGAGGTAGAGGTCATCCCACTAATTAGTCTCAGAAAGTTTGGGGTTAATTGCTAGAATAATTAGAGAGTAATTAGCTTAATTATATTTCTAATAAAACTCAAATTGAATTAAAATCACTATTTAAAATTAATTAATTTTAATTTTATATTATTTTCCTCTAAATTATCTTTAAAATGAATCTAAGTTTATATTTTTTTGGATTTTTCTATAATTAGTTATGAATTTTGGAAGTTTTCCCATTAAAATTGAATTAATTAAGCCTAATTAACTCCCTAATCCTACCAGGCCATGTGGCTACTGACGCGACACGCTTTCCACATGACGCAATGGGATATGTTATTTAAGTTGACACATTCATTGAGTGAGTCAGCTGATGGTGGACGCGCTTTCTCTACGAGCCATCCGATCTAAGATCGGACGACTGAGATTAATCCCAAAATTTAGGCTTATAATCCCAATGGATCTAACGTGATCTGATCACAGTCATCCATTCCAATCATGTAGAATGGACGGTGTGTGATTTATCTCCTCCCAAGCAGTGAGAGATGGATGCCATCCGTCGATCGTCACTCGATTCGAGCTCACCCAAGCTCGATTGGAGCTCAAATTCATCCCACACTTTTGTGGAAGCACAAGCAATGCATCTAATGGTGGAGATCACATGACTTGACAATTTCCTTCACAAAGGACCAAGCAAAGTTTATCCTAAGGTCAGTTTCAATGGTATACCTCTACGGAGACTATCACTGGCACTTTCAATGGAGGAGGTAGCTTCGTCTAGTAGAGATGCATCCCTGTTGAAAGAATTAGGTCTTGATTTGAAGTAGATGGTTTGGTTGACCAAGCTCCCCTTCAATGGTGATCGAGCTTGATGGAAGTAGTGCTTCTCGTGGCTTAGAGACTTGGGAAATTACTTGATTGAGCTCAACAAAGTCCATTGATGGTGTGTCCAAGGTTAATTTGATTTTGGTAGAGAATTGGATGAGTTGAGCTCGAGATTGATCTCCCATGTTTCAGCTTTGAGTAAAACTGAAAATGGAAATCAAGGGAACATGGGAATGGCTTGGAAAAGCTTTGGGAGGCTTCGATTGAATATCTTTAGCTCTAAGGAAATGAGTCCTTGTGGTTTGAGCGGGAATGAGAGGGAGTATATTTCCCTATCCTTGGATCAGATGGTGAGAGGCTATTTTGCCATTTTTGATCAATGGCATGGATTGGAGGCACAGTTTGAGCTGCCAATCACCCCACATGGGTGGTTTTAGGTAGTGGAGTGAAGGAGGGTGGATGCCCATGTGCTAGGTGAGTGCATTTGGTGATTCAACTATTTAAATGCGATTAGTGAAATAGATTTGGCCTTGGTTTGGATCATGGCCAACCCAAGCTCACTGGGTCATGTTCACAACCTCCTTTGGTGCCCATGTGGACCAGTGGAAGGATATCAAATGGCTTTGAGAGAGAAATGACCAAATTCTAAGTGAATTTTATCATAGGATATCTTTTGACCTAAAGACAAAGTGGTTATTTGGCCATGATTTTGATGTGAGCAGATTTAAAATGATTCAAAAATTGGTTGAGCCAAATTTCAAGTGATTTGGAATTCATTTGATTTGATTTAGTTCAATTTGATCTATTTAGGTTGAGTTGGGTCAAATTGGGTTAGGTTGACTAATTGGTCAAATTAGGTCAAACCATAAGTTAGGTCAAGTTCAAATGATCATTTGGAGCCTATGGGTATCATTGATTTGGTTCAATTTGATTTAGATTTGGTTTAGGTTCATTTAGGTTCATTTTAGGTCAAAATGACAATTTGACCCATTTGTCCCAATTGGGTTAGGTCATGGGTTGGTTTAGGCTTGGTTGATCATTTTAAATGTATTGCAAGCTTTGGTTTCAATCAATTTTGGTTTGGTTTGATTTTAATTTGATTTGACCTTTTAGGTCAAGTTTGGTTCGTGGTCAATTGGACTAGGTTGGGTCTAATTGGTCAATTAAAGCTTTGGTCAAGTTCAACAGTAAATTTGGGATGAATTTGACTGATTGGTTGCAATCAATTTGGATTAGATCAAGATTTGACCAATTTTAGCTTTTTAGGTCAATTTGGTTCAACTTAGGTCAAGTGGCCAATTAGGCTTGGCTTGGCTCAATTGATGGCTTGATAATGTTCAATCATTGATTATGAATTGGTTTAGATCAATGTTTTCAATCAATTTGGCTTTTGGTGAATTTTCCTTTATTTAAATTTTATTTAGGCTAAGTGTTGACTTGGTCAAAGGCTAGGTTTGACTTGGTTTGACCCAATTTGAGTGATTGATCATCCTAGGATGATTATTGCTCATAATGTGAGGCATAGATGGGTTTACTTCAATCCAATTTGGGTTGGAATATAATTTTGCTCAAAAAGATTCTTTAGGTCACTTTGGGTCAGGTGAGCATAAATGGGTCAATTGACTTGATCATGGCTTGGTTCAAGTTTGGGTGAACTCACATATGGACTTATGATTGAAATGTAATTCCAATTCTAAGTGATTTAAAGTCAAATGGGTTTTGATTCATTTGACAATTTCAAGTCAAAAGGATGAATATGGGTTTGATTTGGGTTAGTTTGATTTTAGTTTGGTGATTGTAGTTTATGTTTATATTTAGGCATGCGATTGAAGGAGTGATTGTTTGAAGAGAAAATCCAAGGGTTTGGATTGATTTGAGAATGATTTGGCTAAGTTCAAGGATTTGGCTTGAAAAATTGAATTTTGGTTTAATTTTGAGTTCAGTTTTGGTTATTTGAATTTATATTTCATTTATATTTGTGAATATAAATGAGAATATAAAAGGATTATGAGAAAATCTATTGAGTTTGAAGTGATTTGGATTTAGTTTGAGTTAAGTCCATCAGATGAAATCAAAAGGGCTTTGGAAAGATTTTGGGATTTGAATTCAATCATTGGTTTCAATCATTTCATTTGGAATTTATTTATGATTTGGATTTTGGAATTGATTTAAGATTTGAGAAAATCAATTGAGTTGGAATTGATTTAAGATTTGAGAAAATCAATTGAGTTGGAATTGATTTGAGATTTGATTTATGAAAATCAATTGAGTTGGGATTGATTTGAGATTTGATAAAATCGATTGAGTTGGAATTGATTTGGGAAAATCAATTGAATTGGAATTGATTCGAGATTTGATTTGGATTGGTTTGAAGGAGGGATGCAAGGATTAGGTTCAAACTATAGGGTAGACAAATCCTCCTAATACCCCTAGGGCATAACCTATTCTTATGGCTAAATCTATTAAGTCTCTGGTTAAGTGTTCACCTAATCACTAGAAGTGTCTTAAGATTAAGGAACTCTTAGTGTTTAGAGGAGTGCTAAGTCTAAGATAGAGAAATTGAAAGCTTACTCCAAAAGTGAGATCAACAATGTTTTGATTAGTCTTAAGTTTAAGCTTAGTTTAAATAAACTCATTCAATAAGAAAGGTATCTTGAGATTAATTGGAATGAATTACTATCACAAAACACATGTTCGTTTATTTATTTCCATCATATATAGCATGCATATGGTAAAGTCCTAAACATACATATACATGCAATTTATGTTTTAGAACATTAAATGATGAATACAAAGTATATTTGGAATTTAGGTATTTCATTTGATTAAATTACAAATGCATGTCTTTTGATAAAAAGGAGCGATTTTCATCCATTAGCAAAATACACATCCACATGTATAAAAGTTCTAAGTGAGTACGATGCCACTATTTTCTGCACCAAGGGCGTAAGGTATAAGACCTACTTAGGGCTACTTAAAGCCTTGCAGCCCCGGGGTGTCCAGACTAATATACTTCTTTTCTTAGATACATGTAGATGTATAAGCAACTATAAGGATAGGAAAAACCCATACAAAAGTTGTGTTTGATTTATTTGATTTATGATTCTTATTCATTGGCATATCATACATACATATGTATAAGAGTTTTAAGTGAGTACGATGCCATTATTTTCTGTACCAAGGGCGTAAGGTACAAGACCTACTTAGGACTACTTAAAGCCTCCCAGCCCCGAGGTATCCAGACTAATATACCACTTTACTTAGATACATATGAATGTTCAAAAAGAACCACAAGAATAAGAAGTTATGCAAGAAACCATATTTGATTTGATTATATGATTTATATATGTGATATGACACTCTTCCTAAGTCTTAACATGGAGATGCATAAGAATAGATTTAGACAAATGTTGTGTTTTTTTCAAATGAACTATACATTTGTGAATCCTATATAAATCCATGTAAGATAAGGAAAGAGAGGTTCATATTACATATCCTATATTACTAACACATGCAAACTTATAGATATTTGTAATTAGCATCACTCCATATGTTATAATTGATTCATACACTTTGAAAAATAAAATTTTGATTTAGTAGTGATAATAGCCACACTTATTTTTAATTTAAATCACCACATGTAATTTGACCTAAAAGAAATCATTTCATTTAATTAATTTTAAAAAAAATGAATGCATGATTACATATGGCAAGTAATATTTAACATGATTGGAAAGAAATAAAGAAACATAAGCTCATGATCTCATTCATTCCAATTAATTCCTAAGGATAATCATACTAAATAAGGCTATTTAAAATAAACCAAAGTTTTTTAATGTTATTTCATCTTTATGTTTGATTTGAGTTAAGAAAAGTGAAAGAGTTTTGTCGGTCCTAATCCCATTCCCCCATGTGTCTGTTAATTTGATTTAATGAAAAGCAATTAGGTTGATTTTATGGATTGCTTAAGTTAAGCATGGATGAAATTAATTAATTAACCCTTACCTATGTCAACTTAATATAATTAATTAAAAAATTATGAGCTAATATGATATGCAATCACATAGAAAAGTAAATAGCAATGCTCCTATGAAATGAAAGTGGCTAATGCAATTAGCTCATAATTCTTAATTAATTAAACTTAAGGAGCTCACTTAATTACTCTTATGGTTTTCTCACACATGTAGGCTAACCATAATTTTATTAGCTCTCTCTTTAGGTTATTGAACACCCAAGAAGCTACCCAAAAAATTTAATTAGACAAGTTCTAGAATTTTTATGATTTCAATTTAATTAATTAAGCCATTTAATTTATGAATCCAAATTAATTGATTTCAAGTCAAGTAAAATGAACTTAAGGAAAACAATGGGAAAGAGGTCCCAATCTCATTCCCCATGTCCATTCACTATCTCATAATGATTAATAAGCTTAATTAATGATTTTCTTACTATTTAGCATATTAATTAATCACCTAATTAATTATGAGGGTAATTAAGGCTAAGATAAGTAAATTTTCTAATTAACCAAGCAATAAATCTCAAGAAAATTATGAGAGGTGAAGGTCATCCCATTAATCAAACTCAAAAAGTTTGTGATTAATTACTTAGGTAATTAGGGAGTAATTAAGCTAATTAAGTTTTCAGTTAAACCATAATTAAGCTTTAATTACTATTTAAAATTAATTATAATTAATTTTAAATTAATCTTCTCTAAAATATCTATAAAATGAGTATTTATTTATATTTTTTGAATATTTTTACAATTAGTTATGAATTTTCAAAGTTTCAGTTGATTAATATGACTTTTATGAAGTGAGTTAATTTATTTTATTAAAATAAATCATTTGAACTTCAAAATTCAATATCCTTCATTCTAGAAGTGATTTTAATTTGAAATTTATATGGTAGGTGTATTTTAACTTTACTTTTAACCTTCAAAAATTTCAACTTAATCTGATGTGTATTTTTGGTTTAATTAATAAAATTTTATTTTTACTAAAATTCAAATTAAGCTCAAACTATTTAGTATAATTTTTGGATTTTGCATTTGTTGGACTCCTCTCGGAATGACAAATCCAACGAGCTCTTAATTGAAATTTTTTGTTAATTATTGTATTTTCTATGAAATTTTAAAATTTTAAGTGAATTAAATAATTTTTAAAATTAAAAAATCTGAATTTTCTCACTTATCTCAGTCAGCACCGTACGCAACGCTGACATGGTGCGCGAGAAGGAAAACACGGGAGAAGGATTGCTACATGCTGTTCAATCCGGACCATTCGATTGTAGATCGAATGGTCCAGATCGACCTACACAATCCAAAGGGGCTAAAACGTCTGATCTGGCGCGATCTGAGCCATCCGATCCCGTGAATCACTGGATCGGACAGTTGCTGTACACCGACTAGTAGAAATACTATTCACTCGATCTATTTTCATAAAATCTGAATAAATTTTTGCCTGAATAGGCTCATTTTTGTTGCGATTCACATTGGAAAGCTTCTATTTCATATGGGAATGTATAAAGTAAGGAATGCGAGAGATTGCTAAGGAACAAAAATCCTAAAATCACACAAAATTATCACAAAAATATAAGAAATCCTAAGGCCGGCTACGAATGTTTGAGGATTACCTCACCGGGGATGATTTTCATCGGCGGTGATGATCTGAGCATGATTTTGAGTAGGGGAAAGCCATGAATGAGCTTAGATCTTTGCTTTCACTCCAGGATGATGTGTTCTTCAATCATCATCACTTCCTCACCAAAACCCACTTATTTTTGGTGTTTTTCACCCAAAACCCAAGTGAGAATGATTACTAGTTGGTTTGGCGACTCTAAGGGGAAAAAATGAGAGGAATAGAATGAGTTTTGTTACTTCTAACTCCCTTGGTTTGCATGTGGCCAAAAATCTGCATTTTCTTTAATTTTTCTCCAAAATGTTGCCATTTAGCTTGGGGTGGTTGGGAATGGAGGGGAATCATCCTAGGTTGCTCATTTTGGTTGGCTAAGGCATGGAAAGTGGCTATCATGAAGGACAAATGGGTGTCCTAGTAAGGGGAGGTGGGAGTCCTTCATGCTAAGTGTTCAATGGGAGAGGTGACATGAACTCACCTCCCCATGAATCATGGTTGCCCCAACCACCTCTTGGGTAAGATAATAAGTGTCCTTGATGCCTATGTGGACCAATGGATGAGTGTCAAGTGGCGAAGGAAGAGAAATGACCACTTGGACAAGTGTCTTTTCTCATGGGATGCCCTTGATTGAAGGGCAAAGTGGTCATTTGATATTGAATTTAATTTAAGTAGATTTAAAATGAGTTAAAAGTGAATTTGACTAAATTTCATGTCATTTGGAGTTCATTTGGTTTAATTTGGATCAATTTGACCTATTCGGGCCAAATTAGGTCAAAATGAATTAGGTTGACCAATTGGTCAAATTGGGTCAAACTAAGGGTTGGGTTAAGTTTAAATGATCATTTGGAGTGTATTGGTTCAATTGGTTTCAATAAATTTTGTTTAATTTGAATTTAATTTGGATTTCAGCCAATTTGATCCTTTAGGTCAATTTGAGCTAAGTTGGCCAATTTGACCCAATTGACCAAATTGGCTTGAATCATGGCTTGGTTTGGGTTTGGTTGATCATTTGGAATATATTATAAGCTTTGGTTAAGTTCAATTTAGATTTGATTGGATTTTAGGTTGATTTGACCATTAAGGTCAAATTGGGTTAAGTTGGGTTAGGTTGACCAATTGGTCAAATTGGGCATAATTGAGGCTTTGGTCAAGTTCAATAATCAATTTGGAGAGAATTTGAGCCATTGGCTGTGAACAATTTGGTTTAGGTTGTAATTTGGCTAGTTTAGGTTCATATGGGCTAAAGGGTTGACTTGGTCAATGGGCTAGGTTGACTTGGTTTGACCTAATTCATGACAATTGATTAACCTAGGATGATCAACAATCATGACATGAAGTTTAGATTGGCTTAATTCACTTTGATTTGAATTGAATTGGATTTTGGTTCATGTAGGACAAATTGGCCACTTTGGGTCAAGTGAGCCAATTGGGCTTAGTTCGCTAGATTTTTGAGTTGACTTTGATTTAGTTGAGTTTATATATGGATTTGAGATTGACATATAAAATTAATTGCAATTGGTTTAACTTCAAATGAGTTTTTGGCACATTTGATTATTTCAAGTCAAATGGGCTAGGTTGGGTTTGACTTGAGTTGACTTAGATTTGGTTTGATAATTGTAGTTTATGTTTATATTTGGAACAATGATTGAAGTAGTGGTTGAATCATTAAGAAATCCATGGGTTCTGAGTTGATTTGGGTTCCATTTAGCCAAGTTCACGAATTTGGCTAAAAGGGCTAAAATCAAGAATTTGATTTGATTTAGGTTTGATTTTGGCCTTTTGAATTTATATTTCATTTATATTTGTGAATGTAAATGAAGATATAAATGGGTTATGAAAAAATCACTTGAGTTTGGAGTGATTTGGAAGCAAATTTGACCAAATCTAGGGATGTAGGTCAAAAGGGCTTGACTTGAGAATTGATTTGATTTGGGTTTCAATCATTTGGATTTGATTTATGATTTGACATTTGATTGGAGATTGAATTTGATAATTGAGAAAACTAATTGGATTATTGTTGATTTGAATTTAGTTAAGGCTAACTCCATAAGATAAAATCAAAGGGCTTAGGAAGGAATTTAGAGTTTGAATTTAATCATGGGTTTTAATCATTTGATAGTTAGATTTGATTTTGGAATTTGGATTTGAATTTGAGATTTGATTTGGAAGAAGGAAGCAAGGATTTGGTTTGAGCTATAGGGTAGGCAAGTCTTCTTAAATCCCTAAGACAGAATCTATCCCTATGGCTAACTCTTCTAAGTCTCTAAGGATAGGTTAAGTGTTCACCTAATCACTAGAAGTGTCTTAAGACTAAGGAACTCTTAGTGTCTATGAGAGTCCTAGATCCAGGATAAGAAAGTTGAGATCTAACTTCAAAAGTGAGGTCAATAGTAGCCTAATTTCCATTAATTCAATCCAATTAGGCCAATTGACCCATTAGGTTCACTTGACTCAAATTGACCTAAGGGACCCATTTGAGCCAAACTTAAATCCAACGCAAATTGGATTGAACCAACTTATCTAAAATCTTATGCAATGATTGTTGATCACTCTTGATTATCAAATTGCAATCAATCGGGTCAAACAAAGTTAATTTTATCATTTGATCAAGTTAACCCAGTTAGCCTACACGAGCCAAATTAAACCAAACTTCATTCTACTTCAAATCAATTGAAACCAATGATTCATACGTACTTCAAATTGATCCTTGAATATGACTTGGCCATTAATTGAGCCAAACCAAATTCAATTTGCCTCTTGACCCAAGTTGACCCAATTTGACCTAAAAGGCCAAATTAGGCCAAATCAAATCCTAATCCAAATTGATTACAACCAATGACTCAAATCCATCTCAAATTGATTATTGAACATGATCAAACCCATGGTTGAACCTAATTTGAGCAAATCAACCCAATTGACTCATTTAGCCCTAAATGACCTAAATGGTCAAATTAGCCTAAATCAATCCTAACTCTAAATTGATTAAAATCAAAGCCTACAATCATCTTCAAATGATCAATTAAACCTAAAATAACACCTAGCTAAAGCAAATTTGGTCAATTTGACCATATTGGTCAACTTAGCCCATTTGACCCATATGAATCCATATAGATCAAATCTAAATCCAATCCAAATCAAGCCAAACCAATTGAACCAAAACCTCCCAAATCATCATTTGAACTTGCCTCAACCCATGGTTTGACCCAACTTGACCAATTGGTCAACTTGACCCAGGATAGTCTAAATTAATCTACATAGGTCAAATTAAGCCAAACCCAACCAAACCAACTCAAAACCCATTCAAATTTGGCTTGACTCATCCTTGGGTCAGCCCAAATCAAACTTGAATTGACCCATTACCCATTGGGTAAAGCCTTCCAAATGGGACAAAATCCATATTTGGATGGTCTAACCCACTCTCCTACCCTTGGCAACCACCTTTAGCTCAAAATGGAGATGAGGACCACTAGCTCACCTGACCCAAAGCTAGTTAGGTCAGCCATGAGCCAAGTGGAGGTGAGCTAACCCACTTCCTCCCATTGGTACTCATAGGAAATCAAGGACCAGCCACCTCAGCCTTTGGCAACCCACTTCCATCTCTTAACCATTCAAATTGAGCCACCCTGATGATTCCTTGACGTCCTCGACCGCCTATACCGGCTGAACGTCTGCCCATTTAAGAATTGATCCAAACCATCAGTTTGGATGGGGAAAAGAGTATACTCCTCCCCATCTGATTTAAACACACATTAGAGCATTCCTAGAACACGAGAGAGTCGAAACAAACTCTCCTGAGCTTTCCTTGAGTTTTCTGAGCCTCCATATCCACGAAAACACCAAACCTGAAATAGGACAGAGCCTAATTTCATCCAACCACACCTAACCTCCACCATTTTCAAATTAACTTTACTTACACCTTCACCAAGCTTCGGCGATCAAGAAGGAATCAATTCCCAATCAATTCAAGCATTGGAGACCCATCCAAGCCTAACTCTAGTGAGGATTTTGATTGCATTTGATCCATAGATCGATCGATGAGGAGGCAAGGTGTGAGCTTCTCCACATGGCTTCATCTCTTCAAAATAAAGCTACATCGGTTGATTGACCACTGATCCTGAGCTCCGATGAGGTAAATTCTAGCAAACTGTAGAAATTTCATTTTTTTGGACCTTTGTGAAGAAATGTGTGATTTTGTACGAATCCTATCATAGGATCCCTTAATATCTACTCCGTGAATGTTTTGGGATCGATCCCGATGCCCTACGAGCTCCGATGAGCTTGAATCGAGTAGGGGAAGGCAGACGAAGTCCGTCTTCCTTCGCCCGAAGGATGAAGGATCATCCACTATCTATTCCACGTGATTAGAATGGATGACCATGATTAATTCACTAAATAATCTAGATTTAATATTAATAAAATTCATAAGATTAAGCCCTACCATTCAATCTTACATCAGATGGAGGGGATGAAAGCACATCCACCACGACCACGTTAGATTGTTTAAGTGGCCAATTTCGTAGTGCCACATGGAAAGCATTGCCACATCAACCGCCTGCATGGCGATGATGGGATTAAGGGTTAATTAAGGTTTAAAAATGTAGTTAATTAGCTAAAACTTCATAAATTAATAACTAATTGTAGAAAAGTTCAAAAAATGCAAATCAATATATTTTGGAAAGGTAAAAAAGAGGAGAATTTAATGAAAATAATTTCATTAAATTTTGAATAGTGATTAAAGCTTAATTAGGATTTGAATGTTTTCCTAATTAGCCTAATTAAGCCCTAACCACTTGGTTAATTAATTAAAACATGCCATCCTGATTAAATGGGATGACCTCTGCCTCCCATGATTTTTTTGAGATTTATTGGCTATGTAATTACGAAAATTTGAAATTAAAACCTTAATTGCTCTCTTAATTAATTTATTGATTATTTAAAGTCCTAAATAATACAAATTAATTAATTAAAGTTTATTAATCAATGATTAATAGTGAGATGATGAGGGAGAGTGATTATGGCCTCTTTCCAAATTACTTTTCCAAGTTCATTTTATTAAATAGAATTAATTAATAAGATGTTTAATTAAGGGATTAATTAATAAATTCATAATCAAATCAAATAAAATTAGATTTATAATCACTTCAAATAATCAATATTTAAACTAAGGGTCCTCTTTATGTGTTCAATCACATAAAGACCCTTAAGATAATTATGATTAGCCCATAAGTATGGGAAAATTATAAAAGTACTTAATTAGATTATTTAATCTAATTAATCTCTAATTATGAGCCAATTGCATTAGGTCATTTAGAAGCATTGCAACTTTATTTTTCTCATGTTCATATCATTTGTGGCTCATGATTAAATGATTAATCAAATTAAAGAAGCATAGGAAAGGGTAGTTAAATTGATTGCTTAATGCTTCAAATTAATTAAATCATAAAAATTCCTTAATTATCTTTGCTTAAACAAATTAAGATTACCAACATGGTAATGGGATGAAAAATAGCAAATGACTTCTCTTCCTTAAGTTTAATTAAAATCCAAAATTAAAATTAATAAGAAGCTTTGGTTTTCTTTAAATGGTTTTATTTAGTGTAACAGTACATAGGAATTATTATAGTTAAATGAATCATATGGAGATGTTTGGATATTCCTTTTTAATCACTTTAAATGTTGTATGTCATGTGATATCATGCATTCATATTTTCAAAATCAAATGAAATTTACCTATATAAAATTATATGTGTTGGCTTAATCATATTATATGTCTGTCTGTTATCACTAATAAATATAAATTTATTTTTCAAAAGCTATAAATTGATAATAACATTTGGAGTGATAGTAGTTATGAATACATATAGGATTTGCATGTATTTTTAGCTTAAGCATGTGAAGGTAGTGCTTTCTTTCCTAAGTCTCTACATAAATTTACATATATTTGAATGATAATAAGTATATAGTCTGGACATCATAAGAATATGAGACTTTAAGTTGCCCTAAGGTGGTCATTTGATTATCTCACTTCTCTGGTTAACAAAGGCACATATTTAATTTCATCTCTATGTATATTTATATTAGAATTTGGATAAAGCTTTAATTTACATGCATAAATAATTCAATCAAATAAAATATAATCTTTTGCATGATTTTCATTCTTACAGTTATGTATACATTCATATTTATTTAAGATAGCAAGTATATAGTTTGGATATCCTGGGAATACAAGGTTTTAAGTAACCCCAAGGAGTTTATTTGATTATTTCACCTCCCTAGTTTAAACAATGGCATGTACTTTCTTACATCTTTTATACTAATGAATGAAGATCAAATTTTTTACCAAAATGCATAAATTCATAATCATCTAATTGTGCCAAAAGTTTATTGCATGTGTAGGAATTCTAAGTGTTAAATCATATACATGTTATGGGTGATGAAAAATAATGGCCCAACATATTCTATGTGATGGTAATTTGACCACATTAATCTTAAGATGCCTTTCATATTGAATAGGATTCTTTAAGGTTAACCTGAACTTAGGATTAATAAAATATTTAATAAACCATTCACTAAAGAAAACTAATAGTAATGTGCTTTAGAATGTGGCTTAAGGTAAGAATGAAGGATGTTAAGCCTCCCTCTTCTCTTTATAACACTTAGATGCTAAGTGTAAATCAAATGTAACAAAATAAAATACAAACTAAAATTTATAAATTACCTAAACAACTTGAAATGAAAATAACCATAATGCTAAATTAAATAATCCTAAATTTAGAAAATCATGACTCTAATTCCTAGTTAAAAACAAACCACGGAAAGCTTTAGCAAACATATTATAATTAAGCCACTACTTCTAGTCTAAGTTAGGACGGTGTATGTGTGATGTTATATTTTGTTTTATGATGTAATGTTTTAGATTGGATATTAGGAATGTGGATCGTAGACTAGATGTTAGGTCATTATCAGTCTAATATTATTTTCTAGAGGGGATCGTGCTTATGGGGCCATCATAATACTAAATATAAATGTTTTATCTACAAGTTGTTTACGCCCCTAAGCATAATCCACATTAGGATAGATGAGCTTGGTTACCCATGTGCAAGGTGCTAAGTCCAAATTATGAAATATAACTGCTTGGGATTGTATGTAAGTTTAGCTAATATCTATTTTGCTACTGTAGTTAGATTTACTTTTCCCATGAAATGTAATTTTGCAATAGGAATTAGGATTAGTGCTATGGGGTTTAGGATGAGTAGTAGCCAAAAGGCTTAGTCTTGGGGTGCCATGTGATTCCTCGAAGAAAATTAAAGACCCCCATAGTATGTATTCAATTTAAGATGTAATTATCATTTTGTAATTCTGGGTTGTATAAGGGTAGAGCTCAATTACCTGATTTTCTTTTTTCTGGGGTGTATGATGCTACCTGACCACATCAATCTCTTATTCTTTCATGATAGTTAATATAAAAATGATTATCATTATGTATAGATTGTACAATAGAACAACATGATTTTTATAGTTT
This sequence comes from Cymbidium sinense, assembly GCA_021442155.1. Taxonomy (NCBI): domain Eukaryota; kingdom Viridiplantae; phylum Streptophyta; class Magnoliopsida; order Asparagales; family Orchidaceae; genus Cymbidium; species Cymbidium sinense. The sequence goes on from CM038222.1 coordinate 103,605,216, forward strand.
CTTAAGGATGATGATTAAATGTATGGCCTAGATGCGGTAGGCTCTTAGGATAAAATTAATTTTTTTTACCCCAATTAACAAATCATAATTAAAATTTAAAATAACTTTTAATCTCATTTTAAAGCTTATGTTGTAATCAAGAAAACTAAAAGCCCTTAATTGTATATTGTATGTCTAACATCATACATATTATATTGAATCACTCTTGTAAAAGATGAGGGCCTCCATTTCAGCACTTTGGGGATCGCTTGACCTATGAGAGCAACCCCTTATGATGGAGCTTCACCCTTTTCTCTCTTGATTTGGCTAATAACAAAATTTTATCATGCATTTAGGCATAAGAAATCCTAAAGCCTTTGTCAAAAATGTTGTGTCAAAGTGATATATAATTTGAAAAGATTTTATAATTTAGACCAAGTCATATGCTCATACAAACCATGATCTAGTCTCTTAGAGAGTGAGTTTAGGTCTCTAGTCTCTTTGAAAATTAAATAATAGTTTAAGCCATCTTGGAATTATATAAGAGCATCCTACATGGATTTAAATCGCAGGAGGTGTTAGCCAGCGACTACTCCAAGCGATTGTAAGTCCAGAAAAGTTGGACAGATTTACTCTCTCTCATGTGGAGGTAGTCCCTTATGTCGCCTTTCTACTTAGATTTAGGTCATGCTCTAGTTTGTGCTAAAGGTCCCTATATTTAGGATCTGAGATTGTTTATTTTCCTTGGGCTATGAACATAAATCCTCACCTCTTAGACATTTCCATAATCTTATGTTGATGGATTATAATCCCTAGCAATCTAATAAAATTTGAACTCAATAAAATAAACCCTCTCACTTTCAAACATATAAAACCTCACCACATGATATGTTGGAATGCTCACTATGCCTCCTAGCATCATGAGCATTTCCTACTTATTTTTTCTTTGGATTCTAAAAATAAGTGTTCCAATTGAACAATCCCATTTGATTTTCCAAAATAATCAATTTATTGATAGTCTTAACCAACAAATTAAAGATTGGCTAAGAGAGTACAAATAATGATTATTTAAAATAAATAAAAACATTAAGGAACAACCTATGAAGGCTATAGATGAGAAATGATTGATACTAGAAGACCCAAGTCAATCCTAAAGTTACATCTTTTGTTTTTCTAATATCTGTATTTTATTTTGTCTTTATATAATTAACATGTGAATGTTGAAAAACAACACACACATACGAGATGAAATAGAAAATAATTTTTTTTGGAAAATCATATTATATTATTTATATTGTATCAAATGATTATCCATTTTTTTAATAATTTAAGATGCCAAAATTATTTTGATTAACTTAAAAATTGTTAAAATTAAACTAATCATACTATACGATATTAAATTGTACTATGTGATTATTCATTTTATTAATTATTTTTAATTGACAGGATTAAAAAAATTTACTATGATCTTGCCTAATTTGATTGATTGTACAATATGATGATATTATGTAGTATGAATGTATTTAATAATTATTTGATTTCAATCTAAAATTTTTGAGATTTGATGAAAGAATTTTTTTCCTTATGGAGTTTTTACTATATGATTTGATCATACAAGATGTACAAATAGAGACCTAAATTTTTAGTTTGTACTTATCACACAGATAATCCTTTCTCATATAGTATGAATCTTGATGGCTATTGGAGTAATCATATATTTCTATGACCCTTAACACTATAAAGTTAAACTTATCATTCTATATGATGTCAGACAATATAGTATGATTGGATTGTTTTATGAAAAATAATATGTCTAATTTTTTTTGTTTAGCTTCATCCTAATAAATAGGCCCTTTGGGGAATATAACCTAGGATCTTGAATGCGAGAGAGTTTAAAGGAGGCATATGAAAGAGTGTTCTCTTAACGAAAAGAATGGAGAATTCTCTCTTTCTATTTTCACTTAAGAGATCATTTGTTGGTGAGGTTAAACTTTATGGTTGTTCTTTTTCATCTGCCTTACCTTTGTGAGTTGAGCTTTAACTTGAGAGACTATTCTTATAAAGAACTTGTGTGAGATTTTTATTGAGAGAAATTTGTTTGTACATTACATAGGAAGTGACATACTTCTTAACTTCAAAGATAAGGGGAGCATCGCTGCCTTGGCATCCAGTGCCAAAGGAGGGATAGTGAATATTGTAGAAGATTTAGATGGTAGATGTAGGTCTATTAGACCAAATCATTGTAAATCATTATGCCTCTTTTCTTTCTTTTACTTTTTCTTTACTCTCATCAATTGTGTTATTTTGTTGGCTTTGACTTTTAAATTTTCTCTTATTGAGCTATAAAAGTTTGATTTAATGTTTCTCTTTAGGAAATTTGTTAAAACACACTAATTCACCTCTTCTCTTTTGTGTGCCATTCTTACAAGAGGTATTACAGCGAATTGCTTGTTTCATGGTCTAATAATCAAGATCCATCAATGGCATATCTAAGGAATCAAAGCAACATAGAATGTTACTCTAATACCTAACCTATATTATTTCATTATATTTCTTTTGAATTTTAGTAAATTTGCATGTCAACTTTGTTCAAAGGCTTGGGGGGGAGGTGAATTGGGCATTTAAAAAAATTTCAAGTTAAAACTTAATTTTAAACTTTATAGAAAGATTAATTATAAATTATAATATTAAAAAAAGTGCACAACAATAAGTCAAAATAAATGTAGAAATGTAAGGAGACAAGAGGAATTAGGATTTTTCATGTGGTTTGACTAAAGTCAAAAACTAGGCTACGTCCATGACTAGTCACCTTGACTAGAAATTCACTAAATACAATGAGATTTCAACAAATCTTCAATACTTTTTTATGTCGGGTAAGTACAACCCTAACACATACTTTCTGTGAGCCACTATAACACCCAAAAGGTGGTAGGGTGAAGGAAGGCGGGGGGCGGGGGGCGGGGGAATTGGATATTATTTAAAAATTAAGAAGTTAAATCTTAAAATTAACTTTTAGTAGAAAATTAAATTTTCATCTTATAATGACAAGATATAATTCTGAATGCAGAAAAAAATAATGTACAGTAAAGTAAAGAGAGACAATATGTATACAATTTTTATGTAGTTTGGCCAAACTCTATAAGTAGCCCACATTAACGTCTATTCATCACTGACTAGGAATCTACTAAAATGAATAACTTACAAACTATACTTTTCTATAACAAGGTGAGTACAACCCTTACAATAATATATACTCTCCTACAAAGGGGTGAGTACAACCCCAATAAAAATTTTACAAAACAATAAGAAAATTGCAAAGTAATAAATTTAAAAAAAATTTATCTTTCATAAATATACCAAGCTATGCAATTCAAAAAGTGATATCACAACTTATAAATGATCACTTTACAACTTATAATTTTTACAAGATAGAATGTTCACATAATTTTGATAAGAAATAATAAAATAAATATCCTAAAGTGATCTTTCTACGATGTTTATGTTATTATAATTTGTAAACAAATATAAAAATTATTTCAAAATAAATTCACAATAGTCTATTACACAATAAAATAAATTTCAGCATGGACTAATTCTAAATTTAACAAAAATTATAACTAGTATGTACATAATATTGTATGAATGTTTAACCCTCCACTAATTTTTTTTTCTTAATTATTAAATAATAAAAATAGCTAGCTTTACTAAATTTCACTAAGATACAAAACTATTTAAACAAATAATATTAGTTGGAATGAAACGATAAGTGCCAAATAAAATAATTTAACTTTTTATAAATTTTATTTTGATGAAACTTGATATATGTAATAGATCTAGCATATACTCTAAAATTTCAGCAAATAATTTATTTTATTTCAACCAAAAAGATGGTTTAAATTAATGTAAATGATAAAAAAATACTTAAATAAAATTAGTATATGATAGATCTAGGTAAACAAGATAAGCTTTTAATTAAAAAGAGAGATCTAGCAAATATGAAAATATTTTCAGCACAATAAATTAATTTTAAATGCTTAAAATACACTTCTAAAATAGATCTAAGGATTAAAAGTATTTCAAATAAGGCTAATGAAGAAATATTTCAAGAAACCAAAAGAAATTTGTTGGAAGATAAAAATTTCAATAAGATGAAATAAATCTTACAAACTATTACAAGAGTTTTTCACAAAAAAATGATTGAAGAAATTGTGATGTTGAAAACTTAAACTTTGATGTCCAAAGACTAATCCAATAAAAGTAAAAATTTGAAAGAATAAATAGATGGTGAAAATAGTATGAACAACTAAAAGAGATTAAGATCAAGAATAAAAAAAGTCAAGTAATTTGAGAAGGCTTGCTTAGTTGAAGATGTTGAAGCCTCCAAATTAAGGATTTAATCTTGCAATATTTGGAGAATACTTGGAAGGAAAATCTAAGAATTTTTCTCTTAGATTTGCTGGAGAGATTTTGAATTTGAATGAGAAACCCTTTCATGAAAAGAATGAGGGCTATTTTTAAGCAAGAAGATCATTTTAAATCTATTTTTCAAAGAGATATATTATTCTAACATCATTTTAGCATATAATAATGTAATATTCAATAAAAATATGATTTATATTAAATAAATATTAAATTCAACTAGCCAAAAAATGGCTAGTCATATGGGTAAGTAAAAAATAATCATATATGTCTCTTAATATATTCAAAATATGTAGCATGCATTCATTATTAAAACCAGTTAATATTTAAAAAATTATAATAAATTCATATTTAATCAAATGTGTGTCATGTAACTTATCAAATTATAAGAAAAAAAAATTCAAAAAATTCATTGGAGATAAAATTAAATCTAAATCCCTTGATTATAAAATGACTTTGGCTCAAATACGAAATATCATGTATTTTTGTCAATTTTGAAATATAACATTTAAAAATTATTATATAATTTAGACATGATCATACATATGTTAGTTATCATAAAAATTTTAAATTATATTATACACATAAACTAGTTACACTTAATAATCATAATTAATTATCATTTATTATTTTGACAATTTAAATGATATGTATGAAGCATATAACTCTTTTAAATTTATGAAATTGAATGTTAATTTGATAAAGAATATTTATTTATATAAATTAATACCATCATCAATAATTAAAATAAATAAAAATAATATGTTAAATTATGAGCAAATCAATTCATGCTAGTGAACTCATGTAAACTTCAAAGATAGTTCTAAATGCATATAACCTAATATATTTTATCTTGAGCTTCAAGCTATTCATTCTGTTCTATCTTTCACTCTTCCATACTTGTGATTTGCATGAAGTATGTTGTGAGATGTATTGGTTATGAAATTTGTAATCTTGTGTAACTTCAAAATTAATTTATCTAAAACACTCAAAGCATACATTAGAACATCCATGCATGCATTTGTTGTAATCAAAATTAATAGGATTTGAACATGAGGCTCATAAAGCCAACACATTCATACACAAAGCAAGTATAACCCTAACACGTATTTTCCTACACTAGGCATGCACAACATGAACACCATACTTTCTTAAACCAGGCAAGTACAACCCAACAACAAAGTCAAAACAACAAGAAAAATAAGATCTAATTTAAATATGTAACTCTTAAACTTTAAAGTAATTCTGCTCTGAAGTCCCAACTAAATAATTTTAAGATAAATAAGATTGAAGAGCTCAAACTTATATTTATATTTTATAAGAATAAATAAACTTAAAAAATTTAAAACTCAATGAACGAAAGTAAAATATGAGATTAAAGTGCTTGCAGAAAATGTAGGATGATAGTATTAAAAAAAAATCAAGAAACCAAAGTTTATGAAAGCCTTATGAAAGTAAAACCAATATAATCAATCCAAAGAAAAATTCTTTCAAATTTTTTGAAGGAAGAATGAAAAGTGATAAGAGAATACTTTAACAATAAAGCACATAAAATGTTTCATTCAAACCAAGCCAACAGAGTTAAATATTCAAGAGAATAAGTGAAAGAAATTTTCTTACTCAAGTCCTTGAATGACAAATTAAAAATAACTTTAGAAATTCTTTATCAATGTTAAAAAAAATCTTTTTTAATTAACACAACATGAATGCCAAATATTTTTAATATAAAATATATGAGAGACAATAAATATGTGAAGCTTTAAAGTAATTATTTTAAATCAATCAAACCAAAACATAAATATTTTAAATCACTTGAAGAAGAATGTAAAGAGATTATATAAAAAAAATTAACCATAAAGAACATAAATATTTTCATCCAAATCAAACCAATAAAATAAATGATTCAAATGATTGTAATGATAGAAATACTCTTATTCAAGTTTTTGTATGTGTAAGTAATGAAATCATTTGACTTGATGTGAGTTTTTCAAGGCTTGAAAGAGGCTTGAAACTTATAAATATGATCTCCACTTGGATGTGAAAGAAGTTAAGAAGAGAGGAGATGGACTTAAGCACTAGTTCTTCAAGGTTTCTCCAAAATGGTTCTTGACAAGGTGGAAGCACTCAAAGAATGAATGTTTTGCAACAATGGGTCTAAGAGTTAATCGAAAAATATGACAAGCAATGGGTCAGCCTAGTGGAGAGAGTGAAGAGGGATTAATTCATGAGATCATCTCTTTAAATAGAGTTAGGATAAAGAAAATTTTGGCCAAGCAAAAGGTGTAGAAGAGGGAAATATAGAGAAGGAAAAATTAATAAGAAAATTATTTGATTTCAAAAAAAATGATCACATGCAAAATAAATTAAAACAAAGATGCTTGAATTTTGGTCGAGAGAGAGAGAGAGAGAGAGAGAGAGAGAGAGAGAGAGAGATAGGAGAGATAAATATGAGGAGAGAAAATTAATCGATTCAATCAATACAATCAAGAGAAAAAATTCCATTGATTTTTGGCCAAGCATGAATAAAAGAGAGGGCACATTATCTTGGCAAGAAATTTGAGTCAAAATAAGTAACCACAAAATAATAATTTGAATCTAACTCAATTTAATTAAGGAGTTGTCTATCAAAGCTAAAGAGAGGGAAACAAAAATGCACTTAACATGAATAACTCAAATCAAATAAGCCAAGTGATCAAATAAGGAATCAATTCAAAGTAATTTTGAATTTGAAACACTCACATGTAGTAATGACCAAGAAAGGATTCCAAATATGGATTTAATCAATATAAATTAAATTAACTAAGATTGATTGGAAGAATTAAGGCAAGTTATAAGAAATAAAAATAATAAAATAAATCAAGGAAAATCAAGAAGGATTTATGGTCACTTGGTTTCCAAACATGGATTCATTTTCAATCAATGCAATCACCAAGAATATATCATTGGTATTTAATTAATAAATAATTTGAATCATTTTACATGAAATAAATTAATCAAAATTAAATTAAGAGTGTCCAACCACAATAATTCCAAAAATGGAAATCTAAAAATGGAAAATACATAAAATCAAGGCTCAATTGAATTTGAATTTGAATTAACCAAGATTAATTTTAATTTAAATTATTTTGGATAATATTAATAAGCATAAGGTCACCCTATCCAAGCCATAAAATGATAAAAAACAAATTTTCACATATATGACAAAGATAATTTATTAAAATTTAAAATCATTTAACTTTAAAATTTAAATAAAGAAATTTTAAAAATTAAATAAATAAGTAAAATATTATGATAATAATTTTTATAAATCCCACATGTTTTATAATTCCAAAAACCATTGGAAATTATGCCAAAATAAAATTATAATGAGAATTTTGATAGGAGAGAGAAAATGAAAGGGTAGTAGAAAAAAATAATAATATGGATAATTCATAAAAAATTTCACTCTCATGTAAAAAAATGAATAATTATTAGAACCAAGCATTGAAATAATTAAATGAAGTGTTAAATAAATCCAAAACACTTTAAGAAGCAATGGATAAGGCTTAAACTCATGTAAGTTCTGAAATTATCCAAAATAAAAAAAGAAATTTTAAAGAATTGAAAATACTATGTAAATAAAATACGAAAAATTATGTAAAAAATTCAAAGAATGATATGAAATTATTTAAACCATTATTTTCATATTATTGAGACCTTATTTATTTTATTACTAGATAACCTAGGAAGATTCCCCAAATACCTTAGTTTAGTTGCTATGATGTTTTTGATTTGACTAAGAAAGTTGAGTCTAGTGAATTTTCTGAAACAATTGAAATAATTAATTAGTAGCTCCAAAAATTTATATTTATCATTTTTAAAAAATATAAATTAAGAATGACAATAGTAATGATTAATGTGGAATATTTATCTTGTAAAAAAATTATTAGTTCTTGTTACAAGATTTGTTATCATCAAGTTAAATGGTGAAATACACAAGGTGTATACTAAACAATCTCCCTATTTGATAATGACAAATCAATGTTGGTGTGAAGGATGAAAATTAGATTATAATGAATTTTCTCCCCCTCAATAAATGCATATGTGAGAAATTAAAAGTCTAGCCAACATCACTTGTCATATGCATGAACATCAACATTTATCCGCCTTTTTATACCACCAAAAGGTTCACATTAAAATAGAAGTTGGTTATACTAATACAATTTCGCCCATTAATTAAATACAAAAGTAAACTGAGCATGAGATGATAAAAATAAAATAATTCTAGATTAACATACTCGATATTCTCCCCTTACTTAATATAAACCAACAAAATTTTTTATTTTATATGAAACTAACTTTGAAGAAAATGTAAATGAAGGAAAATGTTATATGTGATGAAAATAAACAATTAATAATAAGAAAGATATGAATATTTCTCTAAATAAAAACTTTAGCAAAATTTGAAGCAATTTGATATTCCACATCTTAACCATTTAAAATAAACAATATCTTTGAAGGTAATGATAACATAAAAGACCAACAAAAAATATCTTATCATCAAATCAAATATAATTGTGTAAAATGTTAATTGAAGAATGTGGACAAAAATCATAAATTTGCATGAACATTGATGATAGATATACAAGAGAATTTCTAATCAAGCAAAATGATTCATAGAACCTAATTACATATTTATTTCATTTTAATACATACAAACTAATTAAAAATTCATATTCATTTTTTTTAACATAAGCTAAAGAAGATTAATAATCATGAGCTATATAAAGTAATGATGAGTTCAAATTATACATACTAAGCTATTTATTTCATCACATGTGCTAAATAAGTATAATTGTAGTTAATACATTGATAAAAATCACAATTTGTTAAAGGGGGCATATGAGATCAAATCAATTATAAAGCTATGCTAAAGTCAAATATGTAAATTATTTTATGTCCAAAACTAGAAACTAATCTTGTTTAAAGATTAAAAGATGAACATAGGTTGAGCAACTAAGTTTACTTATCATGAATTTTATAGAATCTAAAATTTTGAATTTAAAACATGATAAATGAAACATTCAAAAGCTTAACAATATAAAACTCATAATTTCTATGAATATTTAATGCCACAATAAATGATATTTAAATTATGAATATCATATGATTTATAAAATTTTTTTTAAATTTTTTTTTAAACAACTCATTCATTAACAGAAATAATGTTTAAATTGATTAGTTAGGCATGAATGAAACATAACTAATCATATAACCTAAATACATGTAAGGAAAATATTAATGAATGATACAAAATATGTTACCTCATTGTGGTGTTTTAATTTGGAGTCATTGGGACACCACACAGATTTTAGGGGGTACTTATTGAAGTGATCGGGTATGACATTAAGGTGTGATGTATCATCTCAAAAGATGAAAATATCATCCTACAATGAACCTAATATCTTAATAAGGACTCCTAAGGCAGATGAGTCTTCATATATACTAGAGATCTTTCCCCAACTTTACATGAAAAATAAATCAGGGTTTATTTTATGTCATATTTTTTTAGTTTCCTATGGAATGAAGCTTTCATAGTTAATTACATCCTAGGAAATGGTAATTTCTTAGGAACACTCAATTAAAGTAGTCAATAAATCTCTCCAAAGACTTCAAAGTTAGATTAAAAAAGAATTATGTATTTTTGAAAATCAAATGGGAAAGTTCAATTTGGAAGACTAATTTTCATATTCCAAAGGAAGATAAGTAGGGAGCACTCATGATATTAGAAAGCCTAGAGAGCTCTCTGGTTTACCCTATAGTAAGGCTTTATATGATTGAAGGAGAAAGTTTATTTTTGTTTGACTTAAAATTTAATTAGAATACTAGAGATTATAATCCATCAACACAAGATTGTGGGAATGCCTAACTAGTGAGGACTTATACTCGTAGCCCGAAGAAAATAAGAAACCTTGGATCCTAAATCTAGGATGCTAAGCTAAAAGCATGACCTAGGTATAATCAAAAAATGAGACATAATGGTTCACCTCCACAAGAGAGGGTAAACCCATCCCAACTTTTCTAGATTTATAACCGCCTGGAGTGGCCACTAGCTAACACCTCTTATGCTTCAAAATCATGTAAGCTAGTCTTATTTAAGTGCAAGATAGCTAGGCTATTATTTAATTAGGATTAAAGACTATAGTTAAACTCACTCCATAAGAGACTTGATCATAATTGGAATGAAGGTATGACTTAGACTAAATGCAAAATTTAAATTTTTTTATCATTTTGACACATTCCTTTGGACAAAGGCTGAGGATAATTATGCCTAAATGCATGATGAATTAGAATTATTGGTTAAATCAGCGGGAGGAGGTGTTCTCCACTACAATGGATGCCCTTAAAGGTTATGTATTCCCTGATCATGCAAGAATGAAGACACTCCCTATTAAAGAGTGAAATAAGATGAAATGCATGATTGTTAGAACATACATCATTCACGTAAGGGGTTCCCAAATCTTTTAATTATCTTGATTATAACCTAATCTTTAAGGTGAGGTTATGAGTTACATTTAAAATTTAATTATGAGTTATTAGTGGATAGAAAAAATTAATTTTATCCTAAAGAGCCTATTGCATCCAGGCCACACATTCAATCATCAAACTTGAAAAAAACCAATAAAAAGCATGCCATTTCTATTGTACAATTTAAATAAACAACCAAACATTCATTGAATTTCGTAAAAGAATAAGAGGCCAATGCGGCTAGATACTATCGTATACCCCAAAAAATGAAAGAAATTGGATAACTAAGCTCTACCCTTATAGAACCCAAATTACAAACGAATATTATAATTAAAATTGAATGAATGTTATGGGGCTATTCATACTTCATCTTTCTTTTCTCCTTCCTTTAGTTTGATTTAATTAAGGCTTCATAGGGCCTCCTAGGTCTTTGCCTTCTAGCCATTGCTCTCATCCTAAACCCCATAGCACTAATCCTAATTCCTAACGCAAAATTACATATTTATAGAAAAATAAAATCTTACTACACCTATAAAATAGATGTTAGCAAAGCAAACATACAAATCAAGTAGTTATATTCCATAAGTTTGGACTTAGCACCCTACACATGGGCAACCAAGCCCACCAGTCCTAATGTGGATTATGCAAAGGGGCATAAGCAACATGCAAGCATAAGTATTTATATTTATTGATTATTTTAGTGACCCCTTTAGGATAATCCCCTGGAAAAATATCATTAGGCTAATAACGGCCTAACATCCAATCTACACATAAATAATCCTAACATCTAGTCTAAAATATTACATCACAACATACACCATCCTAACTTAGAGCTAAAAGTGTTGATTTAACAATCTAATGTGTGTGTTAGGGTTTGGTGTGATATGTCTTAGCTAGGCTTTAGAATTATAATTGCCTAAGGTTTGGAAAATTCAAGTTAAACAATAGGGGTGATTTCACTTCAAGTTATTAAAAGGATTGGTGGATTTTAATTTGTAGCTTCTTTTATCTCACTTGATATTTACTTAACATCTAATTATTATAAAGAGAGGAAAGAGATTTGACCCCCTTCATTCCTACCCTAAGGTATTTTCTAAAGACATGTTATTATGATTTTTGGTTTCTTTAAGTGAATGATTTATTAAACATTTTTTTTAATCCTATATTTAGGTTAATCTTAAAGAATCCTATTCAAACATGAAGGGCACCTTAAGATTAAAGAGATTGAATTACTATCACATGGATACTATTACATCATTCCTTCTATCATCAATAATATACATATGATATTGAACTTAACTTACCTTTACATGCAATGTATATATGTATATTTTTGGCACACTTGAATGATTCTTAATGCATTTACTTTGATAGGAAAGAGAGATTCCATTCCTTAGCTAAGTATACATACACATGTACTAGAGATTTAAGCAAGTACGTTGCATTGTTAATCCAGGGAAGTGAAGTAATCTAAGACCTCCTTGGGGCTACTTAAAGCCTCATATTCCTAGGATGTTCAGACTATATACTTGCTATCTTAAGTATATATAAATGTATACATAAACATAAGAATAAAAATCATACAAAAGATTGCATATTAGTAAATTCATTTACTCATGTAAAGTAAAGCTCTATCTAAATTCTAATATATATACACATATGAATGAAATAAAGTAAGTATGTGACATTATTAAACTAGGGAAGTGAGGTAATCTAAGACCTTCTTAGGGCTACTTAAAGCCTCATATTCTTGAGATGTCTAGACTATATGCTTACTAACATTCAAACACATTTAACATATTTAAGCTATAAAATGTAAATCATTCACATGAATCATGAAAATAAAATAATCATTTAACATGTTTAAGCTATAAGTAAATGTAAATCATATATAATATTCATAGCTAACACCAATATAAACCATCATCATTGGTTTATAATTTTAAAAATAATTAGAGATTTATTAGTGATAATAGCTATGTCATATAATAGGATTAATTCAACACATGCAACTTATACATTAATATACTCATTTGATTCTTCTATTTGAAAACCTAAATACATGATACAAGTGACATACAAGTTTATAATGATTGAAAAAAATAATTAAACATTGCCACATAATACATACAATCACATTCATTCCCAATGTTAATAGTGATTAACGCTCATTAATTACTTAAATTTTACTATTTAACATTTTTAGTAATTATTAAATTGATTAAGGAGGGTAATTAAGATTGAAATTTCAAGTTTTCCAAATTACATGGCTAATAAATACCAAAAAAATTATGAAAGGTAGAGGACATCCCATAGAATTAACTTATCCAAATTGAGATCAATTGGCTTAGTAATTAAGCCTTAATTAGGGTAGTTAGCCTAAAATTTAAACCATAATTAAACACTATTCATTAACAAAACATTATGAACTTTAATTTTTACTAAATGCTCCTCTATTTACCCTTTCCAAGATGGGTTTACTCATATTTTTTGAATTTTTCTATAATTAGTTATGAATTTTTAAAGTTCTAATTAGTTATGAATTTTTAAAGTTCTAGCTATTTAATTACATTTTTATCACCTAATTAATCCCCGAAACCATTGGTGCTACGCGGAAGCTGACACGATAGTGCTTTCCACGTGGTGCCACCGAATAGGTTATTTAAAACATCCGATGTGGATGTTGAGTTAGCGGCGGAGGATGCAGTTTAGTCCATGCCATCAATTCTTAGATCAGACGATGAAGATTTATCCTGTAGTTCCTATTGGTCTAAATTGAGTTATCTAACAGATTAAATCTTGGCCATCCATTCTAATCATGTGAAATAGACATCCGATGATCTGCCATCCCCGAACATTGAAAGATGGACACCGTCCACCTTCTATCGCTTGATCCGAGCTCGTTGGAGTTCGTATGACATCAGGATCGACTCTAAAATGTGCGGGGAGGAGATCTAAGAATATCTTATGGTGGAAATCATGTGCAAACATAATTATCTTTATAAAAGATCAACACATAGGAGATTTTCTATAGTTTACCAGAGTTTTACCTTGTCAGAGCTAGAGACTGGCAGTCCATCGACTGAGGTAGCTTTATCTTGAAGAGACGAAGCCCTGTTGAGAAGAACTTGAGCTACCTCCCTGCCAATGCCTTTGTGGACTAAGAGTCATCGCTAAGCTCACCAGAGTTGGTCTTGAAGTGCCTTCCAATGATCAAATTGATTGAAGATCAATTAGTTTCAATTTTCCAGAGTGAGGGGAAGGTGTGAGAAGAGTTAATTTGAGTTTGGTGGAGTTTAGGTGAGGTTGGATGGATGGGTCTCTCAGTTTTGAACAGAGGTTAGTCTCGCCAGTGATGAGGTGTACTAAGGGATTAGGAAAAGCTCTAAGACTGCTCAGAATCCTCTGAGGAAGCTATATGTGAAGTTTGAATGGATAGGAAGGAGTATACTCTCCTCCCTAAGTGAACTAATGGCTTAGATTGGCTCAGCCTTTAGGAGTCATCTGACCAGGGTAGGTGGCCGGAGATGGTAGTAGACTGCTGAGGTGGAGGTGTTTGAGAAGCTGAGGTAGTGGCATGGGCTGGCATGGGGTGTACTCCTCCAAGTGAACCAATGGTGTGCTAAGGGTGAGTTTACCCTCTCTTGACCTAAGGCTATACCCAACAGCCTTGGGTCAAGTTAGGTCAATCATCCTAGTGTCTAAGAATGGCCAAAGGTGGCTGTCATGGCTTGGGGAGTGGGTGAGCTCATCCAAATGGGGATTTTATCCCATCTGGGTGGGTTGGTTCAAGGGTTTTGACCCAAATCAGGTTCACATGGGTTGAGTCCACTTGGGCTGGTCTATGGTGACCTAAGGATGAGTCATGCCAAGTTTGGTTGGGTTTGGACACATTGAATGGGTTTGGCTCAATATGACCCATATGGGTGAAATGGGGTTCAATTGGGTTAAATTGACCAATTGGTCAAATTAGGTCAAACCAAAGGCTTGGGTGTGTTCAAATGATAATTTGGAATGTATTGATGCAATTGTTTAGTTTAATTTGGAGTGGATTTGATTTTGGCTCACATGAGTTCATTTGGGTCAAAGGGGCTAAGTTGACCAATTTGATCAAATTTGCTAAATTAGCTTGGGTGGAGGGTTAGTTTAGGTTCAATTGATCATTTGAGAATGATTGTACGTGGTGATTTGGATTAATTTGGATTTATGAATGATTTAGTTCAATTTGTCCCTTTAGGTCAATTAGGTTTGGTTTGATCAAATTGAGTTCAATTGAAGGTTGGATCATGTTCAATAATCAATCTATAATTGATTAGAGGCATTGATTTCAATCAATTGGGTTTGTAATTTAATTTGACTCAAATTGACCCCTTAGGTCAAATTGGGTCAATTTGGGTCAAGAGGCCAAATTAGCTTAGTTAGGATCAATTGATGGTTGAGTCATATTCAATACTCAATTTATGATTGATGGGAGTCATTGATTATAATTGATTGAAGTTGGAATAAGATTTGATTCATTTTGGTTCATGTGTTAAATGGGTCAACTTGGATCAACTGATCAAATTGGTTTGGTTTGACCCAATTGATTGCTATTGGATAATCAAGGATGATCAATAATCATTGTAGAGGAGATTGGATGGGTTGATTCAATCCAATTTGGGTTGGATTGTAGTTTCAGTCAATTTGGTCATTTATGGCACTTTGAGTCAAGTGGAAAAAATGGGTTGATTGGGTTGAATTGGTGGAATTGGGTGTTGAGAAGAGTTCAATGATGAATTTAGGATTGGTTGATGGCTTTGATTGTAATTAATTTGGATTTGATTGTATTTTGGCTCATTTGGACCTTTTGGGTCAAATGGGCTAACTTGGGTTAATTAAATTCATTTGGTTAAATTAGTTTGATTGCAAGAGTTGGAGGGATTTGGAAAAGAGTATTGAATGTTTAGAGTGCTTTTTTGTGAAAATCAATTAGATTTGGTTTACCTGAATGGGTTTTGGGTTGGATCTAAGGATCATGATGGAACTAACTTAAGTTAAGGGCTAAGTTAATTTGGCTTGGAGCTTGGATATAAAAAAAAATCGAATTAGAGGTTGGCTATGTGGGTTTAAGGTTGGTTTTGGATGAGTGGACAAGCATGTGTGTTGGTTTAGGCCATATGATATGTAAAACCTATTTGCCCTAGGGTATAATTTAAGCTTAGGGTAAGCCTTCCTAAGTCTGTAAGCTTGGATTTAGTGTTCCCTTAATCATTAAAAGTGTTGTATGACTAGGGAAATCCAAGTGCCTAGAAGGTTCCTAAGTCTAAGATGGGAATGATGAGTTCTCACTTCAAAAGTGAGGTCAACACTCAATCATTCCATCCTGTATACCTTTATAATTAAATGTTGCTTTTGTATACCTGAATTAATTATTTGTCTTCATTGGTCCATGATGAAGACAAACCTACAATATAAACACATTTCTTAGATTTTGGCATCCTAACAAGCTTGGATCCTTTAACATTCATAGTATTACTAATATTTAAATTAGTGGATGATGGGCAATGCAAATTAGTTCCCTTAAAAATCCAAATGTATGAGGATGAAGCATTTAATTTCAATAATCTTCTAAATAAACAAATATATGAAACATGACCTTGCCTATAAAAATATGTACAAGTACTTTGGGCAAAGCATGCATAAATGAATTATAACTTCAAGGTTTAATTTTAGAGAGTGAACTAACATGCTTATTAGATGTACAATTATTTAATGTATGTGAATAACATGAATGTTACTTGCAGGACATGGATAAATTTGAATATAAAGCATGTGATCAACTAAATCTTTTAGAAGATAAAGATATGTCATTTAATTTGGTTCTAATATTAGTATTCTCACCTTTTAAACTTTCTAAATCAATATGTAAATCATGTTTAACTTTACTTTTAGACAATAACTCATCATGAAATACTTTATTTCATCTTCTAAAATTTTAATTTTGGAAATCAACTCATCATGACAATAGGATGTAGAAGTGCTAGATAAATCACAAAGCAAATCATTTACTTTGGTATTCGTGAAGAAACTCTATCTTCAAGCATACAAATCATATCATGAGATTTTTGAGCATCTAATAAAAGTGACTCATTTTCTTTCATCAAAGTGTCAAGATTTTTTAGCATCACATATTTGGTGTCTCATACATATCTTATTATCCATACATGATTACTCTTTGAAGCTATACTTTTATTTATTCAAAAAGTAGCTTATAACCCCCTAATTTCATGCCAAGTCTAGTTGCAAACATACATCATTAATAGAGAGTGCATCTATGTATCATGCCCATGATGCAATTAAACAAAAGTGCATTATAAGTTTCCTAAGCTATTGTCCCTGCCATGGTATGTTTCTCTCTACTTCTTATTACAGTTTGATTTCTCTACCTCCTTTTGCTGATTTTGTGTGTTAATCTCTCCCTTTAGTTTAATTCTACCATGAAAAATCTTTCTTATGTGGGAGTACTATTGAACAATACTACTCAAAATATTCTCCTTTTGATATAGCAAATAAGCTCATTTTCCCCCAATTTAGCCATAACAAATTTTCTGATGATTCAAAGGATAGCTTCCTTAGAAAAGCTACTCACAAAAATGGAAAGTCCATGCTCTTCTTACCTGAACAATTATATTATTTGAACCCCCATTAAATTTTCTCTTATTGGAAAATCTACCTACTAGCATCCAAATATGAATGTTATTAGGAAACACTTTGATGATTTAAAGCTAATGGGAGAATGGTATGTTGGTTTGCATAATGGGTAGCACATTGTTATTAAGCTAATCTTAGAGGAAGGTTATGTTAGATTCTTCTCCAAAAAAAACTTTATTACTTCAAAAATGCTCTCATAAAGATACTAAAATAGATTCCTGCATTTGATAATAATGTAAAACCTCCAATTGGTCCCATTTGGATCAAGTTTTCTAACCTAAAACTCCATTTATTTAACAAATAAATATTACACTCCCTTGAAACAATCTTTAGGAAACCTTTAAAATTAGACTTGCCTACCTACAACTTCTTTAGACTTTCAACATTAAGAGTCCTCTTATTATAATGGATATCTCCTCACAATATGTAGATAAAATCTAGATTGGATTTCCAACAAATTAATAGTAATAATCAATGAAAATAGAGCATAAATCATATTACTGCACTAAGGGTAGAATGTTTAGGCACTTACTTGAAAATTGCTTTATTGCTTATGCTAAACTAAAAGGGAAAATTGTAGAGAAAAATAACAAAAATGATATAAACTGAATAAGTGGAGAAGATCCCTACTAAAAGGAACTTTCGTACATTACCAATTCCTAGCACTCAAACAAACACTTTCTCTAAAGATTAAGACTTCTCATAAAATGCAAATTTTATACAAGCAAAAGAAGGAAAGACACCAAATTTACAACTAATTAAAGCATGAACTGATAATATAGTTGAGGAAGAGAATTTAGTGGATAATAGGAATACTAAAAGAGAAGACAGAGATGAGAATCATAATGACAGAAGCAATTTTCAACATTCTTTATAAGAAGGGATCTGCATAAATGATAATATGGCAACCACTAATGTTGATCATCTGAACCAAATAAATTTTTTATTTTGTGATTGAGAAGTCCATTAAATAGAAAAGAATAAAAAAATGTGAAGGAATAAGGGAACTCAAATATCTAAATCCTACAAAAAATTACCAAAACATATCAAAAGCTTCCCCCAATTACATGACAAATCATCTAATTTTAAACAATAGAGGTATTGCTAAGTTGAATGCCTCTAATAGGTTGAAAAACCTCATAAGAAAATATCATCTTTACTTTTTGGATGTGCTTAAACCAATGATCTACTCTAATAATCATACAAAGATCTAAGAAGATTGGAGAATTTCAATTGAAAAGGAAATTATAATAATAAGGTGTGGTTTCGTTGGCATAAAAATGTTAGTTGATGAACCATAATTTAATTTTTGCATGTACTCATCAAATGTCAAATTTTCAACATACAAGGTACCTTTATTTACACTGCTGGCACAAGAGAACAGTGTAGCTAGAATAAATTTATTTTCATTGTCTCTAGTATGATTAGATCATGGTTTGTTGGAGGTGGATTGAGCATGATAATAAATTCCATTTAAAAAAAAGGTGGACCCAAACCAAATGTTAATGCACGAATGACTTTTTTGATGTTACATATAATGAAGGACTTTTAGATGTTATGTATTAAGGGAATATCTTTAGCTAGTAGTGGGGGGCACTGGGGTAAAACATTTAAATGTTTTGATAAATTTCTCATTAATTTTAAATGTAATAACATTTTTTATTACACTTTTGTTAAGCATTTAAGATCAATTCAGTTCACTTCCCATTAATCCTCATTTTCAACATGATCCATCAACTTAAACACTCTTCATTTAGATTTCAAAATATTTGAACTCTTAATCCAAATTTCAATGTCTATGTCAAAGAAGAGACAAACTAATGAAAAACATCGGGTAATCCACAAGAATTTGACTACTATACTCAAAAAATGGACCTGAGAGATTTTGGCAACATTTAAAAATTGGTAAGCGAAGGTGAGAATATAAATATATAATCTTAAAAATCAATTTGCTTTAGATAACTCTGAAGAAATTAAAATGATTGAATTTAGACCAAGTCAATCTTCAAAACAACAACAAAAGCACTTTCACACAAAATAAAAACAATGCACACCTTCACTTGAAACAAACAATGACCGGATTGTAAAATTTTACAAGCTAAAACACCAAAAGCAGCTTCACCCGTTTTATCACACCAGAAGTTCATAAAGCACTAGTCTCATGCCCGGTCGGGTTTGTTTTAGTGCCAATGGTTGGTGGATCAGTCCTGTGCAAACCGGTCAGGCCGCCAGTCGGCTCATTCAAACCGGTTTGTTGTTCGACTCCAGTGTGATGTCCGCCCAAGCCGGTCTGATGCCCGGCTTCAGCGTGTTGAGCTTCACCACCCTTTCGTATAGCATTCTGCTGATACGCCTCCTGCTTCTCCAACTCAGCTTGATGAATCTTCTCCTGCTTCCTATCCTCCGCCCATTTCTTTTGCAGTGGATCATTTGTCTTCACTTTCTCTGCCTGTCAATGCAAATAGTTACACTGATGAACACGATTGCAACAAATTATTCTAAATGGTAGAATTTTTGAGAAAGTAGTCAAAACTTGTTGGCAGATATTTCGGGTGATTGAGATGAAAAACAAATGTTTGAAGGGAATCACGAAAAACGAGGGAGATCCATAACCGGCATTTCTTACCTGAATCCAATCTACAAAGTTTGTGGTTGATTTTAATCCGAATATGTGATTAGTTATACAACATTTTGTGCCAGATCAGATCAAGCTTCTTTCAAGAAGATTGATATTTCAATCTTTCTGACTGTATGAGATGGGAGCAAAGCCCCGACTACAAAGAATTTCTTAAGCAAACCAAGCAAGCAAAAGATGAAAGGGATGATTTGGAGGCCACCTTTTCTTCAGCGACAGCCATGGTTTTGTCCATGCCAGCCTTAGCGGATGCAGAGATGTTCAAGATCTTCTCCTTGGCAGCTTCCATCACGCACTGATCCTTCTATACAAATTTTCCTCCAATCACAGTAGAATTAAACAGATTAGCCTGCAGACAGTGAATGGGGACTACGGAGAGACGCTGGTCATTATATAGCTCGATCGTCGCCGTGGACAGCCGCCACGATTGGGGGCACATGTCCTCAATTTATGACGTGCCGATCTAGCAGGATCGCAAATTTTCTCGCCATACGATTTGAATAATGAACGGCCGAATTCTGACTGTTTCAATGAAGCCGGATATCTATATCTATTTGTGGAAGAAGATGAATTGGCAAATAAATAATCATAGATAAGCCAAAAAACTATAATTTCTTTTGATTGGTATAAATTGTAAAGACGGTCTTCTATAAGCAGCTATTGAGCTCACTAACATCATCAAAATGACTAATAGCTCACCAACTCTCTTTTAACTCATTGCTGCAAATTATATCCACTAGAGGTATCTAGCATCATTTGATGAGTCAACCAAACCTTATATAACTATTCATTGGTTATTAGACCAAGCCTAACTAGCCCTCAATCTAAATCAAACAATTTCTAATGTTTGGCTTAGTTAATCAATATCTCGCTTTTAGCACTATTTAAGTGCTCCTTATTAAGAGGTATTTAAAAAATGATCTATATCTATACCTAGTCACCCTAACTAGAAATTTTCTATTAAAAGAAAGATTAGAAAGAATAAAAAAAAAACAATATACTTTCATATACAGGCAAGTACAACTCCAAACAAATAATATACTTTCATACACGCAAGCACAACTCCAATAAATTCAAAGAATTAGAAAAAAAAATAGAAATATGAATATGTTTCTCTCAATTTAAAATTAAATTTTGCACTCAAGTTCACTAAGGTATAACATGAAAAATTAAAAGAGAGCAAATATAATTTTGTACTTTTGATTTCAAAGAAAGCAATGAAACAATATTCTAATTAATTTAAAATCAAGTGCAACAATCAAGTCAACTTTATGAATATTTGCACAAAGTGAAATACAATGATTTGAAATATAAGAAATGTAAGAACAATTATTGTAAAAGTCTTATGAAAGTAATTCAAAATTCATTCAAATGAAAAGGAAAACTGTTCAAATCACTTGGAATAAGTGAAAAACACTTAGAAATTTTTTTAATAATGTAACATGCAACATTTTTCTGTCACACCAAACTATCAAAATCAAAACACCTTTTTGAATGTATGAAATTATGTGAACAAGACTTGAAAGTAACATAGCTAAAGTTAGAACCAAGAAGGTTCAACCAAATCAAGAGAAAAAGAGAGGGAAAGAATGGGAGAGAATTTTCTTAAGGAAAGATTTTAATATATTTAAAATTCAAAGCACTTGATTTGAATTTAAATAAATTCAAACCTAATACATATATGGCTGGTCAAGACATTGGAGGAAGGTTGATTCAAATCACTTAGCATAATTAAGAAAATACAAATTAAAGAAGAGATTAAGACATGCATGGTTTGGCCAAGGCAAGAGTGCGATAGAAAGGAGGGAAAAGATAAGAGGGAAATCAAGTAAGACAAGCTTTTGATTTTGAACATTTGATCACATGTAAATGAATTTGAAATAAATCAAATTCACATGAAGAGGGGTAGGCCATGCAAGAGGAGGGAAGCATTTTACATAATTAAGCAATCCTTAATTAGGCAAGGGATCAAATAAGGAAGAGATTCAAAATAAATTAAATTATAAATAAATTAAAATCAAATTAAGAGGGCTTGTGCCAAGATTAAATGCATGCAAATTAAGAGTTTAATTAACCAATCAATCAAGAACTAATAAAGGAAGGCAAGTAGAATTAAATCAAATCAAATAAATTAATTAAATTTAATGAAGCGGATGACCAAGGGAATTCCATAAATGAATCAATCTCAATTAATGCAAGCAATCAATTATAAATCTAGAGAGATTAATTAAGAAACTATTTGAGTAATAACATATTAATTTAGGTAAAAATATACATTAATGTAAGATGGCCTTCCTGTACATATCGGGGGTTAAATCCATTTAGTCAAGTTATAAGGATGATTTTTCTTTTTTCTTTATAAAAATAATGCAAAAGCATTAAGACCAATGATATACTTTTAAATTCATCGTGTTGGAAGTAAAAGGAACTTTCTCTTCAATAGATAGATGCTCCATTATTGGATTTATTTAAGTGTGACACTAGACCTTACTGATGAGACTGACCTAGTGAGGTAGAAAGGATGAAGAGGGGGTGGTGGTGGGGCGAGAGAGAGAGAGAGAGAGAGAGAGAGAGAGAGAGAGAGAGAGGTGGAGAGTACAAATGACTTGGGTGAGTAGAGATTGAAAGAGAAAGTATTTGCAATAGTCTCTTACTAAAGAATAGAAAAGCATGGTAAAAATGTATAACTAAATTCAAGCAAAAACTTAGAAATCTATATGTACAATAAAAGTCTTCTAAATGTCCAACTATAGAGCTTTTGAATGTTCCTCTTAATCCTTTATTTATATGATGGGAGACTATAAGAAAAGATGCACCATAAATAAGGAAATAACAAAAGTAAATGTACACACTCAAAAGATTGCAGTGTACAAAAATAAGTATAATGTCCTAATATGATGGTGAAGGTGGATTGCTAGTAACACTGCCTTCCATATAAGATGAATTAAATGGTCTTAGATGAGGGGGAAAGTACATTAATTGAGTTTTTCTAGGTTGTACATAGAACAAGTAGTTGGTGAGTTGCTCGATTGAATTCCTTTGATGATAGGCGAGTGAGTTTGTCTAGCAAGATGTGGTGAGTCCTTGGATAAGAAATTCACTTGATCATGCTTGGCTCCTCGATTATTAGGTTAGTGGAGACTTGATTTATACTAAGCTTTATAATAAGCTAAATGATTTGAGGTATACCATTGGTATACTTTTAATTTCCCAACTCTCTCATTCCTTGAAGATGTGCCTTACAAAAGGATAAGAGAATTAGAGATTAAATAGAATGTTTTTACTATAGTGAAAAGAAAAAAAATACTTTATTTAATACAATATGAGCATCATTTTTGAAAAATTTATGGCATCATCATTTTATATTTGACTAATGATGTGATAGTTGAAGAGCACTTGTCATATAAATTAGATCCTTTGGAATGTTGGGTTCATTTTAATTTGTTTCTCATTTCTACTTTTGGCAAGTGCTAATAATAGCATCAATCTCCTCATGAGCATGTGGTTTACATCAATAATATCCATCTTTGGAAGTTGATCTTAAAAAAAATGCAATTCCACTACAACAAGGGTGAAAGAATAAAGATCTAGTTGGCCTAAGGTGATAAGTGTGGCACCCACCGAGGTAACTTTGATGATATTGCATCTTCTAAAGTTCTCCATGAGATGAGTGAAACACATGATGTGGTAAGTTTGTCTAGTTAAAATAAGGAGGGGGTTCTTCTGGTTAGGAGATGAGTGAAGAAAGTGGTGGCTTGTAAGTGATTATTTCCTATCAATAATATCAAGGTCATTGCTCAGCTTAGAGAGATATCTATTTATACTATATTTTCATTTGTCAATTTACATTTAAATTTATTTTTACTCACAATTTTGTTCAGTAAGTGGGTTTGATTCGCTAGTGGAGGATGGTTACTTGGCAACCATTGTTGAAAGTAATGGTTTCTTTCTTGATAAATTTTTTCAGGGATTCAGTGCACTCCATCCTCGATAAGCTTAAGATTCACCTAATGACAAGAAGTTCTTTGTTCTAACTTTGAGTGCATAAGAAGCTTCATTGATTTTGTAGTGATGTTTTGAGCTCAAGATATGGTGATATGCCTTATTAGTTTGTTGATGAGCCTTCTTAAAAAAATTTCTAATGCTTATGCCTCATTATATTATATGCGGTTTACTTTGACTACAAAGAGGAGAGAGTTGATGAGATCTTCTCAATTGTCTTACAAAGAGGAGGTCATCATCTTAGAAGAACGGAATAACCATAAATAATGTTAATGTAATGTAAGGCCTCTTAACTAAGATGAGTGGACAGTTCTTCTTCATGCGAGCAATTGTAAGTGCTGGTGATTCCTCAACTGTCGAGCTCAATCCCCAAAGTGACATTTGAGAAGAGCTCTCATACTCAGGTGTTTGAGGTAACATACTTGTAGGTTGAGTTGGATAGCTTCACTAGAGTAAGTTATGAGTATGAATTTAGCTATAAAAGTCGAGTTATTATTCAATGAATTGTAGGAAATGTAGTTGTAGCATCTCATTGCCATGATGAGTTATCAAAATTTTCTCTATTCATGGCGAGCTGCTAGTTTGTTTAGCATTATTTAATACATAGAGGATTCCTTTCTCTAGATGTCATATTAGATCTAGTATTTTTTTGGCAAGTAAATGTAAATTATGTTGTAATGAGATTGTAATAACTATACTTAAATTGAGTATGATGTAATTGAATTTGATTGTAATGAAATTTGATTTCAAGTTTACCTTTTTTTGCATTTCTTTATCACTATTCGTGCTATGCCAGGTTTGGTATTTGTGGTGATATGGTGAATTTGTGATTTATTTGATTAAATAGGGTTTAGTTGTAGTGATCTTATTTAATCTGGTGAAAAAGTTGAAAAATGTTTAATAATGATGATGAGAAGATTTAACCCATTTACATTTTAATTTTAATTTGATATTACCTTAAAAGGTGAGATTGATCTCTTTATAAATATTTACCTTGATAGTTGGGTAATTCATCATTGTCATTTACTTCTTAGCCTTTTCTTTTTTTTTTTGCATATTTTATGCAAGCTAGTTATTTGTTTCTAATAATTATTTTAAGTGAGTACATTATGACTACTTTGATGAGATGTGCCCATGCATTTCTATATGTTGAATACAATGAGTAATTGAGTACAACACGACTACTAGTAGACATGACATTTATGGGGTATTATTATAAAGGCTTGAATTTTATTATGCAACCCTCTTATGAGAATTTAGTTTAATACTTCATATTTTGAAGAGTTGTGCATCCCTTATGATCACTTCAAACTAAGGCTGAGACTCCCATTATACGTAAAGTTGACTTACATCTCAACTGTTTTGGATTAGTACTTGCTCAATAGTTGTTGTATTTAGTAGAAAGTTTAGTTACTTTCATCTATTACTTGTAAGTGGAGAGAATTCCCTGGTGTTTAACTTTATTATGCTAAATATTTGTTACCAAGGATCAAAAGAATAGAACCATTTAATTTTCAATGATTATGAAACTAGTTTAGCAATTAAGGTCAGAAATTGGCATAGTAGATTTTTGTTAGTCAAGTGTTCCATTAGACAACTTGTGTTGATTAGGCCAATCCATTTTGACAAGCAAACGACATTGGTATTCAAGTTGAATGTAGTTGAGGCTACATCATTTCAAATATTAGGGGGGAAAGTTTCCATACTGACTTGTACCTTAAAAATAATAAGGTATACCAAAAATTTGTGTAGTAAGTAATCATCACTTATTGCTCATTATTAATTAGGGCTTCATTTTAAGCAAGATACTTATTTTTTGTTCTATAGGTGGTGTTGAATTTGCAATGTATCCCATGGACTTAACGATGGTCACCTTCTTGGCTGAGTAGGCTCCTAGCTTAATGAGTCAGTGATCTGCATAGTCTCACTCTCCACAATAAAGCCATTGTTGGTGTAACTAGAGCACACTTAAACGTGAAGGTGAGTGCCTTAGCTTCATAAGAAGCAACTTTTTTTTTATTAAGGGGCCTATTAGGATATGACTAGTTCAGAGACCACTAAGTAGGTGTAAGGAAGAAGTTATTGAGTCTTATACATTAAAGAAGAAGAAAATAATTAAGAGGATGATGTAGGGTTCTATTGAGATAACTAGTTCATATGACTCATGCATGGCCTTTCAATGGTGAATTTGACAAAAGGGATCATATATACACATTAATGACTTAAGAGAAATTTGGGTTGATTCCTCTACTAAAGTTATCTATTATTATGATGAACACCCAAACTATTTATTAGACATCAACTTATGACTTAAGCTAGGAGATCTTGATTGCTTGCATTTGATTGGTTGATTTAAAAGTAGAATATTAGACTATCAAAGCATCATTAAAAGAAAGCTTGATCTTTATAATTGAGTTGACAATAAAAAAGAAAGACAAAGAGAAAAGAAATAAATTTGCTTTTGGGCTTGTTGATCTAGAAAACAAGAAAACTAAAGTAAAATTTTGGCATAATAAAGCTTTTTGAAGTAATTTTTGAACTCTATAGTGTAGATGTTCCCACATGCATGTTCAAGGAGGGCATTCAGTTCAACATTCAAAAACTAATCACTAGTGGCAACCTTAATCATCGATTCTTAGACATGAAAAATTTTTATATATTGCCAACTTCTGATGAAATGATGGAGTGGGTGCTACAAGATGACTAGACTTGTTATAGTTTTCTTATTTATTTATTTTATATATAAGTAAAAAAGAGAAATTTATACTTCTCCCAATTTTTACATTATCATTTTTAAATATAAACAAAAAATTTTCTACATTTAACTCACCACATTATATGTTGTGGGATAATGTTCCCTATTTCTTATATTCAATAAATTTATTATTTTGTTTGCACTTTCCAATATATAAGTACATGTTAAATGTGACTGGACATGTTCATAATAAAGCTTGGTGATATTTGCACCCACAAGTACTTATCTTGTAAGTACTCAAAAAGTACTTTAGTTATGTTATTGATGGTTGTTCAATGGTTTCCTTAATTATACCTCACCAAATACTATAATTTTTTAATATTAGTGAGGCCCAACCTAAACTCACCATAAGAGAGACTCACATCCTATTTGATGATAAAATTTATGTCACCACATAAAGTTTAAGAATTTCTTATTTGAATGATCAAATGCATCATTAAGCAATAAACATATTATCTCAGAAGATAAAGATGTTATCCTATAATAGATTCGATCATTTAATAAAAGACTCCTAAGGCTAATGGGTCTTTCATGTATGAGAGATTTTTTTCTTGATCTACATGGAGAGTAGAATAGGGTTTATTTTAAACTAGATTCATGGTTCCTATAGAGGCAAGCTCTATAATTAATTACATCATAAGAAGGGTCTCTTCCTAAGAATAATCTTGATTAAGGAAATAAGTTATTATTTATAACAAATTCTAAGTTGGTCTTCAAAGGATTGATATTTGGAAGAATCAATTGGGATTGATTCAAATTGGAGAGTTATTTTTGAAATCTAAATAGGCTGAAGTAAGAAATGCTTATTGATACTGAGATGCCTAGTAGCACTTCAACTACCTTATAATTGGGCTTAAAATTGTAGAATTTTATTTTAGATTTTGAGTTGATATTTCTTAGAATTCTAGGGCTTAGATTCCAGTGGCACAAGACTATAGAAATGGCCATGGTTGAAGACTTATTCCTAATAAGGATGCTTTAGAGTCTAGTCTACAAGTGCTTCTAATTCAAGTCAAATGCTCGACTTAATAATTTTAGTTTGGAAATTATTGGTCATTCCTCTCACTTGAGGGAATTAAACTATCCCTAACTCTTCTAGACTTACAACTCACATGGAGAGTTTCCAGCTAACACCACCTATGCGTATTTTAAATTCATGATGCTAAGTCTTATGACTATAAGATGACTAAGCTATTTTATTTTTAGAAAAGGAATCTATAAACCTAGACTCACTCCCTAATCCTTAAGATAATGTAGGGTATGAAATGCATGTAACTAATGCACATTTTATTTTAAATATTTTGACTCAAGATTTATTTGAGGTCTTGGGTATGCATATGCCTAATGCCATGCAATTAGAAATAGTTATGGGTCAAATCAATAATAGAAGTCAAACTTTCTCAAGAAGGTGGTCATCCTCACAAGTCAAATGCCCCTTATGTGCAATGGGTGAAATGCCCATTCAAGAATTTAAAGCAATATGATTTCATGGTTTCAAGACCTAATTGGTTTCTAATTAATTTTATATTTTGCCTAAGGTTTTAATTTATGTGAAGTTTCAAATTTTCTTTTGTTTTTGTTTTAGTTGTTTAGATTTAAGTTGGGTACAAAATTTAATTTTTCCTATGATCCTAATCATCTAGGCATTTAATCACAAGAAAGTACAAACATAAGGAATTTTAGAAAAGTAGGTTGATTCTATTATGCACCAAAATAAATCAAGATAAATTAATTTAAGAAAAAGGTCAATGTGGCAGAGTACCACTGTACACTTCAAAGAAAGAGAAAATGGGTACCTAAGCTCTGCCCTTATAAGGCCTGACCTATCGTCACAAGTTAGATCTATGGGTCTTCTTTCTAGGATTCTCTCCTCCTTCAGGGATATTCATTGGACTTCATAGAAGACCACTACACCTTCTTCTAGTAGGGTTAGCTCCTGCTAATCCTAGATCCCATAGATCCTAACCTAATTCTAAGCTCAAATTTACATTTTAAAATTTAAAAATAAATCCTAAGTCCTGCAAAATAGATGCTAACAAAATACAAACAAAACATAATAGTTATATTTCATAAATATATGGGCTTAGCATTAGTTGCTTGCCAAGCCCACCTATCCTATGGGCTATTCTTAAGGAATTAATAACACCTGAAAGAAAACTACAATTTAATTTTATTTATGAAAGCAATTTTTTCTGGCATAGCCTCTTGGAGAAAATAATATTAGAACTAAAAAGAATGTTCTATCATTCAGTCAAATGGGTAAACAATCCTAGACATATAGTCTAAAATAGTACACCATAAAGACATGTGAAGCACATCACATCACAACACAAAGAATCATAAAAAGGAATCACAGAATAGCCTAATCTAAGTCTAGGGTCTGTGACTAAATGATCTGGTGTGTGAAGAAAATAAGCTTGTGTAGCAAGACCCTAAGCCGTTTTAGTTCAAGTTTTAATTTAGATTTTTTAGTTTGTTTGAATTTTACCTTTGGATGGTTTTAATTCAAATGATTTAATAATTTATTTTTATTTTCATTTTCACTTTTATTTTGTTAAAGTGAAGTTTAGATTTTAAAGAATGAAGAGTAGAATAAATCTCACTTTTTGGTGGAATCTATTTTATTCAACATCCTAACCCATAGTGGAATGAAACCTTTTATGGCAAGTGGGGTTACATACTAATTTCATGTTTTCAAAGTTTCACCTTGATTATATTTATAATGATGGTGTAATTAAGATTTTAATTATTTTATTAACACCTAAATTAGGTCTAATTTTATGCAAATCATTTAGATTTCATTTTTCATTTATTCCTCTCTAAAGATGTTTCCAAAGAGGTTCATTCATAATTTTGGAAAATTTGGTTGATTATTATGATTTAATTAATTTTTGATGAATTATTTGAATTATTTAATTCAATTAATTACCTAATTAAGTCATTTTATCATTTATTTAGTTTCAATGAGTTTCATTGATAATTTTAAGTTAATTAAGGTTTATTAAGTTGACTTGAGGTTATTTAATCCATTTTCATGATTTATTTCATTTTATATTAATTTATTTAATGAAAATTGAGGTTTAGGATTTGAAATTTCATATTTCATGAATTACATTGAAATAATTCGTTAAAGTTTTTTCCTATAGTGCACTTTAACCTCAATTGTAATTCTCCAAAGTTTCATTTAAATTGAATTAATGGATTGTGATTAATTAATGTTTAATTTATTTCACTCAAAGGTAAATTAAGGCCATAATACCCTAAATTAATTGGGGATTTTAATTTAATGGATTTCTCTCATCAAGATGAATCTATAGAGCCCAAGTTTGCAGTTTTTGGTTTTGTGCTTAATTTTCTATTATTTTTTGAATTTTTTATGATTGTTAATTAATTTTTTAATTAAATATAAGAGGGATTTATCGTTTTGAGAATGCTGATGTGGCGGTCAGTCAATTGGATTAGGTCTGATCCATGGCATCCGTGATAAAAGAGATGCCACGCAGGATGAATGTCAACCGTCAGATTCATTCTACAGTATCTTATGGGATAAAATTAGATCACCCAGCTAGATATTGGTCATCCATTCTAAATTAGGGAGGGAATTGGCCCTCGCTCCCATCTTTCCATGCTTGGCCGAGAGCCTCTTCCTTGGCCTTCAAGGTGGCCAAATTCCAACCACCGGTGGCGGCAAGGCTGGCCTAGGGGTGGATTCAATCCCTCTTGGTCTTATGAACATGTTTGGATCAAGGATAAGAAGGGAGGTGGGCATTTTTTCCCTTTTCTTGCTTGGCCGAGCCCTCTTCTTCCTTTGGATTTTTTTTCTCTTCTTCCTTGGCTTCTCCCTTGGAAGAAGCCAAATTCCTTTTTGGCTTGAAGGTTGATCCCTTCACTTTGATCCCTTGGAACCATTCTCCTAAGAGGTGGTCAAGGGTCTAAGGCTACTTTGATAAAATCCAAGCAATTTTCATGATGAAAAGGGGAGGAATCTTCCCTTGGTCAAAGATCTCCACTCCACCCATTTGGTTTTAAATTCTTTTTCACTTTTGGCATCACTATTAAAGCCTTTAGGCTAATATGGGGTTGCCCAACTCAAACTCAAGATGAATTTGAGGTCATGTTCAAATTTATTTATATTGGATTGGAACTTTGAATCCAATCCAAGGGTTTGGATTCAAAGTGGCTTCATTTTAATTCAATTCTCTTAATTTTGAGTTTAATCATCTTTAATTGATGATTAATTAGCTTTTGATTAAATTAATTAATTTATAATTGAATTTATTTTGGATTTCATTTCTTTTCTTTTCAACCCATTTAAACCTTAATAGGTTAAGTTTGATTCCAATTGGATTCAAATGACCAATATGATTCAATTGGATTTGGTTTGGACTATAATCATGCTTGATTACATGTGTGAGATGATTTGGAGTAATTGATTTTATCTAATTTCACTTAGATTTCAATTTGAACTCATTTGACCCAAAGTGGCTTAATGGTTGACTTGGGTTCCATTTGGGTAAAATGATCAATTTGACCAAATTGGACCCAATGATGAGTTGGGTTGTGCTTAATTATCATTTCCAAATGATTTTGAGTAATCAAATTGAATTAACTTTAATTTGATTTAGGTTTGAACTTAATAGGACCCATTTAGGGTTATTTTGACTAAGTGGTCTAATTAACCTAATTAAGTCCTAAATAAAATTGAATTTCCTTAGACTCATGAGTAAAAATATTTATTTAATCATTTGGAACTTTTGGGAGGATTTGATTTGTCAAATTTTGGTGGGTTGACCTTTGACTTGGCGGGACCCACCTAAGTCAAACCTATGTTAAATGGGTTGACTAATTTGACATTGATTTAGTTTTGGATTCATTTATTTGTTTTAATTTGATTTTATTTTGATTTATTTGGATTTGATTTACTTTAATCCAAATTTGAAATTTGGGTAAAGTCTACCTAAGCTCATTAAGTTAGATCAAACCTAAGGATGGTGCACTAGGTCACTAAATATAGTGTTCTATGCATTAAATTAGGATATTCCTATGTAAGATTAGGACACCTAATTATTGATTTTAGAATGATATTAACTTCATCCAAAAATGAGGTCAATATGGACCCTTAATATGTGTAGTGGATCGGCTAGTGTACATTGTACATATTGGTCTTGATCGAATTAGTCAACACTGCAAGCAGAAACTTGAAGGAGTTGATATTTGGTTTTACTTTTGATTTCAATTTTTGTTTTAAATTTAATTGTGAAAGATAGGCATATGTATGACTAAATTTATTTTAATTTTATTCACTCTTAGGAACTTAAGTTCATAAAGTTCTAAGAAGAATAAGGATGTCAGTAGGAGAAGACTCAAAGGATGGTTTAGTCTTAATACATTCATTATAACCAGAATAAATGTCTTCAAGGGACTTACTATTATCTGAGAATAGTAGTTGGAGAGGATGCCAATATGGACAGTTACTCCCTATCTATACATGATGTTTTAATTAAGGAAAGATACCACTAAGGGATTTACTCTTATCTAGTTAGCTATTAGGAAGGGATTTACTTGATTCCAAACTATATAGCTAAGAAAGGAAGAAAGGACTTGAATAACTTAATCCTAATTCTCAATATTTTGACTACTAAGCAGGGGTCACATGAACTTAATTCTTGGTTTGAGTAGTCTATAGGAATGGGGACTTCGATGGCTTAATTCCAACATAAGTAGCTTGAAAAGGAAAGGAGTCCTAATGATTTTATCCTATCCTTAGAAGGATGCATACTAAAAGACTTACACCTTTATGATTAGCTATTAAGAAGGAGCCTTCAATGGCTTAATCCAACTTAAGTAACCAAAATAAGGAAGAGGGGTCTTAATGACTTGTTCCTAACTTAAATAGCCTATTTGATAAGAAAGGGGTTTTGATGACTTATTCCTATCCTTATCTTTTAGAAAGAATGCCTATTAAGGGACTCATTTATTTCTAGCTAGCTATTAGGAAGGGGCCTTCAATTGTTTATTTCCAACCTAAATAGCTTGGGTTGATGAAAGGTTTCTTTGATGACTTGATCCTAAACCTCACATTCTTGTTTTGACTAGTAGGATAGGGGTCTGATTGAATTTATCAAAACATAAGTCATTTTAAAAGGATGCCTAATGTGGAACTTACTCCAATGTGATTAGCTATTAAGATGAGGCCCTTAATGGCTTAATCCATTCCTTAATTTCTTTTATTTTGTATTATAAAAGGAGTCACAAGGGCTTAAATTCTATTTTAATGAAGTTCAGTTGACTGGAAGGGGCCTTTAATGGTTTAATTCCAACCTTGGTAGTGTGAAAAGAAAAAGAGTCTTAATGTCTTTATTCTATCATTATAAGGATGTCTACTAAGGGAATTACTCCTTTATGATTGGATATTAAGCTGGAGCCTTCAATGGCATAATCCAACTTTAGTAACCATAATGAAGAAGAGGGGTCTTAATTACTTATTCCTAGACCTCAAATTCTGGCTAATAGGAAGAAGTCTTCATGACTTGTTCCTAACCTAAGTAGCCTATTTAACAAGAAAGGGGTCTTCAGGACTTGTTCCTATCATTGTCTTCTAGAAAGAATGCCTACTAAGGGACTTATTTCTTTCTTGTTTTCTATTAAGAAGGGGACTTCAATGGCTTAATTCAAACCTTGATAGCTTGGGTGGAGGAGAGGGGTTTTTGATGACTTGATCCTAAACCTCACATTTTTATTTTGACTTACAGGATAAGGGTCTTACTGACTTGATCCTAACCCGAGTCATTTTTAAAGGATGCCTACTATGGGACTTACTCTTATGTGATTAGCTATTAAGATGGGGCCTTCAATGGCTTAGTCCATCTTAACTAGCTAAGGAAGAGAAAAGGGGTCTTGGTGACTTAATCCAATCCTCAAAAGTTTGGCTAACAGGTCCTTAATGACTTATTTATATCCTAATTAGTCTATATGACATGAAAGTGGTCTTGATGACTTAATCTTATCATGTTGAACAATAGGAATGGTGCTAAAAGAGGCTTGCTCCAAACCTATGGGATGTGTGGTGTTTATTTTTGAGATATGTATGGGGAACACCATGCAGATCTGAGGGTATATATATTAAAGTGATCGAATATGATATTGAGGTATGATGTTCTATCTCGAAAGATAAAGGCATCACCCTTCAATGGACCTAATCACCGAATAAGGACTCCTAAGGAATGACAGGTCTTCGAATATATTGAAGATTTTCCCTTATTTTACATAGTTGAATTAGGTAGGGTTTATATTATACCGAGTTCCAAAGTTCCCTATGGGGGAAAGCTCATAGTTAATTACATCCTAAGAAAGGTGAGTTCCTTAGGAATACTCTTGACTAAAGTAGGCAGTTGTTGTCTCCAAAGGTTTCAATGGTAAGACTATCAACAAATTGATTATGTTTGGAAAATCAAATGAAATAGTTCAAAATGAGAGACTTATTTTTGGAAGCCAAAGGGAATGTGTAAGAAATGCTCATGATACTAGGAAACCTAGTGAGCATTTCAATCTATCCTATGGTTGGACTTTATATATTTGAAAGTGAAGAGATTTATATGTTTTGAGTTGAAATCTTATTAGCTTTCTAGGGCTTATAATCCACCAACACAAGGATAAGGAAACGCCTAAGAGGTGAGGATTTATGCTTAGATCCTAAATCTAGGGAGCTTTAGCAAGAGCTAGAGCATGACCTAAATCTAACCTAAAATGAGTATATGGTCTACCTCCATAAGAGAGCATAAATCACTCGACTGTTGGGTTGATAATAGCCTGGAGTGGCTGCAAGCTAACTCCTCCTATGCCTTAAAATCATATAGGCAAGTCATATGATTTTCAAGATAGTTAGGTTGTTATTATTTAGAAAGAAACTAAAGTCCTTAAACCCACTCCCTAAGAGACTAGAGCATGAGTATAATAATGACTTAGTATAATGCAAATCTTTTCAATTTTCATTTGAATTTTGACACTTCATTTTGACAAAGGCCATAAGATTTTCACATGTCTAAATGCATGATGAAATGAAATTATGGCTAAATCAGAGAGAAAGAGGTGTTTTCCACCACAGAGGAGACCCTTAAAGGTCAGGCCTTCCCCTATCATGCAAGGATGGAAACCCTCTCTTAGTAAGAGTGAAATAATATGCATGCATGATATTAAGCATACAACATTCAGCTAAGGGGTTACTAAATCTTTTAATTATCATGATTTAATGCCTATGCTTTATGTGAGATTATGAGTTGTAGAAAATTTTAATTTTGAGTTATAGTTGGGGTAGAAAATTTAATTTTTTTTAAGAGCCTAATCAGATCTAGGCCACACATTAAATAATCATTCATAAAGAAACTATGAAGAGGCATGCCATTTTAATGCACAATGTAAACATAACATGAAATAATTTATAAATCTAACAAAAAAAAAAATAAAAGGTTGGTCGTGTGCATATACCTAGAAAAGTAATAGCTCTACCCTTATACAACCTGGAATATGAAATAATAATTATAATTTATAAATGAATAAGTGTTTGTGGGGGCTTCTTTCTTCATACTTCATGTATTCATGTCTTCTTTGATTTGCGATATGCTTGCTTCAAAGGTATACGGGGCCTCCCAAGACAATGCCTTCTAGCCACTGCTCATCCCAATCCCCCATAACACTAATCCTAATTTCCAATACAAAATTATATTAAAAATAGGAAAAATAAATCTAACTACACCTGCAAAATAAGTGTTAGCTAAACACACCATTCAATCCCAAGCAGTTATATTTAAATTTAGACTTAGTACCTTGCACATGGGTAACCAAGCCCACATGTCCTAATTTAGATTATGCTTGGGGCTTAAGCAACCTATAAAGAAAGCATTTATATTTATTTTTAAGTGGCCCCTTAAGCACAATCCACTACAGAAAACATGATTAGGCTAATAGCGGCCTATTATTCTGTCTATGAAACATACACCCTAACATCCAATCTAAAATGATACCTCACAAAATAAAACATACATCATACTACCATGCCCTAACATAAAGCCATTATATATGTGTTAAACATGTGTATATATATCTTAACTAGGAATTAAGATTATAGTTTTCTAAATGTGAAAGGGCATTTAGTCATAAGAGATTTATTTCACTTT
This sequence comes from Cymbidium sinense, assembly GCA_021442155.1. Taxonomy (NCBI): domain Eukaryota; kingdom Viridiplantae; phylum Streptophyta; class Magnoliopsida; order Asparagales; family Orchidaceae; genus Cymbidium; species Cymbidium sinense. The sequence continues at coordinate 103,641,376 of CM038222.1, forward strand.
ATGTGGTTTTAATGATTTGAGAATTTTATTTAGTGTTTTCTTTTATTTTATTTGATTAACACTTAGCAACTAAGTATTATAAAGAGAAGAAAAATAGAGGATTACTCTCTTTCATCCCTACCTTAAGTTATTTCTAAAGCATGTTATTTAATTACTTCTCTCTAGTGAATGGTTAGTCCAAAGTTTAGTTTCACTTTAAATGACACTATTCAATAAGAGAGGCATCTAAAAATTAATTGGAATGAATTACTATCACATGACACATGTTCATTCATTTCTTTCCATCATATGTAACATGCATATGATATTAAATCCTAAGTACAACTTTACATGAAATATACATATATTCCTTAGCACACTTTTAAATGAAAGATGCATATATGTACTTTGTAGAAATATGGGTTTTCAATCATTAGCTAAATGCACACTCAAGTGTATAAAAGTTTAAGCAAGTACTTCGTCATTAGTAACTAGGGGAGTGAGGTAAAGTCCTCCTTGGGGCTACTTAAAACCGTCCGTCCCTAGAATGTCCAGACTAGATATACCCGCTATTCTTAAATACACATGAATGTACAAATAACTACAAGAATAGAAATAATGCAAAAGTTATGTTTTGATTTAGTTAAATTATTTATACATATGAGTTAAAGTTGAAAATGAGACTTTCATTCATTAGCTAAATGCACATACAAGTGTATAAAAGTTCTAAGCAAGTACTTTTCCATTGTTACCTAGGGGAGTGAGGTAAAGACCTCATTGGAGCTACTTAAAGTCGTGCATCCCAGGAATGTCCAGACTATGTACTAATAACTATAAGAATGAAAATCCTACAAAAGTCATGTTTGATTTAATTGAATTATTTATACATGTGAGCCAAAGTTCTATCTAAGTTCTAACATAGATGTACATAAGAATGAATCCAAACAAATGTTGTGTCCCTTTTCAAATGAACTATACACTTGTTAATATTCACATTTTTATGTAAATCCATGAAGATTAAGGAAAAGAGAACTTCATATCACATGTTCTAAGCTATAGGCACATGCAAGCTTATGAATATTTATAATTATCATCACTCCATATGTTATGATTGATTTACATATTTTTAAAAATAACTTTGATTTAATAATGATAATAGCCACATATTTTAATTTAAATCAATACATGTAAGCTTAACATAATGGAATTCATTTCATTTAATTGATTTTTGAAAAAGATGTATGCATGATTACAAGTGACATACAATATTTAATATGATTAGAAAGAAATAAAGAGACAAGAGCACATAATTTCTTTCAATCCAATTAATTCCTAAGGACAATCATACTAAATAAGCTCATTTAAAATAAACCAAAGCTTTTTAATGTAATCTTCAATTTAATGTTTAATTTGATTTAAGAAATATGAGAGGAGGTTTGCTAATTATAATCCCATTCCCCATGTGTGAGTTAATTTAGTTAATGAAAAGGTAATTAGATTGATTTTATGGATTAATTAGGTTAAGGCATGAATGACATCAATTAATTAAATCCTTACCTATTTACCTTAAGGTAATTAATCAAACGATTATGAGCCAATAAAATATGCAAATGAAAAGAAAAGTAAATGGTAATGGCCCTATGAAATAAATGGCCTAATGTAATTAGCTCACAATCATTAATTAATAAAGCTTAAGTAACTCCATTAATTACTTTTATGGTTTTCTCACACATGTGAGCTAACCATAATTTCATTAAACCCCTTTAAGCCATTAAACACCTAAAGACCTACCCATAAATCAAGCAAGAAAAATCAGATCCATTTTAAAATTTAATTAAGATAATTAAGTAATTAATTAGTTAATTAATTCCTATTTAATCTCTCTTGAAATGTAAAGGAAATTTATGGAAAATATTAGGAAAAATTCCCCAATCACATTTCCTAAACCTCCCCACTATTAATCAGTGCCAAATGAGTCTAATTATCGGTTAATTTACTATTCCCATACTTAATTATCACTTAATTAACTTAAGAGGATAATTAGGGCTTAATCAATCAATTTTCCCAATTAACCAACCAATAAATTCCAAGAAAAATGGGGGAGGCAAGGTCATCCCCCTAAGCATCCTCAAAAAAATTGAAACCAATTGGATGATTAATTAGGGGGTAATTAAGTTAATTAAGTTTTTTTAATTAAACCTTAATAAAGCCAAAATTACTATTCAAAATCAATTAAAGATAATTTTAATGGATTCCTCTATGAAATATATTTAAAATGAGCCTAAATTTATATATTTTTAGATTTTTCTATAATTAGTTATGAATTATGAAAAATTTAGCCTTAAAAATTAATTAATAAGCCTAATCCCGCATTCGCACCCGCGCCATTTTCCATATTTGTGCAATTGGCTATTTAAGTAGTCACATCCTTTGTTGGCTGGAGCGTATTGATCTTCACTGTACAATCTTGGATCGAACGACATAGATCAAAATTGTAATTAATAATGGCTTGAATCAATGGATCTAGCATGATCTAATTAGAAATGTCATTCAATCATGCGGAACGGATGGCCAGTGGTCTCTCTTTCTATGAGCGATGAACGATGGAGCCCATTCACCATGGATCGATCTAAGCTCACTCAAGCTTGGATCCACTCCAAAATCAACCCACACCTTCACTCGAGGGATCCACATGATCCAATTAGGATCGGCTCACATGCAACTTTTCTTCAAAAAGCTCCAACCCATTTTAAGCTAAAGCTCAGATTTAATGGAAATATCTCACTAGAGCTAAGATCGGTGATTCACATGCTTGAGGAAGCTTCCTCTAGTAGAGATAAAGCCACAATTGGATTGGTTCCACCTGATTGCTTGGAAGGCCAAGGATCGAGCTTTGAAGCTTCAACTTTGATCGAAGTTCGTCCTCCGTGGCTTTGGAGCTTGGGAAATGACTTGGGTGGTTTAGTGTGCATGTGGAGGAATTTGATTTTGGTTGAGAGATGAGGGAGTTGGAATCGATTGAGGTCCACTTATTTTGGTTTCACACAGGAAGAGGAAATTCGAAGTGGGGAAGGCTTGGAAATGCTCTGAGATTGTTAGACATTTTGTTTCACACTTGGGAGCTCAATTGAATCGAATGCATCATTTTTTCAGTTTGAATTGAGGGGCATATCCCACAATATGCTGAGGTGGGCGGACGAGATTGTCTCCATATTTTGGCTAGCCAATCACCATTAGGGCGTTAGTCGCCATCATGTCCACATGGCTTGGTTTGGTTGGAGGTGTGCTTGGGAGGTGGCTCAAGGCTTGATATGGGCTGATAGCTCTCCCTTGATCCTTTGGGTGCTCGGTTTGTAAGGGAGGTGAGTTAACTCACCTCCCTTTGATCCATGGTTGACATAGCCCACTTAGGGTGGGCTAGGTGGCTAGGTCAGACCCCAAAGTGGGTGAGGGTTGCCAAGGATGAGAGGAGAGTGGACTTTGCCAATTTTGGTAAAATCTCACATGGGGAGGCATATCCAAGGGGGATTTGCCTTGGGTTTGGCTCCAACTGGGTTTGGGCTGACCTAGGATGGGTTTGGGTCGAGTTTGGTCAGCTCCCAAAGTCCCATGGGTTGGTTTTATGTGTTTTGGCTCAATTTGGTCATATGGGTTCAATTTGGGTGATGTTGGGTTAGGTTGACCAATTAGCTAAATTGGGTCAAACCAAGCTTGGGTTAGGTTCAAATGATAATTTGAAGTGTTTTGGTTCAAGTGGTTTCAATCAATTTGGCTTAGGTTTGATTTTGGATCATTTGGATTCATATAGGTCAAATAGGCTAAGTTGACCAATTTGACCAAATTGGTCAAATTGGCTTGGCTTGGGTGTTGGTTCATGTTCAATTGATTAATTGAAAATGATTGTAGGCTTTGATTTGAATCAATTTGGATTTAATTTGGATTTTGGCAATTTTATGTTTTAGGTTAATTTGGGCTAGGTTGGTCAATTGGGCTAGATTAGGTCCAATTGGTCAAATTGGGGATTTGGTCAAGTTCAATAATGGATTTGGAATGAACTTGAGCCATTGGTTGCAATCAATTTGGGTTAGATCATGATTTGACTCATTTTGGCCTTTTAGGTCAATTTGGGTCAACTTGGGTCAAATGACCAATTGGGTTTGGTTTGGCTCAATTGAGGGTCAAGTCATGTTCAAACCTTGATTATAGTATGAATCAATTTCAATCAATTTGGTGTAGTTTTGGCTAGTTTGGTTTTGATTTAAATGACCAAGACCTAATTCTGGTTTGACCTAATTCAATGATCAGGGTTGGATTATAACTTGGCTCAAAAAGGTCCTTTAGGCCACTTTGGGTCAAGTGCACCTAAATGGGTCAATTGGCTTGGTTTTAGTTGATTAAGGTTTAGTTGGATTTATATATGAGTTTAAGATGAAAATATAAATCTAACTGTAATCAATTTAGGTTATCATTGGTTTTGGTTCATTTAGAATTTCAAGTCAAAGAGGCTAACTTGGGCTTGACTTGTGTTGACTTGAATTTGGCTTGATGATTGTAGGTTTCATTTATATTTGGAAAGATGATTGAAGGAATGATTGATTTAGGAGAACATCCATTAGTTTTGACTTAATTTGGATAGGATTTAGCCAAGTTCAAGGAATTGGCTTAAAAGGCTTGAATTGGGTTTTGACTTGATTTTGGACTTGGTTTTGATCATGTGAATTTATATTTCATTTATATTTGTGAATATAAATGAAGATACAAGTGATTTATGAGAAAATCACTTGAGTTTGGAGTGATTTGGAAGCTAATTTGACTAAGCTCATGGCGGTAGGCCAAAAGGGCTTAAGTAGGGAATTGATTTAGTTTTGGCTATTTGAATGTGTGTTTCATTTATATTTGTGAATATAAATGAAGGAATAATTGATTTATAAAGAAATCAATTGATTTTGGGTTGATTTGTATGAGATTTGGCTAAGCACATAGAGGTAGGTCCATATGGCTTAAGAAGGGTTTTGATTGGATTTGGATTTAGTTTGATTTAGTTTTGATCATTGGGATGGGGGTTTCATTTATATTTGAATATAAATGAAGGAATAATTGATTTATAAAGAAATCAATTGATTTTGGGTTGATTTGTAAGAGATTTGGCTAAGCTCATTGAGGTTGGTCCATATGGCTTAAGAAGGGTTTTGATTGGATTTAGATTTAGTTTGATTTAGTTTTGGCTATGTGAATGTGGGTTTCATTTATATTTATGAATATAATGAATGAATGAATAATTGATTTATAAAGAAACCAATTGGTTTGTGTTGATTTGTATGAGATTTGGCTAAACTCATGGAGGTAGGTTCATGGCTTAAGAAGGGTTTTGATTGGATTTGGATTTAATTTGATTTAATTTTGGCTATTTGAATGTGGGTTTCATTTATATTTGTGAATATAAATGAATGAATGAATAATTGATTTATAAAGAAACCAATTGAGTTTGGGTTAGTTTGCATGAAATTTGGCAAAGCTCATGGAGTTAGGTCCATATGGATTAAGAAGGGTTCTGATTGGATTTGGATTTGGATTTGGTAAATGATTGAGGGATTGAATTGGTCTTGGAGAAAATCAATTGAATTTGGATTGATTTGAATTTGTCTAAGGCTAAGTCCATAGGATAAAATCATAGGGCTTAGGAAGGATTTTGGTTTTGGATTTGATTATGGGTTTCAATCATTTAGTTTGGAATTTGGATTTGGATTTAGTTTTGAATTTAATTTGAGATTTGGTTTAAGAAGGTAAACATAGGTTGCATTTAGGCCATAGGATGGGCAAGTCTCCCTAAATCCTTAAGGTACAACCTATCCCTATGGCTAACCCTTCTAAGTCTTTAGGCTTAGGTTAAGTGTTCACCTAATCATAATAAGTGTCTTAAGACTAAGGAGCTCTTAGTGTCTATAAGAGTCCTAGATCTATCATGAGGAAGTTGAAAACTCACTCTAAAAGTGAGGTCAACATAATGTTATAGGAAAGGTGTCATAAATGGGTTTACTTCCACTCTATGGAAAGAAGGAGTTATGCCATAAAAGGCTTACTCTAAGTTTATGAGAATGGTGGTGCAAAAGGCTTACCTGCACTCAGGAAGAGACATGTGAAAGACAGCTTACTCCCAATAGATAGGAAAGCGAAAAGACTTGCTCCCATATTATGGATGATATGAGTAAGGAAAAGGGGTCATAGTGACTTAATTCCTAATCCTCAAATATTTTTCACTAATAAGGAAGAGTCAAATAGACTTGATCTTTACTTGATTAGTCTAACTAGTGAAAGGTAATGGAAGGTTTGCTTCCATTTCTTGATTTCACTAATACTTCTTACACATGAAGAAGTTTGATGAATAAGATTTGAAAGAGTTGAAGTATATATATTTTGATGGAGGATTTGGGTATATTTTGGACCTAATGCTTAATATGCCATAAGCATAGAAGTTCATCATTTTTTCTTTCTTCACTTTCTCTCTCTCTCTCTCTCTCTTTATATATATATATATATATATATATATATATATATATATAATCATGTTGATGTCTAATCCAATTACCAATTCAGAATTTTACCTTCTTGAGCTTGCATATGACTTTGTAGTTCTTTAGGCAGTAAGAACCAAAGTCAACCAGTGCATCTGAAGAATATTTCATTTTGTTTATAAATAAAGTAGTCTTTAAACTTTAAGAATAGCTTGATCAATTCATCGGCATCTAACTCATCAAAGAGATAGATTATTGATATGAATTGTAGATTAACTTTTATTTGTAGATTTATTTCTTTTAGTTTGACAATTATGAAGTTAGATTTCTCTTGAAATTCTAGGGGTGCATCCTGAACTTGAAGTCTACATAGATCTTCAAACACATCTAAACAATATCCATTTAATAGAATGTCATTGAAGAGAAAGTCAAGACACTAACTACTTAACAATTTTCATCTTGCAATGGCTCTATAATATTGAATTTCAAACCAACTCAAAGTTTCATTTTCTTGAATGGTTCATAGCTTTTCTTGTTTATGAATCTTATCTATAAGACACTTGCAAATAGAATTAGATTATACTCAATTCAATCTTTGACTTACAAAGGATATGGATTTCTGGAAAAGAAGATCCATTGTCTCTTTTAACCTGCCATGTGAGCTCACCTAGCATGGCAAAAGCCGTGTTGAAAAAGTATCAAGCATCTGATTATTTTTAAGTTAGGGATAGTTCTTAACTTCTAACCATACCACTTTATTTTGATGTGGAAGAGTTTAAAGTTGAAATTCCCACATACTCAAATATTTCAGACTTCATCCTTTTACTCTTGGATAAAGTCTTTCCATCCCTTTTATTTGCTTTCTTTCTTTGGTTCTTTCATTCATTATTTATTTTGTTAATATTTCAATAACATTTCAATTCTTTATGAAATGTTACATTTGGTATTTTTCTTAGATACAAGATTTATTAGGACATTCGATGCTTTCAACTTTTTGTATGAATGCAACATTTGATGTAGTTTAATTCTTTATTTTGATTGATTGATCATATTACATGGTATGATCCTTTTGAATTCTTTAATTGAATACAAGACTTAGTGACGTCATTTAGGATTGGGAAAATGACATTCTTAAAGTCTCTACACTTATGTTTATAAAATGGATATAAGCATCCTTTCTCAATTATTATTATTATTTTTCTTTCATTTCATTTCATTCATTTTATTTTCTTTATTTTTTTATTTGGATTGGATAGGACCATCCAAGAGTATTAAAGATGTTCCTGAATTTTTAATATTCTTTTACCATGTTTGAATTTTTATCTTCAATCAACAGTGTGATTGAGATTAAGTTCTTCTTTTGAATTTAGTTTTCAAGATTAATTTTTCATTAAACTAAAGTCTCCTTTCTTTACTTGATTGAATTTACATGGCACCATCTTGTCAAGGTTATATTAGAATTGGGCCTATGTATATTCATTTTCATGTTTGTTTAAAATTGATGTTGATTGATGCACCCAGATCAACAAACATTTTGGAGTTTTTCTTTTCGAATTCTCCACATCAACTAAGATATTGATAGGTTCTTAGTAGTATGTCTTCATCATAGAAGAGAACCCTATAACCTTTTCCTAGTCGAATGCCACATCAGGAAGTTACTTATAATTAAAGAAGGCAAATTATAGAAATATGTAATGCCTTGTTTAATGGTTATTTATTTATTTTCTATTTATTTTAATTCTTTTATTTCATTTCGCAACTTAAGATGGGAAAACATCATAAAAGATGACTTTTTACCATTTATTTTCGATCATTTGAGGTGGTATGACTCTACAATTTTGAAATTGATTTCAAGAATTTCCCTTTTGATATGAAGGGAAGGTAGGTCTAACTCTATCCTCAATAGATTAATAGACCTCATGATCTGCTCATTTGGATGATCATTATTTAAAAGAGGACCCTCTAGGATAGAAGATGTGCTACTATAAAGTCTAGTATGAGTTGTACCTTTTATAACACAAAGAAGATTATATGTAATCTCAGCTTGCAATGAAATCTTTGACCACCATGTTAGACATTAAGACAATGTCAGACAAGTCATAAGACATTACAAAGGATTCACCTTCGATTCACTTTGTATGCAAGCATATAATCCCTTAGTTTTTGAGCAGAGAAAACTAAGGCTTTCTTCATTTATTTAGACTAACAAAGTCCTAAGTGATTTATCTATGAACTTACCATAGATAAAACTTTTTATACTTTTACTTTGAGAGATAGAAATATCACCCTTAGGACCCCATCCTAAGGTTATGATTCCTTTTCTGAAGGATTAATAACATCAATTATTTTTATGATTTGTCCTTAAAATTAATTAAGGCCATTTTTCAAATATCAATCATTCAATGGGAGAAAACTCCAATTAAGAAACTTGATTGAATTTAAATTCCATTCATTTCAACCTTATTAGGAGAATCAGGATTCTCTTTCGTTGCCCTCTCTTTTCTTTTTTTTTTATTTGGAGCAAACGTGGGATTGTTTATCATGTCATCATTTTTTTTATTCACAATGTCATGTCATTTCTCTCTTTTGACCTTCTTCTAATCTCTTAAGGATTCAAGATTTTGGGAGGTCTGAAAGAGGGTTACCTCCAAGTCACTCCTTAGAATTGGCCGATTAGCTTAAACAATTGATTTTCCAAAATTCTAATGGACATATAGAGATGAATTAAGATTAAAGTTGATTTGCATTTATGCAAAATTTTCTACTATAAAGATAGAAGGTTTACATTTAATTCCTAAATTAACCTCTGCCTAAGGTCAATAAGACATTCTCTTTGTGGGATGATCTTTTTTTTTATCCCTCTACAATTTTCTTTTGAGTTTTAAATGCAACTCAAGCTTCAATCTTAGTGGCAAGGGGCAATAACAACTATGCATCTTTCCTTTGATTTGAATTTTCTCAGGGTTTAAAGGAACTCCTTCATTCAATATACATCCTTAGGTATTTGTTATGTTTTAATGTACTAGTACAAAGGGTACCAATTTAGGACCCTACCCTCATTCTCTTTAGCTTTAGTACAAAGCCAAAGTAGGATCAATGACAAATTTAACTTTGAGATTTATTTTTTAAAACTTTGAGATAATTTTCAAACTTTTAAAGTTAACATTTCTTTTCCACATTGGAATGGTATCAAATCCATCTTGATTAGACTTAGGTCTAATAGAGATGACTTAATTTTTATTTATTTATCTCTCACATTATTTTTAATTTTGGGGTTTGGTTCTATGACCCAATTGTTTAGCTGTGGTAAACGAAGAGTTTTAGAACCTTAGTTCAAGATGTTGGATAGCCACAAATGAAATGGAGAGACATTCCAACCTTATGTGCAATGGGTGAATTGCCCATTCAAGAATTTATAGCAATTTTATTTAATGGTTTCAATACCTAAGTGGTTTCTATTTGATTTTAAGTTTTACTTAAGGCTTTAATTTATGTGAAGTTTCAAATTTTGTTTTATTTTTGTTTTAGTTGTGTATAAAATTTAATTATTCCTATGATCCTAATCGTCTAGGCATTTAAGCATAAGAAAGCACAACATAAAAAAACCTAGAAAAGTTGGTTGATTCTATTGTGCACCCAAAATAAATCAAGCTAATTTAATTTAAGAAAAAGGCCAATGTGATCGAGTACCATTGTACACCTCAGAAGAAAGAGCAAATGGGCAGCCAAGCTCTGCCCTTATACAGCTCGACCTAGAATTACAAGTCTAGATCTATGTGTCTTCTTTTTAGGATCATCTCCTTCTTCAGGGATATGCATTGGACTTCACAGGGGGCGACTGCACCTTCTCCTGGTAGGGTTAGCTCCTGCTAATCCTAGACCCCATATATCCTAACCTAATTCTTAGCTCAAATTTACATTTTGAAATTTAAAAATAAATCCTAAGTCCTGCAAAATATGTTAGAAAAATACAAACAACATGCAATAGTTTTATTTCACAAACATATGGGCTTAACATTAGTTGCTTGCCAAGCCCACTGTATGGGCTATGCTTAAGGACTTAAGCACACCTACAAGAAAATAGCATTTTAATTTTATTTATGATAGAAGTCCTTTTTAGCATAGCTTCATGTAGAAGATAATGTTAGATCTATATCATCTAATTTAATGGGCAAACAATCCTAGACATGCTGTCTAAAATAGTACACCACAAAGACATGTGAAGCATATCACATAACAACACAGAGAATCATAAAAAGGAATCATAGAATGGCCTAATCTAAATCTAGGGTCCGTGACCTAATGATCTATTTTGTGAAGGAAATAGGCTTATGTAGCAAGACTTTGCTAGGCCTTTTAGTTCAAGTTTTAATTTGGATTTTTGAGTATGTTTGAATTTTACCATTGGATGGTATCAATTCAAATGATTTAATGATTTATTTTTATTTTTCTTTTCACTTTTATTTTGTTTAAGTAATGTTTAGGTTTTCAAGAATGAAGAGTAGAATAAATCTCACTTTTGGGTGGAATCCATTCTATTAAACATCCTAACCCCTAGTGGAATGAAACCTTCATCCTAAGATGAAGATTCATCCCAAAGGTTTAACTAAGATCCTTAAGTATCTTAATTAATCCTTTTAGTTTCATTTAGATGATTTGGACTTGAATTTAATTTAGATTTTGCATTAGTGTTTTAATTCTTTATATTATTTCTTTTGATTTGATTTAATTCTTCTTAATTTTTGGTTTATTTTCAATTTGATTTTTGTTTGAATTATTTCATTTGGTTTACATTAATGTTTTGGGTTTAAGTAATGTTTAGGTTTGTTGAATTATGATCATTTCATTTAGTTTAATTTATGTTAACCTAAGGCACTTAGGTTAATGTTTAGATTGATTGTGGATTGAATTCTCAATAAGTGTTTGTTTGTGATTTCATTAACTTATGGTTTAATTATTCTTAAAATGCATTATAAATTTCCTTAACCCTTAAATATGAAATTGATTAAGTTCTTTAATTTAAGATGTTGAAAAACCATCCTAAATATTTCTAATGTTTGATTAAAATTAGTTCAATTTATTTTATAATTTGATGAATTTATAAAAAAATTTATTAATTATTTGATTCATATTGACTTAGGAATTTGGAAATTCAATAATTCTCAATCCAAAGGATAATTAAGTTTGTCATGGTAAGTGGGGTTCCATGCTAATATCATGTTTCCAAAGTTTCACCATAATTAGATTCATAATTAGGGTGTAATTAATGTTTTAATTATTTCAATAATACCCAAATTAGGCCTACTTTTATGCAAATCATTTAGAGATTTTATTTTTCTTTGATTCCACTCTCAAAGATTTTTCCAAAGAGGCTTCAGTCATAATTGTTGGAAATTTGGTTGATTTATTATGATTTAATTAATTTTTGATTAATTATTTGATTTATTTAATTCAATTAATTACCTAATTAAGTCAGTCTCTGATTTATTTCGTTTCAATGAGTTTCATTGATAATTTTAAGTTCAATAAGGCTTATTAAGTTGACTTGAGATTATTTAATCCATTTTCATGATTTATTTCATTTTATATTAATTTATTTAACTAAAATTGAGTTTTAGGATTTGAAATTTCATATTTCATGAATTTTCCTGAAATAATTCATGAAAAGTTTTCCTAAAGTGTGTTTTAACCTCAATTTTAATTCCCCAAAGTTTCATTTGAATTGGATTAATGGTTTGTTATTAATTAAGGTTTAATTAATTTCATTCAAAGCAAATTAAGTCAAAAATATCCAAAAGTACATTGGGATTTTAATTTTAATGGTTTCCTCTAATCAAGATGAATCTATATGGTCTAACATTTTTTAGATTTGTACCTAATTTTCTATGATTTATTAAATTTTTTAAATTTTAGTTAATTAAATTAAAAGTGATTTACTATTTGAGAATGTGGGCTGACGTGGCGGCCTACATGGCACCGTCATCACATGGTGTAGCGGGATTACACCACATGGATCCTACATGGCATCAATGTCAAAGGTGGTGCCACACGGGATGAATCTCGACCGTCTGATTCATTCTGTGGTGTCCTTAAGAGAAAAATCAGATCGTCTTCCTAGATCTTGGTCCATTCCAAATAGAAGGATCGGATGATGGAGATCATCTCCCACATGTTTCTAGTGAGAGACGGACACCATCCAACATTGTAGACCAATTTTTGACAATCGTTGATGAAATTCGATGTGATTTTGATTGCAAAAAAATCGATGATCAATTTATAATAAATCCATATGGTTTGATCTTTATGGAGATCAAATCTATTTCAAAAATTACCAAAACTAAATGTTTAAAGGGCTGGCGGTGGAGTGTACGTCATTTTTGATGATCACTAGTGGTGGGATCAACTCCATGAGCTTCTCCTCAATGTGATAACACCATGTATGCAATTTGGTGGCTTGCCTTCCTATGGACCACCTCCTAGACCAACCTCATTGGATTATCATTGGTCATTTTTTGGCTCACTGATGGAGAGGGGGTGAGGTGGCAATTCATTTGAGGTCACCTCGACCTCTAGAATGTGTTGAAATGTTCAATTTGATGTGGGAGAGTCTCCCTTGCATTTCACCATTAAAGGGGCTCGATGGCTGTCAGATTTCATTCATTTTTTGATGTGCCAGCGGTGAGGAGTTAGGGTCGCCTCCTTCATCTCTTCTCTTGATGAACAATTTGAGATGGAAAGAGAGAGGGAATTGGCCCTCCCTCCCCTCTTTCCATGCTTGGAGAGCCTCTTCCTTGGCCTTCTAGGTGGCCGGATTCCGACCACTGGGGGTGGCAAGGTCAGCCAAGGGTGGATTCAATACCCCTTGGCCTTATGAACAAGTTTGGATCAAGGATAAGAAGGGAGGCGGGAATTTTGCCCACTTTTCTTTCTTGGATGAGCCCTCTTCTTCTCTTGCCTTTTTTTTCCTCTTCTTCCTTTGCTTCTCCCATGGAGGAAGCCAAATTTGGCTTGAAGGCTGGTCCCTTCACTTTCAGCTTGGAACCATTCTCCTAAGAGGTGGTCAAAGATATAAGGCTACTTTGTTAAAATTCAAGTGATTTTCATGTTGAAAAGGAGATAAATCTTCCCTTCATCAAAGATCTCCACTCCTCTCCTTTCATTTTATTTATTTATTTATTTTTTTATTTTGGCATCACTATTAAATTTGTGGTCAAGTTCAAATTTATTTGGATTGGATTGGAAATTTGAATCCAATCCAAGGATTTGGATTCAAAGTTGTTTGATTTTGATTCAATTCTCTTATTTTTGAGTTTATTCTTCTTTAATTGATAATTGATTAGGTTTTGATTAAATTAATTAATTTAGAATTGAATTAATTTTGGATTTCATTTCATTTCAACCCATTTAAACCTAAATGGGTTAAGTTTGATTCTAATTGGATTCAAATGATCAATTTGATCCAATTGGATTTGGTTTGGACTCCAATCATGCTTGCTCACATGTGTGAGGTGATTTAGAGTAATTGATTTGATTTAATTTCAATTAGATTTCAATTTGAACCCATTTGATCCAAAGTGGGCTTAATGGGTTAAGCTTGGGTTCCATTTTGGGTTAAATGAACAAATTTGACCAAATTGGACCCAATGATGGGTTGAGTTGTGCTTAATTATGATTTTCAAATGATTTTGAGTAGTCAAATTGAATTGATTTCAATTTGATTTGAGTTTCAACACAATAGGACCCATTTAGGATTATTTAGACTAAGTGGTCTAATTAACCCAATTAAGGCCTAAATAAATTTGAATTTCTTTATAATCATAATTAAACATGTTTATTTAATCAGTTGGAACATTGGGATGGATTTAATTTGGTCAAGTTTTGGTGGGACCCACCTAAGTCAAACCAATGTCAAATGGCTTGACTATAGTTGACTTTGATTTAGTTTTGGATTCATTCATTTATTTTAATTTTATTTCATTTTGATTTATTTTGGATTTTATTTGATTTAATCCAAATTTAAAAATTGGGTCAAGTCTACCTAAGCTAATTATGTTAGATCAAACCTAAGGAGAGTGTACTAGGTCACTGAGTATAGTGTCCTAAGCATTGAATTATTAGATTCTATTTAAGATTATAACATCATAATTACTAATTTAGAATGATATTAACCTCATCCAAAAATGAGGTCAACACTATTCATAAATCATCACAAAGAAGGGAGTCATCTTTATATGGGTATAATCATTGACTTAAATGCACATGTTATCTTATTATAGACTTGTATTCTTCATGGAGGAACTCATCTAGACTTACCTGTTAAAATACTCACACTAATCATTATAGATTTTATTATAGAGGGAGGAGTCATCTTTTTAGGGATTGATAATTTAAAATTTTTTTTGGTTGTACGCATATTATAGATGGGCATGTGCGAGTATATTGTTGCAAGCTTTTGAATAGTAACCTATGCATTTTAATTATCATCAATTTGAATATACTCAATGCCATAGAATGAATTGGCTCATAGATGAAACTAGCTTTGATAGGAGGAGCCTTTCCTCTTCTTAAGGACTTTGATTCACCTACAATTATTTTGAATCGAAGCTTCAGGTTTTTTATAGTGAGTAATCTTATCAATTTTAAGCAACTTGAGGTTTGACTATTAGGTGTCTCTCAAGTTAGTTGACTCATACTTATAGTTAAATGCTTTAACTAAGTAGATTTTCTTCAAGCCATAATTAGTGTACTAAGTATGTTCTAATGTTGGTTACATTTAGAAAAGGGCAAACATTTTAGCATGCAAGGAATTTTCTCTAAGTCACTTGCTTGAGGGATGACCATTCCCTTAGTGTTGCGAAGTATGAGCGAGTTGATGACATGAAAGGTGTGTAATCAAGTGAATGCCAAGTCTATGTGTTGAGTTACCTAGATCCTCAATGAGTCCTTTTTTCTTTAAAGATTTACAAAAGCTTACTTATTATATTTTATAAAAAATAATGAATGAAATATATACAAGTAAAATAATGAAATAATAATTATAGGGACACAACTTTCTCTTAAAGGTAGAAATTCATGAGATAGAGGGTGCTTTAATTTCTTGGCACCTCCTTTTTTGAATGTGTCTATAGATGGTAAGTTCTTGGGCTAACTTACTTCTTGATGATGTATTGTCCATTCTATGGTGATATAAGCTTGTCGAGTGCCATTTGATGGGATGCTGCAACTAATTTCTTTAGTACCAGGTCATTGGGGAGAAATATGTCCTTCTTATTAACAATGCAATATTTCACAATCTTTCTCATTTATTTGTTATTGCCTCAAAGAAGCTTGTGTTTTAAGTTCTTCTAATAGGTCAAAAGCTATACCGATACCTTCTCTATTTAGCTCTTCTATTAGCCAATGTTTTGATTATGGCCAACAACTTTTACTACTTGTTGGCTATGTAATTCATACTTGACTAGTAGAAGGGCCACTGTACCATGAGATAGGATGAATGGAGTTTAACTAATAATCATGGAAGGAGTTATCCTAAGTTCCCTCAATACTAAAGGAAGTGCATCAACCCACTTACTTTTGACTCCTTTAATTTTCTTCTTCAGTAAGTTAATGATCTAGTTATTCATTATTTTGACTTGGCCAATTATTGTGGGTGATGTATTGAGGCAAACTTAAGTTAAATACCTTGAATTCAACAATAATATTTGAGGAACTTCTTAAGAATATGTGTCCAATTATTCATTATGATAGTCATTGGTAGTCCATATCGATAGACGATGTTAGATAAGATGAAATAGCGGACAACTTGGGTAGTGATCATGACAAGTGGCTTTGTTATATAATCAAACATATCCAAAATAAATTTATGTTAACATTGGTAAGTGGAAAGTGGTCAGTTAGGACATTTCCCACATGGGGAATGGCTATAGACTAGTAATCAGTTGCAATTTGTGTGAGGGCCACATCTACATAAGTGAAAATATTTTGTAGTACTAGCCATAAACTAGTAATCATCTACATTTCTTCTTAGTGTATACTAGAAATATCCTTGTCACATGATTATGTGGGTGAGTGTTTATCTTCCAAAGTGACTATTGCTCTCACAAGAATGTACATACTTCATTAATAATTTCTCTTACTCACTTTTCAAACATATATAAGGTTTAAGGAAATGATTAATCTCTTGAATTATTTGCATTTGATTAGAAGGTATTATGCAGCTTTGATTTTGAATTACCTTGGGTCTTAGGCACCCGGTGTGATTTGTCTTGTTTTCAAAATTTAATCTAACTCAACAAGTTTTGTTTTGCCTCTAACATCTCCCTTTGAAAGTGCATGATGAACTTTCTTAAGGATTCACCTATTATCTATAACATGGTGTTCACCTCACTTTTGGAGTGAGGATTCAATCTTCCAAGTCTTAGATCTAGGAGTCTTCTAAACACTAGGATCTTCTTAATCATATGACACTTCTAGTGGCTAAGTGAACATTTAACCCAAACCTAGAGACTTAGGAGGATTTGCATAAGTTTAGGCTATGTCTGAGGTTCTAAGGAGCTTACCTATCCTATAGCCTAACCCAAGACTCATGCCTATCCCTTTAGACAAATTGAAACCTCAAATCAAACCTCAAATCAATTTGATCAAACCAAAATGAATCCTAATTCATATCAAAATTCCAAGCCAAATGATTGAAGCTCATAACCTTAGTGAAACTTAGCTTAATCCAAGCCTATGGACTTAATCAAAATTCTTTCAATCAAACCAAATTCAATTAATTTTCACAAAAGCACTCCAACTTTTTAAATCTTCATTCCAAACTCTTCCAAAATCTACAATCAGGCCAATTGATCAAAACCCATTCACTTAACCAAAGCTAGCCCATTTGAACCCAAAATGTCCAAATGAACCAAAATCCAATTAAACTTAGATCAATTGCAATCAAAGAAAACAATCAATCCTAAGTCAACCATCAAACTCAATTCAACCTAAATCAACCTAATCCAATTCAATTAGCCCAATTGGTCCACTTGACCTAAAAGTGACCAATTTGACCAAATTGGACCAAACTCCAATCCATCCCATATTGGATTGGATCAACCACTCAAATCTTCACCATGATGATTGTTGATCATCTTGGGTAGCCTAATTTCCATTAATTCAATCCAATCAGGCCAATTGACCCATTAGGTTCATTTGATCCAAAGTGACCTAAAGGGCCCATTTGAGCCAAACCTCAATCCAATCCAAATTGGATTGAACCAACTTATCCAAAACATCCTACAATGATTGTTGATCACCCTTGATTTTCCAATTGTAATCAATTGGGTCAAACAAAATCAATTTAGTTATTTGATCAAGTTAACCCAATTAGCCTACATGAGCCAAATTGAACCAAACTTCATTCTACTTCAAATCAATTGAAACTAATGATTCATATCAACTTCAAATTGATCCTTGAACGTGACTTGACCATCAATCAAGCCTAACTAAATCCAATTGGCCTATTGACCCAAGTTGACTCAATTTGACCTAAAAGGACAAATTGGTCTAAATAAAATCCAAATCCAAATTGATTGCAACCAATGACTTAAATCCATCTCATATTGATTATTGAACGTGATCAAACCTTTGTTTGAACCTAATTTGACGAAGTCAACCCAGTTGACCTAAAGGGTAAAATTGGCCTAAATCACTCCTAACTCCAAATTGATTGAAATAAAGCCTATAATCATCTTCAAATGATCAATTGAACCTAAACCAACACCTAGCCCAAGTCAATTTGGTCAATTTGACCAAATTGGTCAACTTAGCCCATTTGACCCATATGGGTCAAATCCAAATCCAATCCAAATCAAGCCAAACAAATTGAACCAAAACATCCCAAATAATCATTTGAACTTGTCTCAACCCATGGTTTGACTCAACTTGACTCAACCTAGCCCAATTTGACCTACATGGGTTAAATTGAGCTAAACCCAACCAAAGTAACTCCAAACCCATTCAAATTTGGAATGATCCATCCTTGGGTCACCATGGGTCAGCCCAAATCAAATCCAACCCAAATAAAACTTGAATTGACCCATTACCCATTGGGTAAAGCCTTCCAAATCGGACAAAACCCACATTTGGATGGTCAAACCCCCTCTCCTACCCTTGGCAGCCACCCTAAGCTCAAAATGAACATGAGGACCACTAGCTCACCTAACCCAAGTTGGTTGGGTCAGCCATGAGCTAAGTGGAGGTGAGCTAACCTACTTCTTCACATTGGCACATATAGAAAACCAAGGACCAGCCACCTCAGCCTTTGGTAGCCCACTTCCCTCCATTGGCCACTCAAATTGAGCCACCTCGATGATTCCCTGACGTCCCCAGCTGCCTGCACCGGTCGGATGTCTGCCCATGGAATAATTGATCCTAGCTATCTGTTTGGATGGGGAGGAAAGTATACTCATCCCCATTCGATTCAAACACACTAGAGCATTCTTAGAGCATAAGAGAGTCAAAATTAACTCCCTTGATTTTTTGAGTTTTCTGAACCTCCGTCAGAAAATGCCAAACTAGAAATAAGATAAAGCCAATTTTCCTCCAAGCTCACCTAACATCCACCATTTTAAATTAACTTTACCCACACCTTCAAGCTCTGACGATCGAGAATGAATCATTTCTCGATCAATTCAGGCACCGAAGACCCATCCAAGCCAACTCTAGCAAGGATTCTAGGGCTGTTTGATCCATAGAGTCACTAGCGATGAGGCAAGGTGTGAGCTTCTCAGGCTTCATCTCTCTAAGATGAAGCTACCTTAATCGATAAATCATTAGTCCTGAGCTTCAACGAGGTAAATTCCAGCAAACCATAGGAATTTTAATTTTTTCTGGACTTCGTAAAGAAAAGTTTGATTTTGTGTGAATCCTACCATAGGATCCCTTTAGATCTCCTCTGTGAACATATTTGGATTGATCTTGACCCCACCTGAGCTCCGGTGAGCTCAAATCAAGTAGAGAAAGGCGGACGGTGTCCGTCTTTCATCGCTTGGGGGATGAAAGATCATCCACCATCCATTCTGTATATGACTGGAATAGACTAGAACAGATGATAGTGATTAATCTGCTAGATAATCTTGATTTAATCCTAATAAGAACAATTAAGCCCCACCATTTGATCTTAGATCAAACGACAGAGCCGAAAGCACAATCGCCGCTTCCATGTCAGCGCCACGTCGGATCATTTAAGTGACCAATCCTATGGTGCCACGTGGAAAGTGTTGCCAAGTTAGGCCCATGTGGCACCGAAGGGATTAGGGGTTAATTAAGGTTTAAAAATTCAATTAATTGGCTAAAACTTTACAAATTCATAACTAATTATAGAAAAATCCAAAAAAAGCAAATAAATACATTTTGGAAAAGGTAAAACATCAGAGAATTTAATAAAAATAATTTCATTCAATTTTGAATAGTGATTATAGCTTAATTAAGTTTGAATGTTTTCTTAATTAGCCTAATTAAGCCTTAATTACTTGGGCAACTAATCTCAAACTTGGCATGTTGATTTAAAGGGATGAACTCTACTTTCCATGATTTTCTTGGGATTTATTAGCTATGTAATTAGTGAAATTTGAATTTCAAATCTTAATTACTCTCTTAATTAATTTAATGATTATTTAAAGTTTGAAATAATAAAAATTAATTAATTAAAGTTCATTAATCATTGATTAACAGTGAGATGATGAGGGACAGTGATTAAAGGCCTCTTCTTTAATTACTTTTCCAAGTTCATTTCATTAAAGAGAATTAATTAATTAGAGGTTTAATTAAAGGAATAATTAAGCAATTAATAATGAAATCAAATCAAATTAGGTTGATAATCACTTCAGATACTCAATATTTAAACTAAGGGTTCCTCTTTATGTGTTCAATAACATAAAGACCCTTAAGAAAATTATGATTAGCCCAGAAGTATGGGAAAATCATAAAAGTACATAATTAAATTCTTTAATCTAATAAATCTCTAATCATGAGCCAATTGCATTAGGTCATTTAGGAGCACTGTAACTTTATTTCCTCATGTTCATATCATTTGTGGCTCATGATTAAATGAATAATCAAATTAAAGAAACAAAGAAAGGGTAATTAAATGGATTGCTTAATGGTTCAACTTAATTAAATCATAAAAATCACTTAATTATATTTCCTTAATTAAATTATGATTACCAACATGGGAATGGGATGAAAAACAACAAATGACTTCTCCTTCTTAAGTTTAATTAAAATCCAAAATTAAAATTAATAAGAAGCTCTAGTTTTCCTAGAAATTATTGTAGTTGAATGAATCATATGGAGATGCTTGACTATTCCTTTTCATGCATTCATATTTTCAAAATAAAATGGAATTTACGTATGTAAAATTGCATGAGTTGGCTTAATCTTATTATATGTGTGGCTATTATCACTAACAAATCTAAATTTATTTTCAAAAGCTATAAATTGATAATAACATTTGAAGTGATAGTAGTTATGAATACATATAGGATTTGCATGTGTTTATAGCTTAAGCATGTGAAGGTTTTCCTAAGTCCTTATATAAATTTACATATGTTTGAATGATAATAAGTATATTGTCTGGACATCCCAAGAATATGAGGCTTTAAGTAGCCCTGAGGAGGTCATTTGATTATCTCACTTCCCTAGTTAACAAAGGCACATACTTATTTAATTTCATTCCTATGTATATTTATATTAGAATTTGGATAAAGCTTTAATTTACATGCATAAATAATTCAATCAAATAAAATATAATCTTTTGCAAGATTTTCATTCTTATAGTTTTGTATACATTCATATGTATTTAAGATAATAAGTATATAGTCTGGAAATCCCAAGAATACAAGGCTTTAAGTAGTCCCAAGGAGGTCATTTGCACTTCCCTGGTTTAAACAATGGCATACATACTTACATCTTTTATACATGTGTGTGTGTGTATTTGGATAATGAATGAAGATTAACTTTTTTACCAAAATGCATAAATTCATAATCATCTAATTGTGTCAAAAGTTTATTGCATGTGTAAGAATACTAATTGTTAAGTCATATGCATGTTATGGGTGATGAAAAGGAATGGCCCAACATATTCTATGTGATGGTAATTCAACCACATTAATATTAAGATGCCTTTCATGTTGAATAGGATTCTTTAATGTTAACCTGAACTTAGGATTAATAAAATATTTAATAAACCATTCACTAAAGAAAACTAATAGTAATGTGCTTTAGAAAGTGGCTTAAGGTAAGGATGAAAGAGGTTAAGCCTCCCTCTTCTCTTTATAATACTTAGATAATAAGTGTAAATCAAATGGAACAAAACAAAATATAAATTAAAATTTGTAAATTATCTAAACAAATTAAAATGAAACCAACCATCATGCTAAATTAAATAATCCTAAATTTAGAAAATAATGACTCTAATGCCTAGCTAAAAACATACCTCACAAAGCCTTAGCACACACATTAGAATTAAGCCACTACTTCTAGTCCAAATTTAAAACAAAGTTTCTATGATGTTGTGTTTTGGTTTATGATATAATATTTTAAACTAGATGGAAGATGTCATGTATTGGCTAATATGTCATTCATTATATAAATATAAATTCTCTGAGATCAGCTGCTGTTGCCGTAATTATAAATATAAATGTATGTATGTTTAGCTAATATCTATTTTGCTAGTGTAATTAGATTTACTTTTCCCATGAAATGAAATTTTGCAATAGGAATTAAGATTAGTGATATGGGGTTTAGGATGAGTAGTAGCCAGAAGGCTTAGTTTTGGGGTACCATGTGATGCCTCGAAGCAAATCAAAGCAAATCAAGAGAAAGAAAGAAGAAAAAATAATGTACAATAAAGTAAAGAGAGACAATAGGTACACAATTTTTATGTGGTTTGGCCAAACTCTAAAAGTAGCCTATGTTCATGCCTAATCATCCCTAACTAGGAATCCACTAAAATGAATAGCTTACAAACTGTACTCTCTTATACGAAGGTGAGTACAACCCTTATAATAACATGTACTCTACTATAAAGGGGTGAGTACAACCCCAATAAAAATTTTACAACATGAAAAGAAAAATACAAAATAAAAATTTTAATAAAATTTATCTTTCACAAATATACCAAGATATCCAATTCAAAAAGTGATCTCACAACTTATAAATGATCACATTACACCTTATAATGTTGACAAGATAGAATGTGCACTTAATTTTGATAAAAAATAATAAAATAAATATCTTAAAGTGATCTTACTAAGATGTTTATGTTGTTATATTTTATAAAAAATATAAAAATGATTTCAAAATAAATTCACAATAGTCTATTACATAATAAAATAAATTTCAGCATGGACTAATTTTATGTTTAACAAAAGCTATAACTAGTATGTATCTCATAATGTAAGAATGATTAACCCTCCACTAAATTTTTTTTTCTTAATTATTAAATAATAAAAATAACAAGCTTTACTAAATTTCACTAAGATAAAAAACTATTTAAACAAATAATATTAGTTGGAATGAAATGATAAGTGCCAAATAAAATAATTAAATTTTTTATAAATTTTATTTTAATAAAGTAACTTGATATATATAATAGATCTAGCATATACTCTAAAATTTTAGCAAATAATTTATTTTATTTCAACCAAAAGATGCTTTAAATTAATGTAAATGATCACAAAAATACTTAAATAAAATTAATATATGATAGATCTAAGTAAACTAAATTAGCTTTTAATTAAAAAGAGAGATCTAGCAAATATAAAAATATTTTCAGCACAATAAATTAATTTTAAATGCTCAAAATACACTTCTAAAATAGATCTAAGGATAAAAAATCTTTCAAATAAGACTAATGAAGAAATATTTCAAAAAACCAAAAGAAATTTGTAGGAAGATAAAAGTTTAGTAAGATGAAATAAATCTTACAAACTATTATCACAAAAAAAATGATTGAAGAAATTGTGGTGTGAAAAACTTAAAGTTTGTTGTCCAAAGATTAATCCACTAAAAAGTAAAAAATTTGAAAGAATAAATAGATGGTGAAAATAGTATGAACAACTAAAAGAGATTAAGATCAAGAAAAACAAACTCAAGTAACTTGAGAAAGCTTGCTTAGTTGAAGATGTTGAAGCCTCCAAATTAAAGATTTGATCTTGCAATATTTGGAGAATACATGGAAGGAAATCTAAGAAGTTTTCTCTTAAATCTGCTGGAGAGATTTTGAATTTGAATGAGGAACCATTTCATGAAGAGAATGAGGGTTATTTTAAGCAAGAAAGTCATTTTAAATCTTATTTTCAAAGAAATATATTATTCTAACATCATTTTAGCATATAATAATGTAATATTCAATAAAAATATGATTTAGAATAAATAAATAGTAAATTTAACTAGCCAAAAATTGGCTAGTCATATGGGAAAGTCAAAAATTATCAAATTTGCCTCTTAATATATTCAAAATATGTAGCATGCATTCGTTATTAAAATAAGCTAACATTTAAAAAATCATAATAAATTTATATTTAATTAAATGTGGGTCATGTAACCTATGAAATTATAGGAAACAAATTCAAGAAATTCGTTGGATATAAAATTAGATCTAAATCCCTTGATCATAAAATGACTTTGGTTGAAATACAAAATGTCATGTATTTTTGTCAATTTTGAAATATGATATTTAAAAATTATGATATAATTTAGACAAAATAATATAAATGTTACTTATCATAAAACTTTTAAATTAAAATATTTAATTATATTATATGTATAAACTAGTTACACTTAATAATCATAATTAATTATCATTTATTTTTTTGACAATTTAAATGATATGTATGAAGCATATAATTTTTTTAAATCTATGAAATTGAATGTTAATTTGATAAAGATTATTTATTTATATAAATTAATCTCGTTATCAATAATTAAAATAAATAAAAATAATATGTTAAATTTTGAGCAAATTAATTCATGCCAATGAACTCATATAAACTTCTAAGATAGTTCTAAATGCATATAACCTAATATATTTTATCTTGAGCTTCAAACTATTCATTCGATCTATCTTTCATTCATCCATACTTGTAATTTGCATGAAGTATGTTGTGAGATGTATTGGATATGTAATTAGTAATCTTGTGTAACTTCAAAATCAATATATCTAAAACACCTAAAACATACATTAGAACATCCAAGCAAATGTTTGTTGTAATTAAAATTCATAGGATTGAACATCAGGCTCATAAAGCCAACACTTTCCTACACCAAGCAAGTATAACCCTAAAACGTATTTTCCTACATTGGGCAAGTGCAACACCAACACCATACTTTCTTACACTAGGCAAGTAAACCCAACAACAAAGTAAAAACAACAAGAAAAAGAAGATATAATTTAAATATGTAACTCTCAAACTTTAAAGTAATTCTACTCTCAAGTCCCAACTAAATAATATTAAGAGAAATAAGATTGAAGGGCTCAAACTTATATTTATATTTTATAAGAATAAGTAAACTTGAAAACTTTAAAACTCAATGTACGAAAGTAAAATATAAAGATTAAAGAGCTTGCAGAAAATGTAGGATGATAGTATCAAAAATAAAAATCAAGAAACCAAAGTTTATGAAAGCCTTATGAAAGTAAAAACAATACAATCAAACCAAAGAAAGATTCTTTTAAATATTTTGAAGGAAGAATGAAAAGAGATAAGAGAATACTTTAACAATAAAGCACATAAAATGTTTCATTCAAACCAAGCCAACAGACTTAAATATTCAATAGAATAAGTGAAAGCAATTTTCTTACCAAGTCCTTTATGTGTATGCAATGAGATCTATGACTTGAAAGTCTCTTGAATGACTAATTAAAAAAACTTTAGAAAATCTTTATCAATATTAAAAAAATCCTATTTAATTAAAACAACATGAATGTCAAATGTTTTGAATATAAAATATATGAAAGATAATAAATATGAGATGCTTTAAAGTAGTTATTTTAAATCAATCAAACCAAAAAATAAATATTTTAAATCACTTGAAGATGAATGAAAAGTGATTATAGAAAAAAAAGTTAACCATAAAGAACATAAATATTTTTATCCAAATCAAACCAATAAAACAAATAATTCAAAAGATTGTAATCAAAGAAATACTCTTATCCATGTTTTTGTATGTGTATGTAATGAAATCAATTGACTTGATGTGAACTTTTCAAGGCTTGAAAGAGGCTTGAAACTTTGGTCTCCACGTGGATGTGGATGAAGTTAAGAAGAGAGGAGATGGTTAAGGACTTGTTCTTCAAGCTTTCTCCATTGTGGTTCTCGGCTAAGGTGGAAGCACTCAAAGAATGAATGTTTTGCAACAATGGATCTAAGAGTTAATCCAAAAATATGACAAGCAAGGGGTCAGCCTAGTGGAGAGAGTCAAGAGTGATTAAGTCATGAGATCATCTCTTTAAATAGAGTTAGGATCAAGAGAATTCTGGACAAGCAAAAGGAGTAGAGGAGGGAAATAACGAGAAGGAAAAATTAATAAGAAAATTATTCGATTTCAAAAAAAAATGATCACATTCAAAATAATTTCAAACAAAGATGCTTGAATTTTTGCCAAGAGAGAGATAGGAGAGAGGTATGAGGGGAGAAAATTAATTAATTCAATTAATACAATCAAGAGAAAATTTCCATTGATTTTTGGCCAAGCATGAATAAAAGAGAGGGCACATTATCTTGGCAAGAAATTTGAGTCCAAATAAGTAACCACAAGATAATAATTTGAATCTAACTCAATTTAATAAAGGAGTGGTTTGTCAAAGCTAAAGAGAGAAAAAGAAAATTGCACTTAACATAAAGAACTCAAATCAAATAAGCCAAGTGATCAAATAAGGAATAAATTTAAAATAATTTTGAATTTGAATCACTCACATGTAGGAACAACCAAGAAAGGATTCCAAACAGGGATTCAATCAATAGAAATTAAATTAACTAAGATTTCTTGGAAGAATTAAGGCAAGGTAGAAGAAATAAAAATAATAACATAAATCAAGGAAAATCAAGATGGATTTTTGGTCACATGGTTTCCAAACTTGGATTTAGCTTCAATCAATGCAATCATCAAGACTATATCATTGGTATTTAACTAAGAAACAATTTGATTCATTTTACATGAAATAAATCAATCAAAATTAAATTAAGAGGGTCCAACCACAATAATTCCAAAAATGGAAATCTAAAAGTGGAAAATACATAAAATCATGGCTCAATTGAATTTTAATTTTAATTAACCTAGATTAATTTAAATTTAAAGTATTATAGATAATATTAATAAGCATAGGGGTCAACCTATCGAAGCCATAAAATGATAAAATCAAATTTGCACATATATGACAAAGATAATTTATTAAAATTTAAAATCATATAATTTCAAAATTCAAATAAAGAAATTTTAAAAATTAAATAATTAAGTAAAATATTATGATAATAATTTTAATAAATCCCACATGTTTTATAATTCCAAAAGCCATTAGAAATTATGCAAAAATAAGATTAGAATGACAATTTTGATAGGAGAGAGAAAATGAAAGGATAGTGGAAAAAAATAATAATATGGATAATTCATCAATAATTTCACTCTCATGTAAAATAAATGAATAATTATTACAACCAAGCATTGAAATAATTAAATGAAGTGTTAAATAAATCCAAAACTCTTTAAGAAGCAGTGGATAAGGCTTAAACTCATGTAAGTTATGAAATTATAAAAATGGATAATTTAAAGAATTAAAAATACCATGTAAATAAAATATAAAAAATTATGTAAAAATTCAAAGAATGATATGGAATTATTTAAACCATTATTTTCATATTATTGAACTCTTATTTATTTTAATATTGGATAACTTAGGAAGAGTAGTTGGTATAATATTATATTTGATTTTAAAAATTAATAATTATTATCATTATATTTATCATTTATCATACAAATTAAAATTATTATTAATTTGTATCATCATTAAAAATTAAAATACACAAGGTGTATACACAATCTCCTCCTATTTGATAATGACAAATCAATGTTGGTGTGAAGGATAAAAATTATATTATAAAGAATTTTCTCCCCCTCACTAAATGCATATGTGAGAAATTAAAAGTCTAGCCAACTTCACTTGTCATATGCATGAACATCAATATTTCTCCCCCTTTTGATACCATCAAAAAGTTCACATTAAAATAGAAGTTGATTATATTAATAAAATTTCACCCATTAATTAAATACGAAAGTAAATTGAGCATGAGATGATAAAAATAAAATAATTCAAGATTAACATGCTCGATATTCTCCCTTTACTTAATATAAACCAACAATAATTTTTTTTATATGAAACTAACTTTGAAAAAAAAATTAAATGAAGGAAAATGTCATATGTGGTGAAAATATAAAATTAATAATAAGAAAGATACAAACATTTCTCTAAAATAAAACTTTAGCAAAATTTGAAGCAATTTAATATTCCACATCTTAACCATTTAAAATAAATAATATCTTTGAAGGTAATGATAACATAAAATACCAATAAAAATATATTATCATCAAATCAAATATAATTGTGTAAAATGTTAATTGAAGAATGTGGATAAAAATCATAAATTTGCATGAACATTGATGATAGATATATAAGAGGATTTCTAATCAAGCAAAATGATTCATAGAACCGAATTACATATTTATTTCATTTTAATACATACAAACTAATTAAAAAATTAGATTCATTTTTTTAACATAAACTAAAGAAGATTAATAATCAAGAGCTATATAAAGTAATGATGAGTTCAAATTATACATACTAAGCCATTTATTACATCACATGTGCTAAATAAGTATAATTGTAATGAATACATTGATAAAAATGACAATTTGTTAAAGGGGATATGAGATCAAATCAATTATAAAGCTATGCTAAAGTCAAATATGTAAATTATTTTATCTCCAAAACTAGAAACTAATCTTGTTTAAAGATTAAAAGATGTACATAGGTTGGCAACTAAATTTACTTATCATGAATTTTATAGAATCTAAAATTTTGAATGTAAAACATGATAAATAGAAACATTTAAAAGCTTAACAATATAAAACTCATAATTTCTATGAAAATTTAATGCCACAATAAATGTTATTTAAATTATGAATATCATATGATTTATAAAATTATTTTCAAATCCTTTTTTAAACAACTCATTCATTAAAAGAAATAAAACATGATGTTTAAATTGATTAGTTAGGCATGAATGAAACATAACTAATCATATGACCTAAATACATGTAAGGAAAATATTAATGAATAATACAAAGTATGTTACCTCATTATGGTGTTTTAATTTGGAGTCATTGGGATACTATGTAGATTTTAGGGGGTACTTATTGAAGTGTTCAGGAATGACATTAAGATATGATGTATCATCTCTAAAGATGGAAACATCATCCTACAATGGACCTAATCTCCTAATAAGGACTCTTAAAGTAGATGTGTCTTCGTATATACCAGAGCTCTTTCCCCTACTTTACATGAAAAAATGAAGCAGAGTTTATTTTATGACAGGTTTTTTAGTTCCCTATGGAAGCAAGCTCCTATAGTTAAATACATCCTAGGAAATGAGAAATTCTAAGAACACTCTCGATTAAAGTAGTCAATAAATATCTCTAAAGACTTCAAAGTTAGACTATCAAAGAATTGGGTATTTTTGAAAATTAAATGGGAAAGTTCAATTTGGAAGACTTATTTTCATATTCCAAAGGAAGATAAGTAGGGAGCACTCATGATACTAGGAAGCCTAGCGAGCACTCCGGTCTACCCTATAGTGAGGCTTTATATGATTGAAAGAGAAAGTTTATTTTTGTTTGAGTTAAAATTTTATTAGAATACTAGAGCTTATAATCCATCAACACAAGATTGTGTGAATGCCTAAGTGGTGAGGACTTATACTCGTAGCCCAAAGAAAGTAAGAAACCTTGGACTCAAAATCTAGGATGCTTTGGTATATGCTAAAAGCATGACCTAAGTCTAATTAAAAAATGAGATATGATGGTTCACCTCCACAAGAGAGGGTCAACCCATCTCGACTCTTCTGGACCTACAACTACCGGGAGTGGCCGCCAACTAACACCTCCTATTCTTCAAAACCATGTTGGCTGGTCTTATGTAAGTGCAAGATATCTAGGCTGTTATTTATTTAGGAATAGAGACTATAGTTCTAAACTCACTCCCTAAGAGACTTGATCATGATTGGAATGAAGGTATGACTTAGACTAAATGCTAAATTTATAATTTTTATTTCATTTTGACACATTCATTTGGACAAATGCTTAGGATAATTTTGCTTAAATGCATGATGAAATAGAGTTATTGGTTAAATCAACAGGAGGAGGTGTTCTCCACTACAAGGGATCCCTCAAAGGTCAAGCATTCCCCTATCACGCAAGAATGGAAACTCTCCCTATTCAAGAGTGAAATAAGATGATATGCATGATTGTTAGAATATACATCATTCAGCTAAGGGATTGCTAAATCTTTTAATTATCTTGATTATAACCTAAGCTTTAAGGTGAGGTTATGAGTTATATTTAAAATTTAACTATGAGTTATTAGTGGGGATAAAAAAATTAATTTTATCTTAAAGCACCTATCGCATCTTTGCCACACATTCAATCATCAAAATTGAAGAAACTTATGAAAAGCATGCCATTTTATTGTACAATTTAAACATAACAAGCAAACATTCATAGATTTCTGTAAAAGAATAAGAGGTCGGTGCGGCCGGGTACCACCTATGCCCCAAAAAAAAAGAAATTGAATAGACGAGCTCTACTCTTATACAACCCAGATTATAAAAGAATATTACAATTACAGTTGAATGAATGCTATGGGGGTCTTCTTAGTTCATCTTTCTTTCATGCTTCCTTTGGTTTGATTTACTTAAGGCTTCACAGGGCCTCCTAGTTCTTTTCCTTCTAGCCACTGCTCATCCTAGACCCCATAGCACTAATCCTAATTCCTATAACAAAATTACATATTTATGAAGAAATAAAATTTAACTACACTATAAAATAGGTGTTATCTAAGTAACCATACAAATCAAGTAGTTATATTCCATAAGTTTGGACTTAGCACCCTGCACATGGGTAACCAAGGCCACCTGTCATAATATGGATTATGAAAAGGGGCATAAGCATCCTATAAGCAAAATTATTGATTATTTTAGTGACCCCTTTAGCATAATCCCTTACAAAAGATATCATTAGGCTAATAGCGGCCTAAGATCCAATCTACACATAAATAATCCTAACATCTAGTCTAAAATATTACATCATAAACTAAAATATAACATCACAATATACACCATCCTAACTTAGAGCTAGAAGTGGTGACTTAGCAATCTAATGTAGGGTTTGGTGTGATATGTCTTAGCTAGGCTTTAGAATTATAATTGCCTAAGGTTTGGAATATTCAAGTTAAACAAGAGGGGAGGTTTCACTTCATGTTATTAAAAGGATTGGTGGATTTTAATTTGTAGCTTCTTTTATCTAACTTGATATTTACTTAGCATCTAATTATTACAAAGAGAGGAAAGATATTTGACCCCCTTCAACCCTACCCTAAGTTATTTTCTAAAGACATGTTATTATGATTTTTGGTTTCTTTAAGTGAATGATTTATTAAACATTTTTATTAATCCTAGATTTGGGTTAGTCTTAAAGAATCCTATTCAAACATGAAAGGCACCTTAAGATTAAAGAGATTGAATTACTATTACATGAATAATATTACATCATTCTTTTCCATCATCAATAGAATACATATGCTATTGAACTTAACTTACCTATACATGCAATGTATATATGTATATTTATGGCACACTTAAATGATTTTTAATGCATGCACTTTGGTAGAAAAGAGTGATTCTATTCCTTAGCAAAGTATACATACACATGTACTAGAGATTTAAGCAAGTATGTGTTGTTGTTAAACCAGGGAAGTGAGGTAATCTAAGACCTCCTTGGGGCTACTTAAAGCCTCATATTCTCAGAATGTCCAGACTATATACTTGCTATCTTAAGTACATATAAATTTACACATAAATATAAGAATGAAGATCATGCCAAAGATTTGATATTAGAAAATATATTTACTCATGTAAAGTAAAGCTCTATCTAAATTCTAACATATATACACATATCAATGAAATTAAGTAAATATGTGTTATTAAACCAGGGAAGTGAGGTAATCTAAGACTTCCTTGGGGCTACTTAAATCCTCATATTCTTGAGATGTCCATACTATATGCTTACTAACATTCAAACCCTTGTAAACATACACATGAATCATGAAAATAAATATTCATTTAACATGTTTAAGCTATAAGTAAATGTAAATCATATATAATATTCATAGCTAACACCACTCTAAACCTTCATCATTGGTTTATAATTTTGAAAACAATTTGAGATTTATTAGTGATAATAGCCATTCCATATAATAAGATTAATTCAACACATGCAACTTATACATAAATATACTCATTTGATTCTTCTATTTGAAAACCTGAATGCATGATACAAATGACATACAAGTTTATAATGATTGAAGAGAAATAATTAAACATTGCCACATAATACATTCAATCACATTCATTCCCACTATTAACAGTGATTAACCCTCATTAATTATTTAAATTTTATTATTTAGCATTTTTAATAATTATTAAATTGATTAAAGAGGGTAATAAAGATTGAAATTTCAAATTCTCTAAATTACATGGCCAATAAATCTCAAGAAAATTATGGGAGGCAGATGACATCCCATAGAATTAACTTATCCAATTCAAAGTCAATTGGCCAAGTAATTAAGCCTTAATTAGGGTAATTAGACTAAAATTTAAATCATAATTAAACACTATTCATTAACCAAACATTTGGAACTTTATTTTTACTAAATTCAACTTTATTTATACTAAATTCTCCTCTATTTACCCTTTTTAAGATCGATTTATTCATATTTTCTAAATTTTTCTATAATTAATTATGAATTTTTAAGGTTCTGGCTATTTAATGATATTTTTATCACCTAATTAATCCTATAAGCCATCAGCGCCACGTGACATCACTTTTCGCATGGTGTCATGGAATAGGTTATTTAAAACATTCGATGTGGAGGTTGAGTTAGCGACGGAGACACGGTTTAGTCCTTTCCGTCTAATCTCAGATTAGATAATGAAGATTAATCTTGTGGTTCCTATTAGATTAAATTGAAATATCTAACAGATTGAATCATGGTCATCCATTCTAATCATGCGGAATGGACGACCGATGATCCGTCATCCCCGGAATGTTGAAAGATGGACACCATCCACCTTCTGTTGCTTGATCCGAGCTTCGTAAGATGTCAGGATTGACTCCAACATGGGTGGGGAGGAGATCTAAGAGGATCCTATGGTGGAAATCATGTGCAATCATAATTTTCTTCATAAAAGATCAACACTTAGGGGATTTTCTATAGTTTACTAGAGTTTTACCTCACCGGAGCTAGAGACCGGTCCATCGATTGAGGTAGCTTCATCTTGAAGAGAAGCCTTGTTGAGAAGAACTCGAGTTGCCTCCCTGCTGATGCCTCTTTGGGCTAAGTGCCATCGCTAAGCTCATCAGAGTTGGTCTTGAAGTGCCTTCCGGTGATCAAATTGATTGGGGATCGAATCATTTTGATTCGCCAGAGTGAAGGGAAGGTGTGAGAAGAGTTAATTTGAGTTTGGTGGAGTTTAGGTGAGATTGGATGGATGGAGCTCTCAGTTTCAAACAAAGGTTGGTCTCCTTGGCGATGAGGTGTACTAGGGGACTGGGAAAAGCTCTAAGACTACTCAGAATCCTCTGAGGAAGCTATCTGTGAAGTTTGAATGGATGGGGAGGAGTATACTCTCCTCCCCAAGTGAACCAATGGTTAAGATTGGCTCAGCCTTTGGGAGTCATCCGGTTGGGGTAGGTGGCCGGAGATGGAAGTGGACGGCTGAGGTGGAGGTGTTTGAGAGGCTGAGGTAGTAGCATGGCCTGTCATGGGGAGTACCTCCTCCTCCAAGTGAACCAATGGTGTGCTAAGGGTGAGTTTACCATCTCCTGACCCAAGGTTGAACCCAATAGCCTTGGGTCAAGTTGGGTCAGTGGTCATAGTGTCCAAGAATGGCCAAAGGTGGCTGCCATGGCTTGGGGTGTGGGTGAGCCCATCAAAATGGGATTTTATCCCATTTGGGTGGGTTGGTTCAAGGGTTTTGACCCAAAGCAGGTTCACCATGGGTTGGGTCCACTTGGGCTATCCATGGTGACCCAAGGATGAGTCATGCCAAGTTTGGTTGGGTTTGGACTTGGTTTGAATGGGTTTGTCTCAATTTGACCCATATGGGTGAAATGGGGTTCAATTGGGTTAAGTTGACCAATTGGTCAAATTGGGTCAATGATAATTTAGAATGTATTGGTGCAATTGGTTTGGTTTAATTTGGAGTGGATTTGATTTTGGCTCATATGGGTTCATTTGGGTCAAATGAGCTAAGTTGACCAATTGATCAAATTGGCCAAATTGGCTTAGGTGGAGGGTTATTTTAGGTTCAATTGATCATTTGAAAATTATTGTAGGTGGTGGTTTGGATTAATTTGGATTTGGTAATGATTTAGTTTAATTTTACCCTTTAGGTCAAATTAGGCTATGTGGGTCAATTAGGTTTGGTCAAATTGAGTTCAATTGATAGTTGGATCATGTTCAATAATCAATTTCTAATTGATTATAGGCATTAGTTTCAATCAATTGGGTTTATAATTTAATTTGACTCAATTTGGCCCTTTAGGTCAAATTGGGTCAATTTGGGTCAAGAGGCCAAATTGGCTTGGTTAGGATCAATTGATGGTTGAGTCATGTTCAATACTCAATTTATGATTGATGGGAATCATTGATTACAATTGGTTGAAGTTGGAATGAGATTTGATTCATTTTGGTCCATGGGTCAACTTGGATCAAGTGATCAAGTTGGTTTGATTTGACCCAATTGATTGCAATTAGACAATCAAGGATGATCAAAAATCATTGTAGAGGAGATGGGATGGGTTGATTCAATCCAATTTGGGTTGGATTGTTATTTCAGTTAATTTGATCATTTAGGCCACTTAGGGTCAAGTGGACCAAATGGGTTGATTGGGTTGAATTATTTTAATTGGGTGTTGAGAAGAGTTCAATGATGGATTTAGGGTTGGTTGATGGTTTTGATTACAATTAATTTGGGTTTGATTGGATTTTGGCTCATTTGGACCTTTTAGGTCAAATGGGCTAACTTAGGTTAATTAGATTCATTTGGTTCAGTTGGTTTGATTGTAAGAGTTGGAGGGATTTGGAAAAGAGTATTGAATGGTTGGAGTGCTTTTTTGAAAAATAATTAGATTTGGTCTACTTGAATGGGTTTTGGGTTGGATCTAAGGATCATGATGGAATTAACTTAAATTAAGGGCTAAGTTAATTTGGCTTGGAGCTTGGATATAAAACAAAATCCAATTAGAGGTTGGTTGTGTGGGTTTAAGGTTGGTTTTGATTGAGTGGACAAATATGGGTTTTGGTTTAAGCCATGATAGGTAGAACCTATTTTCCCTATGGTATAATTTAAGCTTAGGGTAAGCCTTCCTAAGTATGTAGGCTTGGATTTAGTATTCCCTTAACCATTAAAAGTGTTCTATGACTAGGAAAATCTAAGTGCCTAGAAGGTTCCTACGTCTAAGATGAGAATGATGAGTCCTCACTCCAAAAGTGAGGTCAACACTCATATCATTCCATCTTGTAGACCTTTATATTTAAATGTTGTTGTTGTATACCTGAATTAATTATTTGTATTCATTGGTCCATCATGAAGACAAACCTGTAATATAAACACATTTATTAGATTTTGGTATTCTAGCAAGCTTAGATCCTTTAACATTAGTAGTATTACTAATATTTAATTAAGTGGATAATGGGCAATGCAAATTAGTTCCCTTAAGAATCCAAATGTACATGGATGAAGCATTTAATTTCAATAATTTCTTAAATAACAATTATATGAAAGATGACCTTGCCTATAATAATAAGTACAAGTACTTTGGGTAAAGCATGCATAAATGAATTATAGCTTCAAGGTTTAATTTTAGAGAATGAACTAACATGCTTATGAGATGTGCAATTATTTAAAGTATGTGAATAACATGAATATTGCTTGCAAGACATGGATAAATTGAATATAAAGCATGTGATCAACTAAATCTTGTAGAAGATAATGATATGTCGTTTAATTTGCTTCTAATATTAGTATTCTCACCTTTTAAACTTTATAAATCAATATGTAAATCATGTTTAACCTTACTTTTAGGCAATAACCCATCATACACTACTTTATTTCATCTTCTAAAATTTTAATTTTGGAAATCAACTCATCATGACAACAAGATGTAGAAGTGCTAGATGAATCTACTTTGGTATTCGATGAAGAAACTTTATCTTCAAGCATACAAATTATATCATGAGATTTTTGAGCATCTAATAAAACTGACTCATTTTCTTTCATCAAAGTGTCAAGATATTTTAGCATCATATATTTGGTGTCTCATACATATCTTATAATCCATGCATGATTACTCTTTGAAGCTATACTTTTACTTATTCAAAAAAGTAGCTTATAACCCTCTAATTTCATGCCAAGTCAAGTTGCAATCATACATCATTAATAGAGAGTGCATCTATGTATCATACCTATGACACAATTAAACAAAAGTGCATTATAAGGTTTCCTGAGCTATAGTTCCTGCCATGGTATGTTTCTCTCTACTTCTTCTTATAGTTTGATTTCTCTACCCACTTTTTCTGATTTTGTGAGTTAATCTCGCCCTTTAGTTTAATTCTACCATGGAAAATATTTCTTATGTGGGAGTACTATTGAACAATACTACTCAAAATGAGTCTCCTTCTGATATAGCAAATAAGCTCATTTTGCCCCAATTTTAGCATAACAAATTTTCTAATGATTCAAAGGATAGCTTCATTAGAAAAGCTAGTCACAAAATGGAAAGCCCATGTTCTTCCTACCTTAACAATTACATTATGTGAACCCCCCTTAAATTTGCTCTTATTGGAAATCTACCTACTAGCATCCAAAATGGACATTATTAGGAAACATTTTGATGATTTAAAGCTAAAGGGTGAATTGTATGTTGGTTTGTGTAATGGGTAGCACATTGTTATTAAGCTAATCATAAAGAAAGGTTATGCAAGATTCTTCTCCAAAAAAAAAAAAACTTTATTACTTCAAAAATGTTCTCATAAAGATACTAAAATAGACTCCTACATTTGATAATAATGTAGAACCTCCAATTGGTCCTATTTGGATCATGTTTTCTAACCTAAAACTTCAACTCCCTTGAAATAATATTTAGGAAACCTTTAAAATTAGACTTTTTTATCTACAACTTCTTTAGACCTTCAACATTAAGAGTCCTCTTATTATAATGGATATCTCTTCACAATATGTAGATAAAATCAATGAAAATAGAGCATAAATCATATTACTGCACTAAGGGTAGAATGTTTGGGCACTTACTTGAAAATTTCTTTATTTCTTTTGCTAAACTAAAAGGGAAAATTGTAGAGAAAAATAATAAAAATGGTATAGACTGAATAAGTGAAGAAGATCCCTACTAAAAGAACCTTCGTACATTGCCAATTCCTAGTGCTCAAACATACACTCTCTCTAAAGATCAAGAATTCTCATAAAATGAAAATTTTATACAAGCAAAAGAAGGAAAGACACCAACTTTACACCTAATTGAAGCATCAACTGATAATATAGTTGAGGAAGAGAATTCAATGGATTACATGAATAGTAAAAGAGAAGACATAGATGAGAATCATAATGACAGAAGCAATTTACATCATTCTTTACAAGAAGGAATCTGCATAAATGATAATTTGGCAACCACTAATGTAGATCATCTAAAACTAATAATTTTTTATTTTGAGATAGAGAAGTCCATCAAAACAGAAAGGAAAAAAAATCAAAAGGAATAAGGGAACTCAAATATCTAAATCCTGCAAATAATTACCGAAACATATCAAGTGTTTCCCCAATTACATGACAAATCATATAATTTTAAACAGTAGAGGTATTGCTAAGTTGAATGCCTCCAATAGGTTGAAAAACCTCATAAGAAAATATCATCTTGACTTTTTTGATGTATTTGAACTAATGATCTACACCTATAATCATACAAAGATTTAAGAAGATTGGGGAATTTCAATTGAAAAGGAAATTATAATAATAAGGCATGGCTTCTTTGGCACAACAATGTTAGTGGATGAACCATAATTTAATTTTTGCATGTACTCATCAAATATCAAAATTTTAGCATACATGGTACCTTTGTTTACACTGCTTGCACAAGAGAACTGTGAAGCTGGAATAAATTTATTGTCATTGGCTCTAATATGATTGGATCATGGTTTGTTGGAGGTGAATTGAGAATGATAAAAAATCCCATTGAAAAAAAGGCGGACACAAACAAAATGTTAATGTGTGAATGAGTTTTATGATGTCATATATAATGAAGGACTTTTAGATGTTATGTATTAAGGGAACATCTTTAGCTAGTAGTGAGGGGCACTAGGGTGAAACATTTAAATGTCTTGATAAATTTCTCATTAATTTTAAATGTAATAGCATTTTTCATTACACTTTTGTTAAGCATTTAAGTAAGATCAGTTCAAATCACTCCCCGTTAATCCTCATTCTCAACATGATCCCTCAACTTATACACACTTCATTTAGATTTCAAAATAATTGAACTCTTAATCCAAATTTCAATGTCTATGTCAAAGAAGTTAGACAAACTAATGAAAAACATCTCTTGGGTAATCCACAAGAATTTGACTACTATACTCAAAAAGTGGTCCTGAGAAGTTTTTAGCAACATTTAGAAATTGGTAAGCGAAGGTGAGGATAAAGTATATAATCTTAAAAATAAATTTTCTTTAGATAACTTTGAAGAAATTAAAATGATTGAATTTAGAACAAGTCAATCGTCAAAACAACATCAATATAGAGGAATCTTTTTGGAGATAAAATGCTACAGCCAATGCTTTTATTGAAGGAGATAACAATTTGAGATATTTTCTTGCATATGTATAGAAAAAAAAAGTTAATTTTATTCTCAAGATTAAAGACCATTTCAAAGGCTGGCTAGTAAAAAAAAGAAATTGTAGAGAGTTGCTTGGACTATTTCTAATAATTACTTGATCAGATAGTAACTACAATATTAAGCTAGGTCATTAAGTACTCAATAACTTCTTTGATAAAAATAATAACTTATTTACCTCACTTAATATAATTTATTGCTTAACTAAAGAAGAAATCAAAGTAATAATTAAATCATTTGATAGCCACAAAATAGTAGGCCCAAATGGATTTACACTAATCTATCAACATTCATGTGAAATCATCATGTTGGATATCATACAAGCTCTACATGACTTTTCGAAGGTTCTTGCATAAATACTTGAAATACTCTATTGTTCTCATTCCAAAACAAAACAACTTTGTATAGGATTTCAGCCATTAGTCTCAACACTATCATTAGCAAGTAATAAACAAAATTTTATGAACTATATTGTAAAAGACTCTCCCTATATAATTGCTGACAGTCAAACCTATTTTCTTAAGGGAAGAAGCATAACAAATAACATTCTATTGGATCGAGAGCTTATTAAGGACCTTGAAAAAAATGTAGAAGGATGTTACTAAATTGGACATCAAAAGAACTTTTGATAGTACTAAATGGGATTTTATCATTAAAATGCCTGAAGCTAGAGGTTTTAATGATAAGTTTTGTGCTTTAATATGAAGGATGTTATGCAGTAAATATTAATCTATTTCATCACTATAAAGTCTTGTGGTTTTCTCAAAATAAATAAAGGAATTAAGCATAGAGACCCTTTATCATTTACTCTAATTATTTTTATAATGGACTACCTATTTAGAATGTTAAGCCAGGCTAACAAAAATAATAACTCCATCTATTTTTTTTTTCAAAATGTAAAACTCCTATAACTCAACTAGCATTTGTTGATGATATACTACTTTTCACCAATGGTTGGATAGCTTTAATAAGGAATATCATGCAAATCCTTCAACAATTTGAAAATCTCTCAGGTTTGACTCTCAATAAAGTAAATGTCAGTTTGCTGCTAATAAAAGTATGAAGGAAACAAATGTTAAATGGATTTAACAATTTACATGTTTTTCCAAAACAACACTCCCCTTAAGTATTTGGGAATCGATATTATAAAAGGAGAGAAGTCTAATCATTTTTTATGAACTAATCTACAAAGTTCTTAGGAGAATTCTTTCTTCTCATTTGGTGGTTGAGTCACTCTCATTCAAAGTGATTTCAGTTCTATCCCATCATACTATGCCCAAGTTCTCAACTTGCTAATAAAAGTTAAATAAAAGATTAAAAATATTTTCAACAAATTTATTTGAGTAAAGGAAAGGTAATACATTTCATTAGACTAGCTAAAAAAAAACCTTTGCAAACCTCAAGAAGAAGAAGGATTAGTATTCAGATCACTAGCAAACACCATAGAATGTAACTTCATCAAGCTTTGGATCAAATTTAGGGAAAACCAATTTATATGGGCCATATTCATGCATAACATATATTGTATGACATTACATCCTATACTTGTGAAATATCACAAAGGAGACTCAAACACATAGAAGACATTACCATCTTATGGAAATATAGTAGAAAAATTTATTTTTTAAAATATTAGTAAAGGCAAAATTAATTTCTAGTTTGATAATTGGTGTATTGAGGAGACCATTACAATCTATAATGATGACTCCCTTAGTTGATCTAAAAGTATCAGATTTTTCGCAAAATGAGGTATGAAATACTAAAAAGTTCACTATATTTACAATATATCTTGATTCATGACATCACAAAGATTCTTATTAATTCTAACAACAAGGATTCGTTAGTGATCATTTCTAGAAATAATAACTCCTAAATATCTAAGTTGATTACATGAAAGATTAAATCAAATGCACCCTATCCTTGGAGTAAACTAATTTGGAACAAAATTCTCAAGCCAACTTTATCCTTTTTTTCCTTTGGAGACTATTCTATAAATTATTACCAATTTATGATATTCTCAAACTTGAAGGGGCTAAGATTTCCTTCCAAATGCTATATAGGTTCGAAATGAAGAAGATTGGAAACATCTTTGTCAAATGGAAGTTCACCAATGAAGTATGGGTACTTCTTGGAAATATAGTTTAGATCTAGAATTACAAAATTCATGTTATCACTCCTTTAGAATACCTCATAAATTGGAGACCTACTCATAATCAAAAATTGAATATTCATTTGAGAACCATCACTCCTTTGGTCACTTTTTGGTTTATATGGATGGCCTATAATAACTACAAACATGATGAAAGTAAAACTCTATCTACAGAGTAGTTCAATCGATCAAAAATTATCTTTACAAAGCTTAAATTGTTTTAATTATAACTACTTCAAAAGTGAGAAGACAATTATACTTATCTGAATAACCTCATTACCTCAAAAAAACAACAAAATGGGAGTTTGTTTATTGGATAAGACTTGACCATTTTTGTATTAAATGACCATAGATGACAGTTTTAAATCACAACTCAATGCTAAAATTGGAGGTATATTTTGTAACCACAATGACAAATGCTTATTAAAATTCTCCATGACATATTTTGCATTCTCAGTGCTTCATGTAGAATTTTTAGCATTACTAGCAGTAGTGAAGATTATGACAACCTTCTCTACACACATTTAATAGATTGAAATAGACTCTATTAATCTTATTAAATTAATGAATGATGATAACATTGATAGCAATAATGTACCTTTGTATTTAATTACCACACTCAAATAGATTAAGAAATTATTGGGCAACACATATATAAAATTCAGTCACATACATAGAGAAGGAAACCAACCTGCATGTGTAGCAACAAAGTATATTATTATCTCAATGAAGCTACATTAGTTATACTTATACATGGTGACAAGTTGAATTAACATACTTAAGAAATTCCAATTCATCATTCTTGGGGTAAGTTAACTTAGATAACATATTTTTTTATTATGATTTCTCGAACTTCTTTAATTCAATTGGATACTTGATAATTTTTGCACTTCAAAATTTTGTTCTAAGCATTCATATTTTGGGATTGGCATTACCTTTTTTTGGGTTTCACTTTTCTGAAGCCATGATGTAATATGCACTCTTTTTTTCAAATGAATATTTTGCTTAAAAAATAAAAGTCCATTATCATTTAAAAAATAAGATTCTTACTAAGTATTAAACCTAAGTTGATTTTTCCATTTATAAAGATGAAATATCTAGGGAACATACATGATTGACCATCCAATAGTTATTATAGGATCCCACTTTAAAATTGATTGACCCCTTGGCTCATTAGCCTCTACCAAAATTGTAAAGAACATCCAAAACCCTAAGATTTAGTGGTTCTTTTAATTCTCATAGTTTTCTTTCTTGCTCTATGTTCAAATATATATACATATTATTATTATTATTATTATTATTATTAAGATGGAAAGAGAAGTGCCCAACTCCATCAAAATCAATATTAATGAAGATGGACTTGTTATTAGAATCTAAGATGCAATTTCATATAAGAAATAAGTATATTACCTTTTAATAGTTTATAATGTTGTGTCAATGATAATGAACGCATAATACGATCTCGATTATGAGCAAAAGTAACCTCTACCTCTTCAGGATAATTAAGCACTTAACACCATTAAAACTAATAACCCTATAATAAGGTATTTAGGTGATTATTAAGTCATAAAATATTTTTTTAATAGACATATAGTGTATTATAGTAATTTTAACAATTGAATAACACTGTATTAATTTTGTTGGAGTACCTCCCCTTAATTCATTGAACTTTAGTGGAACAAGAGTTTAGTTGGCTTCAAATTTTGGATTGATATGGAGACAAATGATGTAGATGCATACCTATTTATGTAACATCTTAATTTGATGCTCATTTGGATTAAAGAGTAGTTCCATTAGTAATAATAGTCTTTCCTAAGGAGATTGTTCATAAGAATGCATGAGGGATTCTTTTAATTTAACATCATAAATTAGTGCCAATTTAGGTTAGAAAACCAACTCCATTAGTAGGCTATATACTAGTAATCCCATGAGCAGAAGCCATATCATTACCATTATAAATTTTTGGTGGGAGATTGGGTTAGACATCATCTTATTCTTATATCACCTTTTGAGATTAATCATTAAGGCTCAAAAGATGGCTGGTAATCCATATCAACAAAGTAATTTTTCATTCAATATAGTACTAAATCAAATCCCTTCAAATTGGCAAAACTACATCATTAGGCTTAATCATTCTTTTTGATGGAGACAAAGTTGATACCTCATTATCATTCTTTTAGATGAAGGCAAGGTTAAATATTACTTGTTCAAATTCAATCTTCTCAAAATAATAATCCAAAGATCAAAAGAGTGTTAGTTAGCTCTTAATCGAGATTATTCATTTCTTATGAATTCATACAAGACCCTCCAAATTGATTGATAATTAATTACATATCATCCAATTTTTTTGCCATCTTTTCAGACGTTAAAATGGATAAGAAAAGACTTAAACATTATTTTGCTAAAAGCTTTAGAATAAAATGTTTTTTTTGTTTTATACCAACCCTTTTTTGAGCCTAAATTGTAAATTAAAATCATAAGAAAAAGACAAGCGAGAAAAAGGCAAGGGACTCCTTAGAGGTGAGGAATCACTTTCTAAAAGTTTTGGACAATGGTCACATGCTGAAAGTTCTTTCCCTATATACAATGTTCAAAATCTATTTATTCCAAGTTCACTTCAAATCTTTCATAAATCTAAAAGGTAGACCAATTTTAATTATAGATTAATCTAAACTGAATATTATTGCAATATAATCTTTATTACAGAACAAGGTAATCAATGAAGATTATAGTGGAATTAAAAAAATAACAACGCACATGCAATTTCACACAAAATAAAAACAATGCATAAGAAACAAACAATGACCGGATTGTAAAATTTTACAAGCTAAAACACCAAAAGCAGCTTCACCCGTTTTATCACACAACTCCTCGAGGAAAGTTCATAAAGCACTAGTCTCATGCCCGGTCGGGTTTGTTTTAGTGCCAATGGTTGGTGGATCAATCCTGTGCAAACCGGTCAGGCCGCCAGTCGGCTCATTCAAACCGGCTTGTTGTTCGACTCCAGTGTGATGTCCGCCCAAGCCGGTCTGATGCCCGGCTTCAGCGTGTTGAGCTTCACCCTTTCGTATAGCATTCTGCTGATACGCCTGCTGCTTCTCCAACTCAGCTTGATGAATCTTCTCCTGCTTCCTATCCTCCGCCCTTTTCTTTTGCAGTGGATCATTTGTCTTCACTTTCTCTGCCTGTCAATGCAAATAGTTACACTGATGAACACGATTGCAACAAATTATTCTAAATGGTAAAATTTTTGAGAAAGTAGTCAAAACTTGTTGGCAGATATTTCGGGTGATTGAGATGAAAAACAAATGTTTGAAGGGAATCACGAACAACGAGGGAGATCCATAACCGGCATTTCTTACCTGAATCCAATCTACAAAGTTTGTGCTTGATTTTAATTCGAATATGTGATTAGTTATACAACATTTTGTGCCAGATCAGATCAAGCTTCTCTCAAGAAGATTGATATTTCAATCTTTCTGACTGTATGAGATGGGAGCAAAGTCCGGACTACAAAGAATTTCTTAAGCAAACCAAGCATGCAAAAGCTAAAAGGGTTGATTAGGAGGCCACCTTTTCTTCAACGACAGCCATGGTTTTGTCCATGCCAGCCTTAGCGGATGCAGAGATGTTCAAGATCTTCTCCTTGGCAGCTTCCATCACGCACTGATCCTTCTATGCAATTTTCCTC
The DNA here is from genome assembly GCA_021442155.1 of Cymbidium sinense. Classification (NCBI taxonomy): domain Eukaryota; kingdom Viridiplantae; phylum Streptophyta; class Magnoliopsida; order Asparagales; family Orchidaceae; genus Cymbidium; species Cymbidium sinense. The sequence goes on from CM038222.1 coordinate 103,685,981, forward strand.
CAATCACAGTATAATTAAACAGATTAGCCTGCGGACAGTGAATGGGGACTACGGAGAGACGCTGGTCATTATATTGCTCGATCGTCGCCGTGGACAGCCGCCACGATTGGGGACACATGTCTTCAAATAGTTCCTTGTATTTATGATGTGCCGATCTACCAGGATCGCAAATTTTCTCGCCATACGATTTGAATAATGAACGGTCGATCAATTCCTGACTGTTTCAATGAAGCCGGATATCTATATCTATTTGTGGAAGAAGATGAATCGGCAAATAAAAAACCATAGATAAGCCAAGATCTAGTTTTTTTTTATAGAAAAAATTTTATATTTTCTTTTGATTGGTATAAATTCTAGTGTCACCTGAGGTCATAAGAAGAATTTGCTCAAAATCGTAAAGACAGTCTTCTATAAGCAGCTATTGAGCTCACTAACATCATCAAAATGACTAAAAGTTCACCAACTATCTTTTAATATGCTAAAATTAGCTCACTTCATAACTCATTGCTCCAAATTATATCCACTATAGGTATCTAGCCTCATTTGACTAGTCAACCAAACCTTATATAACTATTCATTGGTTATTAGACCAGGCCTAACTAGCCCTCAATCTAAATCATACAATTTCAAATGTTTTTGGCTTAGTTAATCAATATCTCGCTTTTAGCACTATTTAAGTGCTCCTTATTAAGAGGCTTTGACACTCAAAAGAGGGGAGGGTGAATTGAGTATTTTAAAATTATTATAAGTTAAAGCTTAATTTTTTAACTTTTGTAAAAAAATTAATATGAAACCAATTTAAATACAAAATAAATCACAATAGTAAATAAATGTAAGTGCAGAAAAGTAAAAACAACAAAAATAAAGAGACATGTAATATAGAGATTTTCATATAGTTTAGACAAACCAAAAAAATAATGATCTATGTCTATACCTATTCACCCTCACTAGAAATTTACTAATAAAAAAAAGATTATGAAGAATCTTTTGTATCCTCTTATACTGAACAAGTATAACCCCAATAACATATTTTCATATGTGAGGTAAGTACAACACCAAATAAATAATGTACTCTCCTACACAGGAAAATACAACTCAAAAAAAAAATATATACTTTCATACAGGCAAGCACAACTCCAACAAGTTCAAAGAATAAAGATAAATAAATAAATAGAAATATGAATATGTATCTCTCAATTTTAAAATACATTTTGCACTCAAGCTCACTAAGGTATAGCATGACAAGTTAAAAGAGAGCTAAATATAATTTTGTACTTTGATTTCAAAGCAAGCAATAAAACAATATTCAAGTTAATTTAAAATCAAATGCAAAAATCAAATCAACTTTATGAATACTTGCACAAAGTGAAATATAATGATTTTAAATATAAGTGTAACAAAAATCATTGTAAAAGTCTTATGAAAGTAATTCAAAATTCATTCAAATGAAAAACAAAATTGTTCAAATCACTTGGAATAAGTGAATAAAACATTGAATATTTTTTAATAATGTAACATGCAAAATTTTTCTGTCACACCAAACCATCAAAATCAAAACACATTTGATTAAATCAACTTGAAACAATCTTACTCAAGTCCTTTTTGAATGTATGAAATTATGTGCACAGACTTGAAGGCGACATATCTAAAGGTAGAAGCTAGCTTGAAGAAGATGAAAAAAATCTCCCCTTGAATGTGGTTGAAGAGATGAGTTAGGGAGAAGAGAACTTTAACATTTGAATTTAAGAGAGCACTTTAAAAAAAGATTTTGACAAAGCTGAAGTATCCAAGAGAGAATTAAGTCATGCGCATCTCATTAAATAGAGTTAGAACTAAGAAGGATGTGGTGTTTATTTTTGGATGTTTGAGGACACCGCGCAGATCATAGTAGATACTCATTGAAGTAATTGAGTATGATATTGAGGTATGATGTACTATCTCAAAAGAAAGAAGCATCAGTCTTCAATGGACCTAATCACCCAATAAGGACTCCTAAGGCATGATGGGTCTTAGAATATACCAGAGATTTTTCCCCTACTTTACTTGGACGAATAAAGAAAGGTTTATATTAAACCGTGTTCTAAAGTTCCCTATGGAGGTAAGCCTCCTTAGTTAATTACATCTTAAGGAATGAAGTATCCTAGAATACTCTCGATTAAGGTAGACAATTATCATCTCCAAAGATTTCAAGGTTAAACTTTCAAAGGATTGGTTAGGTTCAGAAAATCAAGTGGGAAAGCTCAAGGAGAAGACTTATTTTTGGAATCCAAAGGGAGGAAGTAGGAAATACTTATCATACTAGGAAGCCTAGTGAGCATTTCAATCTATCCTATAATTGAGCTTTATATTTTGAGATTGAAGAGAATTATATGTTTGAGTTGAATTTTATTAGATTGATAGGGCTTATAATCTACCAACACAAGGTTGCGGGAATGCCTAAGAGGTGAGGATTTATGCTTGTAGCCCAAAAAAAAATAGCTACCTCAGATCCTAAATCTAGGGAGCTTTAGCTTAAGCTAAAGCACGACCTAAATCTAAGAGAATATAGGCATAAGGTTTACCTCTACAAGAGAGGATAAACCGCCCGGCTGCTGGTCTTACAACCGCCTGAGTGGCCACCAACTAACTCCTCCTATGATTTAAATCGATGTGGTCCAGTCATATAAAATTTCAAGATAGTTGGGCTGTTATTTATTTAGAAAAGAGGCTAAAGTCCTTAAATTCACTCTCTAGCAGACTAGAGCATGAGTGGTATGAGTAATGACTTAATCTAATGCAAAAATATTTTCAAGTTTTATTTAATATTTGACACTTCATTTGGACAAAGGCTTTAGGATTTTGATGCCTACATGTATGATGAAATAAGATTGTTAGCTAAATCGGTGAGAAATGGGTGTTTTCTAACTCAAAGGATGCCCTCACAGGTCAAGCATTCCCTTATCGTGCAAGGATGGAAATCTCCTATTTTTAAGAGCGAAATAATATGCATGCAAGATGTGAAATATACAACCATACAGCTAAGGGGTTGCTAAATATTTTAATTATCTTATTTAAGACCTAGGCTTTATGGTGAGATTATGAGTTGTAGAAAATTTTAGTTATGAGTGATTAATTAAGATAGAAAAATTAAATTCTCTTAAGAGTATAAATGCATCCAGGCCACACATTAAAGCATCAATCATAAGAAACTATGAAAAGCATGCCATCCTAATGCACAATCTAAAAAAATCATTAAAAATTTTATAAAATAGCACAAAAGAATAAGAGGCCTGTGCGATTGGGTACCACTGTACAACCCAAAAAGAAAAGATGGGTAGCCGAGCTCTACCTTATACAGTCCAGAATTACGAAATAATAATTACAATTTATAAATTGCTATGGGGTCTTCTTCCCTTCATTTCTTCATATCTTCTTTCTTCCTTCTCTTGATTTGGATGTGCTTGCTTCAAAGGTATCACAGGGCCTCCCAGTATAAAGCCTTCTAGCCACTGCTTATCTTAATCCCCCATATCATTAATACTAATTCCTAAAACAAAATTACATTAAAAATAGGAAAGGTAAATCTAACTACACTTATAAAATAGAGGTTATCTAAACATACCTATAATCTCAAGCAGTTATATAAGTAATTTGGACTTAACACCATGCACATGGGTAACCAAGCCCACATGTCCTAACTTGGATTATGCTTAGGGGTGTAAGCAACCTATAAAGAGATCATTCATATTTATTTTTAAGCAACCCCTTAAGCATAATCCTCTGTAGAAAATATGATTAGGCTAAGAACAACCTAACATCCAGTCTACGAAGCATGCACCATAACATCTAGTCTAAAATATTACATTACAAAATAAAATATACACCAGACATACACCATCATAACTTAGGACTAGAAATATTGGATTAGTTCTATTGTGTGTGTTAAGACCTGTGCAGTATGTTTTACTATGCATTAGAGTTCATATTTTTCCTAAGTGTAGAAAGAGTCAATTTAATGTGAAAGGTTGATTTCACTTGAAGTTGTTTAATGGATTTGAGAATTTTAATTTGTATTTTTTTTATTTCATATGATTACACTTAGCAACTAAGTGTTTTAAAGAGAAGAAAGAGGATTGCCCTCTTTTATCCCTACCTTAAGTCACTTTCTAAAGCATTTTAATTTGACTTAGCTTTCTTTAATGCATAGCTTATTAAATGATTTAATTTATCCTAAGTTTAGATTCACTCTAAATAATCATATTCAATATGAAAGGCTTCTTAAGATTAATCTAATTGAATTACTTTCACATAACATATATCAATCATTCCATTCCATCACATGTAACATGCATATAATTTAATTCTAAGTGTATCTATACATGCAATATATTTTTGCACACTTATATGATGAATGTATACATGTGTATTTAAAGTTTATATTATTTTATTTAATTGAATTATTTAATCATATTAGTTTAAAGCTCTATCAAAATTCTTATACAAAAAGATATATAAATGAAATTAAATAGGTACGTGTCATTATTAACCAAGGAAGTGATGTAATCAAATGACCACCTTAGAGCTAACTAAAGCCTTGTGTTCCTGGGATGTCCAAATTATATACCCATTCACATTCAAACATATGTAAATTTATATACATGAATCATAGGAAAGAGATTATTAACTTATATGTAACACAAGTTAATCATTTAGATGATTATAGAATGAATGTATCCTTGATAAAAGATAAGGGTTCTAATTCCATAATTAAATACACACACACACACACACATGTATAAGATACATAAGCAAGTACGTGCCAATATTAACTAGGGAAGTGAGGTAGTCAAATGACCTCCTTGGGGCTACTTAAAGCCTCGTATTCCCGGGATGTTCAGACTAAACACTTATTTTTTCTTAAATATATATGGATGTATACATAAATAAAGGAAGAAAAACCATGCAAAGATTATATTTTTATTTGATTGAAACATTTATTCATGTGGATTAAAGTTCTATCCAAATTCTAATGTATAAACATATTTAAATTAAATCAAATAATTATGTGTCACTATTAACCAAAGAAGTGAGGTAATCAAATGACCTCCTTGGGGCTAACTAAACTCTCGTGTTCTCGAAATGTCTGGACTATATACTTATTAACATTCAAATACATGTAAAACTACATATGAATTAAGGTAAAGAAAGCTTTACTTCACATATCTAAGCTATAAGAACATGCAAACCTATATATGTTCATAATTACTATCACTCTAATCAATGTAATTGATTTATGAACTTTGAAAAATAATTTGAATTTATTAGTGATAATAGCCACACATATTATAAATTGATCCAACACATGCAAGCTTACAAAAAGAAAACCATTTGATTTAATTAACTTTGAAAAGATGAATGCATGATTTTAAATACCATACAACATTTATCAAATAGAACCATTTAAAGCAAACTAAAGCTTCTTTAATTCCAATTTTAATTTCATATTTTGATTTGATTTGAGGATGTGAGAAAAGGTTTGTTGATCCTAACCCATTCCCATGTTTGTTAATTAATTTAGTTTAATGAAATGTCATTAGGTCAATTTTATGGGGTAATTAGGTTGTAATATGTATTAAATCCATTAATTAACCCTTTTATATGTTACCTTAACATAATTACCCAAATAACTATGAGCCAACATGATGTGCAAATGCATTGGAAATAAAATTAGCAATGATCCTAAGAAACAAAAGGGGTCTAATGCAATTGGCTTATAATTAATGGTTAATTAAGCTAAGGAACTTAATTAAGTACTCTTATAATTCTCTCACATATGTGTACTAATTATAATTTCCTTAAGATTTTCTTAGGTTGTTGAACACCTAAGGGTCTACCCAAGACTTAATTAATTAAAGTCTAACATGATTAACTTTTAATTTAATCACTTAAAAAATTTAAGTACTTAATTAAACCTTAATTAGTTTGATTAATGGAATGAACCTAGGGGAAATAGGCTAAGGAGGAAGCCTCAACTTTATCCTGTAGGGTTATTCACAGTTAAACAATAATTAACAACTTAATTAATTAATTTATTACTACTCATGGGGTTAATTAATGGTTAATTAACTTAAGAAAGTAATTAAAGCATAATTAGTCAATTTTTCTAATTAATTAAGCAATAAATCCCAAGAAATCATGGGAGGTAGAGGTCATCCCATTAAATTAACTCACAAAGTTTGGGGTTAATTACTTAAGTAATTAAGAAATTGCTAAGCTAATTAATTTGGTAATTAAATACTAATTAAGCCTTAATTACTATTCCAAACTAATTTTTAATAAATTCTCCTCTGAAATACCTTTAAAATGAGTATTTATTTATTTTTTTTGATTTTTTTACAAAGAGTTATGATTTTTACAAATTCCAGCCATTAGAACATATTAATTAGGCCTAATTAACCCTTAATCCCGTGAGACAGCTATAATTAATCCCACATGCTAAAGGATTAAATCTGGTAATTCTAATGGATTTAATCACGACCGTCCGTTATGATCACATGGAACAGATGGTGCTAGATCTATTGTCCCGCGAGCGAGGGAGAATGGAGTCCATCAGCCATTGCTCGAGTGATCTGAGCTCACCTGAGCTCAGATCGGCTCCAAACTGATCCCACACCTTTGCACAAAGGATCTAAAGGGATCCAATGGCTAAGATCACATGGGATGAAAGTTTTCTTCAAAAAGCTCCAACAAATTTTCATCCAAAGGTTAGATTCAATGGCATACCTTAGTGGAGCTTAAGACCGATGGAAATCTCGATTGAAGAAGCTTCATCTAGTATAGATGAAGCTCTACTGATCAACCCGAGCTCCAATTTGAGGTGGTTTACTCGGAAGGTCAATACCTAAAGCTTTGGTGGTCAGCATTGATCAAAATCAGTCCTCTGATCATCGGGAAGCTTGGGGAATGATTTGTTCTTGCTTAACTAGCTCCAAGGATGGTGTGTGCAACGTTAATTGCAGTTTGGTTGCAGTTTGAGCAAATGGGAATCAAGGGAGGAGTGCCCTATTTTGGCTTGAAGAAAACTGAGAATAGGGAGACTTGGGAAGGCTTTGAGACTCCAGGAAGGGGCTCTGGTGGCTCGTCTTAGGGTTTTCTAGCTTTGAAGAATGAATTCATTTGTGTTTGAGTGGAAATGAGGGGGTGTATACCCCCTCCTCTTGATTGGACAACTTAAACTAGTTTAGATTTTTATGATCATCCGGCCACCTCAGGGGGTCGTGGGTGGCAGGGAGTGGATGAGGTGGCTAGGTTTGGTTGGGTGAAGGTGTGGAGGTGGCTGGCAAGGATGGTAGTGGTTGTCCTTGGTGTTTCAAGTGTACTAATGGAGGAGGTGAAGTGATTTCTCCTCTTGGGTCATGGCCAACCCAACTACCTTTGGGTCAGGTTGGGCAGTGTCCTAGGAGCCTAGGTGGACCAATGGGGGAGTGCCAAGTGGCCAAGGAATGGATATGACCACTTACATGGGTGATTTATCTCATGTGATACCATTAACCCAAAGGTAGAATGGTCATTTGACATTGGACTTGATTTGGCCAAATTTAGAATGATTCAAAAGTGGGTTGGGCCAAATTTCATGTGATTTGGAGTTCATTTTAGTTTGATTTGGCTCAATTTGATACATTTAAGTCAAATAAGATCAAATCGGGTTAGGTTGACCAATTGGTCAAATAGGATCAAACCAAGGGTTGGGTCAAGTTCATACGATCATTTGGGATGTATTAGTGTCATTGGTTTAGCTTGATTTGGCTTAGATTTGATTTTGGCTCATTTGAGTTCATTTGAGTCAAATGGATCAAGTTGACCAATTTGACCCAATTGGCCAAACTGGCTTGGGTCATGGCTTGGTTTGGGTTTGGTTGATAATTTGGAATATGTTGTAGGCTTTGGTTGAGTTTAATTAGGATTTGAATTGGTTTTAGGTTGGTTTGACCCTTTAGATCAAGTTATGTTCAATAGGTCATTTGGGTCTAGTGGGTCAATTTGGCTTAATTGAGGCTTTGGTCAAGTTCAACAATCAATTTGGAATGAACTTGAGCCATTGGTTGCAATCAATTTGATTTAGATTTTGATTTGACCCATTATGGCCATGTAGGTCAAATTAGGTCAACTTGGGTTAAGAGGGCCAATTGGGTTAGGTTTGGCTTAATTGAAGATCAATTCATGTTCAAATGTTGGTTTTGAGTTGGTATGAATCATTGGTTTCAATTAATTTGGCTTAAATTACAATTTGGCTAGTTTGGGTTCATATGAGTTAAGAGGGTTGACCTGGTCAAAGGACCAAGTTGACTTTATTTGACCCAATTTATGATAATTAATCAACCTAGGGTGATCAACAATCATGATAGGAGGTTTAGGTAGGCTTGGTTCAATCTAATGTGGGTAGGATTGGAACTTGGCTCAAATAGGTCAAATTGACCACTTTGGGTCAAGTGGACCAATTGTGTTTAGTTGGCATGATTTTGGGTTGAGTTTGATTTAGTTGAGTTTATATATGGCTTTGGGATTAATATATAAATTCAATTATAATTGGTTTGGGTTTTGGTTCATTTGAATATTTCAAATCAAAAGGGTTAAGTTGGGTTTGACTTGGATTAGTATTGGTTTGGCTTGATGATTGTAGATTTCATTTATATTTGGAAAGATGATTGAAGGAATACTTGATTTATGAGAAAACCAATTGAATTTGGGTTTTGGAATGAAGGAATTTGGCTAAGTCCATGAAGTTAGGTCATGTGGCTTAGGTTTAGATTTTGGTTTAGTTTGATTTAGTTTTAATGATTTAAATATATATTTCATTTATATTTATGAAGATGGTTAAAGATATAATTGATTCATGAGAAAATCAATTAAATTTGAATTGATTTGGGTTAAGATTTGGCTAAGCTCATGGGATTGATTCATATGTCTTAGGAAGGGTTTTGATTTAATTTAATTTAGTTTGATTTAGTTTTGATCATTTGGATGTAGATTTGATTTATATTTTGGAATAAGATTGAAGATATAAATTGATTATGAGAAAATCAACTGATTTTGGATTGATTTGGATGGGATTTTAGCTAAGTTCGTGAAAGAAGGTCACATGGCTTAGGCAGGATTTTGGAAAATTGGATTTGGAATTGATTTTATTGTAAGTTTGATAGATTGATTGAAGGGTTGAATTGATATTTGAGAAAATCACTTGAGTTTGGATTGATTTGAATTTGGCTAAGGCTAAGTCCATAAGATAAAATCACAAGGCTTAGGTTGATTTTGAGTTTGGATTTGATCATAAGCTTTAATCATTTGGCTTGGAATTTGGATTTGGATTTGGATTTGGTATTTGAATAGAATTTGAGGTTTGGTTAAGGCTTAAGAAGCTTAACAAAGATTGGGTTTAGGCTATAGGGTAGGTGGATCTCCCTAAGTCCTAATACATAGCCTAATCCTATGGTTACCCTTCTAAGTCTCTGGGCTTAGGTTAAGTGTTGTATTATGACTAAGGAAGTCTTACTGTCTAGAAAAATCCTAAATCTAAGATGGGGAGATTGAGAACTCACTCCAAAAGTGAGGTCAACAAAGGTTCAACCAAATCAAGAGAAAAAGAGAGGGAAAGAATGGGAGAGAATTTTCATAAGGAAAAATTTTAATATATTTAAAATTTATAGAACTTGATTTAAATTTAAATAAACTCAAACCTAAGACATATATGGTTGGTCAAGACACTGGAGGGAAGGCTGATTCAAATCACTTAGCATAATTAAGCAAATACAAATTAAAGAAGAGATTAAGACATGCATGGTTCAAGAGCAAGAGAGAGGGAAAAGATAAGAGGGAAATCAAGTAAGACAAGCTTTTGATTTTGAACATTTGATCACATGTAAATGACTTTTGAAATAAATCAAATTCACATGAAGATTGGGATGACCATGCAAGAGGAGGGAAGCATTTGAAGCTCTTAACATAATTAAGCAATCCTTAATTAGGTAAGGGATCGAATAAGGAAGAGATTTAAAATAAATTAAATTATAAATAAATTAAAATCAAATTAAGAGGGGGTGCGACAAGATTAAATGCATGCAAATTAAGAGTTTAATTAATCAATCAATCAAGAACTAATAAAGGAAGGCAAGTAGAATTAAATCAAAGATAATAAATTAATTAAATCTAATTAAGGGGACGAACAGGGAATTCCATAAATGAATCAATCTCCAATTAATGTAAGCAATCAATTATAAATCTAGAGAGATTAATTAAGAAAATATTTGAATAATAACATATTAATTTAGGTAAAATATATACATTAATGTAAGAAGCCCTTCATGTACATATTGGGGGCTGAATCCATTTAGTAAAGTTGTAAGAATGATTTTTTTTTTCTTTGTAAGAAATAATGCAAAATCATTAAACCAATGACATACTTTTAAATTCATCTTGTTGGAAGTAAAATGCACTTTCTCTTTGATAGATAGAAGCTCCATTATTGGATTCCAATTTATTTATGGGTGACACTAGACCTTACTGATGAGATTGACCTAGTGAGGTAGAAAGGATGAAGAGGGGGTGGTGGTGGGGCGAGAGAAAGAGAGAGAGAGAGAGAGAGAGAGAGAGAGAGAGAGAGGTGGAGAGTACCAATGACTTGGGTGAGTAGAGATAGAAAGAGAAAGTATTTGCAATGGTCTATTAGTTAAGAATAGGAAAGCCTGGTAAAAACATATAACTAAATTCAAGCAAAAACTCAGAAAGCTATATCTACAGTAAAAGTTTTCTAAATGTCCAACTATAGAGCTTTTGAATGTTCCTCTTAATCCTTTATTTATATGATGGGAGGCTATAGGAAAAGCTGCACCATAAATAAGAAAATAACAAAAGTAAATGTACACACTCAAAGGATTGTAGAGTACAAAAATAAGTATAATGTCCTAATATGATGGTGAAGGTGGATTTCTAGTAACATTGCCTTCCATATAAGATGACTTAAAGGGTCTTAGATGAGGGGGAAAGTACATTAATTGAGTTCTTACCAGGTTGTACATAGAGCAAGTAGTTAGTGAGTTGCTCGATTACATTCCTTTGATGGATAGACTGAGTGAGTTTGTCTAGAAAGATGTGGTGAGTTCTTGGATAAGAACTTCATTTGATCATGCTTGGCTCCTAGGTTATTAGGTGAGTGGAAACTTGATTTGGACTAAGCTTATAATAAAATAAATGATTTAAGGTATACCATTAGTATACTTTTAATTTCCCAACTCTCTCATTCCTTGAAGATGTGCCTTACAAAAGGATAAGAGAATTGGAGATCAACTAGAATGTTTTTACTATAGCGAAAAGAAAAAATATCTTATTTAATACAATATGAGCAACATTTTTGCAAAATTTATGCCATCATAATTTTATATTTGACTAATGATGTGATAGTTGAAGAGCACTTGGCATATAAATTAGATCCTTTTCTACATTTAGCAAGTGCTAATAATGGCATCAATCTCCTCATGAGCATGTGGTTAACATTAGTAATTTCCATCTTTAGAAGTTGATCTTAAAAAAATGCAATTCCATTACTACAAGGGTGAAAGAATAAAGATCTAGTTGGCCTAAGGTGACAAGTGTGGCACCCTTTGAGGTAACTCTAATGATAGTGCATCTTCTGAGGTTCTCCATGAGATGAGTGAAACACCTGATGTGGTAGGTTTATTTAGTTACAATAAGGGGGGGGTTCTTCTGGTTAGGAGATGAGTGAAGAAAGTGGTGGCTTGCAAGTGATTATTTTCTATCAATAATATCAAGGTCACTGTTCAACTTAGAGAGATATCTATTTATACTATATTTTCATTTGTCAATTTACATTTAAATAAATTTTTACTCATAATTTTGTTCAGTAAGTAGGTTTGATTTGCTAGTGGAGGGTGTTTACTTGGCAACCATTGTTGAAAGTAATGGTTCATTTCTTGATAATTTTTTTAGGGATTTAGTGTCTTCCATCCTTTCTAAGCCTAGGATTCACCAAATGATAAGAAGTTTTTTATTTCTAACTTTGAGTGCATAAGAAGCTTCATTGATTTTACAGTGATGTTCTGAGCTCGAGATAACAATCATAGTGATATGCCTTATTAGTTTGTTGATGAGCCTTCTTAATAAAAAAATATAATCCTCGTGCCTTATTATATTATATGCGGGTTACTCTAATTATGAAGAGGAGAGAGCTGATGAGATCTTCTCAGTTGGCTTACAAAGAAGAGGTCATCATCTTAGAGGAATGGGAAGAACCATAAATAACTTGAATGTAATGTATGGCCTGTTAACTAGCATGAGTGGACAGTTCTTCTTCATGTGAGCAATTGCATGCGCTAGTGATTCCTCAACTACCGAGCTCAATCCCCAAAGTGACATTTGAGAAGAGCTCTCATGCTTAGGTGTTTGAGGTAACATACTTGTAGGTTGAGTTGGATAGCATCAATAGAGTAAGTTACGAGTTTGAACTTAGCTATAGATGTTGAGTTATTATTCAAGGAATTGTACGAAATGTAGTTGTAGCAACTCATTGCCATGATGAGTTATCAAAATTTTCCCTATTTATGGTGAGCTTCTAGTTTTCTTAGCATTATTTAATATGAAGAGGATTCCTTTCTCTAGATGTCATGTTAGATCTAGTATTTTTTGGCAAGTAAATGTAAATTATATTATAATGAGAATGTAATAAATATACTTACATTCAGTATGATGTAATTAAATTTGATTGTAATGAAATTTTATTTACCAAGTTTACCTTTTTTGCATTTTTTTATCACTATTCATGCTATACCAAGTTTGGTAATTGCGGTGATATGGTGAGTTTGTGATTTATTTGATTTAATAGGGCTTATTTGTAGTGATCTTATCAAATATGTGGTGAAAAATTTGGAAAATCTTTAATAATGATGATGAGAAGATTTAAACCATTTACATTTAAATTTTAATTTGATATTAACTTAAAAGGTGAGATTTATCTCTTTATAAATATTTACCTTGATAGTTGGGTGATTCATCATTGTCATTTACTTCATAGCATTTTTTTTTTGCATATTTTATGCAAGCTAGTTATTTATTTCTAATAATTATTTTAAGTGAGTACATTATGACTACATTGATGAGATGTACCCATGCATTTCCAGATGCTGAATATAGTGAGTAATTAAGTGCAACACGACTACTAGTAGACATGACATTTATGGTGTATTATTATAAAGGCTTGAATTTTATTATGCAACCCTCTTATGATAATGTAGTTTAATACTTCATATTTTGAAAAGTTGTGCATCCCTTATGATAACTTCAAACTAAGGCTCAGACTCCCATTATGCTTACAGTTGACCGACATCTAAACTTTTTTGGATTAGTACTTGCTCAATAGTTATTGTATTTAGTAGAATGTTTAGTTACTTTCATCTATTACTTGTAAGTGGAAAGAATTCCTTGGTGTTTAACAGTATTATGCTAAATATTTTCTACCAAGGCTCAAAAGAATGGAACCATTTAGTTTTCAATGATTATAAAACTAGTTTAGAAATTAAGGTGAGGAATTAGCATAGTAGATTTTTGTTTGTCAAGTGTTCCATTAGACAACTTGTGTTGATTAGGTCAATCCATTTTGAAAAGCAAATGACATTGGTATTCAAGTTGAATGTAGTTGAGGCTACATCCTTCCAAAGACTAGGGGGGAAGTTTCCATACTGACTTGTACCTTAAAAGCAACAAGGTATACCAAAATTTGTGAAGTAAGTAATCATCACTTATTCTCATTATTAATTAAGACTTCATTTTAAGTAAGGTACTTATTTTTTGTTCTATAGGTGGGGTTGAATTTGCAATGTATCCCATGGACTTAACAATGCTCACCATCTTGGTTGAGTAGCCTCCTAGCTTAATGAGTTAGTGATCTGTATAGACTTGCTCTCCACAATAAAACCATTGTTAGTGTAACTAGAGTACACTTAAACTGTGAAGGTGACTGCCTTAGCTTCATAAGAAGCAACATTTTTTTATTAAGGGAACAATTAGGGTATGACTAGTGCAAAGACCACTGAGTAGAAGTAAGGAAGAAGTTATTGAGTCTTATACCTTAAAGAAGAAGAAAATAATTAAGAGGATGGGGTAGGGTTCTATTGAGATAACTAGTTCTTACTACTCGTGCATAGCCTTTCAATGTTGAATTTGACATAGGGGATCATATATACACATTAATGACTTAAGAGAAATTTGGGTTGATTCCCCAACTAAAGTTATCTATTACTATGATGAACACCCGAACTATTTATTGGACATCAACCTATGACTTAAGCTAGGAGATCTTGATTGCTTGCATTTAATTGGCTGATTTAGAAGTAGAATATTAGACTATCAAATCATTTTTAAAAGAAAAGTTTGATTTTTATAATTGAGTCGACAATGGCTTAAAAGAAATAAATTTGCTTTAGGGCTCCCTCATCTAGAAAAGAAGTCAAATAAAGTGAAATTTTGGCATAATAAAACTTTTTAAAGTAGTTTTTGAACTCTCTGTTGTAGATGTTCCCACATGCATGTTCAAGTAGGGCATTCAGTTCAACATTCAAAAACTAATCACCAGTGGCAACCTTAATCACTAATTCTTAGACATGAAAAAATTTTATATATTGCTAACTTCTGATGAAATGATGGAGTAGGTGCTATAACATGACTAGACTTGTTATAGTTTTCTTATTTCTTTTATTTTATATATAAGTAAAAGAGAGAAATTTGTACTTGACCTAATTTTTACATTATCATTTTTGAAGATAAACAAAAAAAATTTCTTCATTTAACTCACCACATTTTATGTTGTGGGTTAATGTTCTCTATTTCTTATATTCAACAAATTTATTATTTTGTTTGCACTTTCCAAAATATATGTACATGTTAAATGTGACTGGCTACCAATGGCATGTTCATAATAAAGCTTGGTAATATTTGAACCCATGAGTACTTATCTTGTAAGTACTCAAAAAGTACTTTAGTTATGTTATTGATGGTTGTTCAATAGTTGTCTTAGTTATACCTCACTTAATACTAAAATTTTTTGATATTAGTGAGGCCCAACATAAACTCACCAATAAGAGGGACTCACATCCTATTTGAAGATAAAATTTATGTCACCACATAGACTTTAGAAATTTCTTATTTGAATAATCAAATGATTCATTAAGCAATAAATATATTATCTCGGAAGATAAAGATGTTATCCTATAATAGATTCTATCATTTAACAAAAGACTCCTAAGGCTAATGGGTCTTTCAGTATGAGAGATTTTTCCCCTGATCTACGTAGAGAGTAGAATACGATTTATTTTAACTGGGTTCATGGTTCCCTATAAAGACAATCCCTTATAAATTACATCTTAATAAGGGTCTCTTCCTAATAATACTCTCAATTAAAGAAATAAGTTATTATTTCTAAGAAATTCTAAGTTGGTCTTCAAAGGATTAATATTTGAAATTTTCAATTGGGATTGATTCAAATTGGAGAGAGAGTTATTTTTGGAATCAAAACAGAATGAAGTAAGAAATGTCAATTGATATTGAGATTCCTAGTAAGAACTTCAACTATCCTATAATTGGGTTTTAAATTTTGGAACTTTATTTTAGATTTTGAGTTGATATTTCTTAAAAGTCTAGGGCTTAGATTCTAATGATACAAGACTGTAGAAATGGCCAGGGTTGAAGACTTATTCCTAATAAGGATGCTTCAAAGCCTAGTCTACAAGTGCTTCTAACTCAAGTAAAATGCTTGACTTAATTTTAGTTTTGAAATTATTGGTCATTCTTCTCACTTGAGGGAATTAACCTATCCCTGACTCTTTTGGACTTGCAACTAACAAGGAGAGGGTTGCTAGCTAACCCCACCTATGCACATTTTAAATTCATGATGCTAAGTCTCATGAATGCAGGATGGCTAAGCTATTGTATTTTTAGAAAATGAATCAATGAACCTAGACTCACTCCCTAATCCCTAAGATAATGTAAGGTATGAAATGCATCTAACTATGCATATTTTTAAGACTTTAAATATTTTGACTCAAGATTTATTTGAGGTCTTGGGTATGCATATTCCTAATTCCATACAAATAGAAATAATTATGAGCCAAATCAATAATAGAAGGCAGACTTCCCCAAGAAGGTGGTCATTCTCACAAGTCAGATGCCCCTTATGTGCAATCGATGAAATGCCTATTCAAGGATTTAGAGGAATATGATTTCATGGTTTCAAGACCTAATTAGATTCTAATTGATTTTAAGTTTTGCCTAAGGTTTTGATTTATGAGAAGTTTCAAATTTTCTTTTATTTTTGTTTTAGTTATTTAGATTTAAATTAGGTACAATATTTAATTTTTTCTATGATCCTAATCATCTAGGAATTTAATCACAAGAAAGAAAAATAGAGAAAAGAAACCTAGAAAAGCAGGTTGATTCCATTGTGCACCCAAAATAAATCAAACCAATTTAATTTAACAAAAAGCCAATGTAGCTGAATACTGTTATACACCTTGAAAGAAAGAGCAAACGGGTAGCCGAGCTCTACCCTTATATAGCCCGACCTAGAATTACAAGTCTAGATCTATGGGTCTTCTTTCCAGGATCATCTCCTTCTTTAGGGACATCCATTGGACTTCATAGGAGACCACTGCATCTTCTCCTGGTAGGGTTAGCTCCTGCTAATCCTAGACCCCATAGATCCTAACCTAATTATAAGCTTAAATTTACATTTTAAAATTCAAAAATAAATTCTAAGTCTTGCAAAATGGATGTTAGCAAAATACAAACAACACACAATAATTATATTTCATAAACATATGGGCTTAGCATTAGTTACTTGCCAAGCCCGCCTATTCTATGGGCTATGCTTAAGGACTTAAGAACACCTAAAAGAAAACTACATTTTAATTTTATTTATGATAGCAATTTTTTTCTAGCATATCCTCTTGGAGAAGATAATATTAGATCTAAAAAGAATGTCCTATCATTCAATCTAATGGGCAAACAATCCTAGATATGTAGTCTAAAATAGTACACCATAAAGACATGTGAAGCATATCACGTCACAACATAGAGAATCATAAAAAGGACTCACAGAATGACCTAACCTAAGTCTAGGGTCCATGATTAAATGATCTAGTGTGTGAAGAAAATAGGATTGTGTAGTAAGACTTCGCTAGGCCTTTTTAGTTCAAGTTTTAATTTGGATTTTTGAGTTGGTTATAATTTTACCTTTGGATGGTTTCAATTCAAATTATTTAATGATTTATTTTTATTTTTATTTTCACTTTTATTTTGTTAAAGTGAAATTTAGGTTTTCAAGAATGAAGAGTAGAATGAATCTTACTTTTAGGTGAAATCCATTATATTCAACATCCTAACCCCAAGTAGAATGAAACCTTCATCTTCCCAATGGTCTAACTAAGATCTTTAAGTTTCTTAATCAATTTTTTTAGTTTCATTTAGATGATTTGGATTAGAGTTCAATTTGAATTTTTAATTAAAGTTTCAATTCTTCATTATATTTCTTTTGATTTGATTTAAATCTTCTATAATTCTTAGTTTAGTTTATTTTCAATTTGATTTAATTTATTTCATTTGATTTTTATATGAATTGTTTCGTTTGGTTTAGGTTATGTTTAGGTTTGTTGAATTATGTTCATTTTATTTAGTTGAATTTATGTTAACCTAAGGCACTTAGGTTAATGTTTAGACTGATTATGGATTAAAATTTCATTAAGTGTTTGTTTGTGATTTCGTTAACTTATGGTTTAATTATTCTTAATATGCATTATTAATTTTTTTAAACCTTAAGTATGAAATTGATTAAGTTATTTGATTTAAGATGTTAGAAAACCATCCTAAATATTTTTGATGTTTGATTAAGATTAGTTCAAATTATTTCATGATTTGATGAATTTATGAAATTTTTTATTAATTATTTGATTCATATTGATTTAAGAATTTGAAAATTCAATAATTACCAATCCAAAGGTCAATTAGGTTTGAATTTTTTAGGGAAAGTGGGTTTCCATGCAAATATCATGTTTCCAAAGTTTGACCATAATTAGATTCATAATTAGAGTGTAATTAAGGTTTTAATTATTTCTTAAAAAGGGTTCATTCATAATTTTCATGACCATTTTATGCAAATCATTTATAGATTTCATTTTTCATTGATTCCACTCACAAAGACTTTTCCAAAGAGGGTTCATTCATAATTTTTTGGAAATTTGGTTGATTTATTGTGATTTAATTAATTTCTGATTAATTATTTGAATTATTTAATTCAATTAATTACCTAATTAAGTCATTTTGTGATTTATTTAGTTTCAATGAGTTTCATTGATAATTTTAAGTTCATTAAGACTTATTAAGTTGACGTGAGGTTATTTAATACATTTTCATGATTTATTTCATTTTATATTAATTTATTTAACTAAAATTGAGTTTTAGGATTTGAAATTTTTATATTTCATGAATTACTTTGAAATAATTCATGAAACTTTTTTCTAAGGTGTGTTTTAACCTCAATGTTAACTCCCAAAGTTTTATTTGAATTGGATTAATGGTTTATGATTAATTAAGTTTTAAATAAATTCATTCAAATCAAATTAAAGCCAAAATACCCAAAATTAATTGAATATTTTAATTTTAATGGATTCTTTACATCGAGATGAATCCATAGGTTCTAAGTTTGCATTTTTTAGATTTGTATTTAACTTTCTATGATTTATTAAATTTTTTGTAATTTTTAATTTATTTTTAATTAAATTAAAAGGGATTTACTGTTTTAAGAATGCATGCCGACGTGGCAGCCTACATGGTACGACAACATTAAGCCACGTAGATCCCACGTGGCCTTTGCGTCAAAAGCAGTGCCACGCAGGATGAATCTCGACAGTTAGATTTATTTTGTGGTATCCTTAAGAGATAAAATTAGATCATTATGCTAAATTTTGACCATCCATTCTAAGTAGAAGGATTGGACGATGGAGGTCATCTCTGACACATCTCTGATGAGAGACAGATGTTGTCCGTCATTATCAAACAATTTTTGGCAATCACAGATGAATTTTGATGCGATTTCAATTGCAAAATAATCAGTGATCAATTTATAATCAATCCATACGGTTTGATCTTCATGGAAATCAAATCTCTTTCGAAAAGTACCAAAACAGAATGCCTAAAGGGTTGGTGGTGGTGCGTACCTCATTTTCGGTGATCACTGGTAGTGGGATCAACTCCATTAGCTTTGCTTCGATGTGAAGACACTATGTATGCAATTTGGTGGCGTGCCTCCCCATGGATTGCCTCCTAAATCAACCTCAGATCAGATTCTATTGGCTTTGGTCATTTTTTGGCTCACTGGCGGCGAGGGGATGGGGCGGTGATTCATTTGAGTTTATCTAGACCTCTAGAATGTGTTGGAATATTTAATTTGATGTGGGAGAGTCTCCCTTGCATTTTACCATTAAAGGGGCTTAGTGGCTATCAGATTTCATTCATTTTCTGACGTGCAGACTGTGAGGAGTCAGGGTCACCTCCTTCATCTCCTCTCTTGGTGAACTAGAGGGAATTTTCCCTCCATCCCCTCTTTTCATGCTTGGCTAAGAGCCTCTTCCTTGGCCTTCTAGTTTCCTAGATTCTGGCCTCCGATGGTGGCAAGGTTGGCCAATGGTGGATTCAATCCCCCTTGGCCTTATGAACAAGTTTGGATCAAGGATAAGAAGGGAGCTGGGAATTTTTCCCCCTTTTCTTGCTTAGATGAACCCTCTTCTTCGCTTGCCTCTTTTTTCCCTCTTTTTCCTAGGCTTCTCCCTTGGAGGAAGCCAAATTCCTTTTGGGTTGAAGGTTGATCCTTTCACTTTCAGCCCTTGGAACCATTCTCCTAAGAGGTGGTCAAGGGTCTAAGGCTACTTTGATAAAATCCAAGTGATTTTCATGATGAAAAGGGGAGAAATCTTCCCTTGTCAGAGATCTCCACTCCTCTCCTTTGGTTTTATTTTATTTTTTGATTTTGGCATCACTATTAAAGCCTTTAGGCTAATATGTGGTTGCCCAACTCAAACTCAAGATGAATTTGTGGTCAAGTTCAAATTTATTTGGATGGGATTGGAAATTTAAATCCAATCAAAGGATTTGGATTCAAAGTGGTTTTATTTTGATTTAATGCTCTTAATTTTTAGTTTAATCATCTTTAATTGATGATTGATTAGGTTTTGATTAAATTAATTCATTTAGAATTGAATTAATTTTGGATTTGATTTCATTTCATACCATTTAAACCTAAATGAGTTAAGCTTGATTCCAATTAGACTCAAATGATCAATTTGATCCAATTGGATTTGTTTTGGACTCTAATCATGCTTGATCACATCTATGAGGTGATTTGAACTAATTGATTTCATTTAATTTCAATTGGATTTCAATTTGAACCCATTTGATCCAAAGTGGTGTTAATGGGTTAAGCTTGGGTTCCATTTGGGTCAAACGACTAATTTGACCAAATTGAGCCTAATTATTGGTTAAGTTGTGCTTAATTATTATTTTCAAATTATTTTGAGTAATCAAATTGAATTTATTTCAATTTGATTTGGGTTTGAACCCAATAGGACCCATTTTGGGTTATTTAGACTAAGTGATCTAATTAACCAAATTAAGGCCTAAATAAATTTGAATTTCCTTAGATTCATGATTAAACATGTTTATTTAATCAGTTGGAACATTTGGAAGGATTTAATTTGGTCAAATTTTGGTGGGTTGCCCTTTGACTTGGTGGGACCCACCTAAGTCAAACTATGTCAAATGGGTTGACTAGATTTGACTTTGATTTACTTTTGGATTTATTCATTTATTTCAATTTAATTTTGTTTTGATTTGATTTAATCTAAATTTATAAATTGGGTTAAGTCTACCTAAGCTCTTTAGGTTAGATCAAACACAAGGAGAGTGCACTAAGTCACTAAGTATACTGTCCTAAGAATTGAATTATGAGATTCCTATTTAAGATTAGGACATCTTAATTACTAATTTTAGAATGATATTAACCTCATCCAAAAATGAAGTCAACACTATTCATTATGGATTTCATCACAAAGAAGGTAGTCATCTCCATATGGGTGTAATCATTGCCTTAAATGCACCTTATCTTCTTGTAGACTTGTATTCTTCAAGAAGGAACTCATATAGACTTATATGTTAAGAAAGACTCACACTAATCATTATGGATTTTATTATAAAAGCAGAAGTCATCTTTTTAGGGATTGATAATTTGAAATTTTTTTTGGTTGTATGCATATTATATATGAGCATGTGGGAGTATATTGTTGCAAGCTTTCAAACAGTAACATATGCATTTTAATTATCATCAATTTGAATATACTCGATGCCTTAGAATGAACTAGCTCATAGATGTAAGTAGCTTTGATAGGAGGATCCTTTTCCCTCTTCTTAAGGACTTTGATTCACCTATAATTATTTTGAATAGAAGCTTCAGCTTTTTTATAGTGAGTAATCTTATCAATTTTAAGCAACTTGAGGTATGCCTATTAGGTGTCTCTCAAGTTAGTTGACTCATACATATAGTTAAATGCTTAAACTAAGTTAATTTTCTTCAAGCCATAATTAGTGTACGAAGTATGTCCTAATGTTGGCCAGATTTAGAAAAGGGCAAAAATTTTGGCAAGCAAGTAATTTTTTCTAAATCACTTGCTTGAGGGGTGCTCATTCCCTGAGTGTTGCAAAGTATGAGCGAGTTGAAGACATGAAAGGTGTGTAATCAAGTGAATTCCAAGTCTATGTGCTGAGCTCCCTAAAATGATTCTATTTTTTTCTTTAAAGATTTAGAAAATCTTACTTATTATAATTTATAAAAAATAATGAATGAAACTTGTATAAGTAAAATAATGAAATAATAATTACAGGGACAAAACTTTTTCTTAAAGCTAGAAATTCATGAGATAGAAGGTGCTTTAATTTCTTGGCAGCTCCTTTTTTGAATGTGTCTATAGATGGTAAGTTCTTGGGCAAACTTACTTCTTGATGATGTATTCTTCGTCCTATGGTGATATAAGCTTGTCAAGTGCCATTTGATGGGATGCTGCAACTAATTTCTTCAGTACAAGTCATTGGGGAGAAATATCTACTTCTTATTTACAATGCAATATTTTCAATCTTTCTCATTAATTTGTTATTGCCTTAAAGATGCTTGTGTTTTAAGTTCTTCTAATATGTCAAAAGCTATACCAATACCTTCTTTATTTCACTCTTCCTATTAGCCAATGTTTTGATTATGGCCAACAACCTTTACAACTTGTTGGTTATGTAATTCTTGCTTGACTAGTAGAAGGGCCACTGTACCATGAGATAGGATGAATGGTGTTTGACTAATAATCATGGAAGGCGTTATCCTAAGTTCCCTCAATACGAAAGGAAGTGCACCAACCCACATACTTTTAGCTCCTTTAATTTTCTTCTTCAACACGTTAATGATCTAGTTATTCATTATTTTGACTTGGCCAATTATTGTCGGTGATGTATTGAGGCAAACTTTAGTTAAATACTTTGAATTCAACAATAATCTTTGAGGAACTTCTTAAGAATTTATGGCCTATTTTTCATCATGATAGTCATTGGTAGTCCATATCGATAGAAGATGTTAGATAAGATGAAATAGCAGACAACTTGGGTAGTGATCATGACAAGTGGCTTTGTTATATAATCAAACATATCCAAAATAAATTTGTGTTAACATTGGTGAGTGGGAAGGGGACAATTAGGACATTTACCACATGGGGAATGGCTATAGACTAGTAAATAGTTTCAATTTGTGTGAGGGCCACATCTACATAAATGCAAACATTTGGTAGTACTAGCCATAGACTAGTAATCATCTACATTTATTCTTAGTGTATTCTAGAAATATCCTTGTCACATGATTATGTGGGTGAGTGTTTATCGTCCAAAGTGACTATTTCTCTCACAAGAATGTACATACTTCATTAATAATTTCTCTTACTCACTTTTTGAACATATATAAGGTTTAGGAAAATGATTAATCTCTTGAATCATTTGCCTTTGATTAGAAGGTATTATTTAGCTTTGATTTTAAATTACCTTGGGTCTTAGGAACCTAGTGTGATTTTTTCTTATCTTCAAAATTTAGTGTGATTTTTCCTGTCTTCAAATTTAATCTAACTCAACAAGTTTTATTTTGCCTCTAACATCTCCCTTTGAAAGTGCATGATGAACTTTCTTAAGGATTCACCTATTATCTATCACATGGTTTCTTAAGTTTTGATGTTCACAAATATTTCTAGTTAAATAATTATTTTGACTAATCAGTTGTGTGTGCATATTATGGTAAGGTTTTGAAGATAGTATTATAAATAACCATCAAATTGAAGATTGGCTAAGAGAGTACAATCAATGACTATTTAAAATAAAAAGCTAAATTAAGGAAGAAATGATGAAGACTATAGATAAAAAACTATTGATACTAGAAGACCTAAGTAAATCCTAAAGTTACATCTTTTTTTTCCTTCTAATATTTGTATTTTATTTTGTCTTTATATAATTAACATGTGAATGATGAAAAATAACTAAACACACACACACACACACACACGAGATGAAATATAAAATAACTTTCTTTGGAAATTTGTATTGTATTATTTATATTATATCAAATGATTATCCATTTTGTTAAATAATTTAAGATGCCAAACTTAATCCAGTTAACTTAAAAATTGTTAAAATTAAACTAATCATATTGTACGATATTAAATTAAACTATTTGATTATTCATTTTATTTATTATTTTTAGCCGATGGGATTAAGCAAATTAATTATAATCTTGCCTAATTTAATTGATCATACAATATGATGTATATTATATAGTATGAATGTATTTATTGATTATTTTATTTGAATCTAAAATTTATGAGATTTGTTTAAAGAACTTTTTTTCTTATTGAGTTTTTACTGTATGATTTGATCATAGAAGATGTACAAATAGAGACCTAAATTTTTAGTTTGTACTTATCACATATATCATATAGTATGAATCTTGATGGCTATTGGGGTAATCATATTTTTCTGTGACCCTAAACACTAGAAAGTTGAACCTATCATACTATATGATGTTAGATCGTATAGTACGATTGGAAGGTTTTATTAAGAAAATAATATTTCTAATTTTTTTATTTAGCTTCATCCTTATAAATAGGCCTTTTGGGGAGCATAACTTAAGATATTGAATGTGAGGAGTTTAAAGGAGGCATAGGGAAGAGTGTTCTCTGAAAGAAATAAGGGGAGAATTATCTCTTCCTATATTCTCTTAAGAGATCATTTGTTGGTGAGGTTACACTATTTGGTTGTTCTTTTTCATGCACCTTACCTTTGTGAGTTGAGCTTTAACTTGAGAAACTATTCTTATAGAGAACTTGTGTGAGATTTTTATTGAGAGAAATTTTTTTTTACCTTACATAGGAAGTTACATACTTCTTGACTTGAAAGATAAGGGGAGCATCTCTGCCTTGGCATCTCCATTACCCATTAAGAAGAGAGGCATCTCTTCCTTGGCATCTTGTACCAAAGGAGGGATAGTGAAATCTTGATGAAATAAATCTTACAAACTATCACAAGAGATTTTCACAAAAAAATTATTGAAGAAATTTTGATGTGAAAAACTTTGACGTCCAAAGACTAATCCACTAAAAATTAAAATTTTGAAATAAAAAATAGATGATGAAAATAGTATGAACAACTAAAAGCAATTAAGATCAAGTAAAACAAACTCAAGTAATTTGAGAAGGCTTTCTTAGTTGAAGATGTTGAAGCCTCCAAATTAAGGATTTAATCTTGTAATATTTGGAGAACACTTAGAAGGGAAATCTAAGAAGTTATCTCTTACATTTGCTAGAGAGATTTTGAATTTGATTGAACAACCCTTTCATGAAGAGAATGAGGGCTATTTTTAAGCAAGAAGGTCATTTTAAATCTTTTTTCCAAAGAAATATATTATTCTAACTTCATTTAAATATATAATAATATAATATTCAATAAAAATGATTTATTTTAAATAAATATTAAATTCAATAGCCAAAAAATGGTTAGTTATATGAGCAAGTAAAAAATAATTAAATATGTCTCTTAATATATTCAGAACATGTAGCATGCATTCATTATTAAAATCAGTTAATATTTAAAAAATCATACTAAATTCAATTTTAATCAAATGTGGGTCATGTAACCTATCAAATTATAAAAAAAAATTCAAGAAATCCATTGGAGATAAAATCAGATCTAAATCCCTTGATTATAAAATGACTTTGGCCGAAATATGAAATATCACGTATTTTTGTCAATTTTGAAATGTGAAATTTAAAAATTATGATATAATTTAGACATAATAATACATATGTTAGTTATCATAAAAATTTTAAATTAAAATATTTAATTATATTATATAAATATACTAGTTACACTTAATAATCATAATTAATTATAATTTATTATTTTGACAAATTAAATGCTATGTATGAAGCAGATAAATTTTTTAAATATATTAAATTGAATGTTAATTTGATAAAGATTATTTATTTATATAAATTAATCTCAATATCAATAATTAAAATAAAAAAGTATGTTAAATTATGAGCAAATCAATTCATTATAATTAACTCATATAAACTTCTAAGATAGTTCTAAATGCATATAACCTAATATATTTTATCTTGAGCTTCAATCTATTCATTTTGATCTATCTTTCATTCTTCCATACTTGTAATTTGCATCACATATCTTGTGAGATGTATTGGTTATGTAATTAGCAATCTTGTATAACTTCAAAATCAAAATATCTAAAACACTTAAACTATATATTAGAACATCCAAGCATACATTTGTTATAATGAAAATTAAAGGATTGAACATGAGGCTTATAAAGCCAACACTTTCCTACACCAAGCAAGTATAACCCTAACACGTATTTTACTACAACACACAAGTGCAACACCGACATCATATTTTGTTACACTAGGCAAGTACAACCCAACAACAAAGTCAAAACAATAAGAAAAAGATGATATAATTTAAATATGTAACTCTCAAACTTTAAAATAATTTTGCTCTCAAGTCCCAACTAAATAATATTAAGATAAATAAGATTGAAGAGCTCAAACTTATATTTATATTTTATAAGAATAAATAAACTTGAAAACTTTAAACTCAATGTGTGAAAGTAAAATATGAAGATTAAAGTGCTTGTAAAAAATGTAGGATGATAGTTGATATGGCACTGAAAATTTTAGTAGTCGAAGCACGAATCTTGATGTCAAAAGTAATCTAAGTCTGAGTCAAGAGTAACCCATATCAAGTGCTTAAAATATAATTAAAAATTTTGCGATATTAGCCAGCTCCTAAATATGGAGTGTTTATAATCAAATCAAGCGTCTTGATGAGTTGGATCTAACAAGCCAAAGATCTCTTAATTCTGACTTTATTTGAGCATTCAAATACATAAAATACATCTGATGATCGAAGGAATCATTTTGAACCATTCGATGGAGTGGTTAGGATTTTGCACGTATTTATAGAAACATCATTCCTCTAATATTTAAATAGCCCATCATTCTTCACATGAGGGGAGGCCAAGCTAAAGAGAAGAGAGGGCTTTGAAGCTTGAAGAACCTCCAAGCATAATTGTGCCATCATTCGACGGTGGTTGACCACCGTCGAGAACCTCTGACCGCCGCCATCAGCTACCACCATAGGTCCTCGCTGCCATCGACAACCATCGCCGGTCACCGCCGTCGACCACCACCAACCGTCGCCATCGACCACCACCATCGATCATCATCACCATCGACTTCCCGCGAAGCTCCGCTGCGTATCGATCATCACCACTCACCACCACTGATCATCCATTGCCAGACCACCACCGGCATCGCTCTAACCACCATCATAGGTTGCTATCGCTGACCACCTCCGTCCGCCACCTTCGGTCACCATCGGTCACTATCATTAGTCACCACTGCCATCTGCCACCATCGGCACGGATCATCACCGATATCGTTCACTATCGCCGCCAACAACTGTTGCCACTACCATTATAAAATCTTAGAGTTTCTTGTTCACTCTTCAAATATCATGTATTGTATTTCTCATTTAGAAAGGAACTTATTCTACCCGATTTTCTAACACACAACAGTTTGGCTCCGTCTATGTGAAACACTCCCTTTACATCTCCATAATGGTTGACAATCTGACTTTATGTTCAGAACAACATCACATATATGGTGATGAAAATCTTACTCTCGAGGAACACATAAGAAGAATGAAGATTCATCAAACTTAGATCTTTTAGCTTTTTTTGGAGACTAAGGGCAACTCTTAATCTTAAAAGATCATCCAAATCAATATTCTAGATATCTAATTGATTATCAGTTTGAGAAGCAAGTTAGTAATACTCATAAAAAAGGAAAAAATCAAGGAGCAACTTTGATGACAAATGGATATTTTTGATTTAATCTCCTCCACACAGGTTAAATGTCACCGAGTAACACTCTAACAAGCAACCTCAGAGAGGTCATAACTTTGTACCTACTCCACATATATTAACATCATCGAGTAACACTCTGACAAACAACTTCAGATATGTCATAACTTTGTACCTACTCCTCACAGGTTAAAGTCATTGAGTAACACTCTAACAAAAAACTTTGGATAGGTTATAACTTTGTACCTACTCCATAAAGGTTAACGTCATCGAGTAACACTCTAACGAACAACCTCAGATAGGTCATAACTTTGTACCTACTCCACATAGGTTAACATCACCGAGTAATACTCTGATAGATACTCTTAAAAGAATCAAAATATTTAACCTTTTCCACACAGGTTATCATCATACCTCGATAAAATAACCTCAGATGAGAGTTAAAACCATTGACTTCTTCCACACAGGTTAAATGTCATCAAGTAAAACTTTGACAAATAATCTGGGATAGGTCTAAAATCCTTGGTGGATTTAATTTGATCTCTTCCCTACAAGTTAACATCATTGAGTAACACTCTAACAAACAACCTCGGATAGGTAACTTTGTACCTATTCCTCACAGGTTAACATCATCGAGCAATACTCTGATAAACAACCTCGTATGGGTCAAAAATTCTTGGCGGATTCGATTCAACTTCTTCCATACATGTTAACATCATTAAGTAACACTTTGACAAACAACCTCGGATGGGTTAAAAATTCTTAATGGATTCGATTCAACCTCTTCCATACAGGTTACTGTCATAAAGTAATGCAATGACAAACAAATCTCAGTTAGGTTAAAAATCCTCCGCATATTCGATTCAAACTCTTCCATACAGATTAAAGTCATCAAGTAACACTTTGACAAACAACCTTGGACAGGTCAAAAATCTCTGACGGATTCAATTCGACCTCTTCCATACAGGCTAATGTCATTAAGTAACACTTAGACAAACAACCTCGGATGGGTCAAAATTTCTTGGCAGATTTGATTCAACCTCTTCCATGCAGGTTAATATCATCAAGTAACACTTTGACAAACAACCCCAGATGGCTAAAAAATCCTCAGCATATTCGATTCAACCTCTTCCATACACGTTAAAAATCCTCAGCATATTCGATTCAACCTCTTCCATACACGTTATTATCATCAAGTAGCACTTTGACAAACAACCTCAGATGGGTCAAAAATTCTCAGCGGATTTGATTCAACCTCTTCCATACAAGTTACTATCATCAAGTAATACTTTGACAAAAAATCTTAGATGGGTCAAAAATCTTCAGCATATTTGATTCAACCTCTTCCATACAGGTTAATGTCATCAAGTAACACTTTGGTAAAAAACCTCGAATATGTCAAAAATCTCCAGCAAATTTGATTCAACCTCTTCCAAACAGGTTAATGTCATCAAGTAACACTTTGACAAACAATCTCGGATGGGTTAAAAAACCTTGGCGGATTCGATTCGACCTCATCCATGCAGGTTAACGTCATCAAGTAACACTTTGACAAATAACCTCGGATGGGTAAACAATCTTCAACGGATTCAATTCAACCTCTTGCATGCAGGTTACTGTCATCAAGTAATACTTTGACAAACAACCTCAGATGGGTCAAAAATTCTTGGCAGATTTGATTCGAGCTCTCCCATACAAGTTAATGTCATTAAATATAATTTGATAAACAACTTCAGATGGGTCAAAATTCTCAGCAGATTTGATTCAATCTCTTTCATACAGGTTAATATCATCAAGTAACACTTTGGCAAACAACCTCAGATGGGTGAAAAATTCTCAACAGATTTGATTCGATCTCTTCCATACATGTTAACGTCATCAAGTAATACTTTAATAAAAAACCTCTTATGTGTCAAAAATCCTTGGCAGATTCGATTCAACCTCTTTCATACAAGTTAACGTCATCAAGTAATACTTTGACAAATAACCTCGGATGGGTCAAAAATCCTTGGCAGATTTGATTCGACCTCTTCCATACAGGTTAACGTCATCAAGTAACCTTTGATAAATAACCTCGAATGGGTCAAAATTCTCAACATATTTGATTTGACCTCTTCTATATAGGTTAACATCATCAAGTAACACTTTAACAAACAACTTCGGATGGGTCAAAAATTCTCAGTAGATTTGATTCAACCTCTTCCATACAGGTTAATGCCATCAAGTAACATGTTGACAAATAACTTCGGATGGGTAAAAAATTATCAATAGATTCAATTCAACCTCTTCCATATAGGTTAATGTCATTAAGTAATACTTTGGTAAACAACCTCGGAAGGGTCAAAAATCCCCAACGGATTTGATTCGACCTCTTCTGTAGAAGTTAATGTCATCAAGTAACACTTTGACAAATAACCTCGGATGGGTCAAAAATCCTCAGCAGATTTGATTCTACCCTTTCCAAACAAGTCAATGGCATCAAGTCAAAACATGGATAATGGCATTCTGAAATTATCTGTCTGAGGAATTATTCCTAATCAATGCTCCCCGCCCACCTTGGCTTGTCAACTATCGAGTTTCAAGAAAATTAATTTTCTATAAACTACGGACCTTGATCGCATTCAAACTTGGTCGGTCCAATGAGGATAGTTGATGCCTCTCTCGAGAGAAAATTGGAGCCTCGCCATATGAACTACGTGTCTTGATCGCCTCCAAACCTGATCGATCTGACGAGGACAGCTGATGCCTCTCTCAAGGGAAAACCAGAGCCTCACCATATGAATTACGGGCCTTGATTGCCTCCAAACCCGGTCGGTCTGACGAGGACAGTTGACACCTATTTTGAGGAAAAATTGGAGCCTTGCCCTATGAACTATGAGCCTTGATCACCTCCAAGCTCAGTCGGTCTGACGAGGATAGTTAATGCTTCTTTCGAGGGAAAATTGGAGCCTCATTGTAAGAACTATGAGCTTTGATCACCTCCAAACCAGGTTGGTCCAACAATGACAATTGACACATCTTTCAATTGAAAATCAAAGCCTCAGCATAGGAACTACGGGCCTTGATTGCCTCCAAACTCGATCGATCCGATGAGGACAGTTGATGCCTCTTTCGAGGGAAAATCAGAGCCTCGCCATATGAACTAGGGGCCTTGACAACCTCCAAACCCGGTCAGTCTGACGAGAATAGTTGATGCCTCTTTCAAGAAAAAATTGGAGCCTCACCGTATGAACTGCGGGCCTTGATCACTTCCAAACCCAGTCAGTTCGTCGAGGACAATTGACGCCTCTCTCATGGGAAACTAGAGCTTCACCGTATGAACTATGGGTCTTGATCAACAAAACAAATGACCTTTTTTTAGAAGAAGGTCAGAGCTTCGCTGACAAAAGAAAAAAAATTTACCCTTAGACCCTAAATGTTTACTAGATATTTTCTCATCCAACACAGAAGAACACTAGAGCATATGGGAAAAGCTGTGTCTTTTTATTGCACCATAGGGGGAATTTTTATTGCACCCAAAATAGGGGGGCAACTGATATGACACTGAAAATTCTACTAGTCGAAGCATGAATCTTGATATTGAAAGCAATCTTATTCTGAGTTAAGACTAACTGAGATCAAACGCTTAAAATATAATTAAAAAATTTGTCATATCAGTCGACTCCTAAATATGAAGTGTTTATAGTAAAAAAATCAAGCGTCTTGACGAGCTGGATCTAACAAGCTGAAAATCTCCTAATTATGACTTTATTTGAGTATTCAAATACTTAAAATACATCAAATGATCAAAGGAATTATGTTGAGTAATTTGATGAAGTGATTTAGATTTTACATGTATTTATAGAAATGTCATTCCTCTATTCTATTAATAGCCCATCACTATTCATATGAGAGGAGGCCAAGCTAAAGAGAGAGAGAGCTATGAAGCTTGAAGAACCTCCAAGAATAATCGTGCCACCATTCGACGGTTGCCGACCACCGCTGCTGGTCATCACCACCTACTACCTCCGGCCGCTTCCATCGACCACCACCATCGGTCCTCTCCGCCATCGACCACTATCGTTGGTCACTGTCGCCGATCACCATCGGCCACCACCATCAATCATCATCGTCGTAGACCACCGCCACCAAGCCCCATCATCGGCCATTGTTGCTGGTCATCACCGCCATCGACCACCACCATCAATCATCGTTGTCGCCGACCACCACCACCGGTCACCGCCACCGACCACCATCGCGGTCACTGCCGCAGACCACTGTCGGTCGCCACTGTCGGCCACTATTGATTGGTCACCAATGGTCACTGTCATTAGTCACCACCACCAGCTGCCACCACCCGACAGTCACTTGATCATCACTGACAACCGTCATTCACTATCGCTGACTACCATCAGCAACTGTTATAATTGAACTACCACTACATAACTGTTGTCACTAATTCAAGGATTCCCATTGTCAGGCTTTCTCACATATAATTCTATAATCCCGTTATTGGGAAAACTTAAACTTTGTACTCCGAAGTAGATATATAGTGGAAAATTTTCACTAGGCTAGGCCCCGTGGTTTTTCTCCCTCTTTCCAGGGTTTTTTCACGTAAAAATCCTAGAGTTTCTTATTCACTCTTCAAATATCTATGTGTGTTCTAGATTTTACAACAAGGCTAAGGCGTATACTTTTATTTTACCGCAACTGATTTTCTAGCACACAACAATAGTATTAAAAATAAAATTCAAGAAACCAAAGTTTATGAAAGCCTTATGAAAGTAAAATCGATACAATCAAACCAAAGAGAAATTCTTTCAAATATTTTGAAGAAAGAATGAGAAGAGATAAGAGAATAATTTAATAATAAAGAACATAAAATGCTTCATTCAAACCAAGCCAACGAACTTAAATATTCAAGAGAATAAGTGAAAGCAATTTTCTTGCTCAAGTCCTTTATGTGTATGCAATGAGATCTATGACTTCAAAGTCTCTTGAATGACAAATTAAAAAGAACTTTAGAAAATCTTTATCAATGTTAAAACAAATCTTTTTTAATCAACACAACATGAATGTCAAATATTTGAATATAAAATATATTAAAGATAATAAATATGAGAAGCTTTAAACTTATTATTTTAAATCAATCAAATAAAAAAAATATTTTAAATCACTTGATGATGAATGAAAAGAGAGGAAAAACTTTAACCATAAAGAACATAAATCTTTTCCTCCACATCAAACCAATAAAATAAATGATTCAAAATATTTTAATGAAAGAAATACTCTTATTCAAGTTTTTGTATGTGCAAGCAATGAAATCAATTGACTTGATGTGAACTTTTCAAGGCTTGAAACTTATGAATATGATCTTCGCTTGGATGTAGACGAATTTAAGAAGAGAGGAGATGGACTTTAAGCACTTGTTCTTCAAGATTTCTTCAACGTGGTTCTTGGCTAAGGTGGAAGCACTCAAAGAATGAATGTTTTGCAATAATGGATCTAAGAGTTAATCCAAAAATATGACAAACAAGGGGTTAGCCTAGTGGAGAGAGTCAAGAGGGATTAAGTCATGAGATCATCTCTTTAAATAGAGTTAGGATCAAGAGAATTTTGTCAAATCAAAAGGAGTAGAGGAGGGGAATAATGAGAAAGAAAATAAGAAAATTATTTGATTTCAAAAAAATGATCACATGCAAAATAAATTCAAAAAAAGATGCTTGAATTTTGGCGAGAGAGAGAGAGAGAGAGAGAGATTTGAGTGGAGAAAATTAATCAATTCAATCAGTACAATCAATAGAATAAATTCCATTGATTTTTGGCCAAGCATGGATAAAAGAGAGGGCACATTATTTTGGAAAGAAATTTGAGTACAAATAAGTAACCATAAGATTATAATTTTAATCTAACTCAATTTAATTGAGGAGTGGTCAAACTAAGCTAAAGAGACTGAAAGAAAAATGCACTTAACATAAATAACTTAAATCAAATAAGACATGTAATCAAACAAGGAATTAATTCAAAGTAATTTTGAATTTGAATCACTCACATGTAAGGATGGCCTAGAAAGGATTTCAAATAGGGATTCAATCAATAGAAATTAAATTAACTAAGATTGATTGGAAGAATTAAGGTAAGTTACAATAAATAAAAATAATAAAATAAATCAAGGAAAATCAAGAAGGATTTTTGGCCACATGATTTCCAAACATGGATTCAACTTCAATTAATGCAATCATCAATAATATATCATTCATATTTAATTAAGGAAAAATTTGAATCATTTTACATGAAATAAATCAATCAAAATTAAATTAAGAGGGTCCAACCACAATAATTCCAAAAATGGAAATCTAAAAAATGAAAATACATAAAATCAAGGCTCAATTGAATTTGAATTTAAATTAACCTAGATTAATTTAAATTTTAATTATTGTAGATAATATTAATAAGTATAGAGGTCAGCCTATCCAGGCCATAAAATGATAAAATCAAATTTGCACATATATGACAAAGATAATTTATTAAAATTTAAAATCATTTAATTTCAAAATTCAAATAAAAAAATTTAAAAATTAAATAAATAAGCGAAATATCTTGATAGTAATTTTAATAAATCCCACATGTATTAAAATTCCAAAAACCATTGGAAATTAGGCCAAAATATAATTAGAATGACAATTTTGATAGGAGAGAGAAAATGAAAGGGTAGTAGAAAAAAGAATAATGTGGACAATTCATCAATAATTTCACTCTCATGTAAAAATAAATGATTAATTATTAACACCAAGCATTGAAATAATTAAATGAAGTGTTAAATAAATCCTAAACACTTTAAGAAGCAATGGATAAAGCTTAAACTCATGTAAGTTCTAAAATTATCCAAAAAAAGGATAATTTAAAGAATTGAAAATATCATGCAAATAAAATATGAAAAATTATGCAAATATTCAAAGAATGATATGGAATTATTTAAACCATTATTTTTATATTATTGAGCTCTTATTTATTTTATTATTGGATAACCTAGGAAGATTCCCAAACTACCCTAGTCTAGTTGGTATGATTTTTTCGATCACTAAGCAAGTTGAGTCTAGTGAATTTCCTAAAACACTTGAAATAAATAATTAGTAGCTTCAAAAAAATATATTTATCATTTACAAAAAATCTAAATTAAGAATGACAATCGTAATGATTAATGTGGATTATTTATCTTGTAAAAATATTATTGGTTCTTATTACATAAGATTTGTTATAATCAAATTAAATGGTGAAATACTAAACAATCTCCTCCTATTTGATAATGAAAAATTGATGTTGGTGTGAAGGATAAAAATTATAATATAAAGAATTTTCTCCCCTTCACTAAATGCATATGTGAGAAATTAAAAGTCTAGCCAACATCACTTGTCATATGCATGAACATCAAAATTTCTGCCCCTTTTGATACCATTAAAAGGTTCACATTAAAATAGAAGTTGGTTATATTAATACAATTTCGCCCCTTAATTATGTACAAAAGTAAATTGAGCATGAGATGACAAAAATAAAAATAATTCAAGATTAACATGCTTGATACTCTCCCCTTACTTAATATAAACCAACATTTTTTTTATATGAAACTAACTTTGAAAAAAATGTAAATGAAGGAAAATGTTATATGAGATGAAAATATATAATTAATAATAAGAAAGATACAAACATTTCACTAAATTAAAACTTCAGCAAAATTTGAAGCAATTTGATATTCCACATCTTAACCATTTAAAATATGCAATATCTTTGAAGGTAATGATAACATAAAATACCAACAAAAAATATCTTATCATCAAATCAAATATAATTGTGTAAAATATTAATTGAAGAATGTGGATGAAAATCATAAATTTGCATGAATAATGAAGATAGATATACATGAGAATTTCTAATCAATTAAAATGATTCATAGAACCTAATTACATATTTATTTCATTTTAATACATACAGACTAATTAAAAAATCATATTCATTTTTTTAATATAAGCTAAAGAAGATTAATAATCATGAGCTAAATAAAGTAATGATGAGTTCAAATTATACATACTAAGCTATGTATTGCATAACATGTGCTAAATAAGTATAATTGTAATTAATACATTGATAAAAATCACAATTTGTTAAAGGGGGGCATATAAGATCAAATCAATTATAAAGCTATGCTAAAGTCAAATATGTAAATTATTTTATCTCCAAAACAAGAAACTAATCTAGTTTAAAGATTAAAGGATGTACATAAGTTGAGGAACTGAATTTAGCTATCATGAATTTTAAAGAATTTAAAATTTTGAATGTAAAACATGATAAATAAAAACATTCAAAAGCTTAACATTATAACTCATAATTTCTATGAAAATTTAATGGCACAATAAATGATATTTAAATTATGAATCTCATATAATTTATAAAATTATTTTCAAATCATGTTTTTAAATAATTCATTCATTAAAAGAAATAAAACATGAAGTTTAAATTAGTTAGGCTTGAGTGAAACATAACTAATCATATGACCTAAATACATGTAAGGAAAGTAGTAATGAACAATACAAAATATGTTACCTCATATCATTCCATCTTGTATACCTTTATAATTAAATGTTGCTTTTGTATACCAGAATTAATTATTTGTCTTCATTGGTCCATCATGAAGACAAACCTACAATATAAACACATTTCTTCAATTTTGGTATCCAAGCAAGCTTAGATCATCTAACATTAGTATCATTACTAATATTTAAATAAGTAAATGATGGGTAATGCAAATTAGTTCCTTTAGGAATCCAAAATGTACGAGGATAAAGCATTTAATTTTAGTAATCTCCTAAATGAACAAATATATGAAACATGACCTTGCCTATAATAATAAGTACAATTAACTTTAGAAAAATCATGCATAAATGAATTATAACTTCAAAGTTTAATTTTAGAGAATAAACTAACATGCTTATGTGATGTATACTTATTTAAAGTATATGAATACCATGAATATTGCTTGCAAGACATGGATAAATTTAAATATAAAGCATGTGGGCAACTAAAACTTGTAGAAGATAAAGATATGTCATTTAATTTACTTATAATATTAGTATTCTCACCTTTTAAACTTTCTATCTCATTATGTAAATCATGTTCAATTTTACTTTTAGACAATAACTCATTATGCAAAACTTTATTTCATCTACTAAAATTTTAATTTTGGAAATAAACTCATCGTGAAAGCAGGATGTAGAAGTGCTAGATAAATCACAAAGCAAATCATTTACTTTGGTATTTGATGAAGAAACTTTATCTTCAAGCATACAAATCATGTCATGAGATTTTTGAGCATCTAATAAAAGTGACTCATTTTTTTCATCAAAGTGTCAAGATTTACTTTAAAACTTCTAGACTTTCTTTTAGCGGAAATATATTCTTTTAAGTTTATTATAAACATTTAGTAATTCATCAAAGACACTAGATAACTCTTCATAAGATAGATTTTAAAAAAAAATAGATGCATATCAATAATAATTTATTTTTATGGTTTTCTCAATAAGAATATTATTTTCTTAAAATTTTAAATTTCTCAAAGTTTTAGACATTTAATCCTAATTTTAATCCTAATTAAGGAATTACATAATCAGTGGGAGATCTAGCCACACTTTATGCATGATGTCGAGGGATTGGTTATTAAACAGATCCTGGATTGTGGTGGAAAACATGATTTCATCGTAGACCATTTGAACAAGATTAAGACTATCATTTTAATAGAATTAAATCAATTAATCAATGTAAAATTCATCATGTCCATCCATCTTAATCATGCAGGATAGATGGCTTGTGATTCATCCGTAACCTCCAATGAGAGATGAACCTATCACAGCTTAATTTATGCCATCTATAGCATAAATCACAATAAGATTGACTTCATTAGGATCTAACAAAATGTGATGTTTCCTACAGTGGGATCTACTCAACATGCAAATTCAAAGAGTAAAGTACCAAAGCCTAGAAGGGTTATCTATGGTTTTGAGAGGTTTACATCGCTAGAGCTAAAGACTGATGTCCAATAATTAAGGTAGCTTCACCTGAAAGTGGCAAAGCTCTACTAAGAAGATGGCCACTTGACTCTTTATCGATTTATCTTGAGACTAAGTCTACTATTACTTGATGGAGTGTGATCTAACTCATGCTTTTGGTGCTTGAATTGGGCAAGACATGATTCATTTGAGCTAGTGGAAATGCAATGAAGGTGTGGGAAAGTTAATTGTATTTCGGTGAAGGTTTTGTGTAGATGGGCATGACATGCGATCAATTTTTTGGGTTAGTTTCACCGGCGATGGGTTTTAAGAGAAGCTCTAGGAAACTTAGAGTCTCTTTCTAGGAAGGTCAAGAGGGTGTGCGCTGAGTTTAAGTGAGTGGGAAAGGGTATATACCCCTCCACTTGTGAACCACCTAAATGGGTTTGTTTAACCTTGGCCAACTGGCTACGCAATAGGGAAGCTAGATTTGGTTTTAGACTGATGAGTTGGATCCCTTAAGGGGTTTGGGGAGTTTAGTGGCCTAAGATTAAGTAGACA
Organism: Cymbidium sinense; assembly: GCA_021442155.1. Lineage (NCBI taxonomy): Eukaryota > Viridiplantae > Streptophyta > Magnoliopsida > Asparagales > Orchidaceae > Cymbidium > Cymbidium sinense. Next base: position 103,724,099 of record CM038222.1, read on the forward strand.
ACCCATTATTGGTGAATTAAGGGTTGTCTAAGGTGAAGTTGAGTACACTTTGGTCAATAGCAAAACCAAATAGGCTTGGCTCACGCTTGGCCAACTGATTAGAGCTGAAGGCATGCTAAAGGTATTGCCTTGACCAAAGGTAGGGAGTGTACTTTGCTATTTTAGAATTTTATCTTACTTATAATATGTTCACTTGGTTTGGGCTAAACCAAGTTCACCTAGAGTTGGGTCTTCTTAGGCAAGTGTGGAGGTCCAAGGATGAGTCGTGCAAGTTTGGATGGGTTTGGCTCATATTGATGCATGTAAGTCAATTTGGATTCAATTGGATTAAGTTAACCAATTGACCAAATTATACCCAAGAGATTATTGGGTTTTGTACAATTAATGATTTGGAATGTATGGGTGTGACTGGTTTGATTTAATTTTTCTTGGATTATAAATTGGCTCATATAAGTTTATGTAAGCCATTTGGGCTAGATTGGGTTAATTTGCCAAGTTGACCCATTTAAGTTTAAATGGGTGTTGAGATATGATTAATCATCCATTTGGGAGTGATCCTAAGAGTTGATTGGGTTCAATTTGGACTGAATTAGATTTTAGTTCAATTTGACCCCATTAGGTCAAATTGAGCTAAGTTGGGTTAAGTGGGTCAATTAATTAAATTAGGTTTCAATAATCCATGAGGGATGATCAATCATGTAATTGAAATGATTATAAAATCTTAGATTGGTTCAGTTTGATTTGGATCAGGTTGAATTTAATTTTGGACCTATAAGGTTCAAATTTTTTAACTTGAGCTAAGTAAGCTAATTGACCAAATTAAGTTCTAATTAGGCTTCAATAAAATTCAATTAAGGCTACATATAGTTTGGGTAAGTTCAATTTTAAAATTTTTAGGTTGATTTTGAATTTAATGCTCACAGGTCCAAATGGGTCAAAGTAAGTCATTAGGCTAATTGGTCAAATTGAACCTCAATTGGGTGTGATTTGGATATAATTGAAGTGTTGTAAATGATTTGACTGATTGGTTGAATTTAATCTAGCGTTGATCAAGACTTGGGTCAAGGTGACCTAGTTGGGTCAAATTGGTTAATTCAGCTTGGTGGGCAAATTAGATCATTTGATCAATTGTGCTTGGTTTAATATTGGATTGGGTTTTGTTAAAAGTTAGGATTAGTTTACAATCAATTTGGTTTAGTGTATGGGAATTTGGCATGATTTGGACAATGTGGAGCACACTTGTATAGTCTGGGCCTAATCCTAAGGTTGAGCTCTATGAGTCTCAAGATTCAGGTTTTATCGAATATAAATTTGCTCATAGAGTGAGGCAGAACCCTCAGAGATATCTGAGAAATAGGGTTAGAAAAAATATAACAATAAAAAAATAAATGAAGTACAAGAAGCATATTAGAAAAATTAGAGCAAAAATAAAATAAAATAAATGAAGTATAAGAAACACATCTAATTTATTATTCCATAAGAATTAGTACAACTAGAGGAAACTATGACCTCCTCCCTCCCCACTCTAAGAAGAGAGAAGAGAGAAAAATAAGAAGAAGCCCCCTGATATGATGAAAGAATTTGATACATTGAGAAAATTTATGACACCACATAGAGTTTAAGAATCTCTTATTTGTTATCCTGAAGGATAAATATGTTATCCTATAATGGATCCAATCATTTAATAAAAGACTCCTAAGGCTAATGGGTCTTTCGTGCACCACCAATATTTCCCCTGAACTACATAGAAAGTAAAACAAGGTTTAATTTAAACTGTGTTTAAGGTTCCCAACAAAGGCAAGCCACTATAGTTAATTACATCTTAAAAAGGGTCTCTTCTTAAGAATACTCATGATTAAAGAAATAAGTTATTATTTCTAAAGATTTCTAAAGTGGTTTTCAAAGGATTGATCTCCAAAATTTTAATTGGGGCTGATTCAAATTTGAGAGAGTTCTTTTGGAATCTAAACGAGATGAAGTAGGAAATGTCTATTGATACTGGGATGCTTACTAGACATTTCAACTATCCTATAATTGGGCATTAAATTTTGGAATTTAATTTAGATTTTAAGTTAAAATTTTCTTAGAAGTCTAGGACTTAGATTCTAACAGCACAAGACTACAGAAATGCCTAAGTTTGAAGACTTATTCTTGAGAAGGATGCTTCAGAGCATTATCTACAAGTGCTTCTAACACATGTCAAATGCTCAACCTAGTTTTATTTTCATAATTATCAGTCATTCCTCTCACTTGAGGGAATTAACCTTTCCTAAACTCTTATGGACCTATAACTCATTTGGAGGGGCTACCAGCTAACACCACTTATGCACATTTTAAATTCATTATATAAAGTCTCATGAATGCAAGATGGCCAAGTTGTTGCATTTTTAGGAAATGAATCTAAGAACCTAGACTCACTCTTTAATCCCTAGGATCATGTAGGGTATGAAATGTGCATCTAACTAATGCACATTTTTCAGAGTTTTAAATGTTTTGATTCAAGATTTATTTTGGGTATTGGGTATGAATTTTTATGCCTAATACCATGCAATTAGAAATGGTTATGGGCTAAATAAATAATAGAAAGTAGGCTTCCTCAAGAAGGTGATCATCCGCACAGGTCAGATGCCCCTTATGTGCAATGGGAGAAGTTTCCCAATTCAAGGATTGGAGCAATATGATTTCTTGGTTTCAAAACCTAATTAGTTTCTAAAGTTTTTCCTAAGGCTTTAGTTTATCTAAACTTTCAATTTTAATTTATTTTTGTTTCAGTTGTTTAAATTTAAGTTGGGTAAAAAATTAAGTTTTTCCTATGAACCTAATCATCTGGGCATTAAATCATATGAAAGCATAATATAGAAGGAAGCCTAGAAATGTAGGTTGATTTTATTATGTACCAAGAATAAATCAAGCAAATTTAATTGAATAGAAAAGCCAATGCAGGCGGGAACTAATGTACCCCTCATAAGAAAGAGCAAATGGTCTAGAACTATAAGTCTAGATCTATGAGTCTTCTTTCCAGGATAGTCTCGTTCTTCTAGGACATTCATTGGGCTTCACAAGGGACCACTACACCTATCTTTTGGTAGGGTCAGCTTTTGCTAATCCTAAATCCCATAGATCCTAACCTAATTCTAAGCTCAAATTTATATTTTAAATTTAAAATTAATTTCTAAGCCCAGCAAAATAAATATCAGCAAAATACATACAACATTTATATTTCACAAACATACAGGCTTAGCATTAGTTGCTTGCCAAGCTCACCCATCCTATGGGATATGCTTAAGCACTTAAGCATACCTACAAGAAAATAACATTTTTAATTTATTTATCATAACAGTCTTTTATAGCGTAGCCCCTATAGAAGATAATATTAGATCTAAAAAGAACTTCATATCTTCTAGTCTAACAGACAAACAATCCCAGACATGTAGTCGAAAATAATACACCACCAAAACATGTGCAACACATCATATCACAACACATCATAGGAAATCATAAAAGAATTACAGAATGGCCTAACCTTGGTCTAGGGTCCATAACTTAAAGATATAATGTGTGAAGTGAATAAGCTTGTGTAGCAAGACTTTGCTAGGCCTCTTTAGTTCAATTTTCAATTTAGAGATTTTAAGTTTGTTTGAATTTTACTTTTGGATGGTTTCAATTCAAATGATTTAGTGATTTGTTTTTATTTTTGTTTCACTTTTATTTGGTTAAAGTGAGGTTTAGGTTTTAAAGAATGAAGAGTGGAATGAATCCCACTTTTAGGTGGAATATATTCTATTCAACATCCAAACTCGTAATGGAGTGAAACCTTCATCCTAAGATGAAGATCCATCCCAAAGGTCTAACTAAGATCCTTAAGTATTTAAATTAATCATTTTAGTTTCATTTAGATGGTTTAAATTTTAATTTAGATTGAATTTTGGAAATTTGATTTTTCATTTCATTTCTTTTGGTTAGATTTGATTTTCATTTTTAGTTTAGCTTGTTCTTTTAATTTAATATGGTTTCAATTATTTCATTTGATTTGATTTGAATTGGTTCATTTGATTTTGTTTCATTTTTTTTCATTTGGTTTAATTTCATTTGATTTATACTAACATAAGGCACTTAGGTTAATGTTTAATTCATTCTTACGATACTGTTTAATTATGTATTAAGATTGCATTAGTTTGATTAAGAGTTCATTAGCTTAGGATTTAATTAGGCCTTAATATGCTTTATTACTTTTCTTAACCCTTAGGTATAGAAAATGATTAAGTTCTTTGACCTAAGATGTTTGGAGAACTATCCTAAGTATTTCTGATGTTAATGAAGATTAATTCACGTTATTTCATGACTTTATAAATTAATGAATTTTTTTATTCATTATTTGATCAATATTAACCTAGATAATTGGAAATTTAACAATTCCCAATCCAACGGTCAAGTGGATTTAAAATTTTTATGGCAAGTGGGGTTTCATTTTGAATTGATTCATAATTAAAGATTTGATTATTTCATTAAACCCTAATTAGGCCTAATTTGATGAAAATCATTTAGGGGTTTCCTTTTTCTTTGATTCCTCTCTAAAATATGTTATTAAAGAGAGTTCATTCATAATTTTTGGACATTTGGTTGATTTACTGTGATTTAATTAAGTTTTTGTTAATTATTTGAATTATTTAATTTAATTAATTACTTAATTAAGTAAGTTTGCAGTTTATCAAGTTCCAATAAGTTTCATTAGTGTTTTTATAATCATTAGAGTTCATTAAGTTGATTTAAGGTTATTTAATTCATTTTGAAGAGTTAATTTATTTTTTATTAATTTATTTAATTAAAATTGAGGTTTTGGATTTGAAATTTTATTTCTCAAGAATTACAATGCAATAATTAATGAACAATTTTCTTAAGGTGTGTTTTAGCATCACTTTTGGTTTCTCAAAGTTCCAATTGAATTGGATTAATGGTTTGTTATTAATTAAGGTTTAATTGATTTCATTCAAACCCAAAGTAAGGCTAAAATATCCAAAAATTAATTGGAGATTTTATTTTTAATGGATTCCTATCATCAAGATGAATCCATAGAGGCCAAGTTTGCATTTTTTTGAATTTCAATTTATTTTTCTATAAATGTTTAATTTTTTTTGTGATTTTTAACTAATTTCTAATTAATTTTAAAGGGGATTTAGTTGCTTTATAAAGGTGGGCTGATGTGGCGCTTACGTGGCGGCATCGCCATGTGGCGCGACGAGATTTGGCCACATGGATCCAGCATCGCATCCGCATTAAAAGCGACAAAGATTGGATGGTCCCAATTTGATTCGTGGCATCCTTAAGAGATAAAATCAAATCATTTGAGTAAATTACAGCCATCCATTTCTAATAGAAAGATTAAACAGTGGAGATTAGACCCCACAGATCTCCAACGAGAAACAAACACCGTCTATTATTTTCATCCAAATTTTTAGTGATCCTCGACAAATTTGGATGTGATTCCAATTGAAAAATGATCAGGGATTGATTTTCAACCCATCTATGCGGTTTGATCCACTTGGGGATCAATTTCCTTTCGAAAAGGACCAAAACTAGACGCTAGGGAAAATGGTGGTGAAGCATACGTTATTTTGGGCCATCACCAGTGGTGGATTGACTCCATTAGCTTTGTATCAATGTGATGAAGTAGTGTATGGAATTTGGCGGCTTGCTTCCCCATGGATTACACCCTAGACCAACATTGGAACGATTTTCTTGCAACTCTGGTCATTTTTTGATTCACCAGTGCGAGGAAATGAGGTGGTAATTTGTTTTAGGTCACCTCGACCTTTAAAATGTGTTGAAATGTTCAATTTGATAAAATAAAATCTCCCTTGCATTTCACCATTGAAGGAGCTTGGATTTTGTCCATTTTTCGACATGTCGATGGTGAGGAGTCAGAGGAAGGGTCTTCTCATTCATCTCTTGCCTTATGTTGACCACACTTTTGGAGTGAGGACTCATCCTTCCCATATTAGACTTAGGAATCTTCTAAGCACTAGGATTTCCCTAGTCATAGGACACTCATAGTGATTAAAGGAACACTAAACCCAAGCTTAGGGACTTGGGAAGGCATACCCTAAGCTTAGGATAAGCCATAGGAAAAATAGGTTCTACCTATCCTATGGCCTAAACAATAACCTATGCTTATCCACTTATCCAAAACCAACCTCAAACTAACATGACCAATCCCAAACTAAATTTTTTTCCTATACAAGCTCAAGAAAAATTAACTTAACCATTAACTGAAATCAATTCTACAACCATCCCATGATCTTATGACTCAAACCTATTCAATTGAAACCAATCCAATCAACCCAAGTTAGCCCATTTGACCTAAAGGGTTCAAATGAACCAAAATCTAATTAAATCCAAATCAATTGTAATCAAAGCCATCAATCAACTCTAAATCCATCATTGAACTCTTCTCAACACTTAATCCAATCCAATTCAACCGAATCAACCCATTTGGTCTACTTGACCCAAAGTGGCCAAAATGTCCAAATCAACTCAAACTTCAATCCAACCCAAATTGGATTGAATCAACCCATTCATTATCTTTTACAATGATTATTGATCATCCTTGCATGGCCAATCACAATCAATTGGGTCAAACCAAACCAATTTGATCATTTGATCAAGTTAACCCAATTAACCCACATGAACCAAAATGAACCAAACCTCATTCCAACCTTAATCAATTGAAACCAATGATTCCTATTAACCATAAATTGATCATTGAACACGACTCAACCACCAATTGAACCAAACCAAGCCAACTTGGGGCTATTGACCCAAGTCGACCCAATTTGGCCTAAAGGGTCAAATTGGGCTAAATCTCATTCTAAACTAAATTGATTGAAATAAATACCTTTAATCAATCATAAAATGATCATTGAACATGATCCAACATATAATTGTATCCATTTTAGTCAAACCAACCTAATTGACCCAATTGATCCATTTAGCCTAAATTGACCTAAAGGATTCAATTGAACCAAATCATTCCCAAATCCAAATTAACTCAAACCAACACCTACTATCATTCTCAAATGATCAATTGAACCTAAATCAATGCTCCACTTATGCCAATTTGGAAAATTTGACCAAATTTGTCAACTTAACCCATTTGACCCATATGAGCCAAAATCCAAATCCACTTCAAATTAAACCAAGCCAATGACACCAATACATTCCAAATCATCCTTTGAACCCATCCAAACTCTTAGTTTGACCCAATTTGACCAATTGGTCAACCTAGCCCAACTGAAACCCATTTGACCCATATGGGTCAAGTTGAGCCAAACCCATTCAAACTAAGCCTAAACCAAACCAAACTTGGTATGACTCATCCTTGGGTCACCATGGGTCAGCCCAGGTAGATCCAACTCATGGTGAACCCAATTTGGGTCAAAACTCATGAACCAGTGAGACCAACCATAGTTCAAAACTAAAAGCCCCGTCCGTCCAACCTCACCAAAACTCTATCAAATTCAATTTAACTCTTCCCACACCTTCCACAAGCACTAGTGAGTCAAAAAAATTTGATTCCCAATCAATTCGATCATTAGGGACCACTCTAAGACCAACTCCAGTGAGCTTCATGGTGACGTTTGGTCCATAGAGCTATCGGCAGGGAGGAAACTCAGAAGCTTCTCATTAGGGCTTCGTCTCTTCAAGATGAAGCTATCTTAGTCATTGGACAAACCACTTGAGCTCTAGCGAGGTAAATTTCTAGAAAACTATAGAAAGTCCCTTAAGCCTTGGTCTTTTGTGAAAGAATTTATGATTTCATGCTATTTCCATCATAGGATCTCCTTAGATCTCTTCCCAACACATTTTGGAGTTGATTCGAAAGTCCCATGAGCTATAGAGAGCTCATATCAAGTGGTGGAATGTAGACGATGTACATTTTTCATCCCTCACAGGATGAAGGATCATCCACCATCTATTCTGCATGATTAGAATGGACTACCATGATTTAATCTGCTAAAAATCTCAATTTAATCCAATAAGAACCACATGATTAATCTTCACTGTCTGATCCGAGACTGGAAGGCGGGCATGAAATTATGTTTGCTGCCACTGACTTAGCCACCACGATGGATGTTTTAAATAATCTATCCTGTGGCACCACATGGAAAGCGTTGCTGTGTTAGTGCTGATGGGTTAAGGGATTAATTAGGTGTTGAAAATGTGATTAATTAGCCAAAACTTCAAAAATTCATAACTACTTGTAGAAAAATCCTAAAAATATGAGTATACACATTTTGGAAAGGGTAAATAGAGAAACATTTAATAAAATTAAAATCCATAAGGTTTAAATATTGAATAGTGCTTAATTAGGGTTTGAAGTTTTCCCTAATTACCTTATTTATGCCTTAATTACTTGGCCAATTGACCTCCAATTGGATGTGTTGATTCCTTGGGATGGCCTCTGCCTCTCATAATTTGCTTGGGATTTATTGGTTAGGTAATTAGGAGAATTTGGAAGGTTAATCCAAATTACCCTCCTTAATCAATTTAATAACTTTTAAAATTGCTAAACATTAAAAAATAAATTATTAATGATGGTTAAGCACTGGTAACAATGGAAATGATTAAGGCCTCTTCCTTGGTCATTTACCTAAATATATTTCGATAGGAGGGCAAATTAATTTATGGTTTAATTAAGGATTAATTTGGTAATTAATGAAGAAATTAAATCAAATTGAAATGATAATTGTTCAAGATAATTTAAGTTGAATTCATGGGTTTCTCTTTACGTGTTTAATAATATAAAGAATCCTAAGGAAATTATGGATAACCCATATGTGTGGAAAAACCATATAAGTACTTAATTAGATTCCTCCTTAATCTAATTAACACTTAAGCATGAGCCTAATAGCATTAGATCCCTTTAGAAGCATTGTAGATTTTAATTATTCACTAGAAGATCATTGAAGGCTCATGATTAAGTGATTAATTAAATTAAGAAGCATAGGAAAGGGAAATTAAATGGATTCCTTAATGGCTTGAACTTAATTAATCCAAAAAATTCACTTAATTACTTTTCCTTAAACACATTAACTCACTAATGTGGGATGAGGTTTAAAATAACAAATATCATTTCTCCTCCTTGGGATTTAATGATCCAAACATAAAAAAATAAAAAATCAAATTCCATAAGAAGCTTTGGTTAACCTTAAATGATTTTATTTAACTTGATTGACCTTAGAAAGTAATTAGATTGGATGCATTATATGTTAATGTTTAATTATTCCTTTTGAATCATCATAAATTTGTATGTCATTTGATATCATCCATTCATGTTTTCAAATAAATAGAATAAAATGAATATGATCATATATGTATAAGTTACATGTGTTGAATTAATCCTACTATATATGTGGATATTATCATTAATAAATTTCAAAATTAGTTTCAAAATTATAAACTAATGATGAAAATTTAAATTCTTATTGGCTATGAATATTATATATGATTCACATTTGTTTATAACTTAAACATGTTAAAGTTTTGCTTTATTCCTATGATTCATGTATATGTTTACCTGTATTTGAATGTTAGTAAGTATATAGTATGAAAATCCTGGGAATATGAGGCTTTAAATATCACCAAGGAGGCCTTTGATTACCTCACTTCCTTGGTTTAAATAATGACACATACTTACTTAATTTAATTCACATGTTTACATACATTAGAATTTGGATTAAGCTTTTACTTTGCATGAATAAATAAATTTGTTAACTACAATCTTTTGCATGATTTTCATTCTCATGGTTATGTGTATATTCATATGTATTTAAGATAGCAAGTATATAGTCTGAACATCCCAGGAATATAGGGTTTTAAGTAGTCCCAAGGAGGTCTTAGATTATCTCACTTCCCTAGTTTAAATAATGACATGCACTTGTTTAAATGTTTAATACATGTGTATGTGTACTTAGCTAGAGAATGGAATCTCTCTTCTCTATTAAAAATATGTACATTCAAAACCATTTAAGTGTTCCAAAAATACATTTTATGTATAGGTATGTTAAGTTCAAAATCATATGCATGCTATTGGTGATGAAAAAGAATAATATAACATTATCCATGTGATAGTAATTCAATTTCATTAATCTTAATATGTCTTTAATGATTGAATAGAATCCTTTAAGATTAACCCAAACTTAGGATTAATAAAATATTTAATAAATCATCCACTAAAAGAAACCAAATTATAATAATATGCTTTAGAAAATAACTTAGGATAGGGATGAATGGGGTTAAACTCCCTTTCCACTCTTTACAACAATTAGATATTAAGTATTGAATGAAATAAAGAAAAAATATAAATTAAAATTCACTAATCCTTTTAATAACTTGAAATGAAACCATCCCTCATGTTTAATTTAAGCAATCCCAAACCTTAGATAATTTTAATTCTAAAGCCTAATCAAGACATACCACACTAAGCTTAATCACAAACATTAGAATACAAATTCACCACTTATAGCTCCAAGTTAGGGTAGTGTATGTTGTGATGTAATATTTTAGGCTAGATATTAGGATTATTTATGTGTAGACTGGATGTTAGGCCGCTATTAGCGTAATGATATTTTCTGCAAGAGATTATGCTAAAGGGGTTGCTGAAATAAAATTAATATAAACGCTTTTATTTGCAGGTTGCTTATATCCCTTTACATAATCAACATTAAGATAGGTGGGCTTCGTTTCCCATTTACAAGGGGCTAAGTCAAAATTATGGAATATAATTGCTTGGGTTTGTATGGTTGATTTAACTAACATTTGTCTTGTAGGTGTAGTTAGATTTTATTTTCCTGAAATACATATTTTTCAATAGTAATTAAGATTGGTGCTATGGGGCTTAGGATGAGTAGTGGTTAGAAGGAAAAGTTTTGGGAGGCCATGTGAAGCCTTGAAGCAAATCAAACCAAGCCAAAGAAAGAAAAGAAGATGAAGAATGAAGAACCCCATAGCATTTATTCAATTGTAATTGAAAAAATTTATTACCCAAAACTTTTAATTTATGGGGTGTACGGTGGTACTCAGCCACATCGACCTTTTATTCTTTCACAATAATTTATAAATATTTAATTGTCATGTTTATCTTGTGCAATAAAATTTGCATGTTTTTCATAGGTTTCTTAAGCTTGATGTTTGAATGTGTGGCCTAGATGCGGTAGGCTCTTTAGAGTAAAATTAATTTTTCTACCCCGACTAATAACTCATAACTAAATTTTAAAATAACTCATAACCTCACTTTAAAGCTTAGGCTATAATCAAGATAATTAAAAGATTTAGAAACCTTTAGCTGAATATTGAATGTTCTAATATCATGCATATCATCTTATTTCATTCTTGAATAGGGAGGGTCTCCACTCTAGCATGATAGGGGAATGCTTGACCTATGAAGGCATCCCTTGTAGTGGAGAACACCTCCTCTCAATGATTTAGCCAATATATATATTTCATCATGCATTTAGGTAGAATTATCTCAAGCCTTTGTCCAAATGAATGTGTCAAAATGACATAAAAATTTGTAAAAGTTTGCTTTAGTCTAAGTCATGTCTTCATTCAAGTCATGATCTAGTCTCTTAGGGAGTGAGTTTAGGACTCTAGTCTCCTTCTTCATTAAATAACAACCTAACTTTCTAGCACATACATAAGACTGGCATACATGATTTTGAATCATAGGAAGTGTAAGTTGGCGGCCACTCTAAGTAGTTGTAAGTCCAAAAGAGTTGGGATATGTTTACCCTCTCTTATGAAGGTAAACCATTACATCCCACTTTTTGCTTAGACTTAGGTCATTCTCTTAGCTTATGCTAAAGCTTCATAGATTTAGGATCTGAGGCCATTTATTTTCTTCTAGCTATGAACATAAGTCCTCATCTCTTAGGCATTTTCATAATCTTATGTTGATGGATTATAAGCCCTTGCATTCTAATGAAATTTTAACTCAAACAAAAATAAACTTCCTCTTTCAAATACATAAAGCTTCACTATAGAATAGATCGGGGTGCTCACTAGACTTCCTAGTATCATGAGTGCTCCCTACTTATCCTCCTTTAGAATATGAAAATAAATCCTCCAAATTGAACTTTTCCACTTAATTTTCCAAAAATACCTAATCCTTTGATAGTTTAACCTTAAGGTCTTTGGAGATGTTGATTGACTATTTTAATCAAGAGTATTCTTAGGAAATTCTCATTTCCTAGGATGTAATTAACTATGGAAGCTTGCTTCCATAGGGAAATAAAGAACCCAGCATAAAATAAATCCTGCTTTACTTTTCATGTAAAGTATGAGAAAGATCTCTGGTATAAATGAAGACCCATATTCCTTAGAAGTTCTTATTAGATGATTAGGTCCATTGTAGGCTGATATTTCCATCTTTCGAGATGGTATATCAAACCTGATCACTTATGTAAGTACCCCTTTAGATCTGCGTAGTGTCTACACTACTCCAAATTAAAACACCGCACATTGGTAAACAATTTGGAATGAAAAGGGGGAGGGAATTAGCCTTACCTCCCATTATTTAATACTTGGCCTAAAGCTACTTTTTTAGCCTTCTAGGTGGCCGGACTTCAGCCACCGGTGGCGGCAAGGTTGACCAAGGGGTGGATTAAATCCCCATTAGCTTTGTGAATAAGTTTGAATGATGATTGGGATGGGAGGAAGGCAATTCCTCCTCTTTTTTTCTTTGGCCAACTCATAGGCTCCTTCTTCTTCCTTTTTCTTCTTCCTTGGCTTTTTAATTGGAGGAAGAAAATCTCTCCTTGATTTCCTCTTAGTGGCCTTCAATTGATGGCATCCATATCTCTTTATCTTTAAGCAAAGAGATGGGATTTTAAATGGGATAAGGGATTAAAGAAATCAAAGTGGACTTTGTTTTCTATAATCCCTCTTTCTTATTAGATAAGTTTATCATTTTGGCTTGGTTTATATTTGATGAATTTAATTAATATTACTCGGCAATCACTTTTAATCCATGCAAGGAAGAATTTAAATAAGTTCCATAGGCTTCATTTCAATCCATTTAAACCTAAATGGTTTAAGTTTAATTTTTATTAGGTTCAAATAGATAATTTGACTCAATTGGATTTGGTTTGAGCTCCAATCATGATTGATCACATGTGTGAGATGATTTGGAGTGATTAATTTCATTTAATTTCAATTGGATTACAATTTGAACCTATTTGTCTCAAAGTGGGCTTAATTGGTTAAGCTTAGGTTTCATTTGGGTCAAATGACCAATTTGACCAAATTAAACCCAATGATGTGTTGGATTGTGTTTAATTATCATTCCAAATATTTTTGAGCAATCAAAATGAATTGATTCAATTTGATTTGGATTTGAACCTAATAGGACCCCTTTAGGTTCATTTAGACTAAATGGTCTAATTAGCCTAATTATGGCCTAAATGAACTTAAATTTTCTTAGATTTAATCAAACATGTTTATTTGATCATTTGAAATTTTTGGACTGATTTAATTTGGTCATATTCCTGGTGAGTTGACCTTTGACTTCGTGGGACCCATCTAAGTCAAATCCATACCAAATGGGTTGACTAGATTAATCTTTGGTTTAGTTTTGGAATTGTTCCTTTGTTTTAATTTAATTTAATTTTGATTTTCTTGGATTTGATTTGATTTAATCCAAATTTGGAATTTTGGTTGAGTCCACCTAAGCCAATTAGATTAGATCAAACTCAAGGAAGATTCCCTAGGTCACTATGTATAGCATGTTAAGCATTGAATTAAGAGATTCTTATTTAAGATTATTGCATCCTAATTACTAATTTTAGAAGTGATGTTAACCTTATCCAAAAAATGAGTTCAATAACCCCTTTTTGAAAGGACAACTTTTATAATAGTAGGGGAGTCAGTTATACATAGTAAGTACATATAAGGTAAGTAGAGTATAGGTAGGAACTCCCTGACATGAGATAAGCACTTTTCAACTAGTCATAAGCCCCTAGCCAATTATGGTGGGAAACTTGTAACTTTTTTGATGTGGTGAATTAATATATCATGATATAGTCATTTATCTTGTTTGAGTTGTCCAGCCTTCCTTGGTCACTCGTTAGCTAGGGCGAGTTTGCTTATGTGCCCACTTTCCTCACTTCATTTTTTGAGCTTTCCTCTTTGACCTGTCTTTATTTCAGTGATGACTTGCTATATTAGTTATTCTAGTTTGCTCGTATATTTGGACATAGATTTAGCTCTCAAATTCTTCTCCTCCTTAGTGACTCGGCAAAAGGATAGAAGAATGATGGACAATTAGTGTTGACTATTTAATGAATTTTATTATGAAGTTAGGATTGGTCACATCACCTTCTAAATTACTCAAGCTTCTCTAGCAATAAAAAGAACCTTTGCCCCTCTCTTATGAAGACCTTTCCTAGCATGCTCACTATTAAATTAGAATTTTTGTTCTTATTTTTGAGTCATCATTATTGAGAGACATTCACTTATTCAACATAAATGCTAAGAGATCTCATGGTGATATCAATTCTTTTGATCTATGGAAAGCCTTCAAAAGAAGATGAAAATAACTAAGAACCCAATGAAGTCTGTAGTGGTCCCTATGGCTGAAGCAAGTACCTCAACTATCCCCATCCATGATAGTATTGCTACTTCAGCTAAGGATAGTGACAAGAATTCATAAGTGGGGCTGAGCACTCACACTGTAGAGGCAGAAAAATATGACTGTTGTGGTGGAATTGGCTTCCTTAGAACTCATGAGTGTTTAGGAGGAGGAAGAGTGTGTTCCCTTAACTCGACACTAGAAATTCATGGTAAGAAGTTGGTGGGAAGCACCTCTACGAAAATGATTGTGAGGAGTGTCTCGTCGAGGTAGGATTCATTCTCATTTTATATCTGAAGTTCTTCTTATTAATTATTCTAAACTCTTTCGATTGTTGTAGTTGAGCATGCTGATTGTGCAGGAGTCGACCAAAAGAGATGATGGACACTCAGTATGGTGTTTAAAATTATGATGATGGCACAATGTAGATTTTAGTAGTACTTAGTAAAATGATCGAGTATGGCATCAAGGAATAATAGACTACGTCAAAAGGTAGAGATATCACCTTATGATAGACACAATCACCTAATAAAGACTCCTAAGGCTGATGGGCCTATGTATACTACAAATTTTTTTTGTACTTTACATGAATAAGTAAAGTAAGGTTTATTTTAAGTCAGGTCATTAAGTTTCTTATAAGGGCAAGCCCCTACAGTTAATTATATCTCAAGAAATAAACTTTTCTAAGAAATCTTTTGATTAATGTGATTGGCTAAAATCTTTATGGATTTTAAAGTTTGATATCAAAGAATTTATAATTTTAGAAAAATTAAGTTAGGAAACTCAATTAGGAAGAATTCATAATTGAGTCAAAAGGAGGATAAGAAGGAAGTGCTCATAATATTAGGAAGCCTACTGAGCACTTCAATCTATCTTATAGTGAGGCTTTATATTTTTGAAATAGAAAATTATGATTACTTAAGTTGATATTTTATTAGAAAGCTAGGATTTATATCCCAATAATATAAGATTATGGAAATGCTTAAGAGGTGATGACTTACACTCATAGAAAGCAAAAAATAAGTAGGATCTGAACCTATATTTAAAGTGCTTTAGCACAAGCTAGGAGCTCAACTTAACTCTACTCAAGGAATTTAAGAAATGTTGGTTCACCTTTACTAGATAGAGTGAACCTATCATGACTCTTCTGGACATACAATAACTTGGTGTGATTACCAATTAACACATCCTATTAGTTAAAACCATATAGCTAAGTCTTATGAATGCAAGATGGTTAGGCTATTATTTATTAAGAGAGAGTCTAAGATCCTAAACCACTCCCTAAGAGCTTAGATCATAATTGGTATGAAAATATGTCTTACACTAATGCAACAAAAATTATATATTTTATTCATTTTTACTAAGCAATTTGACACAAGCTTGGGTGGACAAGTATGACTACATGTATCATGAAATTCAGTTATAGGCCAATCCATTAGAAGGGACTTCTTCACTCAAGGGGTTATTTTCAACGGACTTGCACTCTCCTTGTTGTGCAATGAGTGTAGATCTCTTCCATTCAAGGAAGAAATATAAGATGCATGCATGATTATTATCCACACTCATCATAAACTTATGACATCTAGATTAATTTTATTAATGAATTTGTATGGCTTTATAGTGAGGTTATGAGTTATTGGATTGAAAATTTAAAGTCATAAAGAGCATAACAAAATATAGGCTATATAATAATCATCACACTTCAAAAAACTTAAGAAAATACATGAAAAATTCTAATGTGTAATCAAAGTAAACACATCAATCAATCAATTAGATTAAAAGAAAAATAAAAAGCCAGTGTGGCCAAGTTCCATTATACACTCTGAAAGAAGAAAAAGTTAGGTTGCCGAGCTCAACTCTTGTACAGCCCGGACTAGAATTATAAAAATGAAATTAAAGGAAGCATTGAGGGTCTTCATCTTCACTTGCTCCCATGTTCATAGCCTTCGCTCATCCTGTACCCCATGGCTCTAATTATATTCAATTATAAAATTATATTTAATGTTTTAAAAATAAATCCAAACTAATCCTACAAAGTAGACGTTACCCTTAACATACATACACATAAAGCAGTTATACATCACATAATTTGACTTCTCATGGATGCTAAGCCCACTTATCTTAATAGGCTATGCTTAAAGGGGCAAGTAACACCTACAAGCAAAACCATTTAAATTATTTTATTATTATAATGATCCCTTTAATCATTCCTTACATAAAATATAATTAATCTAATAAATATCACCCTACCATCCAAATAATGCACAAATAATCCTAACATCTAGACTAAAGAATACATCATAAAATAAGAAAATCAATACATTATAGTCAAATCTTGAGCTAAACTAAGTCTAGGATTGGTTACTTCTCAAGGTAATGAGTGTATAGAGGCTAGTATGGTATGACAATACTAGGCTTTATGGTTTGAATTGTAATTTGAAAATAAGATTTAATTTATTTCCATTGGGTGGTGCGAATTCAATTGATTCATGATTTACAGATGAATTTTCAATTTTTAATTAATTTAACTTTAAGTTGAATTTAATATTTTGAAGAGTATGAGAAATAATAGGCCCCACATAGGGTAGGGCCTATTCATCCATATACCTTGGTCATAATAAGGGGAACACGTCATCAAGAGTAAAAAGGTCACCTTAAGGGTATAAGTTAAAGGAATTTTTATGGGTTTTAATTAATTTAATTATTAGCAAAGCCATGAACTTTAATTAATTTTAACTATAATTTAAACCCAAATGGCCTGATAAATTTCACAGGTTATATATAAAGTTCAGAAATACACACTTTTCACCTTAAGGGTCTAAGTTAAATGAATATTATGGGTTTTAATTAATTTAATTATTAACCAAGCCATGAATTTTAATTAATTTTAACTATAATTAAACCCAATTGGCCTTATAAATTTGACAAGTTATATATTAAGTTTAGAAATACACATTTTAAAATATTTTATAATGTTTTGCTTGAATTTTTAAATTATTAATTTATAATTATCTATAATTAGTTAAGTGAAAAAATTTTATATTAATGGTATAATATTTCTAGAATCATGAAAATATTCTCTCGAGTTAGCAAACACAAACAAAATATTCTATGAAGAATTGAGACAACTTTAAATTATTTAGATTTTATAATTATTATATTAATTTATATTTTTAATAATCTTTAAATTTAAATATATTCATATAAAGTTATGAAACCTTATCAGAACATTATGAAGAAGATCCAAATACTCCCATAAAAAATTAATATTATTTGAAAGGAATTATTTGATCCCTTCTATTTTCTTGATTTAATTAAATATTTAAACATGGAAATTTTTTTGTTATTTAAAATAAGTTATTATTATTATTTAAGTTGTATTTATTAATGTAACTTTATAGATGTTCCTTAATAATTTTCTTTGTCTAATCAATTTATATTGAACTTTGGAAGTTGAAAGATTAGTTAACTAATTATTATATTAAAATAACTCAAATTTACCATTTGAAATTTAATTAAATGATATAACCATTTTTAATTATCAACATGAAATTATGGCTTGATGCTAGGGAGAATTTTAAGAATATCCCATGAACTTTTAATAAATTACTAAAATTATTTTAGCATAATTATGTCATGGGTGTTAATATATTAATTTCAAAGCACATATAAGATTTATTTTAAAGTATTTTAAAAATAATTTATAGTGGTCTTGACTTATAAATTTACCATTGAAATTTGTTAGCCATTTAGATTTAATTTTGACTTCATATGCATCTTAATAAATTTGGTTCAACTATTTATTTATGATAATAAAGAAAACTAATTGTTTTATTTTACTTATAATTTTTCTTGATCTCAATTGTTTATGTTTTAAGGGTTTGGGTTTATATTTTAGAATGAGGTTTAAATTAGTTAAAAACTCTCAAATTTTATGCAAGTAACCAATCAATTAAAGTTTAATTTATATTAATTAATAGTTAAATTAATTATAATTGAGGACATGAGACATAATTGAATTTTACTTTTGTCCTTTAGAATCAACCATATAAAATTGATGAATTAATTAATTTCATTATTGACTTTCATAAATTATGTTCAAATAATTTGTTATATTTGATTATAAGCATAAGATGTACCTCAAACACCTGCTATTGAAGTCAGGAGATATAGTAGAACCTCTCGACTGACATAGAGATACTCCTTTTCCTTGTACTATTTATTATTGACTCGTGGTAGAAAAATGGAGTGCTATGAGGAAGCTATTCAAGTAGAAGACTCAAAGGAGTGGAACATGCCATGGATGATGAGATGTAGTCACTCATGTAAATTAGACATGGGATTTGGGATGGCTACTAGATGGCAAAAAATGCACTACATAATAAGTGGGTTTACAAGTTGTAGGAAGAACCCGATGGTAGCAAGCACTACAAGACAAAGTAGTTCTAAAGGGATTCTGACAAAAGAAAGAAATTAACTACACATAGATCTTCTCTCCAATAGTTAAGATGGCAACCATTAGGGTAGTACGAAGTATAATAGTAGTGAAGAATCTATATTTGGAGTGGATGGATGTGAGCAAAGCCATATTGCATGGAGATTTGAAATAGTAGTTGTACATAGAGCAACCATAGGGCTATGGGTTATAGAAAAGGAAGCCATGGTGTGTAGACTCAATAAGAGTATGTATGGCTTGAAGTGGGCACTAAGATAGTGGTACAAAAGATTTGATAGGTTCATGTTAGACAGTGGGTACATAAGGTGTCAGGCTGATCGTTGTTGCTATGTTAGGAAGTATGAAGAATGTTATATTATTCTTCTCTTATATGTAGATAATATGTTGATTGGAGGGTTAGACCTAGAGATGACTAAGGATCCAAAGAAGTAGCTCTCAAACAATTTTGAGATGAAGGATTTTGGTTCAGTGAAAAATATTTTAGGTATGATATTTAATAGGGATAAGAGTGCAGGCAAGCTGAAGTTGTCTCAGGTGAAGTATATTGAAACTGTACTATAGAGATTCAACATAAATGAGGAAAAGCTAGTGAAAAATCTTTGGCTAATCACCTTAGACTATCCAAGGATCAATCGCCTAAGACTGAAGTGAAATAAGAACGCATAAGGAGAACTATATATATATTTTAGTAGTTGGGAGCGTAATGTATGCCATGATATGTACCGAAATAGATATTGCACATGAGCAATCTTGGCAGGCATCATTGAGAGGCAGTGAAAGAGATTCTTAGATATATAAAGGGAATTGTCAACAAGACATTATGCTTTGGAGGTGTAAGAACTAAACTACAAGGTTATGTAGATTTAGACATAACAGGAGATCTAGATGGGAGATGGAGTATAACAGGATATATCTTCATGTTGAGAAGCACAGTGGTGAGTTAGGTTTCCAAGTCATAGAATATTGTTGCACTCTTAACCACAAAAAGCTTAGTATGTTGCTATGATTAAGGCTAGCAAGAAGATGATTTGGTTGCAAAATTTTTTTTGGCAGAGTTAGGCAAGGGGGCAAGAAAATGCCAGGCTACATATTGATAGTATAAATGCTATTCATCTAGCCAGAAATACCACATTTCATGCCAGGACAAAGTACATCCAACTGAGATATCATTTCATACGCACTCTCATAGAAGGTTGACAGATATTTTTGGAGAAGCTTTACACCTTGGTGCTTTAGTATAGCACTACGGTGCTAGAATCAGGGCACCAAAACCAAAAATGATAAAAAGGCTAGTGCCTTGGCACTCAAACACATGCATAAAAGCCCAAAGGATAGTGTCACCAATGCCTAAGTGCTAAAGTCGCTATATCATGGCACTATGAGTTGGGAGACTTTGTATTTAGGCAATTTTTTTTCTATAGCTTTGTGATTGAACATCATTTTTGTCTTGAGTATGAGAGTGAAGTGTGTGTCATAGAGTGTTTAAAGTGTGGTGAGGCTCCAGATAAGAGTAATTTATACTATTCTCTTTGATTTTCTTTCATAGTTGATTTCTTGGTGGTGTGGGGCCATGGTATTTCATGTTCTCAAGCTTTTCCATGTTAAATCTATTGTCTTTTATATGTTCTCTTTTACTTTATTTTTAATTTATTTTGTGTATGCTCTGAAGCACTTAAACTACTTTTTTGCATGAACTTTATGGTTTAATCTCCCCAAAACTCTCAAAAATAGGTTTCAGAGCCTAAGTTTTCAAGGTTTAGTTCGAGTAGGAGCAATCCCCGATGATTCAAAGTTTAAGATTATGAAGTTCAACGAGATGAACTTTACTTTCTAGAAAATGTAAGTGAAGGATTTGTTGTACCAAAAGAAATTATACTTTCCATTGGATGAGATTACCAAGAAATTATAGTCAATGTCTATAGAAGAATGGAAGGTCTTTGATTGAACAGCATTAGATTTGATTTTACTCTCACTATCCTCATCTATTTCTTTCAATATTTTAAATGTAAAGACTATTATGGATCTTAGCTACACTAAGAAGGATGTATGAGAAGCCATCAGCTTCAAACAAAGTATTCTTGATGAAGTGAATATTCAATATGAAGATGGCTGATGAAAGTCCAATAACAGAGTATTTGAAGAACTTCAATACTATGATAAATCAACTGTGCTTGATTGGCATCAAGTTCAATGATAAGGTACATACACTTTTACTCTTATCTTCTTTGATTGACATTTTGGATGGACTAGTCATGGTGATAAGAAACTCTTTAGGCAACATGAAGTTAAACTCCAATAATGTTTTTAGATTGGTGCTGAATGAGGAGGTTTGAAAGAAGGCAAGTAGGGAGACTTTGAATGCCACCTTGAATGTTGAAGGAAGAGGATGGAGTTTAGAAAGGAACTCAAGTAGGGGCTAGTTTAAGTCAAGGACAGGAAAGTCCAAGACTTGAAGGAAAAAGGATAAGGCAGAGTGCTGGAATTGTGCGAAGAAAGGGAACTTAAAAAACATATAAGGCTCTTAATAATTTAAGTGGTGGAGGACAAGACATGGGAGATACTACAAATGTCTCCATAGAAGAAGCTCAAGGTGATTTACTAATTTTATCCCTTAATAGTACTGTGTCATGGATAATCAACTTAGGTGCTTCTTTCATGCAAATCCTAACAAAAAGGTGCTTAAAAATAACCTTCAAAGTGATCTAGGAAAAATGTACTTGGGGGATAATAAGGCTTGCAGTATCATATATAGAAGTGATGTGGTTCTCAAACCATGGTCGAAGAGGAATCAGATCTCAGTGAGCTAGTTAGCACAGTCAAGATATGAGACTACCTTCATAGTGAGTTCATGGAAGGTGATTAAGGGTGCTTTGGTGATGGCTCATGAAAACATTGAAGGTGACTAAGGGTGCTTTGGTTCATAGGAGTTACTGGAAAAGGATCAAAGGCATGCTTGTGGCATAGAAGGCTTGTCCATATTAGCAAAAAAGGTATGAAATCTTTACTTTTCAAGAACAACCTTCCTAATTTAAAATCTATAGATTTATATTTTTGTGAAGATTATGTGTATGGAAAGTAAAAGAGAGTGAGATTTCCTAAATATTTTGCAAGATTAAAGCTAAGAAAATTGGAGTCAGTACATATAGATTTATGGGGTCCCACTCAAATTCAATCAATTGATAGATCATCATACTTTGTTACTTTTATTGATGATCATACCAAAAAGATATGGGTTTACTTCTTGAAACACATGTCGAAGGTGTTTGAAGTGTTCAAGAAATAAAAAGTTATTACAAGATAGAAGGTGAAATGTTTAAGATCAAATAATAGTGATCAGTATCATGATATGAGGTTAAGAGATTATTGTGCATAAAATGATATTAGGTGGGAGTTCACTATGCTTGGAACACCACAACAGAATGGCGTGGTTGAACACATGAATAACATCATGGAGCATGTGTGTGGAGTTGACCGAGTAGTTTTGGCTATTGTGTAATTGATCAATAAAAGCTCTTCAACACCATTTAATGAAGGCCTACTAGATGAAGCAGAGATGTGGTGTTTAAAACATATGTGAAGAGGGACACCATGCAGATCTTTGGGGGTGCTTATTAAAATGATCGAGTATGATATCAAGGAATGATATTCTGCCTCAAGAGTTACAATTATTACCCTACAATGGACTCAATCACCTAATAAAGACTCTTAAGGTTGATGGGTCTATGTATACTAAATATTTTTCTTCTACTTTACATGAATGAAGTAAAGTACAATTTAGTTTAAGTGGATTCTTAGGTCCCCTATAGGGGCAAGCCTGAATAGTTAATTACATCTTAATAAATAGAGATTTCCTAAATAAACTCTTGATTAAAGTGATTGACTAACATCTTTATAGATATCAAAGCTAGCTATGAAAGATTTGACAATCTTGGAAATCCAATTGAGAACAAGTAGGAAATGCATTTAGATACTGAGAAGCCTAGTAAGCATTCTAACTATCTTATTATTAGGCTTTAGATTTTTTAAGTAAAGAATTATGATTGTTTAAGTTGATATTTTATTAAAAAGATGGGACATATATTCCAACAATACAAAATTATAGAAATGCTTAAGAGGTGATGACTTATACTCAAAGTAAGTGAGATACAAGTAGCCTTTAAACAAATATCTAAAGTCCTCTAGCATAAGCTAGGAGCTTAACTTAATTCTACTTAGGGAAGAGGGACATAATGGTTCACTTTCACTAGGAGTGAGTTGATTTCAACTCTTTTGGACTTATAACCATCTGGAGTGGCTACAAGCTAACACCTCCTATGATTCAAAATCATGTGGGTTTGCCTTATGTAAATGCGAGATAGTTAGGTTGTTATTTATTAAAAATTAATCTAGAGTCCTAAGTTCACTCCCCATGATATTTGATCATGACTAGTATAAAAATAATGCCTTAAACTAATGCAACAAAATTTTACCTATTTTTATTTGATTCTTAACTCATCATTAGGCTCAATCTTATGAAAGTTTATGATACATGATGAAATTATATTATAGGCTAAATCAGTGTGAATGGGTGTGCTCCACTATAAGGGATTTCTATTACAGGTTAAGCATTGTCCATTATCATGCAAGAGTGGAGATTCCCTACTTGCGTGGAAGAAATAATATGTATGTATGATGTTAGAACATACAACCATATATCTAAGGGATTACTAAATCTTTTATTCTTTTGATTAAAATCCTATGCTTTAGAGTAAGGTTATGTATTATTAAAATTTAAGGTTATGAGTTGTTAAAATTTAGTTGAGGTTATTTAGATTGAGTAAAAAATTTAATTTTCTAAAGAGCCTACCAGTCCATGCCATAAACAAACAAACTTTAAAAAACCTATGAAAATCATGTCATTTCTATTGCATAATCAAAATAGAAAAAACCAAGACAACATCATTATTGATTGAAAGAATGAAAGGTCAGTGTGGTCGAGTACTATTGTACATCCGAAAAAAAGAAAAAGATTAGGTAGCTGAGCTCTACCCTTATACATTATAAACCATAAATAATTATGCAAATGAAAATAAAACTATGGGGGTCTTTTGTTCTTCATCTCACTTCATGGATCAGGCACTCCAGGCATCACATGGCCTCTTATGTCTAAGCCTTCTAGCCATTGCTCATCGTAAACCCCATAGCTCTAATTCAAAACTTATTATGAAAATTATATTTTATAAAAATGATAATCTAACTACACGTGCAAGACAGAGGTTGGCTTAACATACATTCAAGCCAAGTAGTAATATATCATATATTTGGGCTTAGAACTTTGCTTTGGGTCTCTAAGCCCTCCTGTCCTAATGAATTATGTTTAAAGGCTTAAGTAACACCTGCAAATAAGAAGCATTTATAATATTATTATTATAGTGGTTCCTTAAGCATAATCCCCTATAGAAAATATCATTAATTTAGTGTCACCTTAACATCTAGACTATGCACAAACTGTTCTAACATCCAATCTAGATTATTACATCAAAAAATAAAACATCAATCCACAACAAAGCATTAGCTTAAATTTAGACTAGGATTAGTGACTAGGCATTCTAAACTGTGTGCTATGGCTTAGTGTGGTATGACATAAATGGGCTTTAAAGTTTGGATTTAACTAAAAATGATTGTTTAAATTTCTTATTAAAGAATGGTTACACTTTAAATGATTAATGATTTGAAATAAATTTTACATTTGAATTTAATTTAAATTTATTTGAATTTAGAATTTAAAAGAGAGTAAGGAGCAGTGGGATCCACCTTAATCTCCAACCTTAAGTTAAACCTAATGATGTTAATCATGTTAATGAAATGTTAAAAAATTTCTTATTAAGCCATGTGTTTGGATTCAACTTAAATAATCTTATCTAAATATAAAAGACATCTTGAGGTTAATAAATTCAAACCATAGTCAATTTAGTAATGTTTCCTTAGCTTTGATTTATCAGTTCTTAGTATTCACTTAATGGAAGAGTGTAATTAATAGAATTGATTAAATTTAATAAATATACATATTCATCATTTCGATGTCTCACACATTGATGCATGAATAAATTAATGTATTTTATTTTTTAATATTTAATATGGGATATAACTACATATGATGCATGAATTTTATAAAAAAATATGATTTAATTATTCTTTATACATATATATACACATTGGTATATTAAATTTATAGAAGTACGTGTCATTGTTAAATGAGAGAAGTGAGGTAATCAGAGACCCCCATGTGATAGTTAAAAGTCCCATGCTCTAGGGATGTTTAGATTACATATTTATTAATTTTTATACACATGCACATGTGTATAAGTATAAAGATGAATTGTGAAGATTTTTTTAGATGCTTGGATATATATATGAAAATAATTAACCTTACTAGGTATTTCACTACAAATTTTAAGGTACAAGTCATTATTTAACTAGAGAAGTGAGGTAATCAGGGACCTCCTTGGGACTACTTAAAGTCTCACGTGCCCAGGATTTCTATACTATATACCTTTCAAAATTATAGATCATACATATAGGATTAACTTTATGTTTTAGTTACTTAGATTAATTAGGATCTACACTAATAAAAATTCTTAATTTATTGAAGAAAATAATTTTGGGATTTACTAGTGATAATAGCCACACTATTAATTCAAAGAATACAGTTAAATGAAATTCTTTATTTATTTTTTGAAACATGAAAGCATGGAGCTGTGGTGAAAAATTTCTATAGAGTTTCCTTTCAAATATGTTGGTGGAAGAGAGAGGCAAGAATATAAAATTCATCTTTTTGGGATGCCATGCAGTTCCGTAGATGTGCTTATTGAGGTGATCAAGTACAACATTAAAGAGAGGTATACAATCTTGAAAGATAGATGTCACCACCCTACAATGGACCTAATCACCAAAATAAGGACTCCTGAGGACGTTGGGTCTTCGAAGTGTACCAGAGATTTTTCTCCTACTTTACATGGAAAAGTAAAGCAAGGTTTATTTTAAATCGAGTTTGTTAAGTTCCCTACAAGGGCAAGCCCTTATAGTTAATTACATCTTAAGGAATGGGGATTCCATAGGAAAACTCTTGATTAAAGTAAATGATCATTATCTCTAAAGATTTCAATAGGAAAAGGACTATCAATCAATTGGTTTATTTTTGAAGAACAAATGAGATTGATCAAAGAGAGATTTATTATCGAAGCCAAATTGCGATATGTAAGAGATGCTCATGATGTTTGGAAACCTAGTGAGCATCTCAAACTATCCTATGATTGGGCTTCATTTTTTTGAAATTGATTTAATTTGTTTGAGTTGGATTTTTCATTAGAATGCTAGGGCTTATAATTCCATAAAATAAGATTATGGAAATTCCTAAGAGGTGAGGACTTATGCTTAGGGCCCATGAAAGGGAAAAGTAATCTTAGAACATAAATCTAGGGAGCTTTGGCGAGGGCCGAAAGCACAACCTAAATTTAAGGAGAAAATGAGTATTTGGTTTGCCTCCATAAGAGAGGACAAACCAGTTGATTGCTTGGACTTACAACCACCTGTGAATGACCTCCAACTAACTCCTCTTATGATTTTAAATACATGTAGGCAAGTCATATTCTTTATGCAAGATGGTTTGGCTATTGTTTATTTAGAAAGAGACTAAGTCCTTAAACTCACTCTCTAAAGAGACTAGATCATGTAAAAGGCATGCTTCAAATAACCTAAATCTAATGCAATTCATATTTCATTTTATTTTCATTTTTGGACAATCATTTTGACTTAGGCTAATAGGATTCAGATGCCTAATGCATGAGAAATAAATTTATTGGCCAAAATCAGTGAGAAGGGAGGAGGTGTGTTTCCATCATGTCTATCACAAGTCAAGCCATGTTTCTCTGGCAAAGCTGGAAGCCCTCCAATCAAGAGTGAAAGAAGATGCATTTGTGCATGATGTTATAAAAGAAATACTCATCCAGCTAAGGGGTTGCTAATTCTTTTATCTTGATTTTTAACCTAAGCTTTAGGTGTGGTTATGAGTTCTTTATTTTTAATTTTGAGTTATTAAGTTGGGTGAAAGATTTATTTTTTCCTAAGAGCCTAGTCGTCATCCAGGCCATACATAAAGCAAGGAAGAAACTAGGAAAAAGATGACACTTATTGCACAAACTAAATAAATCATCAATCAATTTATAAAGCTAAGCACAAAAGAATAAGATGCCAAATGTGGTTGGGCACCACCACACAAACCCAAAAAAAACAAATTGGGTAGCCAAGCTCTACCCTTATACAACCCGAATTATAAATGAATTACATACAATTAAGCAAGGAACTCATTATTATGGGGGTCTTCAAGCTTCATTTCTTCATTCTTCTTTTCTTCCTTCTTCTTTGGTTCTTTCTCTTGGATGGTTGGAAGGTGGATGCTCCAAAGGCTTTACATGGTGCATAAGATGAGATCTTATGACCAAGGTTCATCCTAATCCCCATAACAATCATTCCAATATCCTAATTGCAAAATTTACATGAAAAGGAAAGAATGAAAATCTAACTAACACCTACAAAATAGAGATTAGCTAAAAAAATCCACACAAATCCCAAGCATGAATATTGGACTTATCACCCCTCACATGGGTGACTAAGTCCACCTATCCTATTGGATTATGCTTAGGGGTATAAGCACCTGCAAGTAAAAGCATTTTATATTTTTATTTATAATAGCCCCCCATAAGCACAATCCCTTGTAGAAAATAATGGTTGGACTAAGATCGTCGTATCATTCATTCTACGAGCATACATCCTAACATCGACTCTAATACATATATCACAAAATAAAAAACAAGCATCAAACCATGCACCGCCCTAACCTAAAGCTAGAAGTGCTGACTTAGCCTAATGTGTGTGCTTTAAAGGTTTGTGTGGTATGCTTAACTATGGCTTTAAGTTAGAGTTTTCTAAGTGTGAAGCATGTTCAACTTAGGGGAGGGTTTCATTTAAGTTTATTAATTATTTTGGATTGATTTTATTTCATATTTTTATTAGGTTCAAATGAATCCTATAATTAATTACTAAGTTATAAAGAGAGGGAAAGAGAAGAGAACAACTCTTTCCTTGCCTAACCTAAGTAATTTCTAAAGTGGATTCATGTTTTTAGTTTTGTTTAGTGACTATTTTAATTAAGTCTTTTAATTAATCCTAAGTTTAGATGAAACCTATCCAAAAGAAAGGCATTTTAAGGTTAAGTAAAATGAATTAAATTCATTAAATATACATCACTTCATTTCTTTCCCAACATGTATATGCATATGAATGAGTCCTAAGCATATCTATACACAGAAATGAGAATATTTAACACACTTTATGATGCATGCTAAGTAATTCATTTAAGAAAATTTGGAGGTTTAAGATGCATGATTTTCCTTAAGTAGAAAAGAGATTTCTTATCAAATTTTCACATGCACACATGAAAGTAAGAAAGGAATAAGTGAGTACAGCTCCATTGTTAACTAGAGGTGTAAGGTATAAAACATACTTAGGGCTACTTAAAGCCTCGCAACCTTGGGGTTGTCTAGACTAATATACCACTTTCCTTAAATACAAACATGTGTACAAAAGAAAGAATGGAAAAAGAAAGAATGCAAAAGTTTATTTTAATTGATTCATTTTGTTTATGCAATTTATATATGCAAGCATGGGTAAACTTCTTAAGCAATAGTATATGAATGAATAGGATATGGGATTAGGCAAGTGTTAGGATCTTTTCAAATGAACCATACATCTTACCAAATCCTATTCAAAACTATGCTAAAAGAAAAGAGAAGGAGAACCTAACTAAGCACATCCTTATATCTTACTCACATGCAAGCTTATAATTAGAATATAAGTAGCACACTTTTAGTTTTGATAATTTATTCTTATATTTTTCAAAATAATTTGAATTTAGTAGTGATAATAGCCACAAATATTTCTACTTTAGCCAACACATGCAAATTTGACATAAAGTAAACATTTTCATTTTAAATTTGTATTTTGAAAAGTATGAATGCATGAAACCACATAACACACATATTTAGCATGTTGGGAAAGAATTAAAGCAATAAAATCATGTAAACAAATTCACTTTAATTAGAACCTAAAGACAATCTTAAGAAATTAAGAAAGCTTAAAGTAAACCAAGGTTTGTTTAATGTGATTTTTGTTTGAGTTTGAGTTTGATTTAATTTTTAAGATGTAAGTTGAGTTTGCTGTTCCTAACCCATTCCCACATGTGTTTGATATATTTGTTTAATTTTTAGATGATTAGATTCATTTTTATATTTTAATTAGGTTAAGGTATGAATTAAGCAAGTTGATTAACCCTTACTTACACCACCTTATTATAGTTAACCAAGTAATTATGAGCCAATGAGATGACATAAAACCTCACAAGGAATTTAAATTTGCAATGTACCTAGGAAGAAAAGGGCCTAATGCAATTTGGCTCATGATTAATGGTTAATTAAACTAAGGGGTTTAACTTAAGTAATTTTAAAACACCCCTTCACACATATGAATTGGATTTTTATTTTTTAATAGAACTTAGACTTTCAAATGCCTAAGCATCTACCCAAAGTAGATTAATTAAGTTCTAAAAGGTTTTAGAATTTTTTAAAAATTAATTAAGGGGATAATTAATGAATTTACCTTTAATTAAGATAGGATTAATTAAAGAAAAGGGGGTATGGAATTGCTTAGGGGAAATACCCCAAAATTATTCCCTAAGCCTTCTATTCATTGGATCTAACTTTAATCAATCTTAATAATAGATTAAAACACTAATCAAACCTTAATTATCCTTAATTGAGTTAAGGTAGTAATTAGGAAACATATTTGCAATTCCCGTAATTAAGCCTTAAACAAATTCCAAGAAAATTAGGGGAGGTAGAGGTCATCCCCTAAAACATACCCAAGAAGTTTGAGATTATAATTAAGAAGTAATTAGCAAAATGATATTTCCATTAAAATCCAAAATCATAGAAACGGATAATTCAAAATCCATTGAAATCATTTTAAAATATTCTAGGTTGAATTATCTTTCCATAGAAATTTACCTCATATTTTTCTGAATGGTATTGAAGGAGATATGAATTTTTGAAGATCACGAGATTAATTAAAATTAATTAAATCCCCTAACTAATCCCATCAGCTCACAATGTGACCCGCGACGGTGGCAATCAATGCACTTTACACACGTCGTGCCGTGAGCTATTCACTTAAGTGTCACATCACAAAGGCGACGTGACGGTGGGATGTGATTTGATCCCTATCGTTTGATCAAGGATGGAATGGCCAGGGATCATCCCGTAGTTTTTAAAAGGATAAATCAATTTCTAAACATAGGAATAATCTTGACCGTCCATTCAAACTGCATGGATGGATGGCCAGGATCTCCCCAGTTCTTCCCTTAGGCTCAATAGAGATCGTCCATGATCTAAGAGAAGATCCGAGCTCGATTGAGCTTGGATTGGAATGAGATTATTCCCACACCATCTAAAGCTAATGAGAAGCCTATCCAATGGTGGATTTCTTATGACATGAAAATTTCTTTCATAAAAGACCAACACCTCCTAAGTTAAGTGGTTAAAAAATTCCATACCTCACCGGTGCTTGAGCTCGATGAGGTAGCTTCATCTAGTGGAGATGAAGCCCTATTGAAATTTTCAAGCCTTGGGGTTGAGTAGATCTCCCTATGGACCAGCAACACTTCACCTTGCTTGCAGCTTTGATTCAATTCCACCTCTCCTTGCTTTGGGAATTAGAATGAGAACTTGGGCACACTCGATTTGATCCTCTAAGAGAGTGTGCAAGAGGAATTGGAATGGATTTGAGTATAGAGGAAGTTGAGGGTTGAAGTGCGGTACCCTACTTTTCAATGAAGAAAACTAAGAAATGCCCTTTTCAAATCCCTCTTAGAAAGCTTTGGATGGCTCTCTAAAGTTTCCTAACACTCACTAGGGTTCAATCGAATGTGGTAATCATGATTTCCAATTGAAATTGGATGGTCAAGCCTTAGCTTACCATTTTGATCCAATTGACCACATGTGAGGGGTTGTTTGATCTGTTTAGAGTTTCACAAGATCAGTTTGAGGCCTTGAGTGGATTGGTAACCTCCGATGTGCTTCAAATTGGGTGGAAGGAGGATTTCTATTTAGTCAATTTGACCCATGGGGTCGGTTTTCTCCTTGGGCCCATTGGCCTGACCCAAACCCATTTTTTTGGGTGCACCACTCTTCATTGGGTCCAGTTGAGCTATTAGGAAGGCATCAAGTTGATATGAAGAGGGATTGACCAAATTACCCATGGATTACACCAAAATTTATTTTATGGCCTAGGGATAAAATGGTCATTTGGCTGATTTTTTAATTTGGATATGTTGGGTATGTGGAGAAAATAGGTTTGGCCAAGTTTCATTGGAATTGGAGTCCATTTGATGAGGTTTGGCTCATGTTGACCCATTTAGGTCAAAATCAGTCAACATGGGTCAAGTTGATCAATTGGTTAAATGGGTCAAACCAAGGGTTGGGTCAAGTTCATATGACCATTTGAAATGTTTTGGTGGCTTTGATTTGATTCAATTTGGTTTAGTTTTGAATTTGGCTCAGATGACTTCATTTAGGTCAAATGGGTCAAGTTGACCAATTTGACCCATTGACCTATTTGAGCTAGGTCAAGGGTAGGTTTAGGTTTGGTTAGTCATATGGAGTGGATTGGTATCTTTGTTTCCAATCAATTTTGGTTAAGTTTGAATTTGGCTCAACATGACCCCTTTAGGTCAAGTTGGGTTCAAGGTAAATTAGGCTAGGTTAGGTCTAGTTGGCCAATTGAGGCTTTGGTCAAGTTCAATAACTGATTTGGAATGAACTTCACCCATTGGTTTGGGTCAATTTAGCTTAGATCAATTTTTGACACATTTTGACTTTTAGGTCAAGTTGGGTCAACTTGGGTCAAGTGGTCAATTGGGCTAGGTTAGGCTCAAATGTTGACTTGGTCAAGTTCAGACATAGTTCATGAATGAACTTAGATCAATGGTTCAATCAATTTGGCCTATGGTGGATTTTGGCTATGTTGAGTTTCATTTTGGTTAAGTCTTGACTTGGTTAACCCTTAGGTTTGACTTGGTTTGACCCACTTTGATTGATTGATCATCCCATGATGATTGTTGATAATGATGGGAGGCATAGGTGAGTTTGATTCAATCCAATTTGGTTAGGATTAAAATTTGGCTCATAAGAGTACTTTAGGTCACTTTGGGTCAAGTGAACTTAAGTGGGTCAAATGGCTTGGTCAAAGCTTGATTTGAGTTTGATTGAACTTGTATATAGACTTATGATTGAAATATAAATGCATTTACAAGTGGTTTGAAGTCAAATGAGTTTTGATTCATTTGACAATTTCATATTCAAAGGAAGAATATGAAAGGATTTGGGGTTTGATTTTTGGATTGATTTTTGATTTAGTGATTAAAGTTTATATTTAGATTTGGATTCATGATTATAGGTTTGATTGAATCATGAAGAAAAATCAAGAGTCTGGCTTGATTTGAAGTTGATTTGGCTAAGTTCAAGATTTTGACTTGAAAGGCTTAGGTTGGATTTTGATTGAATTTGAGTTTGATTTTTGGAGTTGATTTTGATTGTTTGAATTTATATTTCATTTATATAAGTGAATATATATGAGAATATAAATGGATTACGAGAAAATCCCATGAACTTGAATTTATTTGGTTATGATTTAGGCTAAGTCCATTAAAGGGAATTTAAAGGACTTAGGAGATTTTTGGAGTTTAAAGCTTGAATTTCTGATTTGGTTTGATTGGGTTATATTTATATTTCATTTATATATGTGAATATAAATGATAATATAAATGAGTTATGAGAAAATCTCATGAATTTGAATTGATTTGATTATGATTTAGGTTAAGTTCTTAAGAGGGGAAATTAAGGACTTGAGAAGGATTTATGAATTGATTTTGAATTTTGAATTTATTTTGATTGGTTTGAATTTATATTTCATATATATATGTGAATGATAATGAGAATATAAATGAATTATGAGAAAATCACAAGGATTTGATATGGTTTGATCATGATTTTGACTAAGTCCTTAAGGGAGAAATTAAGGATTTAGGAAAGATTTTTGGACTTAGGAATTTCATTCATGAGTTTCAATCATGGATCTTAATCATGGATTTGATTTGAGTTTGGAGAAAATCAAATAAGATTGATTTGGAGTTTGGCTTGAAGGAAGGAAGGTGAGGAATGGTTCAAGCTAAGGGTAGGCAAATTTTCCTAACACCCCTAAGGCATGAACTATTCCTATGGCTAACTCCTCTAAGTCTCTAGAGCTAGGTTGAGTGTCCACCTAATCACTAGATGTGTCTTAAGACTAAGGATCTCTTAGTGTCTAAGAGGAATCCTATGTCTAAGATGGAGGGGTTGATAACTCATTCTAAAAATGAGGTCAACAGGAGCATATGAAATTAAAAATTATAATAAATGATTAAAGCAAAGCAATTAAACATTATCAAATTGACTATTTAAGCCATTAACTCTCAAGGTCATTCATATGTAGATAATCATAATTAAGCCTAATCAAATTCATTAACTGTTACTTTTTGTAATTTGAATTATTTAAGCCTAATGAGGAGACAAAATATTTAAAATTAACCCATAATCTACTTCTGTTCATTAAGTGATTCAATGGTGATTTAAATAATTTTTATTAATTAATTAAGATTAATGAATTATTTTAGTCAATTAAGCCCAAAAGAGCCCAGAAATTCAATTATTCCCTAAATTTAAGCACAAAAAGTATGAGAAAGTTTTTCTGAACATGAATAAATATGAAATAAACATGCCTTAAAAGTTCTAACATTATTGGGCTTATAATTAGGGATTAATGAAAGAAATGGGGAAAACCCAAAATTATAAAATATACTGAAAATACCTCAAACTAATTGGGGATTTTGATTCCATTGAAATGCTCTTTGTTAGTTGAGCACAAAGAGGGGTTGGTCAAAATTTTTAGAAAACTAGGTTAATTGTTATGTGTTTTTTTTAAGATAATTAAAAGTTTAATTAATTAATAAAACCCTTTTAATGATGATTTTGAGAAATAATTACAATCAATGGTCTTAATTAATTTCTCTAATCACCATTAACATTTTAAAATGTATCTAAGAGTCCATAATATTTTTTATAATTTTTTAATGATATAAATTTATTAAATGCACAAAATAATCTTTTAGGGCTTAAAAATTTGGATTTTCTAAATTACATAACCAATTTATTTGAAATAATTATGGAAGGTAGAAGTCATCTCATGGAATAGTCACCCAAAAATTTAAGTTAATTAGTGAACTAATTAAGGTTTAATTTCACTAATTATATAAAAAATCCAAATGAGTCATTACACGCTCAATAAAATTTGGGGGTTTTATTTTGTTAGATTCTCCTATGTCTAAATTTTCTATAGAGGATTAAGTTTCCTTTCTATAATTCTCAACTTAATTAGTTTAGTTTCTTAAGAGTAATTAAATAAATATAGTTTTCATTAAAACTTAAATTACTCCTAAAATATACAGTCAAATTTAGGAATTTTGGGTTCATTGGATTTCTTTAAAGAAAAATCCATAGAGCCCTTATTTGCACCTTTTTAGTTTAGTATTTTATCTTATATGATTTTTGAAGTTTCAAGTAGATTTAATAGAATAAATGAAAAATGAAATCTAATCATGGTCATCCATTCTATCTAGGTAAGATTGACGGCTTGAAGGTTGTCTTCCTTATGGGAGGCATACCAAAAAGGGTTGGATGCATGAGATCTACCTCAAACATCACTGGATCTCACAATATTTCAATGATCTTAGCCAGAAGTCATATTAGTTAGCGTCAGAAGGATCAAAATGAAAAGTGCAATAGGGATGTAAGAAAAAATCCTAGAATCATTCACTTTTTAACAAACTTGAAGACTTATGGCTTACCTAAAGGTTTTCCTAGAAATTACCTCACTCAAGCTAATGTTGAGTGAATTTATTATGAGGAACTTGATCTTTTCCTTGAGTCAAAGCTCTCACACGATCCTCCTCTTTTGCCTCCTCTTGGATTATCTTTGCCACTAACCACCACTATATTTTGCTGGAATATACTTCATTTGGTGTTTTTGTGAGTGGAAACGTGGAAGATGGGTTAGTCTTACTTCTTGAGAGGTGGAGAACGTGTTGGATGCCAAAAAGAGAGCTCCTTAGCCTCTTTTTCCCCCCATTCTCACTATATAGCTAAAAATCACAATGGAAAAGTTGATATGGAGGTGTGGCTATTGATAGGGTGGCAATTAGCATTCATTGTGGGGAGTGGTTTGGTGATTAAAAATCACTCCAAGCAAAAAAGTGGGGTTATGGGAGGAAATGTGAGGTGAGTGAAAATTTTAGAAATTTTCATTATTTTCTTTCTTTCCCATCCCCCAACCTTGAATTTTGATTCGCCTTTACATGGGCTGAGATCTTAGCTCATGTGTGGTGAGATTTGCAAGGTTAGTTTGAGTTTGGGTTGGCTTGAATCCATCTTGACCCATTTTGGCTTAAATGGGTTAGGTGGGATCCAATGGGTTGGTTTGGCCAATTTGAGTTTAAATTAGGCTTCAATCATATTTAATGAGTTAGCTAGATTGATTAAGTTTAATTGATTGTAATTGATTTGGAATTATGTTGGGTTTGACCCAAATTGGCCTAATTGGATAAAATAGACCCGAATAAGAGTTGGATTGAGTTTAAGTTTTGCAAGTGATTGAAAGTGGTTAATTTGATTTTGTGTTAATATAGCTCATATAAGTTAATTTGGGTCAATTTGAGTTAGGTTGACCAATTGACCAAATTGGCTAAATTGGATGCAATTCAGAGTTGAGTCATATTCAATCATCAAATTATAAATAATTTTGGGCATTGATTTGTTTTAATTTTGGTTGAGTTGAGTTTTGATTTCAACCTATTTTGAATCAAAATTGTGCTTAATTGGTCAAATTGGGTTCACTTGGGTCAAATGACTAATCTAACCTAAATTGAAGTGTGTTTAAGTTTCAATTATATTTTATTAAGTATTACAAAGTGATTTGGAGTATTTTGTGTCAATTAATTTGGAATTAAATTTGATTTAGACCCATTTTAGCCAAAATTAGGCTTATTGAGTTAAATCATATTCACTAGAGTTAAATGACCAATTTGGCCAAATCAAACCCATGGAAAGATCAAATTATGTTCAAATATGATTCTGAAGTATTTTTCAACATTTAATTTGAAATAATTTTAATTTAATTTGAGTTTTGGTTTAGTATGATCCATTTAGGTTCACTTGGACGAAGTGGCCTGATTTATCCATTTGAGTCATCATTGGATTCAGATTTCTTTGGTTTTGTATTCAATTATATTCTTTTGATAAATTTAAGTCATTGGAAGACTTAAATTGATCAAATTTTGATTATTTTAACTTTTAACTTGGTGAGGCCCACATAGGTCAACTTAGGTCAAATGATGTAGATAGCCTTTTTGTTCTCCATCAAAATGTAGTTTTATATTTGTTTATGTTTATATATTGATTTTATGCTTTTAGTTTGATTTAATTTATTTAGAGTTATTTTAATTTTATTTGATTTTTATAGACTTATATGATTTTGAGCTTAAATAGGCAATTGGGTCAACCATGCTAATTGCCCAAATTTGGGCTCAATTAAACTTAGATTTCAATTTAGATTTACTTAATTGAAGTTTTTTTAATTAAATTTTGACATATTTGGATTTGATTAGATTCACCTTATTCAATTGGGTTAGATCAGGTCTGTGGGGTCCACAAGGCTAACCTAGGTTTCACCTTAATGTGTTGACTTTTTTAATTTAGTTTTCATTCTTACCTTAGTTTAGGTTGTACACCTAGTTACTAATTATAGTATACTAAGTGTCTAATTACGATGCTCTTAATTTAAGATTAGGGATCGTAATTACTAAGATTAGGGTGATTGTCAACCTCACTGGAGGTTAATAGAACTTTAGTGCCTAGATTAAATCCTATGTCTAAGAAGAGGGTTATCAACCTCATTAAAAGTGAGTCCAACAAAAAGACCCCCAATAGGTGTGGTATAATTGATAAGACACATCGTATATATTAACGTTGACTGAGCTAGTCGAACAGATCCGTGAGATGACAAAATAGAGGTGCTTAAACTTTGCTAAGAAAGATCAGTGAATTTGGTGAAAGCCGTTAGATAGATTCACTTCAAAAATTAGGATTTTTGAAAGTTAGGGATTTCAGAACAAGTGTCAAGGGTACACAGGGTAAGTCATGATTTTGAAAACTCATGAATTGACTTTGCCAAAGCATGAGATTAGAAGAAATTTGGGAAACTCCACCTGAGGGTAGATTGAAGTATTATTTGGATGTGAGGAAGGCATGAGAGAGAGGATTCCTGAAGATTGGTTTGAGTTGTTTGACTCAAGGAACTAGGGAGAAAATCCCCAAAAGATTGATTTGGAGATTAGGCGAAAGGTTCCTAAAGATTGAATTTGATTTGATTTAGTTTGAGATATTAAAGAGAAGCTCCCTAAAGATTGATTTAATTTGATTTGAGAATTTAGGGAGAAGCTCCCTAAAGAATGATTTTATTTGAGGAATTAGGGAGAAGTTCCCTAAGAGTATCTGGTCATATGCGGAGGCATATAGAATTGATGAGAGATAATAAATCTATGTGCCAGATTTCTACTCAAAAGATTTGAATGAGTAGATAAACCTTATTGGCTTGTAATGGGTCACCCTAAGGAGGGGCCACAGGGTGTGATCCTTAATAGATATGGACCTAATCTACTCTTTGCCTGACCTTGCTCAAAACAATAAAGAGGGATGATTCGATACATGCCTAACCTTGTTCAAAATAGCAGACAAGGAATAAATAATAAATTTCTTACTGATCTTATTCAAAATGACGAGATAAATATATAAGGAGAACCGGATCTCTACCTAGTGACATTTAAAATAGTAGAGATAGATTGTTCAACACATGTTTGACCTTGTTCAAAATAAAAAGTGAAGACTGAAGAATGGATGTTTCTCTGACCTCATTCACAATAATAAGATAAATATAAACAAATATATAGCTGACCTCATTTGAAATAATAAGATGAATATGGAGGAAGAATATAATCTTCACTTGAGCATGTTCAAAATTCTAGAGGTAGATTACCCAATGCATGCCTGACCTTATTCGAGACAACAAGTGAAAAATAAAGCATGGATGTCTGCCTGACCTCATTCAAAATAGTAAGATGAAGGTATACAAACATTTGCCTAACCTCATTCAAAACAACAAGATGAATGTAAAGGAAGAATTTGATCTCTACTTGGATATGTTTAAAATTGTAGAGATAGATTGTTCAACACATGTCCAACCTTATTTGAAACACCAAATAAAAAACAAAGTATGGATGTCTGCCTAACATCATTTAAAATTGTAAAACAAAAGGTATACAAACATTCGTCTGGTCTCACTCAAAATAGTAAGATGAATGTAGAGGAAGATTTTGATCTCTACCTGACCATATTCAAAATAATAGAGATAGATTATTTAACACAAGCTTGACCATATTCAAAATAGCAAGTGAAGAGCAAAGTATGGATATCTGCTTGATCTTATTCAAAATAGCAAAAAAAAGGTATACAAACATTTATCTAGCCTTAGTCGAAATAGCAAGATGAATGTAGAGGAAAAATTTGACCTCTATCTGACAATATTTGAAATAATAGAGATACATTGGTTTACGGATATATGACTTTATTTAAAATGATAAGTGAAGAACAAATCAAGGATATCTTCCTAACCTCATTTGAAATAATAAGATGAATGCAAAGAAAGAATTTGATCTTTATCTTACCATGTTCAAAACAGTACAAATAGATTGTTCAATACATGTCTGACCTTATTTGAAACAACAAGTAAAGAGCAAAGCATGGATGCCTACCTGATCTCATTCCAAATAACAAAACGAAGGTATACAAATATCTATCTGATCTCACCCAAAACAACAAGATGAATGTAAATAAATAATTTGATCTCTACTTAATTACATTCAAAATAATAGAGATAGATTGCTCAGCACATGTCTAACCTTGTTCAAAATGGAAAGTTAAAAATAAGGAATGGATATATGCTTGACCTCATAGCAAGATAAAGGTATATGATCGTAGAGTTGAAAATGATTTTGAATTTGAAAGCAATTTTAGGAGGTTAAATAATTCAAGATTTCTTCAAGAACTAGTTCCCAGTCCATATAAGTACCAACTTGATAAGAAAATATAATCATATATGAAATTTATTTTCAAATATAATCATATGTAATATTTCATTAAATAAAGCTTATTGATAGGAATCAATGGGCGCTCACCTTTATGATTTATCAGTTAGTATGATCCTTTTTAATAAGATTTTTCTATAATAAAAAGCCTCTCCCACATTGGTTCAAATTTATCTATCGCCTTATGATGAGATATAATTGGACTTCTAAGAACTAAAATAAGCTATCCAACTCGAAAAACACTTGGGTGGATGACTTGTTGTGAGTTTGAACCATACAAGCTTTGTATAGCTTAAGGTTTTGATAGCCATTGAGGCGTTGCTCCTCAAGACATTGTAGCTCTTCTGACTGTAGCATAGTTATTTTCTAGGTCATGATCTTATTTCCTACAGAAACCCTTAGTGATGGTAACCAAACTTCCAATGGAAGAAAATCTTTAGACTTGTAAACTAAGAAAAAGGGAGTGGGCTACGTTGGAGTCCTATATGTGGTACGATAGGCCCACAAGGCTTCAATTAACTCCTTGTGCCATTATTGCTTATTATCATCAAGCATTTTCTTTAAGATTTGGATGAGAGTTTTATTGATGTATTATGCTAGCCCATTCGCCTAGGGATAATATATGGTGGAGTACCTCCAATCTATGTTATGCCTCCTCATAAAGTTGTTGATCATCGTGCTCTTAAAGGTAGTGCTATTATTGTATACAATTTAATGGGGGTACATTGAATCTAGGAATGAAATGACACTAGAAGAACTGAAGAACATGGTGAGCCTTGACTTCCCTCAAATGGATCACCTCTACCCATTTGGAAAAGTAATTTATCATTGCTATAATAAAGCGATGTTCCTTAGAAGAAGGTGGGTCAATTGGAATCATTATATTTGTACCCCAACACTCAAATGGCCATGAAGCTATCATCGGATGGAGGATGTTAAGAAGCTAGTATAAGACTGCTCCATGCACCTAACACTTGTGATAACAATGTGCTACATCGATACAATATATAATCATTGTCAGCCAATAATATCATAGTCTCTTAATTTTTGCTTTCATCTTTGGATCGAATTGATGTGCTCTATACCGTCCTGAATGTACCTCGATTATAAATTTTTGGAAATTCATTTTTGTCTAAACAATGTAACCACATATGATCAAAGGATTGTTAGTATAGAGTTCCATCAATAAGGGCATAAGATAATTCTCTTTGTTTGAGACTTCTCTTCAGGTAGTTTGTCTTCACACAAGTATTCAATGAATGGCTATCTCCAATTAGCCTCTTTGTCATCTCTGGTAGTGGCAACCTCCCCTTCTAGAGCATATTCATTGATGATTTCAGTATCAATAAGAGGTAGGACCTAGTCATTGCATACCTCTATTGATATAAACTCATCATCCGGATAGTTCATTTCATTAGCAAGCTTTGCTAAAGCATCCGCTATGGCATTTCCATGTCAGGGAATTCTATATATGGTGACCTCTAAAATTTATTTTAATAGTTCCATGGTGTAGTTATGGTACTGATGGAGTTTAAGTTTATGAACTAAATAAGTTTTGGCAATTTCATTGAGCACTAATTATGAATCCCCAAATATGCTAATGTCCTTAATATCTAGCGAAATGGTCAACTTTAGACCAGCGATCAAAGCTTCGTATTTGGCCTCCTTATTTGTATAAGACCCCGATAGATGATACAAAAATTATAACATCCCCTGATCAAGAGCTAAGAAGATTAAACCTATGTATTTGGAACCATCAAAGTATTACTCCAAATGATGGCTATTCGTATTCCTTAAACACATGATTTGCTCATTAGGGAGGTCAACATTTAGAGGATAATCCACAGGGAGAGGATGTGCCACTAAAAAGTCACCTAAAGCTTATCATTTTATAACACGAAGAGGAATAAAGATGATGTTAAACTGAGATATAATCATAAACCAACATGCCCACCATTTGGATAGAATTAGCCATATCATGTGAAATTATAGTGGGTCGACCCTTGAGATCAGATTAACTTTGTGAGAGAGCATATAGTGCCTTAGCTTCGAGGTAGCAAATATGAGAGCTAGATAATGCTTCTTAATAAGTGGATATCTGGCTTCCATAGGAATTAGGCAATGGCTCAAATAGTATAGTGTATTTTATTTCCCTTCTTCATTCGATTGAGCTAATAAAGCATAGGGATAATCAACTTATGTTGCCATGTAGAGTATGAGTGGTCTACCTAGGATAGGATTAGTAAGAACTAGAGGTGTAAT
Source organism: Cymbidium sinense (assembly GCA_021442155.1). NCBI lineage: Eukaryota > Viridiplantae > Streptophyta > Magnoliopsida > Asparagales > Orchidaceae > Cymbidium > Cymbidium sinense. The sequence continues at coordinate 103,765,820 of CM038222.1, forward strand.
CAAGTATTATTTAATGCTTTTGAAAGCATGTTGGCACTTTTCATCACATCAAAACGTAGTGCCTTTCTTTGTAAGTGTAGCGAATGGTTGACACCTACTGGATATATTTGATATAAAGCATCTTAAATACACCAACCTTTCTTGGATGGACCTAAGTTGAGTTTGACTTTTAGGAGGTGGCATATCTAATATTGCTTTGACTTTATTTGGATCAATTTTGATCCCATGGTGTTGAATGATAAACACTGGAGAATTCCTTGAAGTCACCCCAAAGCGCACTTTAAAGAATTCAATTTTAGGCTATAACATCATAACCATTCAAAGATTACTCTTAAATCATATGTGTGGTATTCCTTTTTGCATTTGACTATGAGATCATCAACATAGCACTCATCCTAGTGATGGATGAGTTAATTTAAGATTCTAGTCATGGTCCACTGATGTGTGGCACTAGCATTCTTAAGGCCAAAAGGCATGACCTTATAGCAAAAGAATTCGATCAGAGTTTTAAGTGTACTATTCTTCTCATTCTAGGGCGTCATCTTAATTTGGTTATAACTAGACAACCAATCAATGAATGAGATGATCACGTGTGAGGAGGTTATGTCTACCATCATCTTCTATATGGGTAATGAAAACTTGTCTTTGGGATATGTCTTCTTAGATCCTTAAATTAGCACATATGCAAAATTGACCATTTTTCTTCTTAATTATGATGACACTAACAAACCAAGTAAGATATTTTCCTCCTAGATTAATCAACATCTATCAGTTTCTTTACTTCAAAAATGACCTATTTCTCAATATCTAATCGCATGCATTTAGGAGCTTACTTAATGGGGATTACATCAAGCTAAATTTGTAGTTTATGAATTGTAACATTGGGAGCTAATTTAGGCATATTTTCATAACTCCAAGTGAAACAATCCTTAAACTCCATAGTAATCTAACTAAATCATTAGTTTTAGATTCACTCAATAAAGAACTAACAAATGTTGAATATGGATTATTTTCAACACCTAGGTTGATTTTCTTCAGCTCATTAATAGTTGAGTACAAAGAGAGTTGCCCTGAAGATTTATGATAGGGATGTCACTATAAGAGTTGAAGTCATCTTAAAGAAGATTTGCTCAAAATCATTTTGATTATTAAGATTTTGAGAGTTATTATAATAATCATGATCATGAGAGTCATTTTCACCATAGATAGACAAGATGTAAGTAGAATTCTTCTTTATTGCTTTGTTTACTTCTAACGGTATAAAATAAAAGTCATACGAAGTAAGTGACAAGTGTGGCTTGATGTTCCCATCCACAGATAATATGCTCCAAGAAGTAGAGGTGGTAAGAGTGATAAGTGGTGATGTTATTGATGTATCTTGGGTTTGCACTGGTTGCTTATGGTCAACATCCCTCATCTCTGAGTTAGCATTCACAACTAGCAGACCTACCAGTGGTGTGGAGATTTGAACTAGTTCAAGTACTTATAAAGAAACTTTTGTCACTTTAGAAATGATTTTCTAAGAGGTTTGATATAAGAAAATATTCTAACCTTCTTCAATATTGATAGGATCAAATGATTCCTTAGAGATTACATGAATTGAACCAGTGGCTTATTCTACTAAGTATTCTTTAAGTATCACTATAGCTCCAGACTTGTAACTTCTCTCAAGCTAATCCTTAAAGGTAATATAATTCTCTGAAACATGTCCATGCATGCGGTGGTAAGGGAAAAAATTAGCATCATCACTTTTTTCCCACTTCTTCCAGCCTCTTGGATTCAGGTAGCTGGAAATCAAACTTCTTGATGTGATTCTTGGAAATATTCTTGATTACCTCCCTCTTGAATGATTAAGGCTTGTTTAACTTTTCAATAAGAGTAGGTGGAACTTATCTACTTGACTGCTAGTAGGGGTATTGGTATCGCTGAGGTTGCTGTGGTCGTGGAGGTGGAGTAGAGGTGGTTGGGACTAAGATCTCTCGGGCTAAACCCGCATGGATTGCTTCCCTTTGTTGACCATAGAGACCATCCAAGTTCTTTTCTCTAACATCTTGAATGGCTTCATCTTGCAAGACTAGTCTAAAAATAATAACTACTTGGCTTCCTCTTGAAGGTTGGCTACTTTATTGATCAACTTCTCAAAGGTTCTGATGATGAAGCCTTTGAGTATGAATGCCATTGGGCCATAGATATTCTTGAGTAGAATCTCAAGGACATGCTGCTCTTGAAGCTGAGGTTCACACTTTATACTAAGGTTCCTCAATCTGGGAATATAATCACTTAAGGAATCATTGGGTTTATGCTTCTCAACTACTAATTCCCCTACAGTCACTTTCTGTTGAACTCATATAAACTTCTTGATGAATAGTTACTCTAATTAGATGAAAGTCTTCATTGAATTATTAGATTTTTTAGCATACCAATCAAATGTTACACCTGCAAGGTTACTAACAAACTGTCTAAACAAATAAGCATCACTTCCACTAGCATTACAACAACTAGATCTAAAATTGGTGATGTGTTGTTGCGGGTTCCCACAACCATAAAAAATCTTGAAGGATGGTAGCACAAACCTTTTAGAATATTACACTACATCAAATTGCTCCAGGCAGGGTCTCCCCTTCAGAACTGATAAGGCCCATTGGTTTTGTGCCAATGCCTCCTTCACTAGCTACTCCACAAATTGCTTGATATCTCACTCCTGGAGAGCTGCACTCTCTAACCCTTCTTATGCAGACTAATTGTGTCCTCATCAAAAAGAGTAGTGCTTTCATTCCTATCTATTCTATGTACTAATTCAGGCTTATTTTTTCTCCATAAGTGTGGTTTGGGTGATTGCAGTTTATCCTTAATGGGATAAGACCATTGACATCTAATCTTCTACTCTTTGCTCCAAGCATTCAAGTTAATCATCTTTTTATTTCAGTTGATGCATTAGTTGGTGAGTTAAGTCTGGCATCTTTCCTTCCTTGACTATAACATCCTACACATCCTAAGGGTTTTGTTGATCTATATGTAGGGGCCCTTGAGTATCAATCATATGTATCTTTGTTGTATCCTCAAGAAGATCATCCTCAATAATATTAAAGCCTATCATACTACCATCCTAATTTGAATGATCATCCATGACTCTACCTAACTACTGCTTGATAGCTCTTCACTATGTCTTTTATGGATGAATGATCTACCCTACCTAGAACTATTATAACATACACTAGATGACCACTATAAATAACCTGATCCTTACCTTCATCAAATCTCTCTTTTGAACTGCCTGCTTGCTTAGTGGTTCAAGTTGTGTGCAAACTGGCTATTTTTTCTCTATTTCTTCCCCCTCCATCAGGTGATTGTGGTGGAGCTACAATTATACTCTTAAGCCACTACACTCTCTTCTTTGCTGGTATAGTAGGAGGCTGAATAGGAGAACTAGACCATGCACCATAGGACAAAGAAGAGAAAGGTTGGCCCTCAGGTTATAGCTTGATAACTTGGGATGGGCTTTCCTTCTTTCAAACTATTTTTAATACTTTATGTGGACATCATATGTTGTTACTTAGATGGGGGAGGATAATTTATGAGTTGAGCGCTACGGTGGTGATCTCACCGACTATAGTTCCATAGATCCCCACCTCTCTAGGTTGGACCCGATGAGTACAATTTGGTTAGACTCATTTGTGCAGTTGGACTCATCTGCACAGTCAGACTACTGTAAGCCATGGTGTCTATCCATCAATGTGGAGGCCACCAATTTCCAGGAAAACATTCTTCTTTTCCTCCTAGCAGCCTGAACTGCTACCTTGCCTAAGGTTGGCCCTCTCTTTCCTCATCTGCTCCTGCATACTCTTTGAGATGATTGTTCTCAAACCTTTAACTACTTTGGACTCTAACCATTTATGTTTGATTCCCATATCTCTAAGAACTGACCTCAGACCAATATAGGGTGTTTCTCTCCTCTTCCTAGTTGGTGTCTCATGCTTAAATAGATGTGGAGGTGTTATAGTGATACATTAAATATCTTTATCTTCCTTAGAAGCAGAGAGTAGGTGAAACCTACATCCCAAAAGAAGGGGCGAGGTCTCATAATAGGACCCACCCTCAACCATCTAAGATAAGGTATCTACCTCCTCAAATGTCATCTCATATTGGATTTTCAACTTTTTATTCTTGTTTCTTCTCTAAGTCTTGGTGAGGGGAATATGACAAGTGGAAGAACCTACCTATTAGGTAACCACCGGCTCAATCTTGACCTTGCTTTTAGAGGTTGTGGCTACCTTAGGTGCCACCACAATTTTAGCCATTTTACTAATGGTGGAAGTAATAGAGGGTAGTGGTAAAGTGGAAACCTTAATAGGCATCCTTTTTAATGAGGAGAACTTTGCCTCTGATCTTAGTTTACACAATAAAAAGGGTTTTTTATCTACCATCTCTTCATGGTTAACTATAGTGAGAGCTAGGCCATCATAAGTGACCTTAAAATTATCAAAGCCCATACCAAATTTGATGATATGAGAGTTAGTGAAAAATGTCTTATCCATGACCAAGTCCACACTAGTGGCAAAAGAAAAAATTATCTTGTCGAATGACATGGTGCCTTGATGTAAGTTGGTTATTATTATAAGAGTGCTTGATCATGTTGAAAGAGTACTATTAATTATCTATATAAATTTGATAAATTTAATATTTGAAACCCACATTGATCTGATGAAGCTATGATGGGTATAGTTCAAAAAGATTTTGAGAGATTCTAACTTGAACTTCAAACCACACCATTTGAAAAATTTATGAATTTGTGAATTTAGGATTCTATAAACCTGACTCACTGTGCTTGAGCATGGAAATTGGTTTAAAGAAATGGTCAAATATTTTGTTAACTTTAGTGATTAATCATAATTTCATTGAATTGCACTATTGGGAAATCCAATGGGAGGTTCTAGAACCTACTCATTAGTTAGTGATAAACAAGAGGTTCTAGACCAAAAGAAGATGTTAGCAACACTTGCCCAACAAAAATGGACAAGACATCTAACAAAATGAGTGGTAATCTAAGGTCATGAGTAGCATAAACTTACTATTGATATATAGAGTTGTTAGCCAATTACTAAATATAGAGAGAGGAACTTTCTCTAGTGGAGTCCCCAGAAAAACTATGGTGTTTAAAATATATGTGAATAGAGACACCACATAGACCTAAGGAGAACTTATTGAACGATATTAATGACTAATATACTATCACAAGTGGTAGAGATATCACCTTAGAATGGACTCAATCACCAAAATAAAGACTCCTAAGGCTGATGGGTCTACGCATAACAAAGATTTTTCTTCTACCTTATAAGGATAAAGTAAAGTAGGGTTTATTTTAAGCTAGATTCTTAAGTTCCCTTAGGGGCAAACCATAGTTAATTACATCTTAGGAAATCAAAATTTTCTAAGAATACTCTCAATTAAAGTGATTGGCTAACATCTTTATGGATTTCAAAGCTTGTTACCAAAGGTTTAACAATTTTGGAAATCAAGTGGGAGGGCTTAATTAAGAAGTGTTTGTAATTAAATCTAATCGAGAATAAATAGGAATGTCATAAGATACTAGGAAGCACATTGAGCATTTTGACTATACTATTATTGGGCTTAACATTTCTGAAGTAAAAAATTATGATTTTTTAAGTTGATGTTTCATTAGAAAGCTAGAACTTATCCTAACAATAGAAGATTATAAAAATGCCTAAGAGGTCAGGACTTACACTCATTACAAGCGATAAACAAGCAGCCTTTGAACTTATATCTAAAGTGCTCTAGCATAAGCTAAGAGCTTGACCTAATTTTACTTATTGAAGAGGGACATACATGTTCAATTTCACTAGAGAGAGTGAGCCAATCTCTACTCTTCTATACTTATATCCACCTAAAGTGGCTGCCAACTAACACCTCCTAGGAATCAAACTATATGGGCTAATCTTATGTAAATGTAAGATGGCTATGCAGTTATTTATTAAGAATGAATCTAAAGACATAAACTCACTCCTTAAGAGACAAGATCATGACTAGTATGAAAAGAATAACTTAAAATAATGCAACACAATTTTACCAATTTATATTTCATTCTTGACTCATCATGTTGGACTTATGCTTGAAAAATTTTATGACTATTGCATGATGAAATTAGATGATGGGCTAAATTAGTGAGAAGGTGTGTTCTCCACTATAAGAGATTGCTCTCACAAGTCAAGCTTTATCCTTTATCATGTAAGAATGGAGATCCCTTATTTGCAAGGAAACAAATATATGTATGCATGATGTTAGAACATACAATCATACATCAATGGGGTTACTAAATCTTTTATTCCTTTGATTAAAAAGTAGGCTTTAGAGTAACGTTATGAGTTATTAAAATTTAGTGAAGTTACTTAGTTGGAGTAGAAAATTAAATTTCCTAAAGAGCCTATCATGTCCAGGCTATAAACAATCAAACTTTAAAACACCTATAAAAATCATGTCATTTTTATTGTTCAATAAAAGTAAATAAACCAAATAATATTATTATTAATTAAAATAATAAAATGCTAGTGCGGCCGGGTACCACTATACACCCTGGAAAAGAAAAAGAGTAGGCACTCGAGCTCTACCCTTAAAGACTTTGGATTATAATTAATTATACAAATGAAAATAAAGCTATGAGGGTCTTCTCATCATCATGTTCAATTCATGGATCAAACATCACAAGGCCTCCTAGGTCTGAGCCTTTTAGTCACAGCTCATCCTAAACTCCATAGCTATAATCTTAAACTTATTGCAAAGTTACATTATATAAAAAATGAAAATTCAGCTACACCTATAAGATAGAGGTTAACTTAACAAACATTCATGTCAAGCAGTTATTTATCATACATTTGGGCTTAGCACATTGCCTTAGGTCACCAAGTCCACCTATCATAATGGATTATGCTTAGAGACTTAAGTAGCACTTACAAGCAAGAAGAAGTTATAGAGTTATTATTACAATGGTCTTTAAACACAATACCCTATAGAAAATATCATTAATCTAGTGTAGCCTTCAAATGTAGACTATGCACAAATAATCCTAATATCCAATCTAAAATATTACATCATAAAACAAAACATCAATCCACAACAAAGCACTGACTTAACTTACAACAAGAATTATTGACTTAGCATTCTAAACTATGTGCTATGGCTATGTGGTATGGCATCTCTGGGCTTTAAAGTTTGGATTTAATTATTAAATTCCTTATTAAAAGATGATTACACTTTAAATGACTAATGATTTGAAATGAATTTTACATTTGAATTTAATTTCAGTTTATTTGATTTTATTTAAATTTAGAATTTTAAAGAGAGAAAGGAGGAGTGAAATCCATCTTAATCATCGACCTTAGGTTGAATCTAAAGATGAAATTTATAATTTTTAATCACCTTAATGAATTATTATAAATTTTATTATTGGGCCATGTGTTTGGTTTTGTCAAAAATGATCTTATCTAAATATAAAGACATCTTGTGGTTAATAAATTGAAAGCATGGTCAATTTAGTAATGTTTCCTTAGCTTTGCTTCATCACTTCTTAATATTCACTTAATGAAAGAGTATATTTAATAGAATTGATTTAATTTAATAAATATTCATATTCATCATTTATATATCTCAAACATTGATGAAAGAATAAATTAATTTATTTTGTTTGTTGATATTTAGTATAGGATGTAAATATGTATGATGCATCAATTTTGTATATAATATGATTTAGTTATTCTTTATACTTATACATACACATGGATATATTAAATTTATACAAGTACATACTATTATTAAATGTGAGAAATAAGGTAATCAGAGACCCTCTTAGGACTACTTAAAGTTTAACATTCCTGATATGTCCTCTCATCTATTCCTCTTTCCTTTTTGAGGTAGAAAGAAGATAAATGAAGTAGTCCTAAGAGGGTCTGTGGTGGAAAGAAAATAAATGAGAGAACACAGGGAATATAAATCGCCTTGGTCGAATGTCATGTAGATCCACAGATGTACTTATTAGGGTGATCGGGTATGACATTGAGAAGCGGTGCACTATCTTGAAAGATAGAAGTCACCACCCTACAATGAAGCTAATCACCAAAATAAGGACTCCTAAAGACGTTGGGTCTTTGAGTTGTACTAGAGATTCTTCCCCTACTTTACATGAAAAAGTAAAACAAGGTTTATTTTTAACCAAGTTTGTTAATTTTCCTACAGGGGCAAGCCCTCATAGTTAATTACATTCTAAGGAATGGGGATTTCATAAGAAAACTCTCGATTAAGGTAAATGATCATTGTCTCTAAAGGTTTCAATAGGGTAGGACTATCAATTGATTAGCTTATTTTTGAAGATCAAATGAGATTGATCAAAGAGGGAGTTATTAGCGAAGCCAAATGAAGATAAGTAGGAGATGCCCATGATGCTAGGAAACGTAGCGAGCATCTCAAACTATCCTATGATTGGGCTTTACATTTTTGAAATTGATTTAATTTATTTGAGTTGAATTTTTCATTAGAATGCTAGGGCTTATAATTCCATAATACAAGGTTATGGAAATGCCTAAGAAGCCAGGATTTATGCTTATGACCCATAAAAGTGAGAAGCAACCTTAGAACCTAAATCTACAGAGCTTTGGCAAGGGCCAAAAGAACAACCTAAATCTAAGTCAAAAATGGGTATTCAGTTTGCCTCCACAAGAGAGGACAAACCACTCGACTGCTTAGACTTAGAACCATCTGGGGGTGGTTGCCAACCAACTCCTCCTACAATTTTAAATTCATGCAAGCAAGTCATATGCTTTATGTAGGATAGCTAGGTTGTTATTTATTTAGAAAGAGACTAAGTCCTTAACCTCACTCCCTAAAGAGACTAGATCATGTTAGGGTATGCTTCAAATGACCTAAATTTAATGCAACTCAGATTACATTTTATTTTCATTTTTGGAAAATCATCTTGACTCAGGTTAATAGGATTCATATGCCTAATGCATGAGAAATAATGTTATTGGCTAAAATCAACGAGAAGGGAGGAGGTGTGTTTCCACCATGGCTCTCATAGGTCAAGCCAAGTTTCTCTGAAAAAGGTAGAAGTTTTCCAATCAAGAGTGAAATAAGATGCATTTATGCATGATGTTATAAAAGAAATACTCATCCAGCTAAGGAATTGCTAATTCTTTTATCTTGATTTTAAGGCTAAGCTTTAGGTGAGGTTATGAGTTCTCTATTTTAATTTTGTATTATTAGATTTGGTAGAAGATTTATTTTTCCCTAAGAGCCTAATCATCATCTAGGCCATACATAAAGCAAGGAATAAACTAGAAAAAGGATGCCACTTAATGCATAAGTTAATCGAATCATCAATCAATTTATAAAGCAAAGCGCAAAAGAACAAGAGGCCATTATGGTCGGGCACCACCTCACAAACCAGAAAAAATAAATTGGGCAGCTGAGCTCTACCCTTATACAACCTGGATTATAAATGAATTAAATACAATTAAGCAAGAAATTCATTATTATGGGGGTCTTCAAGCTTTATTTCTTCACTCTTCTTTTATATTTTTCTTCTTCTTTCTGCTTTCGTCTTTAGTTCTTTCTTTTGGATGGTTGGAAGGTGGATGCTCCAAAAGACTTCACATGATACATAAGGTAAAGACTTATAACTAATGTTCATCCAAATCCCCATAACAATCATTCCAAAATCATAATTGTAAAAATTACATGAAAAGGGAAAAATGGAAATCCAACTATCACCTGCAAAATAGAGATTAGCTAAAATAAACCATACAAATCTGAAGCATATATATTAGACTTATTAGCCCACACATGGGTGACTAAGTCCACCTGGCCTATCAGATTATACTTAGGGGTATAAGCACCTGCACAGTAAAGCATTTATATTTTTATTTATTAGAGTGCCCCTTTAGCACAATCCCCTGCATAAGACAATGGTTAGACTAAGATCATCTTACCATTCAGTCTACACACATGCACCCTAACATCTAGTCTAAAATATTACATCACAAAATAAAAGCAAAAATCAAACCATACACCATCCTAACCTAAAGTTAGAAGTGGCGACTTGGCCTAATGTGTGTGCTTTTAAGGTTTGTGTGGCATGCTTAGCTATGGCTTTAAGTTAGAGTTTTCTAAGTGTGAAGAATGTTCAACTTAGGGGAGGGTTTCATTTAAGTTGTTTAGATATTTTGGGTTGATTATATTTTGTGTTTTGATTAGGTTCAAGTGAATCCAACAATTAATTACTAAGGTATAAAGAGAGGGAAATAGAAGAAAACTTCTCTTTCCTTCCCTAAACTATGTAATTTCTAAAGTGGATTCATATTTTAGTTTTATTTAGTGAATGTTTTATTATGCATTTTAATTAGTCCTATGTTTAGACGAACTCTAAACAAACAAATTTAAAAGAAAGTTATTTTAAGATTAAATAAAATGAAGTAAAATTCACAAAACACACATCACTTCATTTCTTTCCCAACATGTATACCATGCATATGAATAAATCCTAAGCATATCTATACATTCCAAATAAAAATTTTTAGCACACTTTATGATACATGCTAAGTAAGTAACTTAAGAAAATTTGGATGCTTATGATGCATGATTTTCAAGTAGAAAAAGGAGTTCCTTATCCAATTTTCACATGCACATATAAGTCTATGAAAGGCATAAGTGAGTACGATGCCATTGTTAGCACCAGGGTGTAAGGTACAAGGCCTACTTAGGGCTACTTAAAAGCAACCCAGGGTTGTCAGGACTAATATACCACTTTCCTTAAATACAAACATGTGTACAAAAGAAATGAATGGAAAAGAAAGAATGCAAAAGTTTATGTTGGTTGATTTTTTTTGTTTATGCAATTTATATGTGCAAGTGTAGGAATCCCTCTTAAGTAAGAGCATAGGAATGAATAGGAGATGGAATTAGGTAAGTGTTAGGTTCTTTCAAATGAACCAAACACTTTACCAAATCCTATTCAAAACTATACCAAAAGAGAAAAGAAGGAAAACTACATTAAATACACCTTTATATTTTATTCACATGCAAACTTAGGTAAAGTATAAGTACACACTTTCAATTTTGATAATTGATTTATATATTTTGAAAATAATTTTGATTGAATAGTGATAATAGCCATGCATATTTCTACTTTAGCCAAAACATGCAATTTGACATAAAGGAAATATTTTCATTTTAAATTTGATTTTCGAAAGGCAGAATGTATGAAATCATATTACACACATATTTATCATGTTGGGAAAGAACTAAATCAATGAAAGCTTATAAACACATTCACTTTAATCAATTCCTAAAGACAACCTTAAGAAATAAGAAAGCTTAAAGCAAATTAAAGTTTGTTTAATGTGATTTTTATTTGAGTATGAGTTTGAGTTAATTTAAAAAATGTGAGGTGAGTTTACTGTTCCTAACTAGTTCCCACATGTGTTGGATATTTTTATTCAATTCTTAAATGATTAGATCCATTTTACATGATTAGGTTAAGGTAAGAATTAAGCATGTTAATTACCCTTACCTACACCACATTAGCATAGTTAACCAAATAATTATAAGCAAATGAGATGACATAAAATCTCACAAGAAATTTAAATTTGCAATGCACCTAGGAATAAAATGGCGTAATGCAATTTGGCTCATGATTAATGATTTATTAAGTTAAGGGGTTTAACTTAAGAAATTTCAAACACCACTCACGCATATGAGTTGAGTTTTGATTTCCTTAATTGTACTTAATTTCTTGAACACCTAAGCATCTACCCCAAGTAGATTAATTAAGTTCTGAAAAATTTTAGAATTTTAAGAAATTAATTAAAAGAGCAATTAGTGAATTAGCCCTTAATTAAGAGAAGATTAAGAAAGAAAAGGGGGGTTTAGGAAATAGCTTAGGGGAAATGCCACAAAATTATTTCCCAAACCTTCTATTCACTGAAACAGACCTTAATCAACTTCAACCAAAGATTAAAATACTAATCAAATCCTTAATTATCCTTAATTACATAAAAGGGTAACTAGGAAATGAATTAGCAATTTCCCTAATTAAGCCACCAATAAATCCCAAGAAAATTAGGAGAGGCAGAAGTCATCCCCCAAAATATACTCAAGAAGTTTGAGATTAATTAGTGGATTAATTAGGGAGTAATTAGCAATTTATGATTTCAAATAAAACCCAAAATCAGAGTAAGACAATAATCAAAATCCATTAAAACTAATTTTAAAATATTCTAGATTGAATTATCTTTCAGTGGAAATTTACTCATATTTTTTTGATTTTTCTTTAGAGAGATATGAATTTTATAATTTTAGAGGATTAATTAGAATTAAATAAACCCTAATTAATTCCTTAATCCTATGATGCACCACACAACGACTGACTCAGTTACGCTTTACACGTAGCAATCCCTGAGTGGCTACTTAAATGTCACGTCGTAGAACCACGTGGCGATGGTGCTACGTGGTTTAATATCTACTATTCGATTAAGGATCGAATGGCTAGGATTTAATATGAGGTTTTAAAAGGATATAATAGAATATAAAATTGGATTTAGTCTTGGTCGTCCATCCAAAATGCATGGATGTACGGCCAGAGATCGTCCCTATTCTTCCTTGAGGAATAATGGAGACTGTCCACTTTCAAAGGGAAGATGAGCTTGATAGAGCTCAGATTGATGAAATCTTGCACACACCATCTAACCCTAATGGCAAGCACATCTAACAGTCAAAATTCCATGCCATTAAAATTTATTTCACAAAGCTCCATGCCACATTGAGTTGAGTGATCAAAAATTGTCATACCTCACCGGAGGTGATCATCGACGCTCGATTCCCTTAGAGGAGCTTCGTTTGGTTGAGACGAAGCTTTGGTGAAAGATTTAGCTCTTAAGGTTGAGTGGATAGCTCTATAGACTAACCCCTCCTCCTAGTGACCTTGGCTTTGATCTAGGTGAGTCTTCCTCTACCTTTGGAGCTTAGGCAATGGCTTGGCCAAGCTCGACTTGACCCTCTAGTGGAGTGTGCAAAGGGAATTGGGTTGAGTTGGAGTGTAAAGGAAGTTGGCAAATCCTTGGAGCTCCCCTATTTTTTGCTTTAGGAAACTAATAATGGACAATTCAAAATCCTCTAGAGAGCTTGGGAACTCTTAATGACTCTAACATTCTCCTTACTCAATTGAATTAGGCTGTTGGAATTGAAGTGAATTGGGGAGTATATCTCCCCTTATGGATCTGAAGCTTCACTTGCCATTTTGATCTAATTGACCTTAGGCAGTGGGTTGTTTGATCTATTAGAGGCTTTCACATGGCCGATTTAGGCTAGGGAGTGGAATGGTAACCTCCCATGTGCTCAAATTGAGTGGAAGCATGATTCCCATATGCCAATTTCAAGCCATGTGTTTGAGTTGGGCCTTGGGTCAAGTTGGCCTGACCCAAATCCATTGGGTTGGGTGCATCACTCTCCATAGGGTGCACTTGACCTATTAGGAGAGTATCAAGTAGGTATGAAGAGGATTTGACCAAATTCCCCATGGATTTGACCAAAATTTGTTCTAAGGCTTAAGGGTAGAATGGTCATTTGGATGATTTTTGAATTTAGATATGTTGGGTATGTTGAGAAAATAGGTTTTGCCAAGTTTCATTGGATTTGGAGTTCATTTAGTATGGTTTGGCTCATGTTGACCCATTTAAGTCAAAATGGGTCAACTTGGGTCAAGTTGACCAATTGGTCAAATTTGGTCAAACCAAGGGTTGGGTCAAGTTCATATGACCATTTTAAATATTTTGGTGGCTTTGGTTTGATTCAATTTGGTTTAGGTTTGAATTTGGTTCATATGACTTCATTTAGGTCAAATGGGTCAAGTTGAACAATTTGACCCATTTGACTAATTTGAGCTAGGTGATGGATAGGTTTAAGTTTGGTTAGTCATATGAAGTTGATTTGTATCTTTATTTAATCAATTTTTGTTAAGTTTGAATTTGGTTCAATATGACCCTTAAGGTCAAGTTGGGTTCAAGGTCAATTGGGCTAGGTTAGATCTAGTTGGCTAATTAAGGCTTTGGTCAAGTCAACAAGTGATTTGAAATGAACTGGACCCATTGGTTTCAATCAATTTGGCTTAAATCAAGTTTTGACACATTTTGAATTTTTAGGTCATGTTGGGTCAACTTGGGTCAAGTGGCCAATTGGGCTAGCTTAGGCTCAAATGTTGACTTGATCAAGTTCAAACACTGATCATGAATGAGTCTTGATCAATGGTTTCAATCAATTTGGCCTATGATAGATTTAAGCTATGTTGGTTTTCATTTTGGCTAAGTGTTGACTTGGTTTGACCCAGTTTGATTGATTGATCATCTCATGATGATTGTTGATCATGATGAGAGGCATATGTGAGTTTGATTCAATCCAATTTGGTTTGGATTAGAATTTTGCTTATAAGGGTACTTCAGGTCACTTTGGGCCAAGTGAGCCTAAGTGGGTCAAATGGCTTGATCAAAGCTTGCTTTGATTTTGATTGAACTTGTATATGGACTTATGATTGAAATATAAACCCACTTGCAAGTGGTTTGAAGTCAAATGGGTTTTGATTTATTTGATAATTTCATATTCAAAGGAAGAATAGGAATGGATTTGGGGTTTGATTTTTGAATTAATTTTTGGTTAAGTGATTGAAGTTTGTATTTGTTTTAGGATTCATGATTGAAGGACTGATTGAATCAAGAAGGAAAACCAAGAGTTTTTCTTGATTTGAAGTTGATTTGGCTAAGTTCAAGATTTTGACTTGAAAGACTTAGGTTAGATTCTGAGTAGATTTGAGTTTAATTTTAAAGATTGGTTTTTATTGTTTAAATTTATATTTCATTTATATATGTGAATATAAATTAGAATATAAATGGGTCATGAGAAAATTTCAAGGATTTGAAGTGATTTGATCATAATCTAAGCTAAGTCCTTAAGAGGGAGTTTAAGGATTTAGGGAAGATTTAGTGAGTTGGAATTTGATTTTTTTTATTTTATTTGATTGATTTGAATTTATATTTCATTTATATATATGAGTGTAAATGAGAATATAAATGAGTTATGAGAAAATCTCATGAGTTTGAATTGATTTGAGGATGATCTAGGCTAAGTCCTTAAGAGGGAATTAAGGACATAGGAAATATTTCAAACTTGGAATTTCAAATTGGATTTCAATCATGTGGATTGATATGAGTTTGGAGAAAATAAAATAAGATTGATTTGGAGTTTGAAAAAATCAATTAGTATTGATTTTGATTTTGACTTGAAGGAAGGAAGGTGAGGAATGGTTCAACCTAAGGGTAGGCAAATTTTCTTAACACCCATAAGGCATAACCTATTCCTATGGCTAACCCTTCTAAGTCTCTAGGGCTAGGTCTAGTGTCCACCTAATCACTAAATGTGTCTTAAGACTAAGAATCTCTTAGTGTCTAAGAGGAGTCCTATGTCTAAGATAGAGGAGGGGTTGAGAGCTCATCCTAAAAATGAGGTCAACAAAGGATAGGTGTTGTGTGACAAAAGACACGCGTATGGTGTTGACAAATGATCAACAACAAAGATCACTAATAGAAATAATCTACCCTTGACCCAAGGCGTAGAAGGAATCCAAAGCTTAGTGCAATGTGGCTCTACTTATGTCCAAGACAGAAGAGAGTGGGAGGAATCCACTAAGCGATATAGTAGGTGAACCTTCCACCAGGGAAGCAGGTTCAAGTCATCCACAAAGAGATGAGAGATTTGATTTAAGGTCCGTCGGGGAAGAGGGTTGAATTTTTTTTTAATTTATTATTTGTTTAATTTGTGTTTGTTTTGACTCCATACGGGATAGAAAAGTGAACTCTCCACTAGGGAAGCAGGTTCAAGTCATCCATAAGGGAGGAGTTGTGAAATCCGCTGAGATATTAGAATTCTAGATCCGCTGGGGACTAGAAAGATTTGCATCTCACTGAGGAGAGGCAAAAGATTTGATTTAGATTGATTAATTATTTTGTTTCTTTATTTCATATTATGTTTTGTTTCAAATTTTTAGATTTTGGATTTTGAGATGGACCTTGTTGTTTTGTGATGGATCGCATTGAGTAAAAGCCAAAGAGGCCTAGTCCTAACTCAGATTTACCAATCCAAAGGGGTGGTCTACTAAACACATAGTAGGACTAGTCAACCAAAGGGATGCCTTTTGGTATACAACAGCTGTACTAGGAAGAAAGCGTAGTAGACTTACATCATCCAAAGTAAGGACCAGTTACTGGGGTAATCTATTGGCAAGGTAACAGATTGAACCCAACCTAAGACTAACTATTGAGTGAATGTCGTTGGGTGACTTAGATCAACTCAAAGATAGTCGAAGATTACTTTTATTTTTATATTTGTTTTAATTATGATCGATTCCATCAATTTATGATGAACTGCATGGAGTAGGGGCCATGGACGCCTAGACCTAACTCATATTTACCAATCTAAAGGGAGTAGTCTACTAACCACAAGGTAGGACTATCCAACCAAAGGGGTGTGTTTTGATATACAACATTTGTACTAGGAAGAAAGTTTAGTAGACTTACATCCTCCAAAGTAGGGACTAGTTGCTAGGGTATTCTATTGGCAAGGCAACATATTGAACCCAACTAGGGTTGACTATTGAGTGAATATCGCTGAGGGACTTAGATCAACTCAAAGATAGCTAAGGTAGATTTCACTTTTTTAGATTGATTTTGATTATGATGGATCCCATCAGTTTGTAATGAACTGCACTGAGTAGGGGCCATGAAGGCCTAGAATAAACTTAAATTTACTAATCAAAAGGTACTAGTCTATCAACTACAAGGTAGGAGTATCCAACAAAAGGGATGCCTTTCGATTTGCAATGGTCACGTCATAAGAAGAAAGCATGGGGACTCACATCTTCTAGAAACAAGGAACAACTGGGGTGATCGGTTGCTTTAGGCAACAAATCGAACCCGACCTAAGGCTGACTATTTGACTGAATGTAGCTGGGGGACTTAAATCAACTCAAGGGTAATCAAGATTAATTTCATTTTTTTAGTTTATTTTGATGGATTTCATTGGTTTGTGATGGATCATACTCAGAAGGAGCTCATATTAGCCTAGACCTATCTCAGTTTTTACTGACCCAAAGGGAGTAGCTTCCCATCCGATGGGAGAACTATTTGACCAAAGGAGTGCCTTTCAGTTTGCAATGATCAATTTAAGAGAAGAAAGCTCAGGGAATCACATCTTCCACCATAAAAGACCACTGGGATGATCGATTTCTTTGAGCAACAAATTGAACCTAACCTAGGGCTGCCTGTCAATTTATGACAGTCATGCTAAAAAGATTATGTCATAGTCTTACATCTTCCAAAGTGGAATGACTGTCGGGGTAACCTGATTATGGTAAAACAAATTGAACTTGACCTATGGGTGACTACAGAGTGAGTATCGACCCAGAGATTTATCTCAACATAAGTAGTCAGGAAATTCTTATAGGGAGTTCTGCTAACACTGTCTTAAATATAGGATGCCTACTTGGGAAAAGAGGCCCTTTTGGAGCTTGAGTTCGTAATCCACAAGAGAATTAGTTTTGTTTATTTTGTTTAGTTTGTTTTATCTTGGACCCTGTCAGTTTGTGAGGGATTAAACTAAGAAGGAGCTTATATCAGCCTAGACCTATCTCAGATTTACTGAACCAAGGGAAAATCTGCATATCTGCTGAACAAATTCTCCAACCATATGGGTGACTACTATGAAAGGGGGACTGTCCAATCCAAAAGTAACCCAGGTAGTATCTAAATGGGGTCACAAAGGACGTGATCCAAATAGAGTGCCCGCAAGGGATGGGGTGGTTAAGGGCTTAATCCAACACCCTGGAGAAGATGACATGGCTAGTCATATATCCAATAGGTATTCGGTGTCCAACTCAAGGAGAAAGCATGGGGACTCACATCTACCAAGAGTGGTGTACTCACCGGGTGAGTCACTATCAATGTGAATATCAACCAACCTAAGGTGCCCATTGGTTTGCAACAATCAGCCTAGGAAGAAAGCTCAGGGATTCACATCCTTCCATAGCAAAACTAATTGCTGGGATAGTCTTTCTTCAGCTCAACAGGTGCCATCTGACCTAGGGCAACTACTGAGTGAATGCCACTATGGGACTTATATCAATTCAAATGTAGTCAAGAGGAATGGAGCCTCTAGGGGACTTACCCTAAACCTTAAATATACTCAACCTAGTTAGTGCATGATGGCTAGTTCAAGAAGAAAGCATGGGAACTCATATCTTCTTAAGCAAAGTCAACATGAGGTAGCTTACTAGTTGGGCAGTGAAGCCTACCATACTAACGAGGCACTCGTTGATTTGAAATGATCAAGTTAAGAAGAAAGTATGGGGACTCACATCTTCAAACAAATGCCTACTGGGGTGACATACTAGCGACATAGCATGTAGACCCGACCTAGAGTAGCTAATGAGTGAGTGCCACAG
Organism: Cymbidium sinense; assembly: GCA_021442155.1. Lineage (NCBI taxonomy): Eukaryota > Viridiplantae > Streptophyta > Magnoliopsida > Asparagales > Orchidaceae > Cymbidium > Cymbidium sinense. The sequence goes on from CM038222.1 coordinate 103,784,367, forward strand.
GGGCTTGCTCCCACATCAAGATAACCTGAGATAAAAGATTTGTGTTTATTTTTCGTATGTTTTAATAGGAAAAAGTTGCCTCTTGGGTTCCCTCACACCTATCCTAAACACAATGGGGAGTTTGATGAAATGGTTCCACGAATGGCAACCGAAAATTCCCATTAAGAAAGGATGGCACTCAGGTTCTTTTACACCTAACTTAGCTGTGCTAATCAAAATAGGATTCCTTTCAGGTTCTCTCACACCAATTCTAATAGCACCTGGAGGTTGTGTTTGTGTCATGAAAGAGGGATAGAATGTCACTGGGGGACTCTTACACCTAACAAACAAATAACTCTTCGAAAGAAGAGAAGATTTTAATGAAATGGAATCAGATTTTATTGATTTGATAGAAATATTTTCAAACATAATTTATTTAATGTGTATCATTTCATTAAGTAGAGTCCATTAATTGGAAGCATCGGGTGTTCCCCTTTACAATCGATGGGCTGATAAGATCCTCCTTGGTAGGCCTTCTCTATAGCATAGAGGCCTTCCCAAGTGGGTTCAAACATGCCTCCCATCTTTTGACGGGCAACAATTGGTCTCCTAGGACTAACACAAGCTCTTCTACCTGGAAAGACCTAGGGCAAACCAGCTTATTGTGAGCTTGAATCATTTTGGCCTTATACAACTCAAGGTTTTGGCACGCCCATAGCGACTCTCCTCCAAACCTTCAAGCTCTTCTAACTATAACTTTTCATTCTGCTCTATAGTGATCTTGCTATCCAATGCTATCCTTAGTGATGGGAGTTGGACTTCTAAAGGTAGAATAGCTTCAAACCCATACACTAAGAAAAATGGGGTAGATTGTGAATTGAAGTCTGGTATGCGGTGTGGTAGGCCCACAAGGCTTCAACCAACTGCTCATGCCACTGTCGTTTGTTATCATCAAGAGCTTTCTTCAATATCTAGATGAGACTTTTGTTGAATGCTTATGCTAAGCTATTTTCTTTGGGGTTGTAGATAGTAGAGTATCTCCAATCTATACCATATCTTCTGATGAAGCTGTTGATCTTCATGCTTTTGAATGCAGTTCCATTATCAAATATAATTCATTGAGGCACCCCAATCTTATATACGATATGGTTTCTAAAAAATTGAAGCATATGCTGAGTTGTGACCTCTTTGAGTGGGATTACCTCTGCCCACTTGGAAAAGTAGTCGGTGGCAGCTAGAATGAACTGGTGACCCTTGGAAGAAGGAGGATCGATCAGACCTACAATGTCGGTACCCCAACACTCAAATGTCCATGAGGCCAAGGTATGCTATAGAATGTTGGGTGATTGGTGGAGAACCACACTGTGTACTTGACATTGATGGCATCTTCTAGCTACATCCATGCAATCTATAATTATCAAAGGCTAGTAGTATCCAAGTCGCTTGATCTTCATCTTCATCTTCAGACCAGATTGATGTGCTCCATATAAACCTGAATGTACCTTGGTTATAATGCCATGGACTTTGTGTTTGTCTAAACAGTATAACCACATTTGGTCAAAGGATCGGCGATATAGAGTACCATCAACGAGAGCATAGGAGAGAGCTCTTTGTTTCACCTGATGGGCTTGCGACTTTTCTTAATATAGTTTTCTAGTGTTCAAATAGTCTATGAATGGTTGCCTCCAATCTAGCTCCTCATCCTTTTTGGCAACAATAATCTCCCCTTCAACAGAAAGTCTCTCGATGAGTTTAGCATCAATAAGGGACAGAACTTATCTATTTTAGACCCTTATTGAAATGGACTCATCTTCCAAACATGCCAACTCATTGGCAAGTTTGGCCAAAGCATCTGCTATTGCATTCTCTGCTCGGGGAACCTTGTAGATGGTGACTTCGGGAATTTGGGCCAACAGCTTCATGGTATACTCGTGGTAATGACAAAGGTTGGGTTTAAGAACCTTGTAAGACCCGACAATCTGATTGATGACCAACTGAGAATCCTCATAGATGTTGATGCTTTTTACACTTATTGTGATGACTAACTCTAGACTGGCAATCAAAGCCTCATACTTGACTTTGTTATTGGTGCAGGGGTTGGATAGATAGTATGAGAATCTCATCACATCATGGTTTGGAGTTAGAAGAATAATTCTTACCCTTGTCTTTCCTGGAAGAATAGATTATGGTGCTCCCCTTTGTGAAAAGAAGCTGCACCATGAAAATACATCTCGCATTGATGGATGTCGGCCTCTGCTAAATTCATGAATTGTTCATCGGGGAGATCGTCACTAAGCGGAGAATCTGCAGGAAATGGGTGTGCTGCTAAAAAATCTGCTAGTGCCTATCCTTTTATAGCACAAAGGGATATGAACATAATGTCAAACTGTGAAAGTATCATCGACCAGCATGCCAAACGTCTGGATAGCATTGGTCGTGTCATGAGATACTGCAGTGGATTTATTTTGGAGATCAAGTTCACGTTATGGGAAAGCATGTAATATCGTAGCTTTTGGGAAGCAAATATCAATGCTAGGCAATGTTTCTGAATAGGTGGGTAGTTCACTTCAGTAGGGATCACATGATGGCTGAGGTAGTAGAGAGTGCTTTCCTTCCTTTTGTCATTGGCTTGGGCCAAGAAACGAGAGTCATCCAATGCGGCGGTGTAAAGGATGAGTGGCTGCCGAGATAGGGCTAGGCTGGCGGCAAATACTACTTGATGTCTTTGAAGGCATGCTGACACTTGTCATCCCACTTGAACTTAGCATCCTTTTTGATAAGTGCTAAAAATGATTTGCATCTCCTCGATAGGTTGGAGATAAAGCGTCTCAGATATGCCAACCGTCAATGGAATAATCTGAGTTGAGTTAGGCTTTTAGATGGTGACATTTCTAAGATAGCTTTGATCTTTTCAAGATCTATTTATATTCCCCAATGTCGGATAATAAACTCAAGGAATTTTCTTAAAGCTACAATTAATGCATGCTTTAATGGATTCATTTTGAGGTTATATTATCTTAAGCATTTAAAAACTAATCTGAAGTCAAAGAGATGTTCTTTCTTTTCTCTACTCTTTCAACATAGCACTCAACCTGATGATGGATGAGTTCATTGAAGATCTGAGTCATGGCCCATTGGTATGTAGCACCAACATTTTTAAGGCCAAAAGGCATGACCTTATAATAAAAGATTCTAATCGGGGTTCAAAAAATAGTGTATCTTTCATCTTTAGAAGACATCTTGATTTGGTTGTAGCCAGATGGCCCATCCATGAAAGAAAACACTGCATGAGATGAGGCAATGTCCACCATTAATTCTGGTATAGGAAGAGGAAACTCATCCTTAGGACATGCCTTATTTAGATCCCTAAAATTGACACAAATGTGAATTTGGTCATTCTTCTTCTTAGTTGGTACGACACTGGCTAACCGGGTAGGGAATTTTCTTCCTTGATGAAACCAGCATCGATTAATTTCTTGACTTCAGAAATGACCTATTGTTCAATTTCTAATCGCATGCATCTAGAAGCTTGTTTGATAGTGGTAGCGTTAGGATCTATTACTAGCTTGTGGACTGCTATGTCAGGAGATAATCCGGGCATCTCTTCATAACTCCATGCAAAGTAGTCTTTAAACTCAGTCAATAGCTTAACTAAGTCATTGGTTTTTTCTTCATTCAGCATGAACTGATGTACGTCGGGCATGGATTTTCTTCTATCCAGAGGTTGATTACTTTGAGCTTGTCTATTATTGAATGAATCTCTTCTTTAAATTTTTGAGGTGCATCCTTGATCTAAAGATCTTCCGGATCATCTGAAGTTTCTAAACACACATTTTCATAAGAGTTGGGGTTGTGTGAAAGAAACTATCAGACTCCAAATGATTGGTAACAATAAAATAGTAATCGTCATCATTGACCGGACCCACTATACCGAATCCTAGTCCTACTCTTGATTGTGCTTGTTTGCATGTATTGTTCCATAGCTTTTCAAAGTACTCTGACCTGTGCCTAGACCATGTATGAGGAACCAAACCTTTCTATATAATATTTTGAACACAAGGAGAGTAAAAGTCAAGTGGTAATTCCATTAATTCCTTAAATGTATCCTCCTTAAGTTCTACATCAACTTCAAGACTTGAGGATGATGATCCCAAAAAGAATCTCTTTGGCTTTACATCCATGGAAGACTTAGGGGCTTCCTTAACTACTAAATCTTCAGCTTTTTGAAATGAAAGTGAGGTTAGAGCTAAGGTTCCCAACTGCTGCCTAATAGTTTTACACAAACCTGATTCAAATACTTTGCTTTATTTGGAGGCCTGGTCTTCATCATTGTCTAGATTGAAAGTCACCTCCAATGGAACTCGCGGAGAGGGTTTGGTTAGTATGCTAATCACATTAGACTCATCTTTCGAGCTGGATTCCAAGTCTATGTGAATAGTAGGGGTACTCCTACAAACTGGAATATAACTTATGTTGCCTGATCGCCAACCAAGGGGTCTTCCACCTCTAGAACTGCCTTTATTTTTACCTCTGCCTCTACCTAGTGGAGATTGAGTCATTATGTCCACATGTCCATATGATGGAATGGACTGTAGTTGGAATGTGATATGCAGCTCTATTTCTTCTTCAATTCCCCTTCCTTGTTCACTTGGATTTTCATTTTTCTTTTCTTTTGCTTTTTTCTCTTTCTTTTTCTTCATTTTCTTTTTCTTTTGTGTTTAAATTTTGTCTAAGTTCACGAGAAAGGGTGTGTTGAGGAAGATAGTAGGCCGCATCATCATAAATCTCAACCTCTCTAATTGAAAATAATTTTTCATCACCGTTGACATGATATTCAATCCTAGCCTTTTAAAACTTGATGCACTGATGGAAGGATGATAGAATTATCTTATTTTGATGTATCCAAGGCCTACCGGGCAAAGTAGTGAATGAAGTATTCAAATCAATGATGTTTGGCCTCAGTCTTCGAGTCACCTATCTCCAAGGGTAACACTATCGAACCTAAAGCCCTCTGGCATTGTTCATTGAATCCTCTCACCATCATCTGATCTCCTCAGAGTGTGGAGATGTCGATCCTCAGATAGGTAAGAGTCATTAGACTCATAATGTTCACCGATGCTCCTAGATCAATAAGAACTCTCTCCAGTCTGAATCTGCCCATGTCAACTATGATGTAGAGGAGACGGTTGTGCTTCAAGTCCCCTAGAAGAAGGTCTTCATCTAAAAAAGTGATCCCCTAGGCTACTTTTGTATAATGTGCCTCCTCACCTATAGTAGTCAGCTGAGCTAAGCATATCTCAGGATTAAGGAGAGACTTGATTAATGATTCTGTCATCTCTTTAGATAAGACGATGGCATCGTATATGCTTATCTTAGATGGCAACTTTCTTAGATGAGAGAGGACATTATAGTCCACCTTGGGTTGATCCTCCAAAAGCATATCCAAGTGTGGAGCATCCTGTGGAGGGGCTTCTTGATCCTCTACACCAATGACTTATTTCCCTCTATCTTGAGGTACTGCCCTAGGAGGTAGAACCTTGCCACTATGGAGGTTGACTTTAGCGATCTCTTATGGTAGGGTAATGGAAGGTTTTACCTGCACATCAGGTTCACCTATAGTTTCTCCTATGGGACCCTCAAAATTGAATGATTTTAAGTCTATCTCAAGAGCCAAACCCATAATATTTAGAGTAGGAAAGTCCAACTCTGAATCAGAAAGAGGAAGATCGGAGTTATTATAATTATTTTGACTTGAAGAGTTATCATTAGGAATAGAAGAAGATAACCCACCATAAGAGACACAGATGTAATTCAAACAAGCTTTATTCTTCAATTTCTTGGATTTGTTTGGAGGTAAAAAGTAGAAATCAAGTAAAGTGAGTGGGGTAAGGGATTTGATGCCCTTATCCACTGATACAAGAGTTTTACTAGTAGAAGAAGAAGAGCTAGCTGAAGTAGGAGAAGTCTCTGATGTGGTAGCTGCAATGGTAGACTGGAGGCTAGACTTGGTTGGTGGTTGTACTACTAGGCTATCCCGGGCTGGCATAGGCTACCGCTATTGCTGTTACTGAGCTCCCCCTTTCCTTTAGTTGACACTAGTAACTTGCAAACTTTCCTTGATGTTGGAGGTTTGAGCTGACTCAGGCACCTGCAAGAAAAGTTTCTTGATCTTCTGCACGATCTTTTTAGAGGTTTTAGATAAGGAGATATCCCAACCTTTTTTATTTTGGAGAGATCGCAAGTATCCCCAAGGATTATCCTGATGGAACTGGATGGTTATTCCATAAGGTATTCTTTCGGGATAACTATAGCATTGGTCTTGAAGCTATGTTCAAGCCAGTCCTTGAAGGTGAACCAATCTTCCAAAACATGACCTAGCATACGGTGGTAGGCACAAAAGTTAGGATCATGACTTTTGTCAACTTTCTCCAGTCTCCTAGGCTCAGGTAGCTAAAAATCAAGCTTCTTTAAGAGGTTCTTAAAGATCTTTCTAATTACCTCCCTCTTAAATGAATAAGGCTTATTAAGATTCTAAAAGAGTAGGTCGACCATAGCTACCTAGCGGTGGATATGCATACTATTGCTGCTGGTGATGTGGCTGAGGCGGTGGCGGTGCTAGTCATGGAGGCTATTATGGAGGCTGGTAAGGATTCCTCGGTGGTGGTAGAGGAGGTGGAGGCTGCTGAGGTCGTGGTCTCTCGGACTGATCTCTAGCTAGTTGCTTCCCCTTGTCTACCACTATCATTGTTTACAGCTTCTTTTCATAGACCTTCTGCGGCTTCTGCTTAGGCAACTAATCTTGAAAAGGCAACTGTTTGGCCTCTCCTTGTAGACTAGTCGCCTTGTTGATTAACATCTCAAATATTTTGATAATGAATCCCTAAAGCATGAAGGCAATCGAGCCATGGATATTTTTAAAAGAATCTTAATGGCACGCTATTTACACAGTTGCAGCTTGTATTTCATAATTTGGTTACACGATCGGAGAATATAATCAATAAGGGACTCACCAGGGTATTGTTGTACGACAATGAGATCACCTACAGTAACCCTTTGCTGAGCTCCAGAAAACCTCTTGATGAAGAGTTGCTCTAACTTAGCAAATGTCTTTACTGAACTATTAGGAAGTTCAGCATAACAGTCAAAAGCTATCCCTGCTAGACTACTGACAAAGAGGCAAAAAGCAAAGAATCACTGCCACCGGTGTTGCAACAACTGGCCCTGAAGTGTGCAAAATGCTACCTCAGGTTTCCACTGCCATCAAAGCTCTTGAAGGAAGGTGGCACGAAACCCTTGGGATATTGGATTGTATCAAATTCCTCCGAGTAGGGTCTACCATTTGGAACTGATGATCCTCCCCGGGCTTAAATGCTTCCTTCCTTCACTTCTTTGCTCAACCATGGATTTTATGTCTTTTTCTGTATGGATGTACTTTCCACTACCTTTTTATACATGCTAGTGCTACCTTGCTCAACGGAGGTAAGGTATTGGATGGGTCCAAGACATGCACTAACTCTGGCTAACTGATCTCAGTTGTGATAGGGTGAACTGTTGGGGATTATTTCTAAAGTACTGAAACTTTTGTTAATAAGTCCTCAAGCTGCTTTGTCATCATATCTATCTTTTTTATCTTTTTGTTTTAATTATGTTAAGAGGTGTTGATGCGAGCGGGCTGTGTCTTCTTGCTCAGCATCATCACCTTCCATAGCCCGCTACTCCCTGAGGTGGGATCCTCTAGTATCTACCATACAGATCTCGACTGAGTCTCCCAACAAATCATCTTTGTTGGGATCGAAACTAACCATCTCCTCATCTGACCAATTGTATCCTAGAATTTCCTTCTTTTCCATGAAATAATGAGCCACTATCTCATCTAAAGTATGATCAATCTAAGCCGGTATAAATATCTTTGGTTGACCGGTATGATCACTGTCATGTAATAAGAGGCACCAGACCTCCCCTACTACCGGAGAATCAATCCTATAAGGATTGTACTTGCTAGAAGAGGCACACTCCTGACTTCCACTGACTCTGAAGGGTGTGACACTCCTAGAAGGCTCTGCAATCATTGGTACAACATGGCTATGATCTGCTCCCACTACAATAGCTATCGTCATCTCCATATTTTGTTGAAGTGGTGGAGTTTGTGAAGGGATGACCACTATGCATCGGGGTCGCCACTCTTTCCGCACCACCACTGGGGCAGAAGGTCGAGCTAGAGAGCTTGACCTCACCTCAGAAGGCGGAGTAGATGGAGTAGGATCCCTCAACCATAGCCGGATCACCAATAGAGTATGCTTCTCCCCAGATATGGCCTTCATGACCTTAGATGGAACTGGAGATGCTGTGATGTGAATAGGAGATGGCGGACGGGGCATAGAGAAGTGTGGTGGAGACACCACCGACTCTCTGTGAACTGGAGCTGTTCTCCTATGATGACTGATCCTAGTAAGTAGGATGCTATCTGTATGGTTGGCGGGTAGCCGAATGGAAAAATTGATGAGTGCGAAGCTTCGGCGAATCTCCGCCTCTCTCGGTGATATGAGCGAGATGTATGGGCCTCTCTCCCTCTCACTGAAGCTCCCTAGGGTATGGGGAATGATGGATCTCAAATCAAATTGAGCTTTGGACTTTGAATGTCCATAAGCTTTGTCAAACTACATAAGGCGATGAGGCCTATATGACCTCCTACTCGAGGCGATCTGAACCAGGTGGAGGTGAAGTGTGGAAGCATCCTCTTTGTCTGACCCAGAGAGAGGATGAAACTGGTTTGCTGTTACCAATGGTGAAGTCAAAATAGAAAACTCCTCAATAGCTGAACGAGTGGTTGCCTCTATCTCCCTGACAATCCTAGTATGATACCGCTTGATTATGCAATTTTTGTTCCTTCGCTATTTTCTGGTAGGATGAGAGGAGTGAGAACTAGACCCATTCTCAAAAGTAGGGGAGGCAATCCCTGAGATCAGGGGAGCCTTACCCTTAGAGGGTACTGATGAGAGGGTGCTATCCCTCACTAGGGCAGCACGAGAAACCATGGGGCACACTGAAACTGGGGCTAGTGCTGGTACTATCACTGTTGAAGCTGGTGAGATGACCACTGCTTTCCTCTTTAATGAGGAGATATCAGAATCCAAAGGTAGATCGATCTGGATGATCAGCTTCTGCCCAGCCACCATCGTGCTACTGATAATTGTGTGAGGAGTTCCCTCACATGTGATCTTCACTCCCTCAAATCCTCTACTAAAATGGATCAGGTGGGTATGATCCGCTCAGGGGAGGTTGGCCTGATCTAAGGCCAAGTCCATGCCATAAGGGAAAGTGAACACAAACTTCTGTGAGCCTGCCAATTCAAATCAACTGCAAAAACTGAAAGACTGAACTATAGTTCTTGCCGAAACTGATGCTGAGAATCTGCAATGTTGAAAACAAGCTTGGATCATATTTCTATTTTTGTTGATTTTTGAATTTGAATTTAAAATTTGAACCACATCCAACATCTTGGAAATGTTAAGTGGGGTTCAAATTGATTAAAGAAGATTTACAAATTTGATTGGAAAGAGGAATTTTTTAATATGAATCCAACTTCAACAAATTTGGATATGTTGAAAATGGGTTCAAATATTTTTAGAAAGATACTTACATATGTTCATGTTTGAAATTGGATTTTGATTTGAAAACCCTTTCCTTTAACAAATTTGAGAATGTTAAAGTAAGGGTCAATTGATTTTGATTTTGATTTGATATTTTGGAAATCCACTCACTTAGCAAATTTGGGTATGCTAAGCGAGGTGTTTGAAAATAATTATTTCTTTTTCTTTTCATTTATTTTTGTCTTGTGAATCTTTTGTGATTTTGAAATTTGGAATTCCCAGTTAGCAAATTTGGGTATGCTAAGTGAAGAACCCAAGTGTGCTTTGTTTGAAATTTTTTGAAAATATGATTCTTAACAAATTTGAGTATGCTTAGAAAATCTTAAAGTGTTTCATTTGTTTTGGATATTTTAATTTTTGAAAAAGTAGGATCCTTAGAAAATTTGGGTATGCTAACAAAATCCTAATGTGTTTCTCTTTTTATTTTGATTTGGTTTTGATTGAAAGTGGAGATTTTACTTTTAGCAAATTTGGTATGCTAAAGATGAAATTCCACTTAATTTTGTGAAATGGAAATTTTACTTAGCAAATTTGAGTATGCTAAATGAAATTTCAAAAGTGTTGACCAAGTCAAACCTAAGGGTCCAACCAAGTCAAACCTAAGGGTTGACCAAGTCAACACTTAGCCAAAATGAAACCAAACATAGCCAAAATCTACAATAGGCTAAATTGATTCAAACCATTGATCAAGACTCATTCATAGTCAATGTTTGAACTTGACCAAGTCGACATTTGAGCCTAACCTACCCCAATTAGCCACTTGACCCAAGTTGACCCAACTTGACCTAAGAAGTCAAAATGTGTCAAAACTTGATCTAAGCCAAATTGATTGAAACCAATGGGCCAAGTTCATTCCAAATCACTTGGTGAACTTTACCAAAACCTCAATTGGCCAATTGACCTTGAACCCAACTTGACCTTAAGGGTCATAATGAGACAAATTCAAACTTAACCAAAATTGATTGGAAACAAAGAAACCAATCCACTTCATATGACTAACCAAACCTAAACCTACCCATGACCTAGCTCAAATAGGTCAAATGGGTCAAATTGGTCAACTTTCCCATTTGACCTAAATGAAGTCATCTAAACCAAATTCAAACCTAAGCCAAATTGAGTCAAACAAAAGCCACCAAAATATTTCAAATGGTCGTATGAACTTGACCCAACCCTTGGTTTGACCCAATTTGACCAATTGGTCAACTTGACCCAAGTTAACCCATTTTGACCCAAATAGGTCAACATGAGCCAAACCATACCAAATGAATTACAATCCAATGAAATTTGGCCAAACCTATTTTCTCAACATACCCAACATATCCAAATTCAAAAAGCAACCAAATCACCATTCTACCCCTAGGCCATAGAGCAAATGTTTGTCAAATCCTCTTCATTCCTTCTTGATACTCTCCTAATAGGTCAAGTGAACCCTATGGAAAGTGGTGCTCCCAACCCAACGGGTTTCGTCAGCCCAACTCGACCCAAGGCCAAAATTGAGCACATAGCTTGAAATTGGCACATGGGAATCATGCTCCCACTCAATTTGAGCACATGGGGCGTTACCATTTCACTCCCTATCCTAAATTGACCATGTGCAAGCCTCTAATAGATCAAACAACCCTATCAACCTTGGAAACTGGATCAAAATGGCAAGCAAAGCTTCAGCCGTCTGATTGCCTAAGGGGGATATATACTCCCCCTAATTCACTTCAATTCCAATAGAGCCTAATTAGATTGAGTAAGGGAGAGTGTTAGGAGTCATTAGTAAGAGTTCCTAAGATCTCTAGAAGGAGATTGAATTGGCCATTCTCAATTTTCCTTAAGCAAAAATAGGGAAGCTCCAAGGATTTGTCAACTTCCACAACACTCTAATTCAACCAAATTCCCTTTGCACACTCCACCAGAGGGTCAAGTCGAGCTTGCCCAAGACCTTGCCCAAGCTCCTCAGGTAGAGGAAGACTCACCTAGATCAAAGTCAAGCTCACTAGGAGGAGGGATTAGTCCATATCCACTCAACCTCAAGAGCTAAAACTTTCACCAAGCTGTCTCAACCAAACGCTCCTCAATCGGATGATCACCTCCAGCGAGGTATGACATTTTTCGATCACTCAACTCAATGTGGTGTGGAGCTTTGTGAAAGAAATTTTAATGGCATGGAATTTTGACCATTAGATGTGCTTGCCATTAGGGTTAGATGTGTGTACAAGATTTCATCCCAATCGAGCTCGGTCTTCCCTTGAAAGTGGGCCGGTCTCCATTATTCCTTAGGGAAGAATAGGGATGATCTCTGGCCATCCATCCGCATGTTTTGGATGAACAGCTGAGATTAAATACAATTTTATATCCTATTTTATCATTTTAAAACCTTGAATTAAATCCTAGCCATTCGAACCTTGATCAAATGGCAGATATAAAATTACGTAGCACCACCACCATGTGGTGCTACGATGTGACATTTAAGTAGCCACTCAGCGATTGCAACATGTAAAGCACAGCTGAGTCAGCCGTTGCGTGGCATGTCGTAGGATTAGGGAATTAATTAGGGTTTATTTAATTCTAATTAATCCTCTAAACTTCTAAAATTCATATCTCTCTAAAGAAAAATCAAACAAATATGAGGTAAATTTTCGCTGAAAGATAATTTAATCTAGAATATTTTTAAATTAGTTTTAATAGATAATTTAATCTAGAATAATCTAAAATTAGTTTAAATTTAATCTAATTTTAGGTTTTATTAGAAATTTTAATTTGCTAATTACTACTTAATTAATTCACTGATTAATCTCAAACTTCTTGAGTATATTTTGGGGGATGACATATGCCTCCTCTAATTATCTTAGGATTTATTGGTGGCTTAATTGTCAAAATTTCTAATTCATTTTCTAATTGCCCCATTTACATAAGGATAATTAAGGGTTTGATTAGTGTTTTAATCCCTAGTTGAAGTTGATTAAGGTTTGTTTTAGTAAATTGGAGGTTTGGGAAATAATTTTGGGGCATTTCCCCAATTCTAACCCACCCCCCCCCTTTTCTTAATCTTCTCTTAAGCTAATTCACTAATTAATTCTTAATTAATTTCTTAAAATTCTAAAACTTTCCATAACTTAATCTACTTGGGGTAGATGCTTGGGTGTTCAAGAGCCTAAGTTAAGAAATCAAAACTCAAGTCATATGTGTTAGGGGTGTTTTGAAATTACTTAAGTTAAACCCCTTAGCTTATTTAATCATTAACCATGAGCCAAATTGCATTAGGCCCTTCCTTCCTAGGTGCATTACAAATTTAAATTTCTTGTGAGGTTATATGTTATCTCATTGGCCCATAATTATTTGGTTAACTATGCTAAGGTGGTGTAGGTAAGGGTAATTAACATGCTTAATTCGTACCTTAACCTAATCAAAATGTAAAATGGATCTAATCATTTAAGAATTAAAATAAATATCCAACACATGTGGGAATGGGTTAGGAATAGAAAAATCACCTCACAATTTTCAAATTAAATCAAACTCAAACTCAAATAAAAATCACATTAAATAAATTTTGATTTGCTTTAAGCTTTCTTATTTCTTAAGATTATCTTTAGGAATTAATTAAAGTGAATGTGTTTACATGCTTTCATTGCTTTAGTTCTTTCCCAACATGGTAAAAATGTGTGTCAAATTATTTCATACATTCATGCCTTTCAAAAATCAAATTTAAAATGAAAATGTTTTCTTTATGTCAAATTACATGTTTTGGCTAAAGTGGAAATATGTGTGTCTATTATCACTATTAAATCCAAATTATTTTCAAAATATATAAATCAATTATCAAAACTGAAAGTGTGCTACTTATACTTTACCTATAAGCTTACATGTGAATAAAATATAAAGGTGTGTTTAATGTAGTTTTCCTTCTTTTCTCTTTTGGTTTAGTTTTGAATAAGATTTGGTAAAGTGTTTGGTTAATTTGAAAAGAACCTAACACTTGCCTAATTTCATCCCCTATTCATTCCTATGCTATTACCTAAGAGGGATACCTACACTTGCACATATAAATAGCATAAACAAATATAAATCAACCAACATAAACTTTTGCATTCTTTCTTTTCCATTCATTTCTTTTGTACACATGTTTGAATTTAAGGAAAGTGGTATATTAGTATGGACAACCTCGGGGTTGCGAGGCTTTAAGTAACCCTAAGTTGGTCTTGTACCTTACACCCCTGGTGCTAACAATGGTGCCATACTCACTTATGCCATTCATACACTTATATGTTCATGTGAATATTGGATAAGGAAATCCTTTTTCTACTTAATGAAAACCATGCATCATAAGCATCCAAAATTTCTTAAGTATCTCACTTACCATGAATCATAAGTGTGCTAAATATTCCCATTTGGTATGTACATATATGCTTAGGATTTATTCATATGCATGGTATACATGTTATGAAAGAAATGAAGTGATGTGTATTTTGTGAATTTTACTTCATTTTATTTAATCTTAAAATGCCTTTCTTTTGAATAGGTTTGTTTAGGGTCCATCTAAACTTAGGATTAATTAAAACACATAATAAAAAATTCACTAAATAAAACTAAAATATGAATCCACTTTAGAAATAACTTAGGTTAGGGAAGGAAAGAGAAGTTTTTTTCTCTTTCCCTCTCTTTATAACTTAGTAATTAATTATAGGATTCACTTGAACCTAATCAAAACATAAAATAAATCAACCCAAAACATCTAAACAACTTAAATGAAACCCTCCCCTAAGTTGAACATTCTTCACACTTAGAAAACTCTAACTTAAAGTCATAGCTAAGAATGCCACACAAACCTTAAAAGCACACACATTAGGCTAAGTAACCACTTCTTGCTTTAGGTTAGGACGGTGCATGGTTTGATGTTTTCTTTTTTTTTTTTTTGATGTAATATTTTAGATTGGATGTTAGGGTCCATGTCCGTAGACTGAATGGTAGGACAATCTTAGTCTAACCATTATCTTCTATAGGGGATTGTGCTTAAGGGGCACTGTAATAAATAAAAATATAAATGCTTTTACTTTGTAGGTACTTATACCCCTAAGCATAATCCAATAGGCTAGGTGGACTTAGTCACCCATGAGTGGGGTGATAAGTCCAATATATACGCTTGGGATTTGTATAGTTTGTTTTAGCTAATATCTGTTTTGCAGGTGTTAGTTAGATTTTCATTTTTCCATTTTCATGTACTTTTTGCAATTAGGATTTTGGAATGATTGTTATGGGGATTAGAATGAGCATTGGTTATAAGACTTTGCCTTATGTACTATGTGACATCTTTTGGAGCATCTACCTTCCAACCATCCAAAAGAAAGAACCAAAGAAGAAAGAAGAAAAGAAGAAAAAAAGAAGAAAAGAAGAGTGAAGAAATAAAGCTTGAAGACCCCCATAACAATGCATTCCTTGCTTAGTTGTATTTAATTTATTTGTAATCATGGTTGTATAAGGGTAGAGCTTGGCTACCCAATTTGGTTTTTTAGGTTTGTGTGGTGGTGCCCAACCACAATGGCCTCTTATTCTTTTTCGCTTAGCTTTATAAATTGATTGATGATTTCTTTAACTTGTGCATTAAGTTGCATCCTTTTCCTAGTTTATTCCTTACTTTATGTATGGCCTGGATGACGATTAGGCTCTTAAGAAAAATAAATCTTCTACCAAATCTAATAATTCAAAATTAAAATAAAGAACTCATAACCTCACTAAAAGCTTAAGCTTAAAATCAAGATAAATGAATTATCAATCCCTTAGCTGGATGAGTTTTTCTTTTATAAAATCATGCATAAATGCATCTTATTTCACTCTTGATTGGAGGGCTTCCACCTTTACAAGAGAAACTTGGCTTAACCTATGAGAGCCATGGTGGAAACACACCTCCTCCCTTCTCGCTAATTTTGGCCAATAACCTTATTTCTCATGCATTAGGCATATGAATCTTATTATCCTAAGTCAAGATGATTGTCCAAAAATGAAAATAAAATGCAATTTGAGTTGCATTAAATTTAGGTCATTTGAAGCATACCCTTACTTGATCTAGTCTCTTTAGGGAGTGAGTTTAAGGACTTAGTCTCTTTCTGAATAAATAACACCCTAACTATCATGCATAAAGCATATGACTTTCATACATAAATTTAAAATCGTAAGAGGAGTTAGTTGATAGCAACCCCAAGGTTGTTGTAAGTCCAAGAAATTTAGTGGTTTGTCCTCTCTTATGGAGGAAAACCAAGTACCCACGTTTGCCTTAGATTTAGGTTGTGCTTTTGGCCCTCGCTAAAGCTCATTAAATTTAGGTTCTGAGGTTACTTCTCCCCTTTCTAGGACCTAAGCATAAATCCTCACCTCTTAGGAATTTCCATAACCTTGTATTGTGGAATTATAAGCCCTAGCATTCTAATTGAAGTTCCACTCAAACAAATTAAATCAATTTCAAAAATGTAAAACCAAATCATAGGATAGTTTGAGATGCTCGCTAGGTTTCCTAGTATCGTGAGCATCTCCTACTTATCTTCATTTGGCTTCGATAATAACTCCCTCTTTTATCAAGCCCATTTGATTTTTAAAAAATGAACTAATCGATTGATAGTCCTACCCTATTGCAATTTTTAGAGACAACGATCATTTACCTTAATCGAGAGTTTTCCTAAGGAATCCCCATTCCTTAAGATGTAATTAACTATGGGTGCTTGCCCCTGTACGGAACTTAACAAACTTAATTTAAAATAAACCCTGCTTTTCTTTTCCATATAAATTAGGGGAAGAATCTATGGTACACCTCGAAGTCCCAACATCTTTAAGAGTCCTTATTTTGGTGATTAGGTCCATTGTAGTGTGGTGACTTCTATCTTTTGAGATAGTACACCTCTCGTCAATGTTGTACCTGATCACCCTAATAAACACATATGTGGATCTTTGTGGTGTCTGACCAAGGTAATTTATTTTTCCTATGTTCTCTCATTTATCTTCTTTCTACTTCAGAAAGGAAAGAGGAATAGATGAAGAGGACATATCATGAATGTTAAATTTTCCACCACAAGGTTGTACACCCGATTACTAATTATAGTATCTTAAGTGTCTAATTAGGAGACTCTTAATCTAAATTGGAGATCTTAATTACTAAGATCAGGGTAATTGTCAACCTCACTCAAGGTTAATAGAACCTTTGTGTTGAGTTCAAATCCTAGGTCTAAGAGGAGAGTTATCAACCTCACTAAAAGTGAGGTCAATAATGGAGTGAGAAAAAGGTTTATCTACCTCATTTAAAAGTATTTAGCTATTCATCATATGCTCATGTTGGAGTAGACTAAAGAGTATATTAGATCCAAAGCTCTTAAAATGTACATTCATTAGATATGGATTTAATAAATTTGGGTATAAATTTTAGAATTGTCAGAAATAGAGTTCATCAGGAGGAGGAAGTCACATTTAATGAGAGGGAAATGTGCAAGATTAAAAATGGGACTCAAGGCGATTCTTCAATCACTCTAATAAAATCTTCTAAATACTTTGAGGTAGAAGGTGAAGAAGTACAAGAGGATACTTGGGGTTGTGCTCAAGCTAAAAAAAGCATAGGATATACTTAAGATTCCTTCCACTGATGTTAGGAGATCTAACAAAATCTCTAGACCGACACATAGGTACTCCCCTTGTATTATTTATTATTTACTGTTGGTGGTGAACCAGAGAGTTATGGGGAAGTCATTCAAGTAGAAGACTCAAAGTAGTGGAGCATGCCATGAGTGATGAGATGTAGTTACTTATGTCAAATCAAAAATGGGATTTGGAAAGGCTACTATATGACAAAAAACACTACATAACAAATAGATTTAAAAGCTGAAGGAAGAACCCGATGGCAGTAAGGGCTATAAGGCTAGACTAGTTATTAAAGGGGGTTCCAACAGAAGGAAGAATTTTTTTATATAGAGATCTTCTCTCTAGTTGTCAAGATGACAACCATCAGGGTAGCACTGAGTATATTAGTAGTGAGAAATCTGCATCTCGAGTAGATGGTTGTAATGATAGTGTTCTTGCATAGAGATTTGAAAGAGGATTTGTACATGAAGCAACCACACAGCTATGTGGTTACATGAAAGGAAGTCATGGTGTGTAGACTCAAGAAGTGTTTGCATGGCTTGAAAAAGGAACCAAGATAGTGGTAAAAAATATTTGATAAGTTCAGTTCAGATAGTGGATGCACAAAGAGTCAGCCTGATTATTGTTGCAATGTTAAGAGGTATGAAGAGTGTTCTATTATTCTTCTCATATATGTATATGATATGCTGATTGTAGGATTAGACATGGAGAAGATTAAAGATATAAAGGAGTAGCTCTCAAGTGAAATTGAGATGAAAATTTTGGGTCTAAAAAAAAAAATCTAAGTATCAATAGGGATAAGAGAATAGACAAGCCAAAGTTATCTCAAGTGGAGTATGTTTAAAAGGTACCATTGAGATTCAACATGAATGAGATAAAGTTAGAGAGCGCCCCTTTGGTTAGTCACTTTAGATTATCCAAAGATCAATTGCCTAAGACTAAAATAGAATAAGAGCACATAAGGACATCTCCATATGTTTGAATAGTTGAAAGCATGATGTACGCCATGATATGTATCAAATTGAATATTATGCATGCAATGAAAGAGATTAGTAGGTACATGAGTAATCTTGAAAAGCATCATTGGAAGGTAGTGAAGTGAATTCTCAAATACCTAAAGGGAACAATTAACAGGGAATTAGGCTTTCGAGGTGCAGGAATAAAACTACAAGGTTATGTTGATTCAGACTTAATAAGATATCTGGATGGGAGAAGTAGTATAGTAGGCTATATCTTCATATTGGGAAGCACAAGAGTGAGTTGAGTTTCTAGGTTGTAGAAGATAGTTGCATTCAATTACAAAAGCTGAGTATGTTGATATGACTAAGGCTAGCAAGGAGATGATTTAGCTACAAAGTTTTTGGTAAAGTTAGAAAAGGAGCAAGAAAATGGCAGGCTTCATAATGATAGTATGAGTGACATTCATATAGCCAAGAATGTTTTGTTTTATGTTAGGACAAAGCACATCCACCTGAGATATCATTTCATATGCATACTCCTAGAAGGTAGCAGATACCTTTGTAAAATATACACACTATTGAAAACCCTTTAGACAAATTAATTAAGGTTGTTTGAAAATTTGTGACACTACATAGAATTTCAGAATTTCTTATTTAGGTAATCAAATTCATTATTAAGGACTAAATATATTATATTGAAATATAAACATGTTATCATATCATGGATTTAATCACTAAAATAAGGACTCTTAAGGCTGATAGGTCTTATTAATATTTCAGAGATTCTTCCCTTGAACTACATTAAAAAGTAGAACAAGGTCTATTTTATACTAGGATCATGGTTCCCTATAAGGGCAAGCCCTTATATTTTATTACATTTTAAGAATAAGGATCTCTTCCTAAGAATACTCTTGATTGAAGAAATAGGCATTTATTTCTATAGTTATCTAAGCTGGTTCCAAAGAAAAATTATAATTAAATTTCAAAAGGGAATACTACAAAGTGGATGGAGTTCTTTTATAAGCCAAAAGGGAAAAAAAGGAATTGTCCATAGATATTGGGATACATAGATGAAATTTCAACTATCCTACTATTGGGCTTTAAATCCTTGAATTAAAATTAAAATTTGAGTTAAATTTTATTAAAAATCTAGGACTTATATTCTATCAGTGCAAGCCTATAGAAATGCTTAGGGGTGAAGACTTACTCCAAAAGGATGCTTTAGATCCTAAGTCTATATTTGCTTTTGATAAAAGTCAAATGCATGACCTAATTTCACTTTTGAAATTTATTAGTTCTTTCTATCACTTGAGAAAGGAAACTTATCCCCGACTCTTCTGGACATATAACCTGCTTGGAATGGGATCCAACTAACACCACCAAAGCAAATTTTAAATTTATGATGTCATATCTCATGAATGCAAGATGGTTAAGCTATTGTATTTTTATAGAGGAATCTAAGAACCTAGTCTCACTCTATAATCTCTAAGATCTTGTTGGGTATGATATGCACCTAACTAATATAATAAATTCTAGCTTTTATATCTAACTCACAATTCATTTAAGTCTTTTGGCTATAATGAGATGTTATAAGAAGTGGTCATGGGCCAAATCAAGAAGAGAAGGCAGATTTTTTCAAGAAGGTGGTCATCCTTAAAGGTCAGATGCCCCTTATGTGCAATGGGTGATGTGCCTAAATCAAAATTTTAAAATTATATGATAGCATGATTCATAAAAGCTAGTTATTTCTAGTTATTTTTAAGTTATTCTTAGGGCTTCAATTTATGTGAGAAGTTTTGAAATTTTTTTATTTTTATTTAAGTTATTTATATTTAAGTTGGGTAGAAAATTTAATTTTCCCAAGAGCTTAACATCCAGACATTTATCATAGAAAACACAAAAAGAAACCTAAAAAAATAGGTTGATTCTATTATGCACCCAAAATAAATCAATCTAAATTTAAATTAAAGAATAGGCTAATGTGGTCGGATACCACTGTACATCATGGAAGAAAGAGAAAAATGATCAGCTGAGCTCTACCCTTATACAACTTGGCCTATAACTATAAGTATAGATCTATGGGTCTTCCTCTAGGATCATCTCCTTTTTTAGAGACCTCCATTGAGCTTCACAGGGGATCTCTATGCTCATCTATTAGTAGAGTCAGCTCTTGCTAATCCTAGATCCCATAGATACTAACCTAGTTCTAAGCTCAAATTACATTTTAAAATTTAAAAAAGTTAAGCCTTGCAAAATAAATGTTAAGAAATGTAAACCAACATACCAACAATTCTATTTGCAAACATATAGGCTTAGAATTAGTTGCTTACCAAGCCCATATGTCATATTGAACTACGCTAAGGGATTTATTTAGCACCTACAAGCAAATAGTAAAATTATAATTTATCAGAGCTAATCCCTTTAGAACAACCCATATAAAAGATATTATTAGTTCTAAAAAAGCACGTCATACCATTCAGACTAATGGAAAACAACCCTAGACATCTAGTCTAAAACATTTTACCACAAATCAATAAAAATATTATATCACATCATATAACATAACATCACAGATCAACTTAACTTAAAATCTAGGGTCGGTGACTTAACATTGTAGTGTGTAAAGGAATTGGGTTTGTGTGGTAAGATTGTACTTGGCCTTTTCTTATATTCAAGTTTTGATTTGGATTTCAAAGTTTGTTATTTTACCATTGGATGGTTTCAAATTAAGTGATTTGTAATTTCATTTTCATTTTAAACGCTTTTTATGTTAAAATGAAATTAAGTTTTCAAGAATAAAGAATATAATAAGTCCCATTTTCGGTGGAACCAATTCTATTTAACATCCTAAGTCCTGATAGGATGATGTTTTCATCCTATGGTGATAATTCATTCAAAATGGTTTAACTAAGATCCTAAATATCTTAATTAACCTCTTTTGAATTTATTAAATGATTTATTTTAATTTGAGTTTAGTTCCATGAATGTTTTAATTTTGTATATTTTGAATTCTTCTTTTCACTTGTTCCTTTTATTTAATGTTTGATTGATCATATTTTGATTTGGCTTATTTCTTTAAGGTATATTTCTTCAATCAAGTTCAATTAAGGTTCATTCATGTTATTATAATTTAATTTAAATAGGTTTTCATTTTAAGTTCAATTTATTTATTATTATAATTTGCCTTTATTTAATTCATTTAATTGGATTCATTTAATTTATTTGATTTGAATTATTCATTTAAATTAGGTTAATTAGATTTATTTACTACATTAATGTTTATGTTATTGTAATTTACTTTGATTTAATTTTTATTTTGATTTCGTTATATAATATGTTAGGCTTTTTGTTCTTATTATGGCTATATTTAGATTTTCTATGTTGTTCTTATTATGGCTTTTGTTTTATAATTTTATTTTAATTCAATTCCTTATTCATTTAATTTTGGTTTTATATTTATTTTATTTATTGGATAATGTTTATTTTATGTTTATTATATTTTTATTTTATGCCTAAGTTATGTTTAGTTTATGTTCATTGCATGGTTATTTTATGTTTATTTTATGTTTATGTTAGGTTTGTTAACTTAGATTAATGTTTTACATTTTAGTTTAATTTCATTACTTAGTTAATTCATTGAATTAAATGATAATTTGACACATAATAGGATGCAATGGAGATGAAGCATTCATGCAGCCGACCCCACTTAGTGGGATAAAGGCTTATTGTTGTTTGTTTTGTTTACTTAGATAATTTATCATATTTCAATTTCATAATGCATTGATTTATAAATTTTTAATCATATTCATATAATCATTTCATTAGTATTACATTATGAAGTTTGGATTAGTCTCATTAGCTTCAACTTATCATTCCATTTATTGGTTTATGTTAGTTCATTATAAGTTATGGGCTTAATTTTTTAAGTTTTGAATTATGTAAATATAATTAACTTATTTAATTTATGTGTCAAAATCTTTGGATTATATTATTCACCCAAGTTGAATGAGTCGACAGGGTTTATATGTCAATGAGATTCATATTTAGAACTAAAATTTCTTGGCTAATTTTAATCTTAATTGGTTAAAAGTGATTATTTAATTAAATTTCATTCCTTTAATCACGTCATTAAGTTTCTTTAAATATATAATCAACTGATTTTATTAACATTAGAGGGTTAGACAATTTCATTTGAGTGGTCTGAACTTAATTGAAATGTTCAAAGTTGATTTTACAAAGTTTTATATTTTTTTTACAATTTTCTAATTTAATATTTTGTATAAATTGACCTAGGGAGTTGGAAATTCAATAACATCCACCCTAGAGGTCAATTAGCCTTGAACGTTTTATGGAAAATGGGGTTATTTACCAATTTGATTTTCCTAAAATTTCAGCTTGAACAGGTGTATAATTTGGATTTAATTAAGGTTTTAATTATTTCACTAAAACTATAATTAAGCCTATGTTAGGTAAAATTAATTAGGAATTTTTACTTTCCTATATTCCTCTTTGGAATATAAATCCATAGAGGTTTATTTGAAATTTTTGGAAATTGGGTTGATTTATTATGATTTTCCTAAATTTAGGGTGATAAATTGAATTAATTAAACTAATTAATTATTAAAGTAGGTGATTTTGTATTTTAATTGGTTTTAGAGAGTTTCAATAGTGTTTTTAAGTTCATTAGGATTTTTTATGATGATTTAGCTTATTTCCATGATTTTTCATAATTTTCTTTAAATAATATTGTTTGTTTTCATTAAAATTAAGTTTTGGAATTGAAAACTCATCATCTTTAAATTTATTTTAAAATAAATCATCAAAAATTTCTTTGAAGTGTATTTTAACCTTAATTTCATTTCTCCAAAGTTTCAAATAGTTGGGATTAATGGATTAAGTTTAATTTAGTTTGATTATTTTCATTTAAAGCTAAATTAATCCAAAATTACTAAAAATATAATTGGGGATTTTAGATTTAATAGATTCTTCTCACTAAGATGAATCCATAGAGTCATTATTTATATTTTTTTTTGGATATGTATTTAATTTACTATAATTTTTTGAAAATTTTATTAATTTTCTATAATTTTTAAATTCAAAAAACCTGAATTTCTTATTTAAATGCTTTTGGCGCCACATGTCCGCATTGGCAACACTACCATTGCTGGTCCCAAGTTTGGATGTAAAAAGTGGAGGTTTGCGATAGGTAGTCGGCAGTTAGCATAAAACTAGTCAAAATAATCATGACATGAATCCATTAAAATATTGTATTAATGTTAGGGCATTCCTTGGAAGTGACGAGTTGTATGGCCTGAATACAGTGAAAAGTGTGCAAGGGCCACTGCATCGATGCTCGAGTATAGTGTTAAATAAGCAAGAGTTCCCACATTATGGATGGATGAGGGCAAAGATGCTAGTCTCTGAAACAAGAATTAGGTTAGGAACTTGGAATATAAGTACTCTTACAGGTAAACTAATAGAATTAATAGATATTGTGATTCATAGGAAGATAAATATTTTATGTGTTCAAGAAACTAACTAGGTTTGGTGAGAAAGCCGAGGAGACTGATAGTTTATGTTTTAAACTTTGGTATCCAGATAGAAGTCAAATTAGAAATGGCGTAGGTGTGATTATAGATAAAAGTTGGAAGGATAATGTAATAAATATAGTAGATGCGGAGATAGAATTATAGCTTTAAAGATTATTGTTGATACTAAGATTATCAATGTTATAATTGTTTATGCTCCTCAAGTAGGTTTGGATGTAAGCTCGAAAGACATTTTTTTTGAATGAATTAGAGGAATTAATACAAAAGATACCTTTTGAAGAAAAAGTATTTATTGGAGGAGATTTAAATGGACATGTTGGAAGATTGGAAGAAGATTTTAAAAGTATTCATGGTGGTTATGGATTTGGAGTGACTAATGAAGAAGGTAGGACAATATTAGATTTTGCTTTAGCCTATGATTTTGTAGTTGCTTATACTTTATTTAAGAAAAGAGATGACCATATTATTACTTATAAAAATGGATCTAGTAAAACACAGATTGATTATTTTTTGATAAGAAAAATAGATTGTTTAGATTGTAAAGATTGTAAGGTCATTCCAAGTGAAAGTTTAAATACCCAAAATTGATTATTGTTTAGATTTTAAGATGAAAGATTGGAAGATGAAAAATAAATTAAATTATTATCCTACGATTAGGTGGGGGCACTTAAAGAATACTAATAAAAATATTTTTAAGAGCAAGCTACAAGAGTTTAGAATTTGGGATGTCAATAAAGAAGCTAAAGTTATGTGGGAGAAAGTAACAGGTGAAATTAAGCAAGTTGTTAAAAATGTGCTTGGAGAATCAAAAGGAAAAGCTTATTTTAATAAAAATAGTTGGTGGTGGAGTCAGAATGTGCAAGAAAATATAAAAAATAAGAAATGTTGTTAGAAAACTTGGTTTAGATATAAATACTTGGAGAATTGAGAAAAATATAAAGTGGCATGTAGAGATTCTAAGAAAGCTATATATGATGCAAAAAATTTAGCTTTCAGTCATTTATACAATAGGTTAGATACCAAAGAAGGTGAAAGATGTATGTATATGTTAGCAAACTAAAGAGATAGGAGAAGTAAAGATCTAACTGAAGTGAGGTATATTAAGAATGAAAATCATAAAGTGTTTTTCTTAAAATAGGATATTAAAAATAGGTGGATGAGGTATTTTGATAAACTTTTCAATGAAGGATATGAAAATACGATTGATTTTAGCAACCTCAATACCCTAAACAAAAATAAAGAATTTCATTTTTATCAGAGTATTAGTAAATCTGAAGTTAGTGAAACTTTAAAGAAAATGAAATGTGGAAAAGCAGTAGGACCGGATAATATTCCAATAGAAGTGCAGAAATGTTTAGGATATCAAAGAATTTCTTGGCTTACAAATCTTTTAATGTCATTTTAAAGACTAAAAAAGATGTCGATGAGTCTGAAAGAGTTTGTTGGTTCTATATTTAAGAATAAAGGTGATGCAAAAGTGTGCAAATTATAGAGGAATTAAGTTAATGTGCCATACATTAGAATTATGGGAGAGAGTAAGCAAAGGTTACGATGTGATACTGTTTCTCATAATCGGTTTGGTTTTATGCGGTAGATCTACTATAAATGTTATACATTTGTTAAGGGTTTGATGGAGAAGCATAGAGAAAGTAAGGAGGATCTACATATGATATTTATTGATTTAGAGAAAGCTTATGATAAAGTTTCAAGAGATGTTCTTTGGAGAGTTCTAGAATAGAAAGGAGTTAATATTGGTTATATTCAAGTCATCTAGGATATGTTTACTAGAGCTGTTACTTGTGTCCAAACACAAGGAGGATTGACAAAATATTTTCCTATTTCAGTTGGATTACATCAAGGATCAATTTTAAGCTCTTATCTTTTTTACTTTAGTTATGGATGTTCTTATAGTAATTTACAAGAAGATGTACCTTGGTGTATGATTTTTGCTGATGACATTCTTCTTGTTGATAAAACTAGAGAGGGATTCCAACAGAAACTTGAATTATAGAGGTCAACTCTAGAGTCTAAAGGTTTTTGTTTAAGTAGATCTAAAATTGAATATATGGAGTGTAATTTTAGTTCTAGAAGTTCTAGTGATAGTGTTGTGACATTAGGAGAACAAGTCACTAATAAGAGTGAGCATTTCAGATATTTAGGCTCTATTTTTCAAAATGATGGTGAAATAGATGGACATGTTATTAGTAGAATTCAAGTTGGATGGTTGAAGTGGAGGAATGCATCTAGCTTATTATGTGATAGAAAAGTTCCACTTAAACTTAAGGGGAAATTTTATAAAATGGTTGTAAGACTTAAAATGATTTATGATGTAGAATGTTGGTCAATAAAAGAGAAGCATGAGACTAAGTTAAGTGTTGTAGAGACGAGGATGCTTAGGTGGATGAGTGGCTTTACTCTTAGAGATAAAATGTGAAATGAGTATGTTCGGGAAAAGGTTGGAGTAACTCCAGTGGCAGATAAGATTAGAGAGAGTCTCTTTAGATGGTTTGGCCACATAAAGCATCGGCCGTCCAATGACCAGTTAGAAGAGTAAATGCATTAGAATTTCTTTATGTTAAGAAAGGCAAAGGTAGACCTAAAAAGACATGGTTAAGATGTATAAAAAATGACCTTAGTATACTTGAATTAAATGAGAATTTAACAAATAATAGGACACAATGGACATGAAGGATTCATGTACCTGACCCAACTTAGTGGATAAAGGCTTGTTATTGTTGTTATTGGTGGTGGTGATGCCACATGGCGCAACTTTACATGGGATCCACATGGATCCTGCGTTAAAATGTCGGCACACACAGTTTTGATTCAGGCCATCCGTTCAAAGATCAGATAGCTCAGATAAACTCATGGACTCTTATAGGGGGTTCTCATTTGGTTCAACTAAATATCAGCCATTTGTTCCTAATAGAAGAAACGGATGGTGGAGATTATCTCTCATTCAATGGTTTCTAGAACTGTGAGCCATCAATCAATTCAGGGTAATTTCCCATGATCCAACCATTTAAATTGCCCAATTTTAATTCCAAAACCATCAAAACCTCACATAGATCACATTTATATGGCTTGATCTCCCTTGAGATCAAGTTTCCTTGACAAAAAAACCAAAATTTAAAGTAAATGAGGCTAGGTTTGGTGCAGAGCTCGCTGACAGCGATCTTAGGTTGTTGGTTTGACTTAGTTAGCTTTGGAACGATGCAACGAGCCTTTAGAAAGAAGTAATTGAGTTGGCTCTATGTGGATTAATGTGGAGACCAAAGAATAGATGGATTTTGGTGGGCTTGGTCATTTTTGACTTGTCGGTGACATGAGGATCGGGGAAAGGTCATACTCAACTTCATTTTGCTAGAGGAAGGTGATGGTATGCTTAGTTGCACTCAAGGGGTTCTCTATCTTGGATTTCCATAAGTGGCTGAAAGCCCCTTTATGCCACAGGATCTTCCTTAGTCAACTAGTGTGATTACCAGCCTTGGAGGCTAGCTCTAATGATGCTTAGCTGATTCATACCTATTTAGATGTGCTGAGATGGAAGAGTAAAGACATTGGAGGGATTGGGGAGTGGATTTGTCTTCATGCACCTCTTCTTTGGCAGATATATTCCCTTATTTTGAATTGAATTAGAATTGATTAAGTTTCTTAAGCTTGGCAATCAATCACCTTTACCCCATCTTAGGATGGGTTTAGATGTATTCCAAGGTGTTTAGTTCAAGTTTTGGGTTCAAAATGTGTTAATTATTCCATTTAGGGAATTCTTTAGGTAGGTTGATCTAGCTTGCTCCATTTTGTGGATTAACACTAGATTGTGTTGACGTCATAAGCCCCATCTCATATAAGATTGTCTTTCACAATAAAAAAACACATGCTCAAATGTTATTAATCACATTAAATACAAGTGTACAAGAAAAATTCTTTAGCTCCCGCTTCTTCAGTTATCAAATTGCTAAAGCTTTTGGACATAAACTAGGTGGAAATTTTTCTAGGTATTACTATATTAAGGGAAATGAAAGGCTCACTAAATTAAAATAAATGATTCATTCACTTTTAGATTCATCATTCTAAAATTATTTATATTTTTCTATATGATAATTATTCATTAAGTTATTCATTTTGGAAAGTATGAACGAAGTGCATAAAATAAGTTCCATTAAATATGTGTTTAAGCAAGATAAATGATGTTTAAACTATATTAGATCATTTTCATGCCATTCATAATATTTATTCATATTTTTAGTGCATGAAAATTGAATTATCCCAAATTATTTTATCCCTCTTATTCTCTCTCCTAATATTCTTTCTTCTCTCTCCTATTATCACTTTCATCTTAACATTATTTTGGACAAATTTTTAATGCATTTTCTATAATAAAATGTGTGAAGTTCATTCAAAAAATTTCCATATTATATTCCATCATTTTTCATATTTTAAAAATTCATTTTTTTTTGAATTTTTGAATTTAAATTATTTTGAATTATTCGTTAATTCAAACTTCTTTATGCTTGACATATATTTGCTAAATAAAATCAAATTTTTTATAAAATATGTTGAACGTCCCAAGCATGATTAATTATGATTATTTAGAGCCTAATTAATTTATTACAAGTTATTTAAAATTTAAATTCAAATTAGCCCTCTTTTTCAAAATAATTCCTTTTTTTAATTTGATCTATTTTAGGAAAGCTTTAGGGGGCCATCCACTTTGCTTTAAATTTAATAAATTTATATATTATTTAAACATTCAATAAGTATATAATATAATTAGTCTTGATCTAAATTGATTCATGCATTATTTTGAGAATTTCCTATTTTAGAAACCCATTTGGTCGAAATTATTGAAGATATTTTCCGTAGATTTATTTTATTCAAAACTCCCTCCTTCATGTTAAAATATCCTTGGCCAAATTTCCTAGGGGATCATGTCTATCTTTAGCCATGAATAACATAGCAAACATTCCATATTGGGTTGAAACAAATTTGTAAAGGATCCTATTGAAGATCTCCTTAGCCGATCCTTATGCCTTTGAATTTGAAATTCAAATTAATGTCAAATCAATTTACCTCTCATTGGATTAGTTTTTGGACGACCTTAGACTCCTCCCTCATCTATTTAAGAGTCTTGTTTCAACTTAAAAATGGTTTCAAAAAGCTAAAATTCTATCTTTCTCTCTTGCTCATCCTCTCCACCATGGCCGACCTTTATTAAAGCAAATATTTGGAGATTTTTTGTGATTCAAGTGCAAGAATTCCTCATAATCCTTCTCTTCCCCTTGGACATTTATTTGGCTTGAAGATTGTTTGAGAAAAGTGTAGGTTTGGTGCGTTTCCTTACATGGCTTTGAAGATTGTTTGAGAAAAGCACCATAGCATTGGTCTTAAATTTCTTATACTTCTTTTATTTCTTCTTGGATTTGAAGTTTACAAGGTTATTTAACTTATCTTGTGTATTCACTTGACAACATTTAGTTCTTGTTTGGCCAAGAACAAATATAAGAAGATCAATTTGTTTTGGATTTAACTAGTTGATAAGCCTTTGATTTCTTGTTTGGCTTAAAGCTAACAAAAGGAGATCAATTTATTTTGTGCATAATCATTTGATAATCCTTTTGTTTCTTATTTGGCTGAAGTCTCTTTCAAAGGTTTTTAATTTCCTAGTGTTTAATCATTTGAATATCCATTGTTTATCCCTTTGGCTTAAAGGTTCATATAGGTTGGTTAAATTTGATTAGGCATAACATCTTATTTCATTTAATCTTCTATTTGGCCAATCACTCCACCTCTTGCATAAACTATTTTGTGCTTATTGATTACTTGTCTTCAATTGGTTTATGTATATGTTATGTGATAGCTTTCTTGTGGTATAATAAAAAACTCTTTATTCAAGTGATTGTTATTCCAATTGAACATACATTTATCATTTGAATAAAAGTTAGCTTGTGTGAAAAAGAATTCAAAGTAAAGTTTTTGTGATTGCATTTTAGTTTACATTTCAAAGTCAATCAAGAAAATCATTTTAAACTTTTTAAAGATCATTCAAGCAACATTAAATTACTTAATTGCATTAAATATTTGATTGAATATCTTTCTTTAATTTCATTTAAAGTTAAAGTGAGCTCTCTTTTCATTATTATTCAATTACCTTAATATTAATATAGATTAGGTTGTAAGTGCAAAAATATTTTAAAATTGAGAGTTAGACTTGTATCTTTCTTTTTTCATTGTCTTGATTTCTTGTTGGGTTGTACTTGCCCGTTAAGGAGAGTATGTGTTGGGTTGTATTTGCCCAGAAAAGAGAGTACTAGTGATTTTTTGTAATATCAACTTTAGTTTAATGAATTCGTAGAGTGGGTGACTAGGCATGGACTTAGGCAAATTTTTGGGGTTTGGCCGAACCACGTAAAAATTTCTATGTTCTCTTCCTTTACTTTTCTGTTATTTCCTTTCCTATTGTCTCATTTCACTAAAGCATTATTATTAAATAATTTAAGTATTCTATAAAAGTTAAAATTAAATTTTTTGAAAACCCACTTATTTAGCCCTTGGAGCTATAGCTAAGTAACAATTGGTATCAAAGCCTCGGCTTATTTTGTGGCTTAACATCCTTGAGTTTAATTGCTATGGCACAAGGTTTTCCTAAAGGTACACTGCCTGTAAAAATTTCTATGTTCTCTTCCTTTACTTTTCTGTTATTGCCTTTTCTATTGTCTCATTTCACTAAAGCATTATTATTAAATAATTTAAGTATTCTATAAAAGTTATAATTAAATTTTTCTGAAAAACCCCCTTGGGAGCTATAGCTAAGTAACAATTGGTATCAAAGCCTCGACTCATTTTGTGGCTTAACATCCTTGAGTTTAATTGCTATGGCACAAGGTTTTCCTAAAGGTACACTGCCTGAAGGACATTCTACACATAGGCCACCTTTACTCGATAATGTTCCATTTGATTATTGAAAAAATTTCATTAGTACTTTTATTCTTGGACAAGATTCTAGAATCTTGCATATGTTGACACACCAATATCACACACCTATTATTTATATGATTGGTTTAAAAGTTGATAAACCTTTTGATGAATGGTCTACTTCTAAAAGAGAATTGGATGAACTAAATGCAAAGGCTGGTAACATTCTTTATTGTGTTTTACTTTTCAATGACTACATGAGAATTTCCATGCTTACTACTGCAAAAAAAATATAGGATAAATTGATTCTTACTTATGAATGTACTAACAAAGTTAAAGATGCTCACATAAATAGTTTAGTACAAGAATATGAATTATTCTGCATTTTACCAAATGAAAGTATTTTTGATATGTATACTCGCTTCATGAAAATTATAAATACCTTACACTCACTTGGAATAAAGTATAAAAATCAAGATTTTGTTTATAAAATTTTAAGATGGCTTCTAAAAGAGTGGGATGCAAAAGTTACTGCTATTAGTGAAGCTAAGGACTTAACTACTTATACACTTGATTAGCTTCTTGGATCTTTGATAGCATATGAATAGGTTATTGCACAAAGGGATTAAAATGACTCTGAAAGGAAAATTAATTGCTTTGCAGGTGGAAGATAGTTGTGCAAAAAATTCTTCATGTTCAGATGTTAATAGTGATGAGATTGCTTTGCTTTCAAAAAGGCTAGGAGATATGATCAGAAAGAAAAAGCATAGGTATGGAAAATCTAAAATACATAAATTGTCTAGTAAAAGATTGAATGCAGGAGAAGAAATAGTATGCTTCAATTACAAAAGCCCAGACATATAAGAGGTGAGTTTCTAGACTTAGCTATAAAATAAAAAGCTAAAAAAAAAGTCTTGGAAAATTAAAAAGCCTCACAAGAAAAAGAAAATAACACTTTGAGCAAATTTTGATTCAGAAGAATCAAGTGATGACACTATAGAGGAAAAGCAAACATATGTCTTATGGCTGATGTGGATTCTACAAGTGAGGTATGTGAAGATATTTCTTATGAAAAACTAGATGATGCATTCAATAAATTAGCACATTAATATAAAAATCTGAAAAAAAAATCAATATTTTAAAAAAAAAAGAAAAGAAAAATTTAGAAATTCATGCTTCATCTTTAGAAAAATAGTGTGTTGAATTAAAGTCTAAGAATGATACTTTATTAGATCAATCAACACTAATAGAGAACTTAAAAAAGCAAAATTTATTACTTCATGCAAAATTAGATCATTGTAGTAGATTACATTCACATGTTCCATTTGTTAAATATAAGTCATTAGATGCATCAAGATCATTTAAATTTAGACCTTATGCAAATACAAATGTTACATGTAATTTTTGTAATAAAAAAGGCCATGTATCTACTGATTGTCATGCAAGAAAATCTCAATCATTTCCTAATTCAAAATTTAATTGGATGCCTAAAATAAAATAGCTACATATACTAAACAACATTCATTGCATATCTTTTATTTAGACGTGAACCCAAACATGTTTGGATTCCAAATGTTGACCCTTGATTTTATTTTGTCGAAATGCCTTCGAAGCAAAATCAAAGAAGGCATATGGTACTTAAACATTGGATGTTCAAGATATATGATAAGTAATAAACCTAATTGTTTTACTTTAGAACCTTGTGAAGAAGACTTTGTAGTTTATGGTGATAATGCTAAAGGAAAGATAATTGGAGTTGGTTTTATTTCTAAGGATTCAATCACTTTAGATAGAGTTTATTTTGTTGAAGGTTTAAATCATAATCTTATTTCCATTAGTTAATTATGCGATAAAGGATTCAATGTTGAAATTCATGAATCTTTCTATACTATTAAAAATAAAGAAATTGTTTCGCTTGTTGGTCATAGATTCAAAAACATTTACCATATTAATTTGAAAATTCAAGTAATACAAATTTAAATTTACTTTGTTTCGAAAGTTCACTTGATGATGTTTGGTTATAGCATAAAAGGTCATGTCACATTAACATGCATTCGTTAAACAAAATTGTGAAACTTGAACTTGTTGATGATTTACCTGAAATAAAATTTCATTCTGATTATGTTTGTGATGCATGTATTCATGGAAAGCATTCTAAACATTGTTTCAAAAATAAAAATATTATGTCTACAACTATACCAGTAGAATTATTACATATGAATTTATTTGGTCCTGTCAACATTGCTATTTTAGGTGAAAAACTCTATGGTTTTGTTATTGTTGTTGATTATTCAAGATTTACTTAGGTTATATTTTTAATTCATAAAAATGATGCTTTTGAACATTTCAAAAAAAAATTAAGCATATTTAGCAAAATAGAAATCTTCTTGTAGTAAAATTCAATCTAATCACAGTGGTGAATGTGAAAATAAAAATTTTGAAAGTTTTTGTGATGAATTTGATATTAAACATAATTCTTCTACTCCTAAAACCCCTCAACAAAATGGTGTTGTTGAAAGGAAAAATATAATTTTAATTGAATTAAGTAAAGCTATGCATGATGATTATAACTTTCCAAAGTATGTTTGGGCAGAAGTTGTTAACACTACATGTTATGTTATGAAACGTGTTAACTTGATACATCTTTTAAATAAGACCCCTTATGAGTTATTCTTTAATAAGAAACCTAAGATTAGTTATTTTCATATATTTGGTTGTAAATGCTTCTTTTTGAATAATATTAAAGACTCATTAGAAAAGTTTGATAGTAAATCCGATGATGGTATCATTTTAGGATATTCTTTGAATGGTAGATCTTATAGAGTTTATAATAAAATAAAAATGATTGTTAAAGAATTAGTACATGTTATATTTGATGAAATCCTATAGATCCTATTAAAGATGATGTGATTAAAGAAGAGGTAGATAACTTTAAGAAAATGAGTTTGGAAGAAAATATAGATGATTCTTTACTTAAAAATTGGAAATTCATTAGGAATCATCCAAAAGACTTGATTATTAGAGACACTCTCAAGGAGTTAGAAATTGAAGTTAATCTAAAGAAATTATAAATAATTTTGTTTTCTTATCTAAGATTGAACCAAAATCAATAAATGAAGCCTTGGAGTATCACTATTGGATTGTAGCTATGGAAGAAAAATTAAATCAGTTTATCATAAATGATGTGTGGGAATTTATTCCTATACCTCAAGATCAAAATGTTATAGGAACCAAATGGGTCTTTACAAATAAGTTAGATGACTCGAGACACATTATCAGAAATAAGGCTAGATAGGTTTCACAAGGATATACTCATATTAAATGGATAGATTTTGAACAATCTTTTGCCCCTGTAGCTAGATTAGAAGCTATTAGATTACTCCTTACTTATGCCTATTACAAAGACTTTAAATTGTTTCAAATGGATGAGAAAAGTGCATTTTAAAATGAATTTATAGATCAATATGTCTTTGTAGAACAACCTCTTGGTTTTGAAAATGTGAAATTTTGGATCATGTTTTTAAATTGAACAAAGCAT
Organism: Cymbidium sinense; assembly: GCA_021442155.1. Classification (NCBI taxonomy): domain Eukaryota; kingdom Viridiplantae; phylum Streptophyta; class Magnoliopsida; order Asparagales; family Orchidaceae; genus Cymbidium; species Cymbidium sinense. Next base: position 103,818,562 of record CM038222.1, read on the forward strand.
TGTATGGATTGAAACAAGCTATTAGAGCTTGGTATGATAGATTGGGTAGCTATCTTATAGATCATGATTTTAGGAAGGGCAGAGTAGATACCACTCTATTTCTTAAAAATTTAGGTGATGATTTTATTATTGTTCAGATTTATCCGGATGACTATTGACATCACTTTTGGAGTGAGGATTCAATCTCCTCTTCTTAGACTTAGGTGTCTTCTATACACTAAGACTTCTTTAGTCATAAGACACTTCTAGCAATTAGGTGAACACTTAATCTAAGCCTAGAGACTTAGAAGGGTTAATCATAGGATTAGATTATGCTTTAGGACCTAGGGAAATTTACCTATCTGATAGCCCAAACCCAACCTATGTTCACTTTCTTAAGCCATGACAAAACCTCAAATCTACAACCAAATCTACAAAATCATACCAAATCCAATTATCGAATTAAATACCTTCTTAAGCCATATGATTCAATTCCATGGACTTAGCCAAATTTCCATTCAATTCAAACTAAACTCAGTTTATTTTCTCATGTATCAATTATTCCATCAATCATCATCCCAAATATAAATCAAACCTACAATCATCAAGCTAAACCAAAATCAATCCAAATCAAACCTAGCTTAACCCATTTGGCTTGAAATATTCATGAACCAAAACCCATTTGAACCCAAATCAATTACAATCAAAGTTCTATAACAATCCTAAATCCATATATAAACTCAACTCAACCCAAAATTGACTCAACCAAACCCAATAGGCTCACTTGACCCAATGTGACCTAAAGGACCTATTTAGGCCAAATTCCAATCCAACCCAAATTGGATTGAATCAAGCATACCAAAACCTCCTATGATGATTATTGATCACCCAAGGTTGATCAATTGTCATCAATTGGGTCAAACCAAGTCAACTTGGTCATTTGACCAAGTCAACACTCTTAACCTACATGAACCAAACTAGCCAGATCTTAACCTAAGCCAAATCAATTGAAACCAATGATTCATACCAACCTAAAATCAATATCTGAACATGACTTGACCATCAATTGAGCTAAACCTAACCCAATTGGCCCTCTTGACCCAAGTTGACCCAAATTGACCTAAAAGACTAAATTCGGTCAAATCATGATCTAACCCAAATTGATTGCAACCAATAGCTCAAGTTCATTCCAAATTGATTATTGAACTTGACCAAAGCCATAATTGAACCCAATTTGACCAATTGGTCAACCTAACCCATTTAGCCCAAATTGACCTAAAGGGTCAAATTGGCCTAAATCCAAATCAAATCCAAATTAATTCAAACTAAAGCCTACAATCATCTTCAATTAACCAATTGAATATGAACCAACCCATAACCCAAGCCAATTTGGCCAATTTGGTCGAGTTGATCAACTAGACCCATTAGACCTAGATGAATCCTAATGAGCCAAAATACAACTTAAGCTAAATTGACTCAAACCAATTGAACCAAAATACTTCAAATTATCATTTGAACTTGACCTAAGCCTTGGTTTGACCCAATTTGACCAATTGGTCAACCTTGCCCAATTTGACCTATAACAGCCAAATTGAGCCAAACCCATTTGAACCAAGCCAAAACCCAATGTAACCTGACCCAACCCATCTTAAACCCACCTTGGTTTAGCCCCAAATTAGCCAACCCAAATTAGCTTTAACCTAAGGCAAATCCCCCTTGGATTCTCCTCCTCACATGAGATTTTTTCCAAATGGGCAAGTCCACTCTCCTCCTTTCCATCTAGCAGCCTCTTCACACCTAAAATGGAGCTTAACCTACTCACCTAACCTAACCTAAATGGGCTAGGTCAGCCTTAGACCAAAAGGAAGTGAGTTAACTCAATTCCTCTCCATGGCCAAAACTAAGGGATCCAAAGAAGTAGGCAGCCACCTTGAGCCACCAACCAAGTTGAGGCATGCGGAGGTGAAAACCACTCTAGCACTCGGATGGCAGCTGACCAGCCCAAGTTGACCCAAATTGACCTAAAAGACCAAATTCAGTCAAATCATGATCTAACCCATATTGATTGCAACCAATGGCTCAAGTTCATTCCAAATTGATTATTGAACATGACCAAAGCCAAAATTGAACCCAATTTGACCAATTGGTCAACCTAACCCATTTAGCCCAAATTGACCTAAAGGGTCAAATTGGCCTAAATCCAAATAAAATCCAAATTTATTCAAGCTAAAGTCTACAATCATCTTCAATTAACCAATTGAACATGAACCAACCCATAACCCAAGCCAATTTGACCAATTTTGTCAAGTTGATCAACTAGACCCATTAGACCTACATGAATCCAAATGAGCAAAAATTAAACTTAAGCTAAATTGACTCAAACCAATTAAACCAAAATACTTCAAATCATCATTTGAACTTGTCCTAAGCCTTGGTTTGATCTAATTTGATCAATTGGTCAACCTTGCCCAATTTGACCTATAAGGGTCAAATTGAGCCAAACCCATTTGAATTAAGCCAAAACCCAATGTAACCTGACTCAACCCATCTTAAACCCACCTTGGATCAACCCCAAATTAGCCAACCCAAATTAGCTTTAACCTAAGGCAAATCCCCCTTTGATTCCCCTCCTCACATGGGATTTTTTCCAAATGGGAAAGTCCACTCTCCTCCTTTCCATCTAGCAACCTCTTCACACCCAAAATGGGGCTTAACCTACTCACCTAGCCTAACCCAAGTGGGCTATGTCAGCCTTGGACCAAAGGGAGGTGAGTTAACTCAATTCCCTGCCATGGAAAAAACTAAGGGATCCAAAGAAGTAGGCAGCCACCTTGAGCCACCAACCAAGTTGAGCCATGTGGAGGTGACAACCACTCTAGCACTCAGATGGAGACTGACCAGCCCAAATTCGGGCTTCAATCTCATTTTGTCTGATCCAAGGCGGGGGAGGGGGATATACCCCTCTTCATTTCGATCCGGATTGAAGACACACAAACTCAAAGAGCTCCCTAGGGAAATTTCAAAAACTCCTAGAGCTTTTTCTGAGTACCCTAAGCTTCCCCATTGCTGGACTTCACTGTTCCAAAATAGGGCAGCCTTATTCTCATTCCAACTCCACCAATACTCAACCAAACTCAAATTAATTTCACCCACACGTTCCCCACACTCTGTCGAGCAAGAATAAATCGCCTCCCGAGCTCTCCAACAATCGGAGGTACGAGTTTGATCAACATCGACCTCCAAATCATCAGTTCATGGCCTTCTGAGTGAACGACAAGGAATCAACATAAGTGTCGATCAGTAGGGATTCATCTCTACTAGATGAAGCTTCCTCAATAAATTTCACCATTGATCTTGAGCTCCAACGAGGTAATTCCTTCAAACTGAGCTTTTGGTAAAAATTATTTGGAGATTTTTGAAGAAAAGTTGTGTGTCACAGAAATCCAACTGATAGATGCCTTCAAATCTAGCTCGTAAAAGTGTGGGTTGATTTTCAATTCGATTCAAGCTCAGGTGACCTCGAATCGAGTGACGAAAGGTGGACGGTGTCCATCTCTCATTACTTAAGAGATGATAGATCAAGCACCATCCATTCCACGTGATTGGAACAGAATGTTGTGATTAATCCATTAGATTAATCCAATTTTAATCACTTAAAAATCATGGGTTTGATCTGTGTAGTCTGATCTAATATGAAAGCACATCCGCCACCATCCACATAGGCACTGAGTCGGATGGGTTTAAGTACTCAATTCTATGACGCCACGTGGAAAGCATGCCATGTCAACGATCCGTGTGGCGCTGATGGGATTAGGCTTAATTAGGCTTAATTAATTAGTTTTAATGGCTAAAATTTCCAAAATTCATAATAAATTATAGAAAAATCAAATAAATACAAATAAATATTCATTTTATAGGTATTTTAGACAAGAATAATTTCAAATTAGTCCCAATTAATTTTGAATCGTAATTAAAGCTTAATTAAGGTTTAATTAAAAATTTATTAGCTTAATTACCCCTTAATTACTCAGGTAATTAACCCAAAATATTATGTGATGGTTTAAATGGATGACCTCGGCCTCCCATAATTTTCTTGGGATTTATTGCTTGGTTAATTAGGCTAATTGACCATTTAAGTCCTAATTACTTTCTTAATTAATTAAATGGTTAATTAACTCCCTAATCAATAACAAATTAATTAATAAAATGCACTAATCATTGTTAAACAAGGAATGGGTCAAGGGAATGAGATTAGGGTCTCTTTCCTAATCTTTTTCCTAAGCCCATTTCATTTGAAAGGAAGATAATTAGCATGATCAATTAATCAAGGATTGAATTAATTAATTAAATGGCTTAATTAATCAAACTAAAATCACAACCATATCAGATAATTAAAAATGGATTTAAGTGTTCCTTTTTATGTATTTATTAACATAAATACCCTTAAGGAAATTATGATTAACCCATAAGAGTGGGAAAATTATAAAAGTACTTAATTAGGTTCTTTAATTTAATTAATCCTTAATCATAAGCTATTTGCATTAGGTCCTTGTAGGAGCATTGTAATATTCTTTCCTCACATATTCATGTCATTTGTGGCTCTTAATTAAGTGGTAATCAAATTAAAGAAGCATAGGTAAGGGTAACTAATTGATTTAATTAAAGATCCAACTCAATTAATTCATAAAATATACCTAATTATTTTTTCTTAAATCAAATCAAACCACCAATATGGGAATGGGATTAAAACAGAAAGGAATCCTTCTCCACTTTAGAAACAAGCAATATATCAAGTATAAATTAATAAAGAAACTTTGGTTTCATTTAAATAAGTTTTTCGATGTGCCTTAGGAGTTAATTTGGTTGAATGAATCATGTGTTTATACTTAGTTATTCCTTTCCAATCATGTTAAATAGTGTACGTCATTTGATTCCATGCATTCATGTCTTTCAAAATTAATTAAATCAAATGAGTTTCCTTTATGTAAGCTTGCATGTGTTGGCTTAAATTAAGTATATGTGTGGCTATTATCACTAATAAATTCAAAGCTATTTTTGAAAGTTTATAAGTCAATTATAATAGTTAAAGTGTTGATATTTATGAATATACATAGGATTTACATTTTTTTAAAGCTTAAGCATATTAAATGAAGCTCACTTTCTTATGATTCATGTATAGTTTACATAGGTTTGAACAATAATGGGTATATAGTTTGGACATCCCAGGAAAATGAGGCTTTAGATAGCCCCAAGTAGATCATTTGATTACCTCACTTCCCTGGTTAACAATGACACGTACTCATTCGGTTTCATTATTATGTATTTTTTTATATTAGAATTTGGATAGAGCTTTAATCCATATGCCTACATAATTCAACTAAAGAAAATACAATCTTCGCATAATTTTCATCTTTATAGTTGTGTATACATTCATATGTATTTAAGATAGAAAGTGTTTATTCTGGACATCTAGAGAATATGAAGCTTTAGCTAGCCCCAAGGAGGTCATTTGATTACCTCACTTCCCTGGTTGAAATAATGGTATGTACTTGCTTACATCCTTTATACATGTGTATATGTGTTTAGTTAAAAGATGAAAACCCCTTTTATTACTAAAAATTCATGCATCTGTATTCACCTAAGTCATCAGCATGTGCTATATTTAAATTAGTGCTCTCTATTTTCCTTATTTATGTATGGATTTACATAGGCTTGGAATGTTAATAAGTATATAGTTTGGACAACCTAGGAATATGAGGCTTTAGCTAGCCCTAAGGAGGTCATTTGATTACCTCACTTCCCTGATTAATAATGACACATACTTATATGATTCCATCATTATGTAGTTTGATATTAGAATTTGGATAGATCTTTAATTTATATGCTTACATAATTTAATCAAAGAAAAAATATAAATTCCAAATGTACACATTCATTATCATTTAAATGCGCTAAAATATATTGCATGTATAGATATGCTAAGTATTAAATTATATGCATGTTACATGTGATGGAAATGAATGACATAGTATACTTCATGTGGTAGTAATTTAATTAGATTAATCGTAAGATGCCTTTCATGTTGGATAAGGTCATTTAGAGTTAAACTGAACTTAGAATTAATTAAAAATTAGTTAATAAGCCATTCACTAAAGAGAACTAAATAAATCAATATACTTTAGAAAGTGTCTTAAGGAAGGAATGGAAGAGGGTAATCCTTTTCAATTATAACACTTAGTTGTTAGGTGTATGTCATATGAAACAAAATAAAATACAAATTAAAATTCATAAATTAATTAAACAACTTTAAATGAAATATAACTCTAATTCTTAGTTAAGACATACCATACAAGATTTTAACACACATATTAGAATTAAGTCACCACTTCTAGCTCTATGTTAGGATGGTGTATGATGTAATGTATATTTTATTTTATGATGTAATATTTTTGACTAGATGTTAGGGTGTATGTTTCATAGACTGGATGTTAGGCTGGTCTCAGCCTAATCATATTTTCTGCAGAAGATTGAGCTTAAGGGATGCTTAAAAATAAATATAAATGTTCTCTTTGCAGGTTGCTTAAGCCCCTAAGCATATACAAGTTAGGACATGTGGGCTTGGTTACCCATGTCCAGGGTGCTAAGTCTAAATTATAATTATAACTACTTGGAATTGTACATATATTTAGCTAACCTCTATTTTGTAGATGAAGTTAGATTTACTCTTTCCATATATGAATGTAATTTTTATAATAGGAATTAGGATTAGTGCTATGAGGGATTAAGATGAGCAGTGGCTAGAAGGCTTTATCCTGGGAGGCCCTGTGAAGCCTTTGGAGCAAGCACAATCAAATCAAGGAAATGAAGATATAAAGAATGAAGACCCCCATAGCATGTATTCATTCAAATTATAATTATTCTTTCATATTTCGGGTTGTATAAGGGTAGAGCTTTACTACTCATATATTCTTTTTCGGGTTGTACAGCAGCGCCTGACCACACTGACCTATTATTCTCTTACGTTGGGTTTATAAAATTGATTGAAGTTATACTATGTTTAAATTTTGCATTAGGATTACATAATTTTCATAGTTTATTTATGATTGATGCTTTAATGTGTAGCCTGGATACGGCAGGCTCTTAGGATAAAATAAATTTTTTTACCCAACTAATCACTCATAACTAAATTTTAAGTAACTCATAATCTCATCATAAAGCCTAGGACATAAATAAATAAATATTATGTCTAAATTGAAATAAAATTTAAAAATATTTTGCATTTGTAGATTAAGTCATATGATCATACCACTCATGCTCTAGTCTCTTCGGGAGCGGGTCTAGGACTCTAGTCTCTTTCCAATTAAATAACAGCCCAACTATCTTGCAATTCATAAGACCAGACTACATGACTTTAAAATCATAGGAGGAGTTAGCTGGAGGCCACTCCAGGTAGTTATAAGTCTAGAAGTCGGATGAGTTTATCCTCTCTTATGGAGATAAACCCTCATGTCTACCTGTTGCTTAGATTTAGGTCATATTTTAGCTCGTGCTAAAGCTCCCCAGATTTAGGATCTGAGGTAATTATTTTCTTTGGGCTACAAGCATAAATCCTCACCTCTTAAGCATTTCCACAACCTTGTGTTGGTGGATTATAAGTCTTAGCAATCTAATAAGATTGAATTCAAATTAATTAACTCTCTCAGTTTTAAATATATAAAGCTCAATTATAAGATAAATTGGAATGCTCACTAGGCTTCCTAGTATCATGAGCATTCCCTACTTCCTCCCTTTGGATTCTAAAATTAAGTCTTCTCCTTAAACTTTCCCAATTGATTTTCCAAGCATAACCAATCCTTTGATAGTCTAACCTTGAAATCTTTGGAAATGATAATTGCCTACTTTAATCGAGAGTATTCTTAGAGAATTTTATTTCTTAAGATGTAATTAACTATGGAGGCTTGCCTCCATAGGGAAATTGATAACCTAATTTAATATAAACCCTGCTTTATTCATCCATGTAAAGTTGGGGAAAAATCTCTAGTATATTTGAAAACTCATCTTTCCTTAGGTGTCTTTATTAAGTGATTTGGTCCATTGAAGGGTGATGTCTTCATCTTTTGAGATAGTATATCATACCTCAATATCATACTTGCTCACTTCAATAAGTATTCCCTATGATCTGCATGGTGTCTCCCCCACTTCCAAAAATAAACACCATAATGACATCTTATTTGGTAGTACAAATGAATCATTATGTGTTGAATTTTCATCTTTAATGTCCAAAGAATTTGAGATGAGCATGATGGGTGAACTTAATTTCTTCATAGGACTTCAAGTAAAAGAACAAGAAAAAGGCACTCATTTTTGTCAAACTAAGTATACCAATGACTTGATAGAGAGATTTAATATGAAGAAATTTATATCTAGTAAAACTCCCAGGAGCCCCTCTGCTAAACTTCATTTAGATGAGTCAGGAAAACTAGTTGATGAAAAATGTTATAGAAGTATGAATGGTTCTCTTTTATAACTTGTTGCATGTAGGTCTAATATTATGTTTATTATATGTTTATGTGCTCATTTTCAGGTTGCTATGAAAGAATCTCATTTAACTGCTTATTGACCTCACTTTTGGAGTGAGCTCTCAACCTCTCCATGTTAGACATAGGACTCCTCTAGACATTAAGAGTTCCTTAGTCTAAAGACACTTCTAGTGATTAGGTGAACACTTAACTTAACCTTAGAGACTTAAAAGAGTTAGCCATAGGAATAGGTTATGCCCAAATTCTAATCCAAAGTGACATAAAACTCCCTTTTGAGCCAAATTCTAATCCAACCCAAATTGGATTCAACTAAGCCCACCTAAGCCTCACATATGAGCAATAATCATCCTAGGATGATCAATCACCCAAATTGGGTCAAACCAAGTCAAACCCAGCCTTCAACCAAGTCAACACTAGGCCCAAATGAAACCTAAACTAGCAAAATTTCACCATAGGAAAAATTAATTGAAATCATTGATTTAAATCAATGACTGAACATGATCAAGCCATCATTTGAGCCAAACCTAACCCAATTGGCAACTTGACCCAAGTTGACCCAAGTTGACCTAAAAATTCAAAATGTGTCAAATCTTGATATAAGCCAAATTGATTTCAACCAATGGGTCAAATTCATTCTAAATCACTTGTTGAACTTGACCAAAGTCTCAATTGGCCAACTAGACCCAACCTAGCCCAATTGACCATGAACCTAACTTGACCTAAAAGGTTAAATCAACTTAAAATCAAACCACAACAAACCATAATTTATTGAAATAAAAGCTTGCAATATATTTCAAATGATCAACCAAGCCTAAACCAACCCATGACCTAACCCAATTGGGTCAAATGGGTCAAATTGGTCAACTTGACCCGCTTGACCTAAGTGAACTCAAATGAACCAAAACCAATTATAAATCAAATTTAACCAAACCAATGACACCCATAGGCTACAAATGATCATTTGAACTTAACCTAACCCATAGTTTGACCCAATTTGACCAATTGGTCAACTTAACACAAATTGATCCATTTTGACCTAAATGGGTCGACTTGAGCCAAATCATATTAAATCAACACTAAATTCATTGAAAACTGGTACAACCCATTTTTAAATCATTCTAAATATGCTAAAATTAAAATAAATCCAAATGACCATTTTACCCCTAGGTCAAAGGGTAACCTATGATCAAATTCACTTGGAATTTGATCATATTCCAACTCAAGACCACTTGGCATCATCCTACTGGACCATTTGGACACTAAGAGAGGTGGTGCACATGACCCAATGGGTTTGGACCAACCAAACCCTTTCTAAGGCCAAAACCAACCACTCCACTCAAAATTCTCCACATGGATCACCTCCCACACTCATTTTACACATGTGCACCTCCACACTCCCACTCCTCTGCCAAAATCGAACCACATGGAGCTCATAACAACCTAAACAACCTATTCAATCAGGTTAATTTGATCAAAATGGTAAAATAAGCTACGAGCATCCGATCCAAGTAGGGGGAGATATACTCCCCCTCATTTCCACTCAATTCATCTCTCTTTCATTCGATTGAGCTCAGATGATCAAAGGCAAGCATCCACAAGCTTCCCTGACCATTCCTAAGCTCTTTCCATTTCTCTCTTCTCAATTTTTCTTAAGCCAAAAATAAGGGAGGTAGGAGAAATTTCCACTTCACTCAATCCTCAATCAAACGTCAATACATTTGCAAGCACCATCAAGGAGGCAAGTCGAACTCACCCAAAGCTTTCCCCCAAGTCACCAAGCCACGGGAAGCCTCACCTAGTCTAAAGCCGCAAGCCATTGAAGCAAGCCTTGGTCAATTGGAAGATCCACTTCCTCTCAAAGCTTGAAACCTTCAACAGGGCTTCGTCTCCGCTAGACTAAGCTAGCTCTACCATTGGAAGCATCGGTTATAGCCTCCAGTGAGGTATGAATCAAAATTGAGCTTAGGTTGAAAAATCCTTGGTCCTTTGTGAAGGAAATATTAATCTCATTAAAATTCCACCGTTAGATCTTCTTCTTTATGCTTCTTGATGGTGTGGGTTGAATCCCGGCCTTATCCAAGCTTAAGTGAACTTGCATTAAGCCATGGAGGATGGACGGTCTCCGTCTCCTATAGGAAAAGGCAGAGATGAATCATGGATCACCATCCCATGTGTTTTGGTTGGATGATTCAGATTAAAACATGATCGATCCTCTGATTTATCCCTTTATAACTGCGGGTTTAATCCTGACTATCCGATCTTTGATCGGACGGCCTAGGGGAAAGCACGTATCGCCGCCAGCTGACGTGACAGCCGATTTGGTAACTTAAATAACTAATGCCATCGTGCCATATAGAAAGTGCACGCCGCGTTAGTAGCCCACCTGGCTTCGATGGGATTAGTTATATAATTAGGTTATTTAATTACCTAATAATAAGAGAAACTTCATAAATTCATAACTAAATGTAGAAAAATCCAAAATATGCAAACTCAACTTCATTTTAAAGATAATTAAAAGGGGAATAATATAAAATTAAGTTTAATGGATTTTGAATAGTAACCTTCATCCAATTTTGATTTTATTGGAAATGTAATTAGGCAAATTACTCCTTAATTATTTCAGTAATTAATTCTAAACTCCCTAGGGTTAATTAGTGGGATGACCTCTGCCTCCCATGATTTTCTTGGAATTTATTATTGGATTAATTTTTGTAATTGTTTATTTCATCTCTAATCACTCCTTTAATCAATTAAATGATTAACTAGCCTATTAAATGGTGATAAATTCACTAGTTAAGCTTGTTAATCATCTTGAAATAGTGAATGAGCTTAGGGAATGAGATTAAGATTTCTTTTCCAAATATTTTCCCCAAAGTTTATTTCATTTGGATAAAGATTTAATTAATTTACAAATTGATTAATGATTTAATCACTCCATTGAATAGCTTGATTAACCAAACTCAAAGCCAAAATTAATCTAAAAACTTAACCAATTAATCAATCTCTTATTCTTGGGTAGATCCTTAGTGTTCAAAAGCCTAAGGTAAGCTTAAGGAAATCATATCCAAGTCACATATGTGGGATGGTTATGAAAGTACCTAATTAAACCCTTTAGCTTAATTAATCAATAACTGTGAGCCAATTACATTATGCCCCTCTCTTTCTTAGGAGAATTGCTAATTTAAATTCCATATGGCTGCATATCATATGTTAGCTCATAATTGTTGGGTTAATTATATTAAAGTGGTGCAAGTAAGGGGAAATTAATCAATTTAATTTACACCTTAACCTAAATAAAATATAAAATCAATCTAATCATTCAAAAATTAAACTAAATCAATTCACACATGAGGGAAATGGGTTAGGGCCAGCAAACCCTTTTCACATCATTTCAAATCAAATTCAAAACAAAAATAAAAGTCTCTTTAAGCAATTTTGAATTCACTTTGAATAATCTTATCTTATAGGATTGTCCTTAGGAATTAATTAGGATGAACGAAATCACATGCTTACATCACTTTAACTCTTCCCAAGCATGTTAAATGTTGTATGCCATATGAAGTCATGCATTCATGCCTTTTAAAAAAAACCAAATTAAATAAAATGTTTCCTTTATGTCAAATTACATGCTTTAGCTAAAGTTAGAATATGCGTGGCTATTATCATTATTAAATAAAAAAACTTATTTTTTAAAATTCATAAATTAAATATTATAAATGAAGCTATGCTACTTATAGATACTTATAAGCTTGCATGTGATTATAATATGATGTGTATTTGGTGTTGTTTCCCTTCTTTTCTCTTAACATGGATTTGGATAGGATTTGTAAAGTGTATAGTTCATTTGAAAAGAACATAACACTTCCTTAAATCTATTCCTATATATTTCCATGTTATGACTTAAGAAGAATCTTCAAATTTACACATGTAAATTGCATAACCAAATCAAACACAAAAATCCTTGCATGACTCTTCCTTCATTTGCTTTCTTTTTTTACATGCACATGTATTTAAGAAAAGTGGTATATTAGTCTGGACATCCCGGGGTTGCGAGGCTTTAAGTAGCCTTAAGTAGGTCTTGTACCTTACACCCTTGGTGTAGAAAATAATGGCGTCGTACTCACATATGTCTTCCATACATGTAAATATGCATTTGATTAGTGGATAAAAGAGTCCCTCTTTTCTACTTAAAAAAAATCATGCATTTATGGAATATCCAAAATATTTCTAAACAACATTTCTTTGCATTCATCATCAAAGTGTGCTAAAGTGTTTGCAGTGCATGTATAGCTATGCTTACGATCAATCATATGCATGGTATACATGTTGGAAAAAAATAAAGGGTTGTGTGTTATGTGATAGTAATTTACCTTAATTAATCCTAAGATGTATTTCTAATTGAATAGGTTTATTTAGAGCAAATCTAAAATTTGGATTAATTAAAACACATAATAAAACATTCACCAAAGAAAAATGATGAATGAATTTACCTTAGAAATTACTTAAGGTAGAGATGAAAGAGAAGTTCTTTTTTCTTTTCTTCTCTTTATCACACTTAGTAATTAAATATAGGTTAATTCAAACCAAATCAAATCAGCAAATAAAATTAACCAAATCAACTAAATCACTTAAAGTCAAACCACCCTCCTAAGTTGAATCTTTCACACTTAGAAAATTCTAACCTTACTGCCTATCTAGGACATGCCACACAAGCTTTAAATGACACCCACATTAGGCTAAGTCACTATTTCTAGCTCTATGTTAGGGCGATGTATGGTTTGATGCATTATTTTATTTTGTGATGTAACATTTTATACTAGATGTTAGGGTGTATGTGTGTAGACTAAATGCTAAGGTGATCTTAGCCTAATCATGTCTTCTGCAGGGGATTGTGCTTAAGGGGAAATATAATAAAAATATTAAAATACTTTTGTTGTGCAGGTTGCTTATAACCCTAAGCATAATCCAAGAGTCATGTGCTTAGCTAATCTCTATTTTGTAGGTTCTAGTTAGATTTACTTTTCCCTTTTTCATGTAATTCTTGCAATTAGGATTTGGAATAAATGTTATGGGGAAGTGGAGGTGAACATTGGTCATAATACTATGTCTTGTCTATCATGTGAAGCCTTTAGAGCAACCATATTCCAACCAAGCCAAAAGAAAGAAAGGAAGGAGGCAAATTAAATATGAAGAAAGAAGAATGAAGAAATGAAGAATGAAGACCACCATAACATAAATTCCATCTAAGTCATAATTATTAATTTGTAATCCGAGTTGTATAAGGGTAGAGCTCGACAACCCATATTTCTTTTTCAGGTTTGTGCAATGGAGCCCGACCATAATGACCTTTTATTCTTTTGCGCTAGCTTTATAAAATTGTTTGATGTTTATTTAGCTTATGCTTTAAGATGGCATATTTTTCCTAGCTTCTTCATTGTTTGATGAATGACCTAGATGCGATTAAGCTCCTAGGAAAAAATAAATTTTCTATCCAATTAATCAACAAAAAATTAAAATTAACAACTCATAACCTCGCCTAAAGTCTAGGATATAAATCAAGATAAAATATTTAGCAACCTCTTAGCTGGATGTTGTATGTTTCATATCATGCATAAAATCATTTATCTTCACTCTTGCTTATGGAGGGCTTCCACCTTTGTCAGAGAACATGGCTTGACCTTTGAGAGCCGTGGTGGAAATATACATCCTTCTTGCTAATTTTGGCCGATAAATAATTTCTCATGCATTAGGCATATGAATCCCTAATGTGTCAAATAAATGTCCAAAATGAAAATAAACTTAACAAAATTTGCATTAGATTTAAGTCATTATTCATTCTACATGATCTAGTCTCTGCTTAAGTTTAAGGACTTAGTCTTCTTTCTAAATAAATAATAGCCTAGATATCTTCCAAAAGCATAAGACTTGACTACATGTATTTAAAATTGTAGGAGGAGTTAGTTAGCGGCCAACCCCAGCCGGTTGTAAGTCCAATAGTCAGGTGATTTATCCTCTCTTATAAAGGTAAACCATATGCTCATTTTCACCTTAGATTTATGTCATGCTTTGGCCCTCGCCAAAGCTCCCTAGAATCAGGATTCGAGGTTGTTGTTTCCCTTTGCGGGATACAAGAATAAATCCTCACCTCTTAGGCATTTCCATGATCTTCTATTATGGAATTGTAAGCCCTAAATTTCTAATAAAAATTCAACTCAAACATATAATTCCTCTCAAATTCAAAAATATAAAGCCCAAACATAGGAGTCCTTATTAGGTGATTAGGTCTATTGTAAGATGGTGACTTCTCTCTCAAGAATACATCATTCCTCAATGTCATACCTCAACCTAATAAAATCTCATCATGTGATGTCCAATAACATATTTTATCTTTAATTATTTTTCAAGATAGATGAAGATAAAAAAAATTCACCATAGATTTTGCTGGCGACTTCGCTGGGGATGGTTCCTCTCTCCATCTTTGGTAAATGATCATTGTCTCTAAGTATCGATAGTTGATTTATACTTTATATGAGTCTGAGACTATCCTTCTTTTTATTGGCACTTAGTTTATTTCATTCTTAAGCTAAGCTATCCAACATCCTTTAGGTTTTAGCACCTCACTCCGTGTAGGTTTTAAAACCCCTGTTGGGTCCCCCAATAGGTGAAAATAAAAATAAATAAATAATTAAAGACTTCCTTCTTACCATTTATATGGTAAGGAAAGGTTCATTCCAAGAATAAAGAAACATAAATCCTTTATATAAAAACACCATTTTCTAAAAAGAACTTTTCCAAAAAGTTCACAAAGAAAAATAGTTGCACAATAAGTTTCATAATTTATCCACATCTAACAATCTTCAAGATCGTTACATGTAGGACCTTTTCAAAAACCAAAGCTAAGAATTAGCTTTCAAAAAAAAAGAAGCACATATCAACATCCTCATTCAATATACCCAAATTTATTGAATGAAGATTTCATTTTCAAACAAAACCAAAAAATCATCTTTTTAAAAATCACAAATGAACATCCTTATTCAATATACCCAAATTTGTTGAATGAAGATTTCATTTCTAAACAAAATCAAAAATCATCTTTTCAAAAATCACATATTTGAAAATGAATACCTTCATTCAATATACCCAAATTTATTGAATGAATATTTCATTTCAAATAATCAACATCATAAAATTGAAACTCCATTTCAATATATCTTACATATGTGGAAGTTGGAGTTTCTTCCCTTTTCGAAAAAAAAATACAAATTTGAAGATAAGGCCTCTTCATTCCATATGTCCAAACTTGTTGGATGGAGGCTTTATCTCTAAACAAAATCACACCATTTGAAACTCCACTCAACACAATCCACATGTGTTAAGTTGGAGTTTCTATCTCTTTAAAAAGCAATAAATCACACACAAAAACCTCATCTATGAAACATGAAACAAAATTGACTTCCACTTTTACATACCTAAATTTATAAATGGAAATCCTCTTTCAAAAATCCTAAAAAGATCAAACACATTTGATTCTTTATTTAGAATACCCAAATTTTCTAAGTGAAGATCCTCTTTTCAAATCACAAAAATCCAACACATTTGGATTCTTTATTTAACATACCCAAATTTTGCTAAGTAAGGATCCTCTTTTCAAAAAAAAAAAATCAAAACCAAAACACATTTGGATTCTTTATTTAGCATACCCAAATTTGCTAAGTAAATATCCCTCTTTTTAAAAATTAAAACATCAAAAAACAAAAAAAAAAATAAAACACATCTGGATCCTTCATTTAGCACATCCAAATTTGCTATGTGAAGATCCTCTTTTCAAAAATTATAAAAATCAAACATATTTGGATCCTTTATTTAGCATTCCCAAATTTGCCAAGTGAAGATCCTCTTTTCAAAATCATAAAAATCAAACACATATAGATCCTTCAATTAGCATACCCAAATTTGCTAAGTAAAGGTCCTCTTTTCAAAAATCATAAAAATTAAACACAATTGTATCCTTCATTTAGCACATCCAAATTTGCTAAGTAAAGATCCTATTTTCAAAAATCATAAAAAAAATCAAACACATTTGGTTCCTTCATTTACCTCATCCAAATTTGCTAAGTGAAGATCCTCTTTTCAAAAATCAAAACCAAAACACATTTGGACTTTATTTAGCATACACAAATTTGCTAAGTGAAGATTCCATCTTCAAACACACACATGATTCACATCATGAGCAAACAAACAAAAGAAGAAGATTGTTTTCAAATAACTCAGTTAGCATACCAAACTGTGCTAAATGAGTAATTCTCAAGCAAAATCAATTGACCCTTTATTTTAACATACTCAAATTTGTTAAATGAAGGATCTCCAAACATAAAAATAAAATTAAAATATGAACCAATGGAAGCATCAAAATCTCTTCAAAAATATTCAAACCCATTTTCAACATACAAAAATTTATTGAAAATAGATTCTAAACTCAAAAATGTCTTCTCCAATTCTAAATTCAAAATCTCTCTTCTAAAAAAAAAAGCCCCACTTAACATATCCAAATTGTTGAGTGTGGGTTCAAATTCTAAATTAAAAATAAAAAAGAAATCAAGATACAAAAGCAAAAAATCTAATTGGAGTTTATTTTCAAATTGTAGAATTTCAACTCAGTTTCAGTTAGCTTTCAGTTCAATTCAGTTCAACATAAATGGATGCCCAGAAGTACGTGTTTACTTTTCCTTTTTGGATGGATTTGGCCTTGGATCGGACTTGCCTCCCATAAACTGACTTTGCTCACCTGATTCACTTTGGCCGAGGATTTGAGGGGGGCAAGATCACTTGTAAGGGGGCAACCCTCACAATGATCGCAGAGTGGTAAGCTAGTCCATCTGAGATGTCTGAAGTTTCCCTCATTGAAGAGGAAGGCTATGAAAGTTCCATAGTTGTAGTTTCCACAGTGCTTGGTTCCCATTGCCCCCATGGCTAGCACCCACTCATTTCTTCCAAGGGGAAGGCTCCTATCTTCGTGGGATAGTCTCCCCACGAGGTAGGTCTAGTTCCATACCGCCTCCCAGCGGGACTCACCAATGCCACAAGATCAAGTGGTATCACGTGCACATAGCAAACGAGTTAGAGACAAATTTCTTAGGTTACAGTAGAGGAATTACCCAGGATAGTTTTCCCTTTGATCACTCAAAACAAGTTCCATCCTCTCTCTGACCATGGAGAGAAGATGATGAGGATCTGTCACCTCCACCTAGCAGTATGAGGCTCCTATCAGAGATAGGAGGAGGTCACATGCCAGCCTTAGATCAATTTGCTAGTTGGTAGGGGCTACGATCGTGTCAGCTCAATTTGATTTATGTTGTCATCCCTCATAGCAGAGCATCGAAAGGAGAGGGCCAAGGAGGCCCGTGTATCACAGTACTAGCTAGAGTGGAGAGGTACAAAGAAGCGCTAGCATCCTTACCCTTGTGGATTTTTTCTCGATGCACCATCCCATCATCATCAATAATATTGTATTGACTACCACCACCAGGAGAGCTCCTGCACAGAGATAGTCGGTAGTGCCTCCACCACATTACTACACTCCATGTCCACCATCTCTAATATAAGTTCCATCATCCATAGTTCCAAAAAAATCTATGAAGGCAGCATCTGAGGAGAAGAGAGCTCCACTGTTGATTCGCCTACGGCTAAGAGATCCCATTACATCTACACCGCTGACTGAGGTGAGGTCGAGCTCTCTTGGTTCAGTTGTGGTGAAGAGGGAGTGGCGACCTTAGTGCATAGTAGTCGTGCCATCACCACCACCACCACCATGATCATCATGGAGATAATAGTAGAGGGAGAAGGAGAGCACTATCATCCCATGGAGATAGATCCTCAGAGTACTCCACCCCAGATCTAGTGATAGTTAGGAACATGTACCATCCAATGACCGTAGTCCTCACAAGATCAGCTCTCTAATAATAGGGGAGGTTAGATGTATTCATGTTCATGACAATGATCCCTCCACCGGTTAGCCGAGATCATTTGTGCCTGTGTAGTTAGATATTGTAGCACAGTATCTAGTTGAGAAAAAGGAAATTCTAGGATACGTCTAGTTTGACTTTGAGGAGGAAAATGTCAATTTTGATCCCAATGAAGATGATTTGTTGGAGGATTTATCAAGAGTGCAGATGGTTGATACTAGGGGTTCTCTCCTTCGGGATAACCAGAGCTTGGAAGGTGCTGCGATCGAGCAAGATGTTACTGCCTACTTGACCCAACACCTTCTTCAACAAATTAAAAAAAGGATGAACAAATAGACTAGATGGGAAGTCTTTTGTAATCAAGCCCACAAGAACCCATCATTGTAGAGACCACTGAAGCAGCATGTCTTGGATTAGCCTAAGAGTTTACCTCTGGTAGAGTAGGGCAGCACTAGCTTGTATAGGAAGGTAGTGGATAGTACCACCATACAAGAAAAAGATATTAAACTTATGGTTGAGCAGGAAGTGAGAGAGGTGCTAGCTCAAGCTCGAAGAGGATTATCGATTCCAAAGGGTAGACCCTACCTAGAGGAATTTGATGCCATCTAGTATCCTAAGGGTTTTGTGCCACCTTCTTTCAAGAGCTTTGATGGCAGCGGGAACCCACTCTAGCACATAGCGCACTTCAGGGCTAGTTATTGTAATGCTGGTGGCAGTGATGCATTACTCTTCTAACTATTAGTCAATAGTTTAGTAGGCATAGCCTTTGATTGGTATGCTGAACTCCCTAACAGTTCAGTGGAGACTTTTACTGAGTTGGAGCAACTATTCATTAAGAGGTTTGCTGGAGCTTAGCAAAGGGTGACTGTAGGTGATCTCGTTGTGGCTCAATAACACCTTGGTGAGTCCCTTATTGATTATATTCTCAGATGGCACAATTTGAGTATGAAATATGAACCGTAGCTATCTGAATCACATGTCATTGAAATTCTACTAAAGAATATTCATGGCTTGGTCGCCTTCATGCTCAAAGGTTTTACCATCAAGACATTTGAGAAGCTAATCAACAAGACGTCTAGCTTATAAGGAGAAGCCAAACAATTGCCTTTTTTGATCAATCATCAAAGCCAAAGCCGCAGAAAGCATGTGAGAAGAAGTCAAGGGTAGTAAAAGTAGTGCACAAGGGGAAGCAACTGACCAGAGAGTAGTATGAGAGACCTCGGGCTCCATAACCATCACTTTAACCTCCTTTACCACTGCCTAAGTCATCCTATGGGCCACCACAGCAGCCACCATGACCTTCACCGCCTCCTCCTCAACCATACTCACGAACACATACATACCACCTGGGTAGCTACCATCCACTACTCTTTTGGATAAACTAAACAAACCTTATTCATTTAAGGGGAGGTAGAAAATCTTTAAGAACCTCTTAAAGAAACCATTTTCATCTACAAGCCTAGAAGTGGAGGAAGTAGAGCAATGATCCTAACTTTTTCCCCTATCACCCCATGCTAGACCATATTTTGGAGTATTGCTTTACATTCAAGGACTTGCTTGAGCATATCTACAAGATAGGTGCCATAGTTATCCCAAAGGAATACTTAGGGGAACAACCATCCAGCTTCGTTAAGGTAATCTTTAGGGATACATGTGATTCTCTCAAAACCAAAGAAGGTTGGGATATCTCCTTATCCCGAACCTCTAAAAAGATTATTTAAAAAGTTAAGAAACTTTCCTTATGTGCAAGGCAGCTAACCTCCAACATCAAGGAAGGTCAAAGTTCCCAAAGACTTGGGAAAGTGGGAGCTTAGCGAGATAGCCATCCCAACTGGATAGCCAAGTAGCGCAACCATCAACCAAGCCCAACCTCCACCCACCTTGCTACTGCAAATAACACTCTACTTCTTAGCTCTTCTTCTAGTAGACATCTTGTATCGATGGATGAGGGCATCAAATCCCTCACCCCACTTACTTTACTAGATTTCTACTATGTACCTCCTTCTAAATCCAAGAAATTGAGGAATAAAGCTAAATTACATGTCACTCGATGGGTTGTCTAATTCTACTCATTTAAAAAACTCTTCAAGTCTAAATAATTATTATAACAACTCCGATCTTCCTCTTTCTGATTCAGAGATGGACTTTCTTTCACTGAGTAACACGGGTTCACCTCTTGAGATAGATTTAGAATCAGCCGATTTTGATGGTCCTATAGAAGAAGTTGTAGGTGAGCCTGACAAGTAGTTAGAATCTTCCACTAAACCACCACAAGAAATCACCAAAGTTAACCTCCATAGTGGCAATGTTCTACCTCCTAAGGCAACACCTCAAGATAAGGGAAAATAAGTCATTGGTACTACTGAGCAAGAAGTCCCTCCACAAGATGCTCCACCCATGGATATATTCATGGAGGATCAACCCAAAGTTGATTACAATGTCCTTGCTCACCTAAGAAAGTTGCCAACTAAGTTAAGCATCTATGATGCCCTTGTCTTATCCAAAGAGATGAGGGAATCATTAATCAAGGCTCTTCTTGATCCAGAGATATGCTTAGCCCATCTGACCATTGTTAGAGAGAGGCACATTATTCAAGAGAAGCTCAGGGAGTTACCTTCACAGATGAAGACCTTCTACTCAGGGACATGGAGCATAATCGTCCCCTCTACATCACAATAGATATGGGAAGATTCAGACTTTCTAGGGTTTTGGTTGATCCAGGTGCATTAGTGAACATTATGAGTCTAAAGACCCTTGCTTATTTGAAAATTGACATATCTACACTATGAGGAGATCGGATGATGTTGAAAGGATTCAATGAACAGGGTGAGAGGGCTTTAGGCTCCATAGTGTTACCTTTGGAAATAGGTGATTGGAAGACTGAAGCCAAGTTCTATATAATTAATTTGAATACTCCATTCACTACTTTGCTCAGTAGGCCATGGATACACTAGAATAAGATGATTCCATCCTCCCTTCATCAGTGCATCAAGTTCTAAAAGGATGGAATCAAATACTATGTCAAAGGAGATGAAAAGTCATTTTCAGTTAGAGAGGTTGAGATATATGAAGATGCGACCTACTATCTTCCTCAAAACACCTTTTCTCGTGAACTTGGTCAAAATTCAAATACAAAAAAAAGACAAAGAAGAAAAAGAAAGAAAAAAAAGAATAGTATAAATAAAATACAAGTGAACGAGAAAAGGATATCAAAAAAGAAGTAGAGCCGCATATTACATTTCACCCATAGTTCATTCCATCATATGGACATAAGGGTAGGATGACTTGACCTCCACTAGCGTGAAGCGGAACATAGAGGAAGTTCAGTGGAAGACTCCCACGGTTGGCCATCACCAATAGGGATTATGTTCACCAGTAGAACTATTCACAAAGACTTGGAATCCATCTCAAGGATGAGTCCCATGTAGCATATACAACCCTCTCGGGGGGCATTAGAGGTGACACTCGAGCGGTGAGAAGAAGCCTCCAAACAAAGCATGAATGTATTCAAATCTAGTTTATGTAAAATTGTTAGGTAGTAGTTGGGAACTTTAGCTCTAACCTCACTTTCTTCTTAAAAAGTTGAAGATTTAGTAGTTAAGGAAGCCTCTAATTCTTTCATGGATGTCAAGCCAAAGAGATTTCTATTGGGATCATCATCATCAAGTCCATAAGCTGATGTAGAACTTGAGGATAATTCATATAAAGATTTAACAAATTATATTTTGATTAGTACTGGGCTTGTGTTCTTAATCTTGCAAAGAAAGGTTTGATTCCTTATACATCGTCTAAGCACAAGTCAGAGTATTTTGAGAAGCTGTGGAACAACAAAGGTAGGGATGCACAATCAAGATTAGGAATATGATTCGATACAGTGGGTCTAGTCGACGATGATGATTACTGCTTAGTTATCGCTAATCACCTCGAGCATGATAGGTTCTTCTCAAAGCATACTAACTCTTATGAGAAAGTGTGTTTAGAAACTTTAGATGATCCAGATGATCTTCAAATCAAAGATGCACTGCCAGAATTTTAAGAAGAAATCCATTCAACA
Source organism: Cymbidium sinense (assembly GCA_021442155.1). Lineage (NCBI taxonomy): Eukaryota > Viridiplantae > Streptophyta > Magnoliopsida > Asparagales > Orchidaceae > Cymbidium > Cymbidium sinense. The sequence continues at coordinate 103,841,097 of CM038222.1, forward strand.
ATCGATAAGCTCAAAGAAATCAACCTCGGGACGGAAGAAAATCCTTTCCCTACATACAATAGTTCCCTGTTGAATGAAGAAAAAACAAATGACTTAGTTAGGCTATTGATTGAGTTTAAGGACTACTTTGCATGCAGCTATGAAGAGATGTCCGGTAGTCCACAAACTAGTAATAGACCCTAATGCTAACCCTATCCAAAAAGCTCCTAAACACATGCAATTAGAAATCGAACAACATGTCATTTCTATAATTAACTTTGGTTTCATGGGAGGGATTTGGCTGGACAGGACTTAAATAAGGCATGTCCTAAGGATGAATTTTATCTTCATATACTAGAATTAATGGTGGACATTGCCTCATCTCATGTCATATTCTTCTTTATGGATGGGTCCTCTAGCTACAACCAAATCAAGATGGCCCCCGAGGATGAAAGAAACACTACTTTTTAAACCTCGATTGAAATCTATTGTTATAAGGTCATACCTTTCGGCCTTAAAAATGTTGGTGGTGCATACCAACAGGCCATGACTCAGATCTTCAACGAACTCATTCATCATCAAGTTGAATGCTATGTTAATGATCTAGTAGTCAAGAGCAAAGAAAAGGAAGACCATCTCTTTGACTTGAGGGTAGTTTTTGAACGGTTAAGATAATTTAACCTCAAAATGAATCCCCTAAAGTGTGCATTCACAGTAGTTTTAGGGAAGCTCCTTGGGTTTGTTATCTGATACCGGAGAATAGAAATAGATCCAGAAAAGATTAAAGCTATCTTAGAAATGACACCCTCTAAAAGTCTAACTCAACTCAGATCTTTTCAAGGGTGGTTGGTGTATCTAAGATGCTTTATCTCCAACCTATCGGGAAGATGCAAGCCATTTTTAGCACTTGTCAAAAAGGATGCCAAGTTCAAGTGGGATGATAAGTGTCAGCATTCATTTGAAGATATCAAACAATATTTGGTGAAGCTGCTAGTTCTAGCAGCCCCTATTCTGGGCAGGCCACTTATCCTCTACACTACCGCATTGGATGACTCCCTTGATGCTTTGTTGGCCCAAGCCAATGACAAGGAGAACCTTCTTGCCTTAGCTCGTAGTCCTTTAAGCAAACTACCCACCTATTGAGAAATATTGCCTAGCTTTAATCTTTGCATCCCAAAAGCTACGACACTATATGCTTTCTAATAAGGTGAACTTTATTTCAAGAATCAATCCACTATAGTATCTCATGACACGACCAATATTATCTGGATGGTTGGCATGTTGGTCCATGATTCTTTCACAGTTTGATATCACATTCATACCCCTCCGTGCAATGAAAGGTCAAGCACTAGCATTTTTCTTAACAGCACATCCAGTTTCTGCATACTCTCCACTTAGTGATGATCTCTCTGACGAACAAATCATGAACCTAGGGGAGGTTGACAATCGTCATTGGGAGATGTATTTTGATGGTGCAGCTTCCTTTCACAAAGGAGAAGAACCATGATCTACTCTTCCAGGAAAGGCAAGGGTAGGAATAATTCTCTTAACTCCAGACTGCGATGTGATGAGATTCTCATACTAGCTCTCCAATCCATGCACCAATAATGAAGCCGAGTATGAGGCTTTGATTGCTAGTCTAGAATTAGCCATTATAGTGTGTGTCAAAAGCATCAACATCTATGGGGATTCTCAACTGGTCATCAACCAGATTACTAGATCTTATAAGGTTCTAAACCCTAAGCTTCGTCACTTCCATGAGTACACCATGAAGCTGTTGGACCAAATCCCTGAGGTCACCATCTACAAGGTCCTTCAAGGAGAGAACGCAGTAGCAGATGCTTTGGCCAAACTTGCTAAAGAATTAGAATGTCTGGAAGATGAGTCCATTCCAATAAGAGTCCAAAATAGATAAGTCTTATTATTTATTGATGTTGAACTTGTTGAGAGACTTTCTCTTGCAGGGGAGGTTGTCATTGCCGAATAGGACAAGGAGCTGGATTGGAGGCAACCTTTCATGGATTACTTGACTAAAGGTAAACTACCTCAAGAAAAGTCACAAGCCCATCAGATGAAATAAAGAGCTCTCTCATATGCTCTCGTGGATGGCACCTTATACCAACGATCTTTCGATCAAATGTGGTTAAGCTATTTGGACAAACATGAAGCCTGTAGGATCATGATTGAGGTACATTCAGGTCTTTGCGGAGTGCATCAATCCAGTTTGAAGATGAAAGCAAAAATCAAGAGACTATGATACTACTGGTCTTCGATGATCATAGGCATGAGCATTGGCTAGGAAAATGCCCATCTGCGTGTGGTCTTACATCAACCACCCAACATTCTATATCCTACATTAGCCTCATGGTCATTTGAGTTTTGGGGTACTAACATTGGGGTCCGATCGATCCTCCTTCTTCCAAGGGTCACCAGTTCATCTTAGCTACCACCAACTACTTTTCCAAGTGGACGGAAGCAATCCCACTCAGAGAGGTCACAACTCAACATGTGCTCTAATTTTTCAAAAACCTATCGTATATAGGTTTGGAGTGCCTCGATGAATTATATTTGATAATGGTACTGCATTCAAGAGCACTAAAATCAATAGTTTTGCCAGAATACATGATATAGATTGGAGATACTCCACCAATCTACTACCCCAGGGCAAATGGTCTAGCAAAATCATTTAACAAAACTCTCATCCAGATAGTAAAGAAGACACTTGATGATAATAAGCAGCATTGGCATGAGCAGCTAGATGAAGCTTTTTGGGTATACCACACCACATACAGAACTCCAACTCAATCTACCTCATTCTCGTTAATGTATGGGTCTGAAGCCGGTCTACCATTCGAAGTTCAACTCCCATCACTAAGGATAGCATTGGATAGTAAAATCACTACAGAGTAGGATACCAAGTTGCAGTTAGAAGAGCTCGAAGGTTTGGAGGAGAGACATATATGGGTTTGCCAGAACCTCGAGTTACACAAAGCAAAAAATGATTCAAGTTTATAACAAGCTGGTCTGCCCTAGAACTTTTCAAGTAGGAGAACTTGTCCTAGTTCTAAGAAGACCAATTATTGCCTGTCGAAAGATGAGAGGCAAGTTTGAACCCACTTAGGAAGGCCCTTTTGTCATAGAGAATGCCTACCAAGGAGGATCTTATCAGCTGATTAATTGTAAAGGGGAACACCCGATGCTTCTAATTAATGGCTCTATTTGAAGAAAAATTACCCATAAATTCATGTTTAAAAATAATTATCATAAAAAATTATATACCAATTCATCAAAATATCCTCTTCTTTCGAAACATTGATTGCTTGTTTGCGAATCCTCCACGGTGTGTTTAGGGTAAGTGTAAGAGAACTCAAAAGGCATCCTATACTTCTTTCACAAAACAAACACAAATTAAACATGATTCCCCCGACGCTACTAGAATAGGTGTGAGAGAACCCAAGAGGCATCCTATTTCGACTAGCACAACTAAGTTAAGTGTAAGAGAACTCAAGCGACATCCTTTCTTTGTGGAATCCCAATTGCCATTCATGGCACCATTTCATCAAATTCCCTAGCATGTTTTTGGATAGGTATAAGAGAACCCAAGCGACATCTTATTCCCTTTAACACAAGCACAAAAAAATAAACACATATCTTTTGTCTTAGGGTATTGTGATATGAGAGCAAGCCCCTGTGACACTCACTTATAAGCTGCTCTAGGTCAGATTGACATACTACCTTGCTAGTGTGTTACCCCAATGGTCATTTATCTTAGAGATGTGAGTCCCCATGCTTTCTTCTTGACTTGTCCATTGCAAACCAATAAGCTCCTTGTTAGCTTGGTAAACTTCACTACACAGCCAGTAACCTATCTCATGTTGACTCTATTTAAGAAGACGTAAGCCTATACGCTTTCTTCTTGAACTAGCCATCATACATTAACTAGGTTGAGTATATTTGAGTTTTTGGATTAGTCCCCTAGAGGCTCCTTTCCTCTTGACTACTTTCGAGTTGATATAAGTCCCCAAGTGGCATTCACTCAGTAGTCACCCTAAGTCAGATGGCACCTGTCGAGCTGAAGACAGACTATCCTGGCAATTAATTCCACTATAGGAAAATGTGAGTTGTCGATGCTTTCTTCCTAGGTGGATTATTGCAAACCAATGGGCACCTTAGGTTGGTTGATGTTTGCTATGCTGACAGGGACTCACCCGGTGGATACATCACTCTTGGTAGATATAAGTCCCCACACTTTCTCCTCGAGTTGGCCATCGAATACCTATAGATATTATCTTCTTCAGGGTCTTGGATAAAGCCCTTAGCAGCCCCTCTTCCTATAGACACTCTGCTTGGATTATGTCTTTTGCGACTCCATTTAGACACTACCCGGAATACTTTTGGATTGGACAGTCCCCCTTTTCTAGTAGTCACCCCTGTGGTGAAAATTTGTTCAGTGGATGCACAAATTCTCCCTTGGTTCAGTAAATCTGAGATAGGTCTAGGCTGATATAAGCTCCTTCTTAGTGTGATCCCTAGCAAACCAATAGGGTCCACGATAAGCAAACAAATTAATTCACTTGTCGATTAGGAATTCAAGCCTCCAGTGGCCCCTTTCCCAAGTAGGCATTCTATCTTTAAGGTAGTGTCAGCAAAACTTCTTTTAAGAATGACCTGACTACTCTTGAGTGGAGATAAGTCCCTGGGTCAGTGCTCTCTCAGTAGTCGCCCTTTGGTCAGGTTCAATTTGTTTTGCCATGAACAGGTTACCCCGGCAGTCATTTCACTTTGGAGGATATAAATCTACTACACATTTTTTCTAGCATGACTGTCGCAAATTGACGGGCAACCCTAGGTTTGGTTGCATATTACCTTACTAATGTGTTGCCCCAGTGGTTTTCTATTTAGGAAAGATGTGAGTCCCCGTGCTTTCTTCCCTGAATTAACCACTGCAATCCAAAAGGCACCCCTTTGGTTGGATATTTCTCCCTTCGGTCGAGAAGCTACTCCCCTTGGATTGGTAAATAAGTGTTAGACCAATGGCTAATCGGTGTCATCGCAAATGGGATCCATCAAAAATAAAAAAAAATTAATCTTTGACTATCTTTATTTAAGTCCCCGCATTCACTCATTAGTCAGGTGGGTTAACATGTTACCTCACTAATATGTAGCCCTTGTTCTATTGGAAAGATGTGAGTCCCTGCTTTCTTCCCTAATTAATCCAACCGAAAACCCCTTTGGTTGGATACTTCTCCCCTCGATCGGGAAGCTTTTCCCTTTGGATTAGTAAATTTGTGTTAGACCAAGGCCAACATGACCCCTACTCAATACGGTCCATCACAAACCAACAGGGTCCATCTCAAATTTTAAATTTAAAATCTAAAACAAATCCCTTCTAACCTCCCCAATGGAATCAAATATGAAACAAATTCAACCCTCCTCCCTAGTAGAGTCAAACTAAATAAACAAATCAAATCCAATCAACCTCCCTAGTGGCATCAAACCAAACTAAAAAAATTAAATTAATTCGCTTCTCCTCTGGGAGATGCAAATCTTTCTAGTTCCCCTAGTGGAACCAATTCAATCCAACTTGAACTTGCTCCCCTAGCAGAAAGTTCACTTTTTCATTCTCAGTGGATCCCAAATTCTAATCCCCAGTGGATTTCACAACCTCTTATCCTCAATGGATGACTTGAACTTGCTCCCTTAGTTGAGAGTTCACATTTTCATCACCAGTGGAACACTAAATAATAAATCAACAAATCAAATCAAATTTCTCCCCAACGAGACACAAATGAAATCGAAATCTCTCATCCCTCAGTGGATGACTTGAACCTTTTCACTTAGTGGAAGGCTCACATACTCAGTTAATCCCTAGTGGATTCCTCCTTCTCTTTCTTATGATGTTGACATGAGTAGAGTCACATTGCACAGAGCTCTTGATTCCTTCTACACCTCTAGTTTTGGAGTAGATTGTTTCTGTTAGTGCTAGTGATCGTTCGATATTGTTGATCATCTCAGTCAACACCAATATGTGTAATGTATCTTGTCAGTCACACCACACCTATTGGGCACCCTTAGTTAACCTCACTTTTGGAGTGAGCTCTCAACCTCTCCATCTTAGACATAAGACTCCTCTAGAAATTAAGAGTTCCTTAGTCTTAAGACACTTCCAATGACTAGGTGAACACTTAACCTAACCTTAGAGACTTAGAAGAGTAAGCCATAAAAATAGGTTATAACTTAGGGGTGTTAGGAAAAAATGCCTATCCTATAGCTTAAACCCAATCCTTACTTCCTTCTTTCAAATAAACTTCAAACTCAAACCAATTTCAAGTCAAAATTTAAATCAATTCCAACTTAAGTGATTTTAGCTCAAATCAAATCCAAATCAATTCAAACTCAAAATATTTTTCTTACAACCCATTTATATTCACAAATATAAACGAAATATAAATTTAAATGACCAAAACTAAATTCAAAACTCAATTCTAAATCCAAAAATCTTTCCTAAGTCACTTTGATTTCATCGTATGGACTTACCTCAAATCAAATCCAAATCAATTCAAACTCAAATGATTTCTCACAACCCATTTATATTTTCATTTTTATTTAAAAATATAAATGAAATATAAATTCAAATAACCAAAACCAAATTAAAAACTCAAGTCCAAATCCAACCTAAATCCAACCTATACCCTTTCAAGTCAAAGTCTTTAACATTGCCAAATCATTCTCAAATCAATCCAAACCTTTGGATTTTCTCTTCAAACAATCAATCCTTCAATCATAAATCCAAATATAAACACAGACTTCAATCATCAAACCAAAATGAAACTAACCTAAGTCAAACCCATACTCACCCTTTTGACTTAAAATTGTCAAATGAATCAAAACCCATTTGACTCCAAATCACTTGCAAATGGATTTATATTTCAATCATAAGTTCATAAGTGAGTTCAACTAAACTTGAATCAAGCCTTAATCAAGCCAATTAATTCACTTAGGTTCACTTGACCCAAAGTGGCCTAAAGCACCCTTTTGAGCCAAATTCTAATCCAACCCAAATTGGAATGAACTAAGCCCACCTAAGCCTCACATTGTCAGCAACAATCATCCTACGATGATTAATCATCCAAATTGGGTCAAACCAAGTCAAACCTAGCCTTTGAACAAGTCAACATTAAGCGTAAATGAAACCTAAACTAGCCAAAATCCACCATAGGCCAAATTAATTGAAACCAATGATCAAAACCAGTTCATGATCAATGACTGAACGTGATCAAGCCATCATTTGAGCCAAACCTAGCCCAATTGGACACTTGTCCCAAGTTGACCCAAGTTGACCAAAAATGTCAAAATGTGTCAAATATTGATCTAAGCCAGATTGATTGCAACCAATGGGTCATATTCATTTTAAATCCCTTGTTGAACTTTACCAAAGCCTCAATTGGTCAACTAGACCAAACCTAGCCCAATTGACCATGAACCAACTTGACCTAAAAGGTCAAATCAACTTGAAATCAAACCAAACCAAAATTTATTGAAACCAAAGCTTGCAACATATTTCAAATGATTAACCAAGCCTAAACCAACCCATGGCCTAACCTAATTGGGTCAAATGGGTCAAATTGGTTAACTTGACCCATTTGACCTAAGTGAACTCAAATGAACCAAAACTGAATATAAATGAATTTGAACCAAACCAATGACACCCATAGGCTACAAATGATCATTTGAACTTGACCTAACCCATAGTTTGACCCAATTTGACTAATTGGTCAACTTGACCCAAGTTGACCCATTTTGACCTAAATGGGTCAACTTGAGCCAAATCATATCAAATCAACACCAAATTCATTGAAAATTGGCACAACCCATTTCTCAATCATTCCAAATATGCCCAAATTAAAATCAAATCCAAATGACCATTTTACCCCTAGGTGAAAGGGTAACCTACGATCAAATTCACTTGGAATTTGATCATATTCTAACTCAATATCACTTGGCATCTTCTTAGCGGACCATTTGGACATCAAGGGATGTGGTACACATGAACCAATGGGTTTGGGTTAGCCAAACATAATCCAAGCCCAACACCAACCAATCCACTCAAAATTCTCCATATAGATCACCTCCCACACTCATTTAACACATGTGCACCTCCACACTTCCACTCCTCTGCCAAAATCAAACCACATGGAGCTCATAATAACCAAAACAACCTATTCAATTAGGGAAATTTGATCAAAATGGAAAAATAAGCTATAACCGTCCAATCCAAGTAGGGGGAGATATACTCCCCCTCATTTCCACTCAATTCATCTCTCTTGCATTTGATTGAGCTCAGAGGATCAAAGGCAAGCATCCACAAGCTTCCCTGAGCATTCCTAAGCTCATTCAATTTCTCTTTTCTCAATTTTTCTTAAGCTAAAAATAGGGGTGGTAGGAGAAATTTCCACTTCACTCAATCCTCAATCAAACTTCAATTGCCTTTGCAAGCAGCATTAGGGAGGCAAGTTGAGCTCACACAAAGCTTTCCCCAAGTCACCAAGCCACGGGAAGCCTCACCTAGACCAAAGATGCATGCCATTGAAGCAAGCCTTGGTCAATTGGAAGATCCACTTCATCTAAAAGCTTGAAACTTCAATAGGGCTTTGTCTCCACTAGACGAAGCTACCTCCACCGTTAGAAGTGCCAATGATAGCCTCTAACATGGTATGAATCAAAATTGAGCTTAGGTTAAAAAATCTTTGGTCTTTTGTGAAGGGAATTGTAATCCCATTGAAATTTGACCGTTAGATCTTCTTCTCTATGCTTCTTGATGGTGTGGATTGAATCTCGGCCATATTCGAGCTTAAGTGTGCTCAGATCAAGCCATGGAGGATGGATGGTCTCTATCTCCCGTAGAAAAAGGCAGGGTTGAATCATGGACCGTCCATCCCATGTGTTTTGGATGGATGGTCCTAAATAAAATATGCTCGATCCTCTAATTTATCCCTTTATAAATGTGAGTTTAATCCTCACAGTCCTATCTTTGATTGAACGGCCCAGGGGAAAGCGCATAGCGCTACTTGCTGACATGGCAGCCGATTTGACAACTTAAATAATCAATCCTATTACGCCACATGGAAAGCGTGCGTCGTGTTAGTAGTCCACGTGGCACCGACGGGGTTAGTTATATATTTAAGTTATTTAAATACCTAAAAATAACATAAACTTCATAAGTTTATAACTAAATGCAAACTTAACTTCATTTTAAAGATAATTCAGAGGGAAATAATATAAAATTAACTTTGATGGACTTTGAATAGTAACCTTCATTCAATTTAGGTTTTATTGGAAATGTAATTATGCTAATTACTCCTTAATTACTTCAGTAATTAATTCCAAACTCCCTAGGGTTAATTAGTGGGATGACTTCTACCTCCTATGATTTTCTTAGAATTTATTATTGAATTAATTTAGGTAATTGCTTATTTCATCTGTGAGCACTCCCTTAATCAATTAAATGATTAATTAAACTATTAAATGGTGATAAATTCACTAATTAAGCTTGTTAATCATCTTCA